>JAVGWX010000004.1:31297750-31917750 GCA_036924085.1 Ariolimax columbianus | reverse complement strand
CGGCCATGTGACACATCAAACAACACATACTATCCCTCAGAAGGAAATGATATACAGAAACAATGGATACAAAGTCAAGTGCGAAGCACGCAAACAAATTGATGGCAGAAATAGCAATAATATTAAAGCTTCCCGTGTACGAAGTACATAATAGGGCCCGGTCAAGAAACCTTTTCATATCCTGACGCTGAAAGGTACAAACAGGAAGAAAAGCGAAAAGAGGAAGAGGCAAACAATATAATAAGGAGGAATGGAAAATGCGAAATTAATATCAGGGAAAGAATATGGTTGGGTAATCGCAGAATCCAACATGAGACAAATTAGTCAAATATTAAAAATGAGAGCAATCAAATCTTATATATTCGCATGATTACCTTAGGGCGTAGAAAATTCGGCTATGAGCAAGTAATTGGAGAACATAATTGAGTCCTTTAAAATATAGAGATATCAAAGAACTGGCTGCATATCATAGAAAGAAGGAACAACAAATAAGGAATTATTGGAAGATGTTGGCGTTAAAAGGTAGTTTTGTTGACGAAATCACAGTTAGACGGTAAAGATATTTTGACCCTACCAAAACACATAACACCATACTGTATACTGAACTGGCAGAAGACATATAGGGCAAATGTGCAACAGGAAGACAAAACAATAAGAGATGGACACGTTTGTCACATTACGTAATCAAGACAAGATAGAAATTATGTCAAAAACAACTGCAGTTAACATACAATATCGAGATGACAACATATTTGATTTGATATGTTGTACATTATATGTTATATTGTATGTTCATGTGTGTGTGTGTGTGTGTGTGTGTGTGTGTGTGTGTGTGTATGTATGTATGTGTGATAGAGAGGTCGTGTGTGTGTTCGTGTGTGAGTATATGTGTCAACTTCATCATCAGTCCCATAACCTAGAAGGTCGTTGAGGCACCGTGATTGCAGTTTGTCGTACCAGCTCCCTTCATACAACAACGGTGTGTCTTGGGTCGCTACACACTTGACGAAGTCCATAACTCTCCAGGTAGCAGTCCCTTGTAGTTGTGTCTAAATTTCATACAACAAAGCTGACACTGTTTGCAGCTAGGGTGAAGGGAGCCAATCTCGCTAAATTCAGCCGTGTGAACTAGACCGTGAAATATAACACATGTTTAAGCGTAGTGCTATTCATATAGCAGATGTCCAGTCCAGGATATTCGGACGAAAGAAAACACACAAAACGAACGAATTAACCAGTTCAAAGGGAGAAAACAACACGTTTCCGTGAACACAAGTGTAAGTCGTCGACTAGTGTGAATTTCCGGCAAATCCGTGGTCTGGCAGCTTCTATAATGAACTAAAACAGCAGAGCAATGTAGACCCGCAGCCAGTTACGGCGCCATCGTTGCTGCTCTATATGTGTGTGTGTGTGTGTGTGTGTGTGTGTGTGTGTGTGTGTGTGTGTGTGTGTGTGTGTGTGTGTGTGTGTGTGTGTGTGTGTGTGTGTGTGTGTGTGTGTGTGTGTGTGTGTGTGTGTGTGTGTGTGTGTGTGTGTGTGTGTGTGTGTGTGTGTGTGTGTGTGTGTGTGTGTGTGTGTGTGTGTGTGTGTGTGTGTGTGTGTGTGTGTGTGTGTGTGTGTGTGTGTGTGTGTGTGTGTGTGTGTGTGTGTGTGTGTGTGTGTGTGTGTGTGTGTGTGTGTGTGTGTGTGTGTGTGTGTGTGTGTGTGTGTGTGTGTGTGTGTGTGTGTGTGTGTGTGTGTGTGTGTGTGTGTGTGTGTGTGTGTGTGTGTGTGTGTGTGTGTGTGTGTGTGTGTGTGTGTGTGTGTGTGTGTGTGTGTGTGTGTGTGTGTGTGTGTGTGTGTGTGTGTGTGTGTGTGTGTGTGTGTGTGTGTGTGTGTGTGTGTGTGTGTGTGTGTGTGTGTGTGTGTGTGTGTGTGTGTGTGTGTGTGTGTGTGTGTGTGTGTGTGTGTGTGTGTGTGTGTGTGTGTGTGTGTGTGTGTGTGTGTGTGTGTGTGTGTGTGTGTGTGTGTGTGTGTGTGTGTGTGTGTGTGTGTGTGTGTGTGTGTGTGTGTGTGTGTGTGTGTGTGTGTGTGTGTGTGTGTGTGTGTGTGTGTGTGTGTGTGTGTGTGTGTGTGTGTGTGTGTGTGTGTGTGTGTGTGTGTGTGTGTGTGTGTGTGTGTGTGTGTGTGTGTGTGTGTGTGTGTGTGTGTGTGTGTGTGTGTGTGTGTGTGTGTGTGTGTGTGTGTGTGTGTGTGTGTGTGTGTGTGTGTGTGTGTGTGTGTGTGTGTGTGTGTGTGTGTGTGTGTGTGTGTGTGTGTGTGTGTGTGTGTGTGTGTGTGTGTGTGTGTGTGTGTGTGTGTGTGTGTGTGTGTGTGTGTGTGTGTGTGTGTGTGTGTGTGTGTGTGTGTGTGTGTGTGTGTGTGTGTGTGTGTGTGTGTGTGTGTGTGTGTGTGTGTGTGTGTGTGTGTGTGTGTGTGTGTGTGTGTGTGTGTGTGTGTGTGTGTGTGTGTGTGTGTGTGTGTGTGTGTGTGTGTGTGTGTGTGTGTGTGTGTGTGTGTGTGTGTGTGTGTGTGTGTGTGTGTGTGTGTGTGTGTGTGTGTGTGTGTGTGTGTGTGTGTGTGTGTGTGTGTGTGTGTGTGTGTGTGTGTGTGTGTGTGTGTGTGTGTGTGTGTGTGTGTGTGTGTGTGTGTGTGTGTGTGTGTGTGTGTGTGTGTGTGTGTGTGTGTGTGTGTGTGTGTGTGTGTGTGTGTGTGTGTGTGTGTGTGTGTGAATATTTATATGGATATTTTACGGAACAATACGGAGGTTTTGTTTTTTAAAAGAGAAAATATAGGTAATATCTTGAGCAGACTCTTTTGTTGGGGGATGAAGCGTTAGACAGTGTAATGTATTAGTCCTCGGCTTTTTATCACTAAGTGGTAGAGGCGGCTGATTTCCTAGTTTCCCTTCCTTCCCAGAAGGCATGGTACCCATTTACAACTGAGTCGACTTCAGCTTGTTGAAAGCGCAATCGAACCAACCTTCACTGTGAACAGCGAAAGCTCTTCATACTGCCAGCATGTACGCACGTTGCTCACATCACGTGACTTGGTATACTCTAAGGGCAACTGATTTGTGAAGACTAAGCCAACCGACTCATGTCGCTAATAGAATGCGATCTTATCACAGTTTGTCGGGTGATTTGTAACGAGGGTTGATAATAAGGGTACACTAGGTTGCCCAAACGTTCTTGTAAGTGTGTGCAAATCTCAAATGCAGGTGCAACAAGCTGACTAGATCCCATCTGGCATCTACGCGGTTATGTAGAAAGAGCAGCCTGCCATTCCAGGTGGAAATCGACACTGTAATACCAGTAGTATTCTGACCCCTCCTTGATGATGTCATTAGGACTAGGACTTGTCTTATTTATGTAGATCTTCCTTCCAGACTTTCTCTGCTCCACCTGGTTAGCTAAGTTCCCTTGTTTGCTGTTCATAAGAGTTGTATGGCTATTTGAAGAGTTCTTGGTGTGTATGTTTGTTCTTGTCGTTATGCCTTCTATGCTAATATGTCTCCCTTGTCGCTACCAGGCTTAATTGACTGCTTAACTATTTTTCCGCAATGAGAGATGATAATGTGGTCATAATCTAGTACGTTTCTATAAAATCATGTCTACAACGTCTATCATCTTGTAAATCTTGAGGATCGGGGATCGAATCTGTAAAATTAACAACATTAGGAGCACTCACACTCAAACGCGTTCAAAATATATGTGGATTTCATAGTCATCATTGGTGATGGCATCATTGCCACACAAAAGAACCATAGAGCATTGTTCCGTGCCCCATCCCAGCGTTCCAAGTTTGAATTTGGACGAGCTGTTATCAGAGTACTATTTTACTATATAACAGAGCGGCCATAACCCCGATACAAGCCTCTCACTGTATCTTTGTCAGCAAGCATCCTCAATTGATGTAATTATCTGTTTTGTTCTTCCTGTTCGGAATGTGGATTTTGTTTGAGTCTGAACCGACGATTAAGTGTGACTGTAAGATACGGGGAGCGGTTCAGTGTTATCAGTTGTCAATCAAGTATTACTATCAGATACGGGGAGCGGTTCAGTGTTATCAGTTGTCAATCAAGTATTAATATAAGATACGGGAAGCGGTTCAGTGTTATCAGTTGTCAATCAAGTATTACTATAAGATACGGATAGCGGTTCAGTGTTATCAGTTGTCAATCAAGTATTACTAAGATACAGGGAGTGGTTCACTGTTATCAGTTGTCAATCAAGTATTACTAAGATACAGGGAGTGGTTCACTGTTATCAGTTGTCAATCAAGTGTCACTATAAGATAAAGGAAACGTCCCATCGTTCTCAGTTGTTGATCTAGTGTTACCGTAAGATACGAGGAGCTGTTCACTGTTATCAGTTGCCAATCAACTGTTACTGGAAGATACTAGAATACTGTTATCAGTTGGTGTTATTCTTATCTTAAGTTTTGGTTGCCAACTTTGTGGCTCTTGGTGAAGATGGTATACGCTGTATTCTCACATTACATCTCAGTTTCCATGTTTAGAAGTTGTCCTATAGTCTCACCAAGTCTCTGTTTAGTCTAGGTGTGCCAATCTCAATATCTTCACGGGTCTGACACAGGTCATCGGTGTATATAGCTTTTCCCGCTTCAAGTGGTCAGACAGGTAAATTGATGTAGATCAGGTAAAGCATACAACTTAAAGATGAGTCTTATGCTAATTTTTCTTCTAAAACTTCTTAAGAAGAGATCCTGACCTACACCTTCATGTTTATCGTTCGTTCTGTCAAAAAGAACTTTATCCGTTTTACAGTTAGTTCGTTCAGTCAGGAAGAACTTTATCCGTTTAACAGTTTGTTCGTTCAGTCAGGAAGAACTGTATCCGTTTTACAGTTTGTTCGTTCATTCAGGAAGAACTTTATCCGTTTTACAGTTTGTTCGTTCAGTCAGGAAGAACTTTATCCGTTTTACAGTTTGTTCGTTCAGTCAGGAAGAACTTTATCCGTTGTACAGTTTGTTCGTTCAGTCAGGAAGTACTTTATCCGTTTTACAGTTTGTTCGTTCAGTCAGGAAGAACTTTATCCGTTTTACAGTTTGTTCTTTCAGTCAGGAAGAACTTTATCCGTTTTACAGTTTGTTCGTTCAGTCAGGAAGAACTTTATCCGTTTTACAGTTTGTTCGTTCAGTCAGAAAGAACTTTATCCGTTTTACAGTTTATTCGTTCAGTCAGGAAGAACTTTATCCGTTTTGCAGTTTGTTCGTTCAGTCAGGAAGAACTTTATCCGTTGCACAGTTTGTTTGTTCAGTCAGGAAGAACTTTATCCGTTGTACAGTTTGTTCGTTCAGTAAGGAAGAACTTTATCCGTTTTATAGTTTGTTCGTTCAGTCAAGAAGAACTTTATCCGTTTTACAGTTTGTTCGTTCAGTCAGGAAGAACTTTATCCGTTGTACAGTTTTTTCGTTCAGTCAGGAAGTACTTTATCCGTTTTACAGTTTGTTCGTTCAGTCAGGAAGTACTTTATCCGCTTTACAGTTTTTTCGTTCAGTCAGGAAGAACTTTATCCGTTTTGCAGTTTGTTCGTTCAGTCAGGAAGAACTTTATCCGTTGTACAGTTTGTTTGTTCAGTCAGGAAGAACTTTATCCGTTCTACAGTTTGTTCGTTCAGTCAGGAAGAACTTTATCCGTTTTATAGTTTGTTCGTTCACTCAAGAAGAACTTTATCCGTTTTACAGTTTGTTCGTTCAGTCAGGAAGAACTTTATCCGTTGTACAGTTTTTTCGTTCAGTCAGGAAGTACTTTATCCGTTTTACAGTTTGTTCGTTCAGTCAGGAAGTACTTTATCCGCTTTACAGTTTTTTCGTTCAGTCAGGAAGAACTTTATCCGCTTTACAGTTTGTTTGTTCAGTCAGGAAGAACTTTATCCGTTTTACAGTTTGTTCGTTCAGTCAGGAAGAGCTTTATCCGTTTTACAGTTTGTTCGTTCAGTCAAGAAGTACTTTATCCGTTGTACAGTTTGTTCGTTCAGTGAGGAAGTACTTTATCCGCTTTACAGCTTTTTCGTTCAGTCAGGAAGAACTTTATCCGCTTTACAGTTTGTTTGTTCAGTCACGAAGAACTTTATCCGTTTTACAGTTTGTTCGTTCAGTCAGGAAGAGCTTTATCCGTTTTACAGTTTGTTCGTTCAGTCAAGAAGTACTTTATCCGTTGTACAGTTTGTTCGTTCAGTCAGGAAGAACTTTATCCGCTTTACAGTTTGTTTGTTCAGTCAAGAAGTACTTTATCCGTTGTACAGTTTGTTCGTTCAGTCAGGAAGAACTTTATCCGTCTTACAGTTTGTTCATTCAGTCAGGAATAACTTTATCCTCTGTACAGTTTATTCGTTCAGTCAGGAAGTACTTTATCCGTTGTACAGTTTGTTCGTTCAGTCAGGAAGAACTTTATCCGTTTTACAGTTTGTTCGTTCAGTCAGGAAGAACTTTATCCGTCTTACAGTTTGTTCGTTCAGTCAGGAAGAACTTTATCCGTTTTACAGTTTGTTCGTTCAGTTAGGAAGAACTTTATCCATTTTACAGTTTGTTCGTTCAGTCAGGCAGAACCTTATCCGTTGTACAGTTTGTTCGTTCAGTCAGGAAGAACTTTATCCGTTGTACAGTTTGTTCGTTCAGTCAGGAAAAACGTTATCCGTTTTATAGTTTGTTCGTTCAGTCAGGAAGAACATTATCCGTTGTACAGTTTTTTCGTTCAGTCAGGAAGTACTTTATCCGTTGTACAGTTTGTTCGTTCAGTCAGGAAGAACTTTATCCGTTTTACAGTTTGTTCGTTCAGTCAGGAAGAACTTTATCCGTCTTACAGTTTGTTCGTTCAGTCAGGAAGAACTTTATCCGTTTTACAGTTTGTTCGTTCAGTCAGGAAGAACTTTATCCGTTTTATAGTTTGTTCGTTCAGTCAGGAAGAACCTTATCTGTTGTACAGTTTGTTCGTTCAGTCAGGAAGAACTTTATCCGTTCTACAGTTTGTTCGTTCAGTCAGGAAGAACTTTATCCGTTTTATAGTTTGTTCGTTCAGTCAGGAAGAACTTTTTCCGTTTTACAGTTTGTTCTTTCATTCAGGAAGAACTTTATCCGTTTTACAGTTTGTTCGTTCAGTCAGGAAGAACTTTATCCGTTTTACAGTTTGTTCGTTCAGTCAGGAAGAACTTTATCCGTTTTATAGTGTGTTAGTTCAATAAGGAAGTACTTTATCCGTTGTACAGTGTGTTCGTTCAGTCAGGAAGAACTTTATCCGTCTTACAGTTTGTTCATTCAGTCAGGAATAACTTTATCCTCTGTACAGTTTGTTCGTTCAGTCAGGAAGAACTTTATCCGTTGTACAGTTTGTTCGTTCAGTCAGGAAGTACTTTATCCGTTTTACAGTTTGTTCGTTCAGTCAGTAAGAACCATATCTGTTGTACAGTTTGTTCGTTCAGTCAGGAAGAACTTTATGCGTTGTACAGTTTGTTCGTTCAGTCAGGAAAAACTTTATCCGTTTTATAGTTTGTTCATTCAGTTAGGAATACCTTTATCCTCTGTACAGTTTGTTCGTTCAGTCAGGACGTACTTTATCCGTTGTACATTTTGTTCGTTCAGTCAGGAAGAACTTTATCCGCTTTACAGTTTTTTCGTGCAGTCAGGAAGAACTTTATCCGCTTTACAGTTTGTTTGTTCAGTCAGGACGAACTTTATCCGTTTTACGGTGTGTTCGTTCAGTCAAGAAGTACTTTATCCGTTGTAAAGTTTGTTCATTCAGTCAGGAAGAACTTTATCCATTGTACAGTTTGTTCGTTCAGTCAGGAAGTACTTTATCCGTTGTACAGTTTGTTCGTTCAGGCAAGAAGAACTTTATCCGTTTTACAGTTTGTTCGTTCAGTCAAGAAGTACTTTATCCGTTGTACAGTTTGTTCGTTCAGTCAGGAAGAACTTTATCCGTTGTACAGTTTGTTTGTTCAGTCAGGAAGAACTTTATCCGTTGTAAAGTTTGTTCGTTCAGTCAGGAAGAACTTTATCCGTTTTACAGTGTGTTCGTTCAGTCAGGAAGAACTTTATCCGTTTTACAGTTTGTTCGTTCAGTCAGGAAGAACTTTATCCGTTGTACAGTTTGTTCGTTCAGTCAGGAAGAACTTTATCCGTTTTACAGTTTTTTCGTTCAGTCAGGAAGAACCATATCTGTTGTACAGTTTGTTCGTTCAGTCAGGAAGAACTTTATCCGTTCTACAGTTTGTTCGTTCAGTCAGGAAGAACTTTATCCGTTTTATAGTTTGTTCGTTCAGTCAGGAAGAACTTTTTCCGTTTTACAGTTTGTTCTTTCATTCAGGAAGAACTTTATCCGTTTTACAGTTTGTTCGTTCAATCAGGAAGAACTTTATCCGTTTTATAGTGTTAGTTCAATAAGGAAGTACTTTATCCGTTGTACAGTGTGTTCGTTCAGTCAGGAAGAACTTTATCCGTTCTACAGTTTGTTCGTTCAGTCAGGAAGAACTTTATCCGTTTTATAGTTTGTTCGTTCAGTCAGGAAGTACTTTATCCGCTTTACAGTTTTTTCGTTCAGTCAGGAAGAACTTTATCCGCTTTACAGTTTGTTCGTTCAGTCAGGAAGAACTTTATCCGTTTTACAGTGTGTTCGTTCAGTCAAGAAGTACTTTATCCGTTGTACAGTTTGTTCATTCAGTCAGGAAGAACTTTATCCGCTTTACAGTTTGTTCGTTCAGTCAGGAAGAACTTTATCCGTTGTACAGTTTGTTCGTTCAGTCAGGAAGAACTTTATCCGTTCTACAGTTTGTTCGTTCAGTCAAGAAGTACTTTATCCGTTGTACAGTTTGTTCGTTCAGTCAGGAAGAACTTTATCCGTTGTACAGTTTGTTTGTTCAGTCAGGAAGAACTTTATCCGTTGTACAGTTTGTTCGTTCAGTCAGGAAGAACTTTATCCGTTTTACAGTGTGTTCGTTCAGTCAGGAAGAACTTTATCCGTTTTACATTTTGTTCGTTCAGTCAGGAAGAACTTTATCCGTTTTACAGTTTGTTCGTTCAGTCAGGAAGAACTTTATCCGTTTTACAGTTTGTTCGTTCAGTCAAGAAGTACTTTATCCGTTGTACAGTTTGTTTGTTCAGTCAGGAAGAACTTTATCCGTTTTACGGTGTGTTCGTTCAGTCAAGAAGTACTTTATCCGTTGTAAAGTTTGTTCATTCAGTCAGGAAGAACTTTATCCATTGTACAGTTTGTTCGTTCAGTCAGGAAGTACTTTATCCGTTGTACAGTTTGTTCGTTGAGGCAAGAAGAACTTTATCCGTTTTACAGTTTGTTCGTTCAGTCAAGAAGTACTTTATCCGTTGTACAGTTTGTTCGTTCAGTCAGGAAGAACTTTATCCGTTGTACAGTTTGTTTGTTCAGTCAGGAAGAACTTTATCCGTTGTACAGTTTGTTCGTTCAGTCAGGAAGAACTTTATCCGTTTTACAGTGTGTTCGTTCAGTCAGGAAGAACTTTATCCGTTTTACAGTTTGTTCGTTCAGTCAGGAAGAACTTTATCCGTTGTACACTTTGTTCGTTCAGTCAGGAAGAACTTTATCCGTTTTACAGTTTTTTCGTTCAGTCAGGAAGAACCATATCTGTTGTACAGTTTGTTCGTTCAGTCAGGAAGAACTTTATCCGTTTTATAGTTTGTTCGTTCAGTCAGGAAGAACTTTTTCCGTTTTACAGTTTGTTCTTTCATTCAGGAAGAACTTTATCCGTTTTACAGTTTCTTCGTTCAGTCAGGAAGAACTTTATCCGTTTTACAGTTTGTTCGTTCAATCAGGAAGAACTTTATCCGTTTTATAGTGTTAGTTCAATAAGGAAGTACTTTATCCGTTGTATAGTGTGTTCGTTCAGTCAGGAAGAACTTTATCCGTCTTACAGTTTGTTCATTCAGTCAGGAATAACTTTATCCTCTGTACAGTTTGTTCGTTCAGTCAGGACGTACTTTATCCGTTGTACATTTTGTTCGTTCAGTCAGGAAGAACTTTATCCGTTTTACAGTTTGTTCGTTCAGTCAGGAAGAACTTTATCCGTTGTACAGTTTGTTCGTTCAGTCAGGAAGAACTTTATCCGTTTTACAGTTTTTTCGTTCAGTCAGGAAGAACCATATCTGTTGTACAGTTTGTTCGTTCAGTCAGGAAGAACTTTATCCGTTCTACAGTTTGTTCGTTCAGTCAGGAAGAACTTTATCCGTTTTATAGTTTGTTCGTTCAGTCAGGAAGAACTTTTTCCGTTTTACAGTTTGTTCTTTCATTCAGGAAGAACTTTATCCGTTTTACAGTTTGTTCGTTCAATCAGGAAGAACTTTATCCGTTTTATAGTGTTAGTTCAATAAGGAAGTACTTTATCCGTTGTACAGTGTGTTCGTTCAGTCAGGAAGAACTTTATCCGTTCTACAGTTTGTTCGTTCAGTCAGGAAGAACTTTATCCGTTTTATAGTTTGTTCGTTCAGTCAGGAAGTACTTTATCCGCTTTACAGTTTTTTCGTTCAGTCAGGAAGAACTTTATCCGCTTTACAGTTTGTTCGTTCAGTCAGGAAGAACTTTATCCGTTTTACAGTGTGTTCGTTCAGTCAAGAAGTACTTTATCCGTTGTACAGTTTGTTCATTCAGTCAGGAAGAACTTTATCCGCTTTACAGTTTGTTCGTTCAGTCAGGAAGAACTTTATCCGTTGTACAGTTTGTTCGTTCAGTCAGGAAGAACTTTATCCGTTCTACAGTTTGTTCGTTCAGTCAAGAAGTACTTTATCCGTTGTACAGTTTGTTCGTTCAGTCAGGAAGAACTTTATCCGTTGTACAGTTTGTTTGTTCAGTCAGGAAGAACTTTATCCGTTGTACAGTTTGTTCGTTCAGTCAGGAAGAACTTTATCCGTTTTACAGTGTGTTCGTTCAGTCAGGAAGAACTTTATCCGTTTTACATTTTGTTCGTTCAGTCAGGAAGAACTTTATCCGTTTTACAGTTTGTTCGTTCAGTCAGGAAGAACTTTATCCGTTTTACAGTTTGTTCGTTCAGTCAAGAAGTACTTTATCCGTTGTACAGTTTGTTTGTTCAGTCAGGAAGAACTTTATCCGTTTTACGGTGTGTTCGTTCAGTCAAGAAGTACTTTATCCGTTGTAAAGTTTGTTCATTCAGTCAGGAAGAACTTTATCCATTGTACAGTTTGTTCGTTCAGTCAGGAAGTACTTTATCCGTTGTACAGTTTGTTCGTTGAGGCAAGAAGAACTTTATCCGTTTTACAGTTTGTTCGTTCAGTCAAGAAGTACTTTATCCGTTGTACAGTTTGTTCGTTCAGTCAGGAAGAACTTTATCCGTTGTACAGTTTGTTTGTTCAGTCAGGAAGAACTTTATCCGTTGTACAGTTTGTTCGTTCAGTCAGGAAGAACTTTATCCGTTTTACAGTGTGTTCGTTCAGTCAGGAAGAACTTTATCCGTTTTACAGTTTGTTCGTTCAGTCAGGAAGAACTTTATCCGTTGTACACTTTGTTCGTTCAGTCAGGAAGAACTTTATCCGTTTTACAGTTTTTTCGTTCAGTCAGGAAGAACCATATCTGTTGTACAGTTTGTTCGTTCAGTCAGGAAGAACTTTATCCGTTTTATAGTTTGTTCGTTCAGTCAGGAAGAACTTTTTCCGTTTTACAGTTTGTTCTTTCATTCAGGAAGAACTTTATCCGTTTTACAGTTTCTTCGTTCAGTCAGGAAGAACTTTATCCGTTTTACAGTTTGTTCGTTCAATCAGGAAGAACTTTATCCGTTTTATAGTGTTAGTTCAATAAGGAAGTACTTTATCCGTTGTATAGTGTGTTCGTTCAGTCAGGAAGAACTTTATCCGTCTTACAGTTTGTTCATTCAGTCAGGAATAACTTTATCCTCTGTACAGTTTGTTCGTTCAGTCAGGACGTACTTTATCCGTTGTACATTTTGTTCGTTCAGTCAGGAAGAACTTTATCCGTTTTACAGTTTGTTCGTTCAGTCAAGAAGTACTTTATCCGTTGTACAGTTTGTTCGTTCAGTCAGGAAGTACTTTATCCGCTTTACAGTTTTTTCGTTCAGTCAGGAAGAACTTTATCCGCTTTACAGTTTGTTCGTTCAGTCAGGAAGAACTTTATCCGTTTTACAGTGTGTTCGTTCAGTCAAGAAGTACTTTATCCGTTGTACAGTTTGTTCATTCAGTCAGGAAGAACTTTATCCGCTTTACAGTTTGTTCGTTCAGTCAGGAAGAACTTTATCCGTTGTACAGTTTGTTCGTTCAGTCAGGAAGAACTTTATCCGTTCTACAGTTTGTTCGTTCAGTCAAGAAGTACTTTATCCGTTGTACAGTTTGTTCGTTCAGTCAGGAAGAACTTTATCCGTTGTACAGTTTGTTTGTTCAGTCAGGAAGAACTTTATCCGTTGTACAGTTTGTTCGTTCAGTCAGGAAGAACTTTATCCGTTTTACAGTGTGTTCGTTCAGTCAGGATGAACTTTATCCGTTTTACATTTTGTTCGTTCAGTCAGGAAGAACTTTATCCGTTTTACAGTTTGTTCGTTCAGTCAGGAAGAACTTTATCCGTTTTACAGTTTGTTCGTTCAGTCAAGAAGTACTTTATCCGTTGTACAGTTTGTTCGTTCAGTCAGGAAGAACTTTATCCGTTGTACAGTTTGTTTGTTCAGTCAGGAAGAACTTTATCCGTTGTACAGTTTGTTCGTTCAGTCAGGAAGAACTTTATCCGTTTTACAGTGTGTTCGTTCAGTCAGGAAGTACTTTATCCGTTTTACAGTTTGTTCGTTCAGTCAGTAAGAACCATATCTGTTGTACAGTTTGTTCGTTCAGTCAGGAAGAACTTTATGCGTTGTACAGTTTGTTCGTTCAGTCAGGAAAAACTTTATCCGTTTTATAGTTTGTTCATTCAGTTAGGAATACCTTTATCCTCTGTACAGTTTGTTCGTTCAGTCAGGACGTACTTTATCCGTTGTACATTTTGTTCGTTCAGTCAGGAAGTACTTTATCCGCTTTACAGTTTTTTCGTGCAGTCAGGAAGAACTTTATCCGCTTTACAGTTTGTTTGTTCAGTCAGGAAGAACTTTATCCGTTTTACGGTGTGTTCGTTCAGTCAAGAAGTACTTTATCGGTTGTAAAGTTTGTTCATTCAGTCAGGAAGAACTTTATCCATTGTACAGTTTGTTCGTTCAGTCAGGAAGTACTTTATCCGTTGTACAGTTTGTTCGTTCAGGCAAGAAGAACTTTATCCGTTTTACAGTTTGTTCGTTCAGTCAAGAAGTACTTTATCCGTTGTACAGTTTGTTCGTTCAGTCAGGAAGAACTTTATCCGTTGTACAGTTTGTTTCTTCAGTCAGGAAGAACTTTATCCGTTGTACAGTTTGTTCGTTCAGTCAGGAAGAACTTTATCCGTTTTACAGTGTGTTCGTTCAGTCAAGAAGAACTTTATCCGTTTTACAGTTTGTTCGTTCAGTCAGGAAGAACTTTATCCGTTGTACAGTTTGTTCGTTCAGTCAGGAAGAACTTTATCCGTTTTACAGTTTTTTCGTTCAGTCAGGAAGAACCATATCTGTTGTACAGTTTGTTCGTTTAGTCAGGAAGAACTTTATCCGTTGTACAGTTTGTTCGTTCAGTCAGGAAGAACTTTATCCGTTTTATAGTTTGTTCGTTCAGTCAGGAAGAACTTTTTCCGTTTTACAGTTTGTTCTTTCATTCAGGAAGAACTTTATCCGTTTTACAGTTTCTTTGTTCAGTCAGGAAGAACTTTATCCGTTTTACAGTTTGTTCGTTCAATCAGGAAGAACTTTATCCGTTTTATAGTGTTAGTTCAATAAGGAAGTACTTTATCCGTTGTACAGTGTGTTCGTTCAGTCAGGAAGAACTTTATCCGTCTTACAGTTTGTTCATTCAGTCAGGAATAACTTTATCCTCTGTACAGTTTGTTCGTTCAGTCAGGACGTACTTTATCCGTTGTACATTTTGTTCGTTCAGTCAGGAAGAACTTTATCCGTTTTACAGTTTGTTCGTTCAGTCAAGAAGTACTTTATCCGTTGTACAGTTTGTTCGTTCAGTCAGGAAGTACTTTATCCGCTTTACAGTTTTTTCGTTCAGTCAGGAAGAACTTTATCCGCTTTACAGTTTGTTCGTTCAGTCAGGAAGAACTTTATCCGTTTTACAGTGTGTTCGTTCAGTCAAGAAGTACTTTATCCGTTGTACAGTTTGTTCATTCAGTCAGGAAGAACTTTATCCGCTTTACAGTTTGTTCGTTCAGTCAGGAAGAACTTTATCCGTTGTACAGTTTGTTCGTTCAGTCAGGAAGAACTTTATCCGTTTTACAGTTTGTTCGTTCAGTCAAGAAGTACTTTATCCGTTGTACAGTTTGTTCGTTCAGTCAGGAAGTACTTTATCCGCTTTACAGTTTTTTCGTTCAGTCAGGAAGAACTTTATCCGCTTTACAGTTTGTTCGTTCAGTCAGGAAGAACTTTATCCGTTTTACAGTGTGTTCGTTCAGTCAAGAAGTACTTTATCCGTTGTACAGTTTGTTCATTCAGTCAGGAAGAACTTTATCCGTTTTACAGTTTGTTCGTTCAGTCAGGAAGAACTTTATCCGTTTTACAGTTTGTTCGTTCAGTCAAGAAGTACTTTATCCGTTGTACAGTTTGTTCGTTCAGTCAGGAAGAACTTTATCCGTTGTACAGTTTGTTCGTTCAGTCAGGAAGAACTTTATCCGTTTTACAGTGTGTTCGTTCAGTCAGGAAGAACTTTATCCGTTTTACAGTTTGTTCGTTCAGTCAGGAAGAACTTTATCCGTTTTACAGTTTGTTCGTTCAGTCAGGAAGAACTTTATCCGTTTTACAGTTTGTTCGTTCAGTCAAGAAGTACTTTATCCGTTGTACAGTTTGTTCGTTCAGTCAGGAAGTACTTTATCCGCTTTACAGTTTTTTCGTGCAGTCAGGAAGAACTTTATCCGCTTTACAGTTTGTTTGTTCAGTCAGGAAGAACTTTATCCGTTTTAAGGTGTGTTCGTTCAGTCAAGAAGTACTTTATCCGTTGTAAAGTTTGTTCATTCAGTCAGGAAGAACTTTATCCATTGTACAGTTTGTTCGTTCAGTCAGGAAGTACTTTATCCGTTGTACAGTTTGTTCGTTCAGACAAGAAGAACTTTATCCGTTTTACAGTTTGTTCGTTCAGTCAAGAAGTACTTTATCCGTTGTACAGTTTGTTCGTTCAGTCAGGAAGAACTTTATCCGTTGTACAGTTTGTTTGTTCAGTCAGGAAGAACTTTATCCGTTGTACAGTTTGTTCGTTCAGTCAGGAAGAACTTTATCCATTTTACAGTGTGTTCGTTCAGTCAGGAAGAACTTTATCCGTTTTACAGTTTGTTCGTTCAGTCAGGAAGAACTTTATCCGTTGTACAGTTTGTTCGTTCAGTCAGGAAGAACTTTATCCGTTTTACAGTTTTTTCGTTCAGTCAGGAAGAACCATATCTGTTGTACAGTTTGTTCGTTCAGTCAGGGAGAACTTTATCCGTTGTACAGTTTGTTCGTTCAGTCAGGAAGAACTTTATCCGTTTTATAGTTTGTTCGTTCAGTCACGAAGAACTTTATCCGTTTTACAGTTTGTTCGTTCAGTCAGGAAGAACTTTATCCGTTGTACAGTTTGTTCGTTCAGTCAGGAAGAACTTTATCCGTTTTATAGTTTGTTCGTTCAGTCACGAAGAACTTTATCCGTTTTACAGTTTCTTCGTTCAGTCAGGAAGAACTTTATCCGTTTTACAGTTTGTTCGTTCAATCAGGAAGAACTTTATCCGTTTTATAGTGTTAGTTCAATAAGGAAGTACTTTATCCGTTGTACAGTGTGTTCGTTCAGTCAGGAAGAACTTTATCCGTCTTACAGTTTGTTCATTCAGTCAGGAATAACTTTATCCTCTGTACAGTTTGTTCGTTCAGTCAGGACGTACTTTATCCGTTGTACATTTTGTTCGTTCAGTCAGGAAGAACTTTATCCGTTTTACAGTTTGTTCGTTCAGTCAAGAAGTACTTTATCCGTTGTACAGTTTGTTCGTTCAGTCAGGAAGTACTTTATCCGCTTTACAGTTTTTTCGTTCAGTCAGGAAGAACTTTATCCGTTGTACAGTTTGTTTGTTCAGTCAGGAAGAACTTTATCCGTTGTACAGTTTGTTCGTTCAGTCAGGAAGAACTTTATCCGTTTTACAGTGTGTTCGTTCAGTCAGGAAGAACTTTATCCGTTTTACAGTTTGTTCGTTCAGTCAGGAAGAACTTTATCCGTTTTACAGTTTGTTCGTTCAGTCAGGAAGAACTTTATCCGTTTTACAGTTTGTTCGTTCAGTCAGGAAGAACTTTATCCGTTTTACAGTTTGCCATGAATTCATACTTTAATAATCTTCATCAGGAGACATTTTCTCAGACACTATGGAAAATCAGTTGCTAGTCAAAGAAGATGGCCACTGTATGCGTGTTGCTCTGAAAGCCATCGTTTATGTTTTTGGATCAGGATGAAAAAACTGGTATTCCGTGCAACTACTAGTTCTAAGTCCTGCTTGTTCCAGACATAACTTGATAAATCTCTGAAGAAACCAACAGAGGCGTGCGTTTAACATTCTATCCACTAATGTGTTCTAGAACAATGTTAAGAAAATGCCCCCGATAGCTTTTAAGTCCGTCTGGAGATTTTGTTTTGTTTCTGTAATGGCACTATACGAGCGCATTCCTCCTTGGTTTTGGAAAATGTTCATTTATCTATGTCAAGTTGATCGGACACGCCATCTGAGCCATCGATGTTGTTCTGTAGACATTGTTTATGAATGACGTCAAACGTCAATCTACAGAACTATCACAGTAAATCATCTGATGGTGTCTGAAAGTAGTGCGATATTACCTTCAGAAGTTAGCGCCGCTGTTGTTTTTAAAAATCTCAGTAGTTCAACATATGTGTCAAGCTCACTATTTCCTTGCTGTTATTCATTCAAAAAGACTTTAGGACGGTATTAACATTTATTGATAATCATGTAAGAGGGAATCAGTACGATCAATGTCTATGCTATTGTACTGCGTTTGATAAATAATCTGAATATACACAACAGACTTTACAGTTCTTAATTCTACAAGGGCCGATGCCCATGTGCAGGTCCCAGCTCTGGTATGAGCTGGATGTAGCCGGGAGAAGCTTAAATCTCCGCTGCGGTTGTGCTTGACTCCATCTGCGTGTCACTTACTACTACGGGGATAGGGAAAAAAACATGAAAAAAAACTAGTAAAAGTTGATTAAGATTGAGCTTAATCAAAATTTAAAAATGGGTATGGTCAGATACCGCACCGAGACGAGAACACAAACAAAACCTACGTTACGACCAATAGGCCTTCATCAGGGACAACAACACTGAACTAACAAATCAACATATAAGAAAAACTGGTCAACTTATCTGTTTCAGGTAGGAGACGCTTTCTGTCTAAGCGACCGGTTGTGCCAAGTACTCGATAGAAACTGAAATAGGAGCGGTCAAACAAAAAGTGGCGGAATATGCCTGATAAGCCAAGCGTGGCCAAATAGTGGTCCAGATAGGAGAACAATGAGAAGGCAATATAAGCCGGGAGGGCGTGATATTGATATAAGAGAGGGGGGAAGAGAACTGATGGAAGAATGGGGGAGGCAGGGGGGGGGGAGGAAGACAAATAGATGGGGGCCAGTGTGAGGGTTTAAGAAAAAGTATGGAAGATATTAATACCATGTGGTTGGAGACAGCCCATACTAGAGATAAGTCTGTTCTCAAGGGCGAATCGATGACGATCGTCAGAGAAGCACGAAACTAGACCAGTGACACTGACGTCAACCATACCCCGGTGTTCAGGACCATTGAAATGGCTGGCAATTGGGGAACCAGTGCGGTTGCGGATGTCGTTGAGGTGTTGGCGGAAACGCTCCCGTAGTTCCATACCAGTTTCCCCAATGTAAGTCATACCACACTGGCGGCAGATGATGGAATAGATGAGGTTTCGAGATTTGCATGTGAACCCCTCTTTGATGAAGAATTCAGCCTTAGGAAAGGTAATGGAGCGAGAAAGGATGACATGAGGGCAGGTAACACAGCCACGTGAATTTTTGCACGGCCTGGTGCCTGGGAGGCTATGAGGGCTGGTGTGTAGGTTCCTGTCACGCTTGTAGGCGACAAGGGGAGGATCGGGAAAAACTTTGCGAGTGGCAGGATCAGAGTGAAGGATAGGGAGATGGCGGAATAGGATATCCCGGACAGAGACGCTGTGAGGGTGATAGGTGAGGACGAGTTTCACACGGTCAGAGGGAGGACGGCGGGTGGGAGTGAGGGAGTCTTTGCGGGAGATAAGAAGAACCCGCTGAAGGGCGGAGGAGAGAGTGGTCTCAGGGTAGAGTCGCTTGCGGAAGAAGTCAAGCATCTCGTGGGCCCTGAAAAGGAAGTCGTCGTCATCCTGACATAGGCGTCGGAGGCGGAGGAGTTGGGAGAAAGAAAGCGAATCGCGGCAGGATAGGGGATGGGAGGAAGTGTAGAGGAGGTAGTTGTGGGCGTCAGTGGGTTTGTAGTAGACAGTGATGGAGAGGCCTGAAGGGCAGATAGAGACAGTGATGTCCAGAAAGTGGACAGACGTGAGGGAAATTCAGACGTGAACTTGATCGAGGAATGGAAGTCGTTGACAAAGTTTAGGAGATCCTTCTCCGACATGTCAGTAATACCAATCCCATCGTCGATGTATCGATAATACATCAAAGGAAAGGGGCCCTGACATTGAAGCCAGATCAAGTGTTCCAGGTGACCCATGAACAGGCATGCGTAGCTGGGGCCCATTCGGGTGCCCATAGCCACACCGCTGATCTGGTCGAAGAATTGGCCATTGAATTCAAAGGTATTGAGAGTAAGAACGAGTTATGCTAGACGGACGATGGCAGACGTGGAGATGGATGGGTTAACCCTTCGGTCAAGGAAGAAACGGAGGGCCAATAAACCATCAGAGTGGGGGATCGAGGTGTACTACGGGGATAATGTCGATCCCCCACTTCGTTAGCCAGTCTGCCAAAAAACAGATTATTTCCATGGAGAACTTTGAGGAAGTAATGTAGGTGTCTTGGTCAGTCTATTTATTCTGACCCTGACTAACATGTCTGATCAGTTTGTTTTGTCTGATCAGACGATAGTCTGCTCTGTCCATGTGCTATTATCAAATGTTGTCCTTCGCTACTTGGTACAGATCGTTTTATCGTTCTTTCTTCACCTGCTATTCCCTATCACTAGAATGTTCCATCAACATAGACTATGTCGTAATTTGCAGCAGATATGTCTCATACCTCACGTAAATGCGAACTTCTAGAAATAACGAGGTGAGCCTTCTCACATATTATATTCTTACCTCCTGCATGTTTCCGAAATATGAAGCCAGCTCCGCGTGCAGTTTTCCACAATGTTGATGTGGAAATGAAAATTTCGTTTTCTTCTAAGGGAACCTTGAAATTTCCTTAAAGTCAACACTTCTTTGGAATCCAACATTGTTTGTATTTCACGTTTAATAACTTCATTGCCGAAACTATTTTTCATTTTCCTTTCTTGCCCTTCTTCTTTGTGATTCGTGCAAACGAACTGTCATGATTTGAAAACGAGATACTACTTTTAATCAAGATGTTCTTTGGGGGGAGGGGGGGGGGGGGGGGGTATTGGCTTGAAAATGTTATGACAATGAATGTGCCTATGAATATTCAGCCTGTTTTCATAAATATTGATTGTTTCTGTACGATTATTTTAAGCGCAATACATTTTATTTTAGTACCATTACAGTAGTTCGCACAACTTTTAAGTTAATAAGTTAGTAGTATGCACCTCTGCATTAAGTTGCCAGGTGACGAAACTCACTCGCAGACTCAAAAATCTGTGTGAACTAGTGAGATCTATCATTTCTTAATTTCTACTCGAAAAACTCCGTTCAAGATGAGCAATGTTCAAAATGTTCAACATCTTACTATATTTCTATTATAATCCTGTTTATTGAAGACTACGATTTTTTCATAAATAACATATAAATAATATGTGTTCTCATTAATGATATGATGTACACAAATTGGCAATTAACGTTCTTATAATAAATATTTCAAATTTTAATTGTCATCAAGTTACACATTTTGTCAAATGGGCAGGAATCTATAAACGGACTGTATGGAATACGTTAGTTGTTACTGAGATGAGAACAATACGTGCACTGTACTCTTCCTACATGTTTTAGCTGCACAAAGGTTGTGCATGAGGTTAGCAACCTCAACGTGGGAAAAAAATTGTTGCAGGAAACAGCACTGCAAGAGAATATGTAGGTGTCTTGTTATAGGTATCCTTGGTACAGGTGTCCTTGGTACATGTGTTCTTGGTATGGCAGTGTGAGTTTCGGTCAGGCAAAATATACTGGTAAGGCTATGTTAGTCAGGGTCAGGCAAAACAAACTAATCAGGCTATGTTAGTCAAAACATACTAGTCAGGCTATGTTAGTCAGGGTCAGACAAAACAAACTAATCAGGCTATGTTAGTCAGGTTCAGGCAAAACATACTAGTCAGGCTATGTTAGTCAGGGTCAAGCAAAACATACTAGTCTGACTATTTTAGTCACGGTCAGATAAAACATACCAGTCAGACTAGGTTAGTCATTGTCAGACAAAATAAACTGGTCAGACTATATTAGTCGGGATCAGACAAAACATACTGGTCCGACTAGGTTAGTCGGGATCAAACAAAATATACTGGTCAGACTATGTTAGTCATTGTCAGACAAAATATATTGGTCAGACTATGTTAGTCGGGATCAGACAAAACATACTGGTCCGACTAGGTTAGTCAGAATATAAATGTGCCCACTGACCTCTTTGATTGACTTTGAGCTCATGCCAGCACTAACAGCCTGTCTTTGACGTTTCCAGAGCTGGCCACTGACGTTTTGAAGACTTAGCTTCTCATGCTGATGCATGAACGGATTGATTACCTGAGGAATATCGCACAGTGAACCCGGAGCTCAGTTCATGCCATACCAGAAATAATACATAAGCAGCTTCAATTTGTTTATACCAGATTCACGCGCTCAATTCTGATTATATAAGATGTAATTGTATATTATATTATCGACCCATGATCCTCTATAGTGTTATATTTAAGCCTGATGTCTGATGTGAACTTAATTATCAATTAATGTGTGTATCTATCTATAGAGACTCATAGTTGGCATGTCGTGTCAGAATCAGCGAATCAGAACTGTTCAAGACACTTTCCGCCTCCAAGTGTTGCCACGGAAACAGACTGCACTCTGCAATCTGACTAAGACAATATAAACCTAATAAATTGGAAATACAAACCAATTCAAAAAGTTATGTAAATACGAAAGTTTATGGTGGAAAGGCGCAGATGTGGCATTCAAGCTGTAAACAACGATACACGATAACACAACGTTTCTTTTATGGACTAATATAGGACTGATAATGAAGCAGGTCCATTTTTATTTGGGACACATTTTCAGCCGATAAAAGGCTTCTTTTGCCTTGTTTGTCATTGGAAATGAACCGACTGTCTTTTGTTATAAAACGTCGGTACAAGTATGTTACTTTTGTTATGAAACGTCGGTACGTCTGTTACTTTTGTTATGAAACGCTCGGTACAAGTCTGTTACTTTTGTTATGAAACGCTCGGTGTGAGTCAGTTACTTTTGTTATGGTACGCTTGGTGTGAGTCAGTTACTTTTGTTATGATACGCTTGGTGTGAGTCTTTTACTTTTATTATGAAACGTTGGTGCAAATCTGTTACTTTTGTTATGAAACGCTCGGTGTGAGTCTGTTACTTTTGTTTTTAAACTTCTTCTTCGTACGCTGTTTACAGCGATATTTACGTTGCACTGATTTAATTTGTTAGCCAGTGGCTCAGTGCATCCGATTTCAACAGGCGTTTCTGTAGGGTTGCCCTCCTTAGCCTTTGGCTGTCCCCAGCCTAACTGCAAGGCAGCAGTTGTTTTTGGTCAGAGTTGTCTCTCTTGGGAAGTTGTCTTGCAGGACTATCGAGTCTTCCCTACTCGTGTCTATAGCGTTTGGAAATGATATGATGGACTATGTACTAGTTTGTACTATCCCGGAAGAGAGGCAGTCCAGTGTGACTTTTTCCCAGGATCGTCACGTCCTGCCAGAAACGTAGCATATGCATATGAGTGAGGTATCTTTTTGCTCGCTCTATTTTCTCGGCTCATCTGCAGTGATGGTACGCCTAGCATTCCCCGCCACCCGGGAGCTTGCCACCATAGGACAGGAGGTGCAGTGTCCGCTGGACTGCATCTCTTCTGCGTCCATTGGAATGACTGATAGCAGACAGATGCAAAGAGCGAGGAAGGAGTGCATTTTACCAGGTGCATTCCTGCGGCTCGATCGGGCCGGGACACAAGCCCCAGCCATGTCGTAGCCTCCCATCTCAGCGGTGCTGAGATTTTGGGCGGGATTCTGGCTTAGAGGCGTTCGGCCGTAATCCCTCAAATGGTAGCTTATCAGCCAAGCACGTGAACCAAATGTCAGCAACCTGTGATTCCTCTCGAAATAGTGCATTTGACCAGGTGACAAGCCTAGTCTTGCACAGAGATGTTGTCCGCCTAGGGAGCGGACATGGTCAAGGATTGAGTCTCAGCAGTTCGCAGTGAGGTAGCTGATCTACTGCTTAGGGTACCCGACCGAGAACTAAGTCTTCTACAAATGATTTCATTCCTCATCGTCGTATGGGGTGAATATCGAGCAGCTTCCCGCCCGCTTTTATCAGCGGACGGCAGAGACCTCATTCTGCGGCTTGACCGGGCGGGGCTGGAGCGTGACCCCGAGGTCCCCACCATGTCGAAGCCTCCCTTTGCATTTGTGCTGGGCTGCTTTTAGGCGGGATTTTTGGCTTAGAGGCGTTCGGCCGTAATCCCTCACCTCTAACCGTTGGCTTATCCGCCTAGTACGTGAACCAAAATGTCTGCGGCTCCTCTCGGGCTTAGCAGGATTACCGTAGCAGAGCATTGTCATTTGTAGGGTAAAGCTGACCTGTCTTCGGAGGGTTTATTTCCAGCACCCGTTCAATATTAGCCAGACCGTATCAATAGAGGGCTTTTAGTTTGTCAATGGCCCAGTTTCTGGAGCCTGCGATTTCTGCAGGGTGAAGACCAGATTACCGTAGCAGGCGCTCTTTCATTTGGGGGTTTTGAGACTGACCTGTTTTCCGTGGGTCTAATACCAGCACATGTTCACTATTAGACCCCACGAAGGTGCTCTCTTTTGACAGTCATTCTACACTATTGGCGTGTTTAGTCAATTTTAGCCTCAGGCTCCACTCCTGATAGTGCTCTTCCGTCAATTCCTTTATCAAACACTGGATGCAGACCAACCGAGCCACAGAGGGCATAACCCCAGATTTCTGAGGGTCTAAATCCAGCACCAGTTTCATATTAGACCCCAGAAAAGTGGTCTCGGCATGTCAGTCATTTCAGTGTTGGCCGTGTTGAGTCAAATTAAGCCGCAGGCTCCACTCCTGGTGGTGCCCTTCCGTCAATTCCTTTAAGTTTCAGCTTTGCAACCATACTTCCCCCGGAACCCAAACACTTTGGTTTCCCGGAAGCTGCCCACAGAGTCATCGAAGCAACTCCTGCGGATCGCTAGTCGGCATCGTTTATGGTCAGAACTACGACGGTATCTGATCGTCTTCGCGCCTCTGACTTTCGTTCTTGATTAATGAAAACATTCTTGACAAATGCTTTCGCAGTAGCTCGTCTTGCGGCGATCCAAGAATTTCACCTCTAAC
This sequence comes from Ariolimax columbianus, assembly GCA_036924085.1. Lineage (NCBI taxonomy): Eukaryota > Metazoa > Mollusca > Gastropoda > Stylommatophora > Arionidae > Ariolimax > Ariolimax columbianus. The sequence goes on along the minus strand of JAVGWX010000004.1, from coordinate 31,893,907 downwards.
GCCGCAATACGAATGCCCCCGTTTGTCCCTGTTAATCATTACCTCCAGTTCCGAAAACCAACAAAATAGAACCGAGGTCCTATTCCATTATTCCATGCACCATTATTCAGGCAGCCGAGGCCTGCTTTGAACACTCTAATTTTTTCAAAGTAAACGCGCCGGCCACCCAGGACGCTCAGCGAAGAGCACCCGTGGGAGAGAGCCGGCAGACGGTAGGGCAGGAGACAACGGGCAGTGAACCGGCGCGAGCCGGACCGCCCGCCTGCGCCTGAGATCCAACTACGAGCTTTTTAACTGCAACAACTTTAATATACGCTATTGGAGCTGGAATTACCGCGGCTGCTGGCACCAGACTTGCCCTCCAATAGATCCTCGTTAAAGGGTTTAAAGTGTACTCATTCCAATTACGGGGCCTCGAAAGAGTCCCGTATTGTTATTTTTCGTCACTACCTCCCCGTGCCGGGAGTGGGTAAGTTGCGCGCCTGCTGCCTTCCTTGGATGTGGTAGCCGTTTCTCATGCTCCCTCTCCGGAATCGAACCCTGATTCCCCGTTACCCGTTACAAACATGGTAGGCATGTCACGTACCATCGACATTTGATAGGGCAGACATTTGAAAGATGCGTCGCCGGCACATGAGGCCATGCGATCAGCACAAAGTTATCCAGAGTCACCAGTGGGGACGCCGCAACCCCGCGAGGGGAAACGACGATTGGTTTTGAACTAATAAAAGCGCTCTTTCCGCGAGGGTCGGAGCTTGGTAAGCATGTATTAGCTCTAGAATTGCCACAGTTATCCAAGTAGGATCGTGTCATCTAAGGAACCTCGACTGATTTAATGAGCCATTCGCGGTTTCACCGTGAGACAGTGTGAACTTAGACATGCATGGCTTAATCTTTGAGACAAGCATATGACTACTGGCAGGATCAACCAGATATCTGTCGGAGACGTACGTACTGCGCACACCGGTCGGCGGAGGAAGGGTGTGTAAAAAGCCTCACTGGGACGGCCGCAGGGACCGACTGACGGGACGGACGGACGGTTGTTCCACCCGTCCCTCACTCCGTCGACCTAGGACCGCCTGACAGGGGCCTCCCACACGCACCAGACGACCGACCGACCGGGCTCGCTCGAGGAGGGATGGCAGCGCTCTGTGCAGAACGGATCCCAACGACCTCGGCGACGAATTTCACTGGGACTAGAGACACAATTTGGCCTGCCCTTCTCCGTAGGGAGAACGCAGGGCCTCGAGGCAACGATTCCTGCTTTCCATTTGCCGGTCACAAGCTCTTTGCGAGAGTCGGACCACCAGCGAGACGTACTGTCGAGCTCTGCTATAAGCCTTAGATAAATCACCACGGACGGACCACGTTTCCTGATACGGACCAGACTAGCACACCTCGGTGGAGGAGCCACTACCACAAACCGCACCCAATTCGCACTACGGGGAAAGGCAGGCGAGCGTTTTCCGCAAGCCCGCGCTATCGCTCCGCCTGGCGGGACTGAGATCGCTTTACGAACACTGGTTGAAATTGAGTCGCTGCGGCGAGACAACTACCCCAGATGGGCAGACATTTGAAAGATGCGTCGCCGGCACATGAGGCCATGCGATCAGCACAAAGTTATCCACAGTCACCAGTGGGGACGCCGCAACCCCGCGAGGGGAAACGACGATTGGTTTTGAACTAATAAAAGCGCTCTTTCCGTTTTTAAACGCTTCGTGTGAGTCTTACTTTTGTTATAAAACGCTCGGCACAAGTGTGTTACTTTTGTTATGAAACGCTTGGTGTGAGTCTGTTACTTTTGTTATTAAACGCTCGGTACAAGTTTGTTACTTTTGTTATGAAACGCTCGGTACAACTGTGTTATTTTTATTATGAAACGTCGGTATATGTAAGCTGCTGTGTGTCTTTAAAAAGTTTTTTGTTTGTTTTTTGGACTCATTTATGATTGCTAATCCCTTTGACTTAAATGACATCACTTCACATATTTTATCGAACAGAGTCGTTGTTGTTTGCGAATGCCCACAATGAGAAGGTTACTCTTTCGTGTGATCTGAAAAAGACGTTAAGTGGCGGGTTGCAGTAGCATTCTTCACATCCCGAGCGTGCCGATGAAGGTGTACCGAGGTCCTCCATGGGGTTGTGCTTTGCTTGGCTTCATCTGCGTGTCGCTCATTACTACGGAGATCACGTCGATCTCTCACCTTGTTAGCAAGCTGTGTGAAAACAGCCCGTATCCAGGAAGGGATACAGGAAGCCAAGGTGAGGGTCTTGTCCAGTATGTTTCGCCTGAACCTGATTAACATGTCTGATCAGTATATTTGGCCTGACCAGTCGTTAGTCTTCCTTCCCATCAAACAGAGAAATGGTAATTGTATACTTGGAATACTTGGAATCCTGGTATTCAAACAGGCATGTTAATGTTTGTTGCCAGGTAGCCGAAGGCTTCGGCTGTACGCAGTAGGTATTTTAACACTTCTTGCGGCTCACTGGGCCTGGGGAAAGGTACAAATAATTTGGGTAGATTTCTAACTTGAATTTTTGAATTTTGTCCGGGCAGCGGTCGTTAAGCCTATTCGTTTTTGATTTATAACCGCTAATGGATTTTTAACGTGCTCGACACTGAAAACGGAAGTCCAATCTCACTATCCTGAGATCAGGGGAATTTTTACCAGAAGATCCACGTGATAAAATCTCGGTATCCACCGTGATTTGAACCTGCGACCTCTGGCACCCGAAGCGGACACCTTACCTCATCTGCCATGCTCACCAGAGCTAGACTCATGCGATTTCTACATCTCTGGACGACTATAAGAGGCATTGCGAGGAAAGACTTTCAGGTCCGATGAAAAAGTTCAGCAGGTGGTGTATGAGTGATTGAATGCGAACAATATTTATTTTTTTGTACATGAATCCGTGCACTTTATAGAAGCTGTGGGACTTGTATTGAACGCAGTGAGACTTGTATTGAACGCAGTGGGACTTGTATTCAACGCAGTGGGACTTGTATTGAACGAAGTGGGACTTGTATTGAACGCAGTGAGACTTGTATTGAACGCAGTGAGACTTGTATTGAACGCAGTGAGACTTGTATTGAACGCAGTGGGACTTGTATTGAACGCAGTGAGACTTGTATTGAACGCAGTGAGACTTGTATTGAACGCAGTGAGACTTGTATTGAACGCAGTGGGACTTGTATTGAACGCAGTGAGACTTGTATTGAACGCAGTGAGACTTGTATTGTAACGCAGTGGGACGTGTATTGAACGCAGTGGGACTTGTATTGAACGCAGTGGGACTTGTATTGAACGCAGTGGGACTTGTATTGAACGCAATGGTAGCTACGTTGACAAATGATACAGTTGTGTGTCACTTTTTTCCGAATGAATTTACAAAAAAAAATATATTTAAGGTTTTCATTTGAAGCCCCGTCGTATTATAATATATAACTCTTCTGCAACATGTGTGCTGTCGAAGAAATTCGTCAGGATCTGAAAGACGCCTCTATCGTTCACATATGCAATAGAAAAGGCAACCGGCAGGAATGCGACAATCATCGTGGAATATCGCTACTCTCCGTAACAGGCTAGATCATATCGTGCTTATTGCTAAACAGGCTCAACAAACATATTGAACAAAGCCACCACCTTCCAGAAATCCAACGTGGATTCCGAGCCGGAAGAGAAACAGTGGACATGATCTTTGTCGCTCGCCAATAACAAGAGAAGTGTCGGAAAAAAAAACCAGGCCCTGTACAATCCATTTATTGATTTGATAAAGTTATGTAGTGAAGAGCTCTTTACGGTTTCCAAACAGCTTTTATGTGGAGAATAGTCTCCGTGGACCAGTGCTCAGTACTCAATTGACAACATTCAACAGTTTTGCAGGATATGTTCGTGTTCCTGTCTTACGTACCCACATTGGCTTTAGAATCAAATTTAGCCAGTAAAAGTGGCTATTCAATCTGTTATGGTCCGTTCTCACGAGAAACAGAATCACTTGCTCCTCTCGGTCAAGGCAGTGATGGTGATATATTGTTTTGTCGACGTTACTTGTGGCTTGAATGCGGGTCTTGTACTCTTGGAGGGTGATTGTTTGTTCGTTTTGTTCTCGTATTCCTCCCTCCTTTGTCAACCTGTCTGCTATCTCATTTCCTAGTATGTCACAGTGTGATAGTATATACTGTACCACTACCTGTCTGTTGTCTTTTATTTTGTTTTATTTATTTTTTATGTAGTAACAATTAAAAGTAGTGACATGGACAAGTTGAGACTCGTATGAATACCGGCGAATTTGAACATACGAGACAGATCAAGAAGCAACGAAACTTGAATGTTTGTGGAAATACTAGCGTACAATGTTTTAACTTCAAAGAAAGACTGAAATGAGAATAGATTGATCAACTGAGTAGACAACATCAATAACAAACACAAACAGAAGCTCCAAGCTTTAGAAGTACAAAATGGTTAGAGAGCTTGCTTCTAGCTACCAAAAACCCATGTTCAATCCATGATATTGATACAGTCTACCCAGTTGTAAATCAGTACATTACTTACAGTTCGCTAAACAAGGCAGCGAGGAAGGGAACTGGTCATCCCGGTTGAACAAAAAGTGAACTGTAGTAATAATAGATCTCTAACGTTTCATCCCCGGTGGCAGTGTCTGCAATGGGCCCACCTTCACCTTTTTAAAAGCTTTCAACACGAGGTCTGAGACTAGGACAATTGAACGCCCGGGAGGCAGATTGAAACCCAGTATTACCGGAAACATGAATAGACGTAATATGACGTTATCAAACCCAGTGTGTCTCTCACACTAGCTAGAACTGTATCTCTGTTTTAAAGATTGAAGGCACAAGATGGAAAAACGAAACTAAAAGCTAGCACGCAGTTACAGGACGTGTCCTTTTGGTATTTCCTACACTGTCTGGGATCTCTATACCTCTAAAAATATCATTACATTTATGTATCATTTTCATGAAAATCTAGCAAAACATTGTATCTCGCGTCATATGACCATATTATTTTATACTGATTTCGATAGCGTCAGTGACCCTGCACAGGGAACAATATATTTTGTTTTAAGTATGTGTGTGCTTGCGCATGCTTGTGTGCGTGCGTGTGTGTGCGTGTATGGGTATGTGTGTGGGTATGTGTGTGCGTGTGCAGGTATATATGTATGTATATATTTGTATATATATATATATATATATATATATATATATATATATATATATAAGGTAAGAGTGTCATTCAGAAATTTAACCGCTAGTTCAGAATGAAGTGTTAGAGACTTCAGCATACTTAGCCATAGCTTGTGTAAGGTGTGTAGATCAATTCACTTCCTCGCTGCCTTTTCCCTCTATAACCGGAAGTCAGGTACAAATCTTTAGATGGCACGGCTAGAGTGAACCGGTTGCAGGAGTTGAACTCGATACTTTTCGTACTTTTGCCGTGAAAATATAGTGCATCACGACTACATTAATCAGACGCTCAATATATTTATATTTGGTTTCCAGTACATCTAGTCCATCTCATCGAATTATTATATCACGAACACTAAGCTGCTGTCAGAGTATCTGGTGAAACATCAGATTGGTTCGAAGTACAAAAGGGAGGAAGGCAGGGAAATATCCTCCCCCCATACCTTTGTAATATTTGTGCAGAATGTATATGAAAAACGTTAGAGAGAATGAGACTTTCGAAGGTTAAACTACCTTTACAATCGGCGGGTACAAGATCCCAGAACTAAGATACGTAGACGGCACAGTGATACTATCAAACAGTGTAGATGGGTTGAAGCAGATAATTGTAGTTTCATGCAGATGCAGCGAAGATCAAAACCTATTTGCCTATTTGTAAACATAAACAAAACAAAGATAATGACAACCGACAAAACAGAAAGTCAACATCAATTCAAATTCGGGGGTGTTGGAAATAAAACAGGTCACGAACTTCGAGTATTTGGGCTTTAGAATTGACAACAATCGCCATTTCTCAACGAAAATCAGGAGATTGACAATGGTAATGCAAGGCAACACAACCTGAGAAAACTGTGACATAACACCACCAAAATGCAAAGCTACACAACCTGAGGAAACTGTGACAGAACACCACCAAAATGCAAAGCTACACAACCTGAGGAAAATGTGGCAGAACACCATCAAAATTCAAAGCTACACAACCTGAGGAAACTGTGACAGAACACCACCAAAATGCAAAGCTTCACAACCTGAGGAAACTGTGACAGAACACCACCAAAATGCAAAGCTACACAACTTGAGGAAACTGTGACAGAACACCAGCAAACTAACAGAAATGACATTTTTTTGTCCTATTGCAGATTCCCCCTCCGAAACATGGACAGTTACCCAAACCTTGAGTAAGATAATCGAGTCTTTCAAAACGAAATGTTATTAAAAAGTTCTCAGAGTACGGTGGAAGAAAAAAAGAAGAATGCAGACATTCGACAATAGTTGCGAATAAATAAGAACTGATTCATAAATTCCATCCTGAACAGAAAATGGAAATACTTTGGTCACATCAAAAGACACAAAGTTTTGACAGAGCAGTAATGGAAGATAAAGGTGTCAGCCAGGAGAGACAGGGGCAGACAACAATGACGATCATACCAAGATGTTCATGAATGCTTGAACATGGTTCTGGGGCAGGCTGAAGATTTGACAAGAGCTCGAGTTTCTTTCAGACGGGCTGTGATGGGAGCGACGTTCAGCAAAGGTCATGCTAGATGATACACACATATATTTATACATATATATATATACATATATATTTATATATATATATGTATATATATATATATAAATATATATATATATATATATATATGACCACGACAACTTCTAATCATGTCTTTTAATGCAACTAAATTGTATATGCAAAGTGCTTGCAACGGCAGTATGAATCATGTGTAATTGTAGAAATAAACAATGGATGATGAGGGACATGTGTCTTTTGGAACGTGCAACCCTGTTACCTGAGGAGAAAAGAGGAAGACGAAAAAGAAGACGAGGGTGGAAGGCGGATGAAAAGAATAAGGAGGAGGAGAGGAAGGATAAGCAAGAGAAAGGGGTAGATTATAATTGGAGGAAGAACAATAACAGCAAAAACAAAGAAGAACAAAAGAAGAATAAAAAGAACAAGAAGAAAACACGAAGAAGAAGAATTAGAATAACAATCGCATAATAAAGAGAAAGAACAAAATCAAGAAGGTTGAAGTGCAAGAAGAGCAAGAAGAAGAAGAACAAGAAAAAGAACAAGAAAAAAAACAAGAACAAGATTACCAAGAAAAACAACAACAATAAAAACATCAAGGAGAACAAGAAATAGTAGAAGAAGAACAAAAAACGAATAACAAGACCAGGAATGTCAAAAGCAGAAAAAAAGAAGAGAAAGAAGAAGAACAATACGTAGAAGAAGAAGAAGAAAAATTAGAAGAACAACAACAACAAAAATACCAAAAAAAACAAAAGTATCTGAAATCTCATCTCATCTATGCAAGCCTCGCCTATGCTCTATGTCATAAATGTATACTGTAGCTATCCTGTGTTCCTGCAGACCTCATTAATACCTACTGGGCGTGTGGAGAAATGGTTGAAACGTTTCACCAAAACTTTATAAGCTAAAGCAGGACAGCAAACCACCACGCTTGGTCTCAGGCCTTCGTAAAACCTAAGAATAAAATATGTCAACAAAATTTCACTAAATGATGTTGCAATAAAGATAAGACTACATAATACTGTAATATCTCGTTTAACGATGGCAATTGATTCCGGCAAGAAAAAAATCGATTAGGTGGGAAAAAAAAGAATCGTTAGCCGAGTATTGATTTTGCACGATAAAGGCTTAATTGGCTCCACGCGTCTTGAAAGCAGACAATTTTAACCTTGTAAGTACATTCTAGGTTGTATAAATACAATTGTAACTATTCAAGTTCAAATTCAACTACAGAAGTATAATTATAATCATAGAAGTACAGTTGCGTCCGTGACAGTACGATTTTAGCAAAAGAAGTATAATCTCAACCACCGAAGTATATTTTCTTTTATAGAATTATAGTTCAAACACAGAAGTATAGTCTCAACAATAGAAGTATAGTTCAAATACAGAAACATAGTTTCAACAATGGAAGTATAGTTCAAACATAGAAGTATAGTTTCAACAATAGAAGTATAGTTCAAATACAGAAGTATTGTTTCAACAATAGAAGTACAGTTTCAATCATACAGTACAGTTTCAACAATAGAAGTATAGTTAAAATTCAGACGAATAGTTTCAATCACATAAGTACAGTTTCAACAGCAGAAGTAAAGTTTCCACAATAAAAGTATATAGAATTTAAAGCGCAGAAGTACAGTTTCACAAGAGAAGCATAGTTTCAAAAATAGAAGTACAGTTGTAACAGAAGTCAGTTTCAGCAATTGAAGTAGTTTCAACCGTGGAAGCAGTTTCAATCTCAGAAGATGTACAATCTCTGAAGATGTACAATCTCTGCCAGAAAAAACAAAACGGTTAGCTTTTCTTCCAATTATATAAATGAAACTTTGCAATTTAAATTATTACAGATTTCTGTATTTTGTAAGCACAGTTAGAATAAACTAGGTTCATAATGTACAGGTTTTTCTTTAAGAATATATCGAAGGTCACACAACGCAATTAAAGATTGTGGCATGAACATAGCTGGGAATAACGTGAACATATGCGTATCAGCCTGGGGGCGTATATCTTTTAATAGAGTGTCGCTAATTGACAGTGATGAACTGTATACACTTTCGTTTCATCTGTTGCTGAATACAAAATATAAGGCGGTCAGTGCAGCTGGCCCACTAACAAAAAACTGCTGTTAGAGCCTAGAGCTCTTGGTTTCGCTCTAGTCCTGGTCGTTTCTATAGCAATTCGTTTTACACAACCACAACTAGGGTAGAAGACTACACTTCATGTGATTTTATACTCTTTAACTAACACGGGACAAAGACTTGGTTAGTATGGAGTAGTCTTCCTCCGATCTATTGTGAAACAATGCACCAAATATGATACATGAATTAATGAAAGAATAGTTCTTTTTTAAGAAGATAAAATAAAATGGGGACATAATGAGGCAGCCAGTCGCATGCACAACACTATTTAGTTGTTCCTGCACGGTTACAGTGGTTCTTTTCTTTCCTTGTAAATCTCGGGTGACAAATCGTAGTACTGTGCTTAGTCATTAATGCGCCCCCCCCCCCCCCCCCCAATGTAGTTTGACGAGCGTACAATGCAAAGCGAAATATATATATGTAAAAGTAAGTAGCATGCCCTTTACAGAACGTCGCTTCTTACAGCCGCCAACCTATTTGGCTGTTATACGTTTCTTGGCAAGTGTGCAGTACGGAAGTTTGCCATTACTTTTGGTACGTGAAGGATCAATCGTCAGAGAAAAAAAAATCCAGTGTGTGACAAACTGGAATCGGTTAGAATCGATCTCGGTGTGTTAGGATTATGAAAACCGAGTCAGTTTTATGCCTAGGCCATGCAGCCTCCTATATATATATTTTATCTATCTTTCAGTCCACGTATGTCGTTAGACGTCATGGGGAGATGCAACCTCCTTGGTTCATATTTTTTGGCAGGTGAAAATCCACTAGTGACTTGTCAGATCAATCCCAGCATCATACCCCCTGGAATTTCGATCGCCTATTTTTGAGAATGGTGGAGGTGGAAGCGCAAGTTAGAGCAAAGGTAGACCCGCAGCCTGTCATGCGCTATCTAAATCGCTCCGCTAACCACATAACCAATAGCTATTGTTATTGCCACACAGTCCCGTTTTTTGCGACATATTCTCTGTGGGGTGAGAATCCCTAGAATAATTTGAGTAGATTTTTAACTTCAATTTTGCCCGACCAGCTGCCGTTAGGTCTACTCTTTTTGATTTCCAACTGCTAAGGTATTTTTAACGTGCGTGCCACAGGCCACGGGTGTCTGATCTCACTATTCAGAGATCAAGGGAAATATTTACCGGATGATCCACGTGAAAAAATCCCGGTGTCTGCACCGGGAGTTGAGCCCCCGACCTCCAGCACCCGAGACGAACACCTTACCTCGAGACCACTGGGTGTATATATATATATACTTCTTCTTCTTCTGCGTACACAGTCAGACAGTAACCATTATTTTCTCGAAAAAAGCGGCGGTCATCCTGAGACTCTCGCCACTACCATAGAGCTTGTCTTGCAGTTCCACTGGCAATGGCCACATCTGCTCTCTCTGATCCTCGTATGTCGGGCAGTTCTGCAGCAGATGTTCAGTGGTCATTTTACCAGTACCGCACGGGCATTCGTCGGTACACCCTATCTTCAATTTGTTGAAGAGGTGGTACCTCAGTCTGTTGTGGCCAGTGCGAAGTCTGAAGCCAACGACCTGCTCTCTTCGGTTCAACTGGTAATAGGCATCGTTTTTGGTGTAACCAGTATGTTCGGTTTCCCATTTGGACATGTACCTGGCTTTGATAAGCCGTTTTGACTCTTCGTACGTCATACTGGTATCTATTTGTGGTAGCCTTGCACCTTCTTTTGCCAGTCTGTCTGCCTCCTCGTTGCCTTGGATGTTGCAGTGTGACGGAACCCACTGTACCACTACCCTTTTTGGTGCAGACTGTTGGCACAGTTTGCAGAGTGCTGCTCTTAAGTCATTAAGCTCAGTGTTTTTCTGGCTTTTTAGCGCTGTGACTACTTCGAGAGCATCTGTCAGCAGGACTATATGGCTCTCATTTTCACTGTGTGTTACCATTTCTTCCACTGCCGCCCTCAGTGCCTCTGCCTCTGCTCTGAGATTGCTCGTGTACTTACCAGTAGCGAATGACAGTGTTATTTTTCTGCCATTTGGTAGGTTCAGGAATGCTCCTGCCCCTCCGTTCTGTGTAGTGTTTGTTACAGAACCGTCGGTGTATGCATGGGTCCAGTCCATGCTTGGGTAGCTTTTCGTTATGAAGCTTAGGGTAGTGTCTCTCCTTTCTTTTTCACTCTGGCAGTTTTTGTTTGCAATACCTGGTATATTTTCTACCACCTCTGGAAATATATCCTGCCTCCAAGTAGGTTTTCGTACAGTAGTGATGGGTTTTGGTGTTGTTAGTGCGTTTATGGGATCTTCGTGCATCTTTGCTTTGGCTATTTCTGCAAAGTTTCTCCGCTTTAGTTTCCCAGTTCCCAAATTGTTTAGCCTCTGGTACATTGGATGGTCCGTCAGTCTTCGGAGTTTCTCTGACTGCAGCTGGGCTCTGCAGTCTCTTCTGTCGGTCATGGATTGCAGTTTTGTAATCTTTTCAAGTTCTACAATTGGCGTTGACTTCATGCCACCTGTTATAATTCTCATGGCTTGGTTTTGAAGTTTGTTAACTTTATCGAAGTTCGCCTTCGCTGCTGTTGTCCATGCCGCGATGCCATACTCGAGAACTGGTCTCACTCTTCCAGTGTACAGTTTCTTTAGTATGCCTTCGTCTGCTCCCCAGCTTGTGCCAGCAAGTTTCCTCATGATCGCCATTCTTTCTCTGGCTTTCATTCGGTTTCTCTCAATCTGACTTTTCCATGTCATGCGCCGATCAAATGTGACTCCCAGATAGGTTGGGTTGTCGTTTGGCTGCAGGATTTTGCCATTTAGGCTTAATTTGGTACTTTGGGGTTTTAATGAGAGCGAGAATATTGTGCACGTGGTTTTCTCCTCGTTTATTTTGACCAGCCATGAGTTCGCCCACTCTTCCAGCGATGTTAGGGCCGTTTGCATCCGATTTCTTGCTATGGTGAGATTCTTTTCAGAGGTCCACATAGCCAGATCGTCTGCAAACATTGAGCTATGGACTCTTCTTGGTATATTCTCTGTAATGTCGTTTATATATACCAGGAAGAGTGTGGGTGACAGTACTCCCCCTTGGGGTACTCCCTGCTCGAGTGTCACCTTTTTGCTCATCTGCCCTTGTACTTGGACTCTGGCCGTTCTTTGTTTGAGGTAGTGGTTGATCCACTTGTACATCTTCCCACAAAGATCACTTCTCCTTAGCTTGACTCTAAGTCCATCCTTCCAGACTTTGTCAAATGCCTTTTCCAGATCCACCCAAACAGCTACTGTGTGTTTCTGTGCCTGGTAGGCATCTTCTATCTCCTGGGCTATGAGGATGACCTGGTCCTCAGTGGATCTGTGCTGTCTAAAGCCGGCTTGCTGTGGAATTAGTATTCGTTTTTCTTCCAGATGCCACATCAGTCTGGTGTTTATCATCCGTTCCATCAGCTTGCCGACACAGCTCAGTAGGCTTATGGGCCTGTATCCATTCGGATCTGTTTTGTCCTTTCCTGTTTTTGGTACTGGTACCAGTATTGCATCTTTCCATGCCTGGGGTACAATACCCCTTTTCCAGCTTTGGTTCAGGACTGATAGTAGTTTTTTCTTCGCTGTTTGGCCCAGCCCCATCAGCATTTTGTTTGTTATCCCGTCTTTTCCGGGAGATTTCCTTTTCTTAAGTGTTCTCATAGCCTCTTCCATTTCGCGCATTGTTAGTTTGGCCATCATGTGCTCTTCAGGAGCCGTATTTATGTTTTCGTGTCCCTTTAGCTCTTCGCTAATGTCTGTATGCTTTTCTGCAGGGACCTCGATGTGGTTTGCTCTGGCATAGTGATCGACAAAGGCGTTTGCGGTTTTCTTACCTGTAATCAAGTTCTCGCCCTGCTTGATAGTAATTTGTTTATTTGACGGGGTTTCGTCGTTCATGGCTCTGACTAGCTTCCATAGCTTGTTCCCTTCTTTGTCCAGGTTTAAACTTTCCGTTTTATTTTTCCAACTTTCTCTTGGTGTTTGCTTGAGAGTGTGTTTGTACTTCGCCGCGGCGGCTTTGAGGGCGATGTTTGCCTCCATGGATTTTTCTCGTTCTGCCATGTTCCTAGCATTTGTTACTGCATCTTCCACTTTCTGCAACTCATCATTCCAGTAGGGCTTATAGTTTTTCCTAGCTCCTCTTGGGATGGTTTCAGTGGCGGCTTGCATTATTGCCTTGCTTAGGCTCTCTACCATGGGCTTCATTTTGGTGTTTCGTGTGTTGATGGTTTCACACAGCCCATCTGTCAGGATTGCAAAACTGTCCCAGTCGGCTCGTTTGTAATTCCAACGTGGGAGCGGTTTTGTTTCCTGTGGGCCTACTTCCATGTCAATGGTTAGCCTGATCGGCCTGTGGTCGCTACCTGCCAGTTGGTTTAGCACCTGGCGGTCTATTTTATAGTGTATGTCCTGTGTGGAGAAGGCCAAATCTGGAGTCGAGGTTGTATGCCATGTTCTTGAATAGAAGCTAGGGCTATCCTCCGGCCTATTGATTAGGGATAGATTTGCATCTATCTCCCAATCTTCCACTTCGTCACCTCTGCTGTCTGTGTCAGAGTATCCCCATCTCTCCGAGTGGCTGTTGAAATCTCCAACTACTATGCAGTTGGAGTCTCTGACCTCCATACTCGAGAGCGATAGGTCTCTGTTTGGTGGTCCGTACAGATTGAAAATGCGGAGCTTCGTCTCTTGAGCCATTATGTCAACTCCTACAATTTCTGCTTGTCCGGTGTGATTGACAGGTACCGCGCTACTCGGTATGCTGTTTCTGGTCAGTATCAGGACCCCTCCTTTGTGGCCTTCTCTATCTAGACGGAAGGTCTGGTATCCTCTGATTGAGAATTTATGGTTATTGTTGAGGTGCGTTTCCTGGATACATGCCACGTCAATCTTACCTTCATGCAGGTGGTGTGTTAGGGAAAGTTTTTTGTTAATGACTCCCTCCGCATTCCACTGTAATATTTTGAGGGTCTTGAGGTTTTGGCCAATAGACGTTACCCCATAGCCATGTGCCTTGACTCCACGACACATGGGTGGGTGACCACCAGTAGTCAAGGGTGGGCCCCTTCGAGGCGTGGGGCCCGGCGTTATCGCTGCCTGGCGGGTCTCCTCAGGATGAGCGCCATGCGTTTTTCGAATAGGTTGTGCTGCCATCATACTGTGATTTACGTTGCACTGTTTTGTTAGGCTTGCGGCCCCGTGCATCCGATTTCAACAGGCGTTTCTGTAGGGATGCCCTCCTTAGCCTTTGGCTGTCCCCAGCCTATCTGCAAGGCAGCAGTTGTTTACGATCGGAGTTTTCTCTCCTATGGAAGTTGTCTTACCAGACTATCGAGTCTTCACTACTCGTGTCTATAGGGTGCAATGATGATATGTGATATATGAGATGGACTGGTTTACCCGGAAGAGAGGCAGTCCAGTGTGTCTGTATCCCAGGATCGTCACGTCCTGCCAGAAACGTAGCATTTGCATGTGAGTGGGGTATCTCTTTTTCCCTTTATTTTCTTGGCTTCTATGCAGGGATGGTACGCCTAGCATTCCCCGCCACCTGGGGTGTTGACACAGTGGGGCAGGTGTGCAATGTCCGCTGGTCTGCATCTCTTCTGCGTCCAGCATGATAGTTATGGCTGATAACGTACAGAGGTAGATATCGTAACCGGAGTGCATTTAGCCAGAGGACAAGCCTGGTAATGTCACAGAGATGTTGATCGCCTGGTGTGCGGACAACTCTCATGGTCAGTGGTTGAGTCTTGACAGTTCACAGTGTGGTGGCTGCTCTACTGTTTTCGACACCCCGACCCGGGTCTAAGTCTTTGGTTGGTGTTTTTCGCACCCCATCGCCGTATAGGGTGAGTATCAAGCAGTTGTCCGCCCGCTTTGATTTGCGGGCGGCAAGGACCTCTTACTGTGGCTCTACCTGATAGGGCTGGGGCGCAAGCCCCAGGTCCCGAGCATGTAGGAGCCTCCCATTGCAGTGGTGCTGAGATTTTGGGCGGGATTGCGGCTTACAAGGGTTCGGCCGTAATCCCCCACATGGTAGCCTCGCGCCCTTGGCTTATCAGCCTGGTACGTGAACCAAAGTGTCTGCGGCTCCTCTCGATTTGAGCTGGTTTTCCGTAGCAACGCCCTGTCATTTGTAGGGTAAAACTGACCTGTCTTCAGATCTATTTCCAGCACCCGTTCACTATTTGGTCAGACGAATTTATTTAGGGCTTTTGTTTGTCAATGACCAGGTATTTGAAATCTGCGGTTTCTGCGGAGTTAAACACGATTTCCGTAGCGTTCTTTCATTTGAGTGTTTGAGAGCTGACTTGTCGTCCGTGAAACTAATACCAGCGTACGTTCATTATTAGACCCAAACGGCAGTGCTCTCAATTTGTCAGTTGTTCTACAGTATTGGCGTGTTCAGTCAAATTAAGCCGCAGGTTCCACACCTGGTGGTGCCCTTCCGTCAATTCCCTTAGCGAGACAATCAAGTTTCTTAAAGGGTAGCCCCAAAAATTTTCGAGGGTCTAATTCCAGCACATGTTCTCTATTAGACCCCACGAAGGTGTACTTTTTGATAGTCATTCTGCAGTATTGGCGTGGTAAGTTAACTTAGGTCTCAGGCTCCACTCCTGATAGTGCTCTTCCGTCAATTCCTTTATTAAACACTGAATGCAGACAAAACCGAGCCACAGGGGACATAACCCCAGATTTCTGGGGGTCTAAGTCCAGCACCAGTTCCTTATTAGACTCCAGAAGAGTGGTCTCGGCATGTCAATCATTTCGGTGTTGGCCGTGTTGAGTCAAATTAAGCCGCAGGCTCCACTCCTGGTGGTGCCCTTCCGTCAATTCCTTTAAGTTTCAGCTTTGCAACCATACTTCCCCCGGAACCCAAACACTTTGGTTTCCCGGAAGCTGCCCGCAGAGTCATCGAAGCAACTCCTGCGGATCGCTAGTCGGCATCGTTTATGGTCAGAACTACGACGGTATCTGATCGTCTTCGCGCCTCTGACTTTCGTTCTTGATTAATGAAAACATTCTTGACAAATGCTTTCGCAGTAGCTCGTCTTGCGGCGATCCAAGAATTTCACCTCTAACGCCGCAATACGAATGCCCCCGTTTGTCCCTGTTAATCATTACCTCCAGTTCCGAAAACCAACAAAATAGAACCGAGGTCCTATTCCATTATTCCATGCACCATTATTCAGGCAGCCGAGGCCTGCTTTGAACACTCTAATTTTTTCAAAGTAAACGCGCCGGCCACCCAGGACGCTCAGCGAAGAGCACCCGTGGGAGAGAGCCGGCAGACGGTAGGGCAGGAGACAACGGGCAGTGAACCGGCGCGAGCCGGACCGCCCGCCTGCGCCTGAGATCCAACTACGAGCTTTTTAACTGCAACAACTTTAATATACGCTATTGGAGCTGGAATTACCGCGGCTGCTGGCACCAGACTTGCCCTCCAATAGATCCTCGTTAAAGGGTTTAAAGTGTACTCATTCCAATTACGGGGCCTCGAAAGAGTCCCGTATTGTTATTTTTCGTCACTACCTCCCCGTGCCGGGAGTGGGTAAGTTGCGCGCCTGCTGCCTTCCTTGGATGTGGTAGCCGTTTCTCATGCTCCCTCTCCGGAATCGAACCCTGATTCCCCGTTACCCGTTACAAACATGGTAGGCATGTCACGTACCATCGACATTTGATAGGGCAGACATTTGAAAGATGCGTCGCCGGCACATGAGGCCATGCGATCAGCACAAAGTTATCCAGAGTCACCAGTGGGGACGCCGCAACCCCGCGAGGGGAAACGACGATTGGTTTTGAACTAATAAAAGCGCTCTTTCCGCGAGGGTCGGAGCTTGGTAAGCATGTATTAGCTCTAGAATTGCCACAGTTATCCAAGTAGGATCGTGTCATCTAAGGAACCTCGACTGATTTAATGAGCCATTCGCGGTTTCACCGTGAGACAGTGTGAACTTAGACATGCATGGCTTAATCTTTGAGACAAGCATATGACTACTGGCAGGATCAACCAGATATCTGTCGGAGACGTACGTACAGCACACACCGGTCGGCGGAGGAAGGGTGTGTAAAAAGCCTCGCTGGGACGACGGCCGCAGGGACCAACTGACGGGACGGACGGTTTGTTCCACCCGTCCCTCACTCCGTCGACCTAGGACCGCCTGACAGGGGCCTCCCACACGCACCAGACGACCGACCGACCGGGCTCGCTCGAGGAGGGATGGCAGCGCTCTGTGCAGAACGGATCCCAACGACCTCGGCGACGAATTTCACTGGGACTAGAGACACAATTTGGCCTGCCCTTCTCCGTAGGGAGAGAACGCAGGGCCTCGAGGCAACGATTCCTGCTTTCCATTTGCCGGTCACAAGCTCTTTGCGAGAGTCGGACCACCAGCGAGACGTACTGTCGAGCTCTGCTATAAGCCTTAGATAAATCACCAGGGACGGACCACGTTTCCTGATACGGACCAGACTAGCGCACCTCGGTGGAGGAGCCACTACCACAAACCGCACCCAATTCGCACTACGGGGAAAGGCAGGCGAGCGTTTTCCGCAAGCCCGCGCTATCGCTCCGCCTGGCGGGACTGAGATCGCTTTACGAACACTGGATGAAATTGAGTCGCTGCGGCGAGACAACTACCCCAGATATATATATATACAAAAATATATATATATACTTATACACATCTCTAAATGTTGCAAAAAAGGGAACGAGACGGAACTGACACAAGTACACTCAATTCAGTACTTGGACAACAACGTAACTTCTGATGTGGGATGCACATATGAAATAAAGAACAGAATAGCCAAAGCAAAATCAGTTTTCCAGAGTATTAGTGGAAATTTGTGCAACGAAAGCCTATAAGTAGATTTAAGAAAGAGAGTTCTTGGATGCTACGTGGAACCAGTACTGACAGCGATTCATGGTCAACCAGAATGCAAATACATGGATCATTGGAAGCAATGGAAATGTGGTTATATAGTTGAATGTTGACAATTTCATAAACTGCAAATAAAGTAAATAAAGGGGCTTTTGAGGCGGCACAGACACAAAGAAACAAACACAAAGGCACAGATACAAAGACAAAGACACAAAGACACAGATACAAAGACACAAAGACACAGACACAAAGACACAAACACAAAGGCACAGACACAAAACAAAGACATAGATACAAAGACACAAAGACAGGGACACACAGACACAAAGACACAAAGACACAGACACAAAAACACAAACACAAAAAACAGACACAAAGTCACAGATACAAAGACACAGATACAAAGGCACAGGTACAAAGACACAGACACAAAGACACAAACACAACGACACACACACAAAGACACAGACACACAGACACAAAGACACAGACACAAAGACACTACACAAAGACACATACACAAAGACACAGACACAAAGACACAGACACATAGACACATACCCAAAGACACAGGCAAAACGACACAGACACAACGATACAGACACAAAGACACAGATACACATACACAAAGACACAGACATATGGACACAAAGACACAGACACACAGACACAAAGACACATACACACAGACACAAAGACACAGCCACAAAACACAGACACAGACACATACATACACAAAGCCACAGACATAACGACACAGACACAACGACACAGACACAAAGACACATACAACACATACAACACACAGACACAAAGACACAGACACAAAGACACAGATACGCAGACACAAAGGCACAGACACACAGACACAAAGACACAGACACAAAGACACAGACACACAGACATACAGACACACACACCCAAAGACACAGACACACCGACACAGACACAGACACAAAGACACAGACACATCGACACAAATACACAGACACACAGACACAGACACAAAGACACAGTCACAAAGACAGCTCATGGCAAAAATCAGGACAAGGTAGTCATACTTTTTCAGACATGTCTCGTGAAGAGGTAGGGGGAGGGGGTGCGATGGGGGCATAAAACACACAGTGACACCGGGCAGAATCGCAGGAAAAAATGAAACAGGGAGGCAAAGATGGAAAATATTGGACACTTTGAAGGCATGGCATGAGAGGTGATCAATGGTGCAACTAACAAACGACACGTGATCGGAAGGAATGGTGACCATGACCACCAACGCCAACCGGCATGGCACTTGGTGATGATGATAATGATGAGCAAATATGTATGTGTGTGTGAGTGTTTGTGTGATGTGTGTGAGTGTTAGATAGATAGATAGATAGATAGATAGATAGATAGATAGATAGATAGATAGATAGATAGATAGATAGATAGATAGATAGATAGATAGATAGATAGAGAGAGAGAGAGAGAGAGATAGAGAGAGAGGGAGAGAATAAAATGTTAAGTGACGTTTTGTTAAGCAAGAAACTGCTGGCATGAATGTTGCTACGTTCATGTTGGTGGGAGTGGAAATAATTGTAATGTTTATAGGGATTTTTGTGGCTGCTACTATTTATTTCTCACCCAAACACTGCCCCAAACTCTTTCGTCCACTGCTTGAACACGTCCATTGGAAACTGAAAATCACACAAACAAACATAAATAATGTCAACCATTGTGAGTGAAAGGCCGTACAGAGGCTATGTTGACAAGCGTAACACACATATAATTTATGAATAGTATGAACTTGAGATTTGTTACAAAACAACAACTGAAAAACATAATATCCATATCAACATTTTGATTCCGGTGTCATCTTTGACCTTATTGTGCGAATTGAAATGTCTGAGTACAACCATTAATGTCTCAGTTCAGTTCACGTACCATCTCCGCATCGAAGGTCAACTGCAATGGATCTCCAGTGTACTCTATCGCTTTCTGTAATTGTGTAATCTGATTTACTCTTTCCAGGTTTCCTTCTTCTTCTTTTGCCTTCTCTACCAAACCCTGAACGTTCTCAATCTCCCGCTACCAAACCCTGAACGTTCTCAATCCCCCGCTACCAAACCCCAAATGTTCTCAATCTCCTGCTACCAAACCCCAAATGTTCTCAATCTCCGGTTACCGAGTCATGAACTTTCTCAATCTCCTTCTACCGACCAAGCCTCAAACAAGGCTTTGCAAGTAGCAGGATATAGTCCTGAGAACGGTATGCGTTGTGTCGCTTGTTTACAGCTTGACCGCGATACTTGCATCTTCGGTTAGACACATCCGTCATTTCGGCAGTTCCCAGTCCATCTCCTAATGCCATCCATCCACTTACAACGTTGTCTTCCACCTTGCCCTCTAATAAGGTCTTCAACGAGGGGGTATGTCTTATCATATGTCTAAAATAACTTAACTGCCTAAATTTGATTTCGGTCATGAATTCTCTTATCACCCACAACTTGTTCAATTCCTCCACATTTGTTTTCTGCTTTTTCCACAAAATGTGACTCAGCCTTCTACACCTCCCCACACATTTTGAAGGCTTCCAAATGAATGTCTGCAAGAGAGATATAACGAACTTAGAAATATTGCGAGAACTGGACCTTGTGTTGAAAACATGCAAGACAGAAAAAAATATTGTTCGGACAACTACTGAGAATGTAACCTCATCACTTACTTCAACAGCCTCTTTCAGTCATTACTGATTAATGGAGGATGCCCGCTTGAGGTGATATCTTTTTTGTTATTCTCCGCGTTACCGTTTCTCCTCTGTTTGTTGTAATATTCTCGCTTCGCCCAATTTGAGGTTGAGTCGCAAGAAACTTTCCATTTAGTTGCGATCAACAGGTTCGTCTTTCCAGGATTCGAAATCTATTTCCAGTGCTTACATGTCTCTTTTTCATACATCCTTGAATCTCAACTGCGATCTCTCGACTATACCATTGCCATCCTCAAGTTGGCCGTAGAGAATAACTTTGAGAACACGCCTATCACTTTATGTACTTGGAACATAGAGGAGCTATCGCAATCTGCGCAGGTTGAGTAATGTATACATGGCCTGGAGGCCAGTGCGTGTCAGCACCTCGACATTCGTCATTCTGGCCTCCCAAGTAAGACCAAGGGTGCGACGCATGCGTTGTAGGTGGAAGGTGTTGAGCTTCCTTTCCTGGTGTGCGTAGGTTGACAAGTCTCGCTGCCGTAAAGGTGTACACTGGGGACGCAGGCTTTCCCTCCTGTAGCCTGTCTTTATTGTGAGTTTAAGATTTTCCAGATACGCGACTTAAGGCCATCAAAGACACTTGCTTCTTTGCCACTTTGGCATTTTATTCCAGGAAGAGGGTATTGCTGACGATAGACCCCAAATATGTGAATTGTTGCACTGCAAACAATACGTAATTGTTGATGGTAATAACCGATGCAGCACTCACGTACTAACCCATCGCATTCTTCTGTTGGCTTACAGTGAGGCCAAAGTCACTGCATGCTCGAGAGGAACGGTTTATCAAGGTCCCAGGCTCTTGCTCGCTTTTTGTGACAATTGCAGAGTCGTCAGCGGACAGTATTTTATGGTGACCATTCTGACTTCAGTTTTAGCCTATAATCTTGCGAGGTTAAACAGTCTGCCTTCCGACTTGAAACTGATATACTCTTACATATCGCTTAAGTTGCATCTCCAAAATCATTGTTCAGGGGCACAGTGAAGAAAATACCAAAGAGGGTTTGAGCTAGAACGCAGCCTTGTTTAATACCGAACGTCGAAGAGCTGTGATGTGCTTCCGGCAAACTGAACTGCTCCATCCATGTCTTCATGGAATGACTATCATTTGTAGTATTTTAGAAGGACAGTCAATCTTTTTGAGTACACTGAGACGACTATCTCTAATAACTTACTCAATTGTCTAAGTTAAGTCGATAAAGGCAATGAATATACATTTGTTTTGCTCTCTCGATTTTTCCTGTAGTTGACGGTGGGAAAGAAATCGTGTATTTTGTTGATCGATCAGGTTGAACTCCATATTGTGCCTCTGGGTATACGCGCTTAGCTAACTTGTGTAGCCATGCTAAGATAACCTCGACAATAACTTTGCCGACGATAGTACATCTCTCTTTAGATCAACCATCACTTTGGACTTTTAGCACAGTATGATAGCGCAAAAATGCTCGTGGAAGTCCCCGTGGCCAATTGATTGACGGCATAACAGTAATACTAGAACAACACAGGCTTAGAACGACGATCCAACACACTTGGCACAAGAAAGGTAAGCTGAGCTTCCTGTGGCGCCTATCGGCACAGGTGAACTGAACAAGGGTTGGTGAAAGACAAAAAACGTAATATCTAGCAATGTATCATATATATGATATCGGACAATGTATCATATATATGATATATGATAATGTGTCATAGATATGGCTTGGCTTGGCTTGGCTTCGTTCGTTCTCAATCTCCTGCTACCAAAACCTGAAAGGGCTAAAGTAGCAGAATGTAGTCCAGAAAACGGAATACGTTGTGTAGTAGTTTACAGCTTGACTGTGATATTTGCACCTTTCGGTCCAACACATCCGACTCCAGCAAGCCTTATTTGAGTACCGAGTTAGCATTCCCTCTTCGATCCCTTCTCCTTAGCCAGTCTGCCCTGCTGCAGTCTGTTATCCAGGATCACCGCGTAGAGGTGTAGAAGGGTCTGGGCAGCTCTGGTTCGCTGGCCCTGACGCTAGCAGTCAGCTATGGGTCGCTGACCGCTGCAGCTCATGCGCTGCTCAGCATCTTGATCCCCGTGTGATAGATATGATATCTGATCATTTATCATAGATATGATATCTGACAATGTATCATAGACATGTATGATATATGAATATGTACCACATACATGAAACAGACAATTTATCATAAATAAAATATCTAGAGTGTATGCAGCGCATGTATAAACCAAGATGAGACAATCATATACGAACCACATATGTACGAGTATATGCAGAAATAGATATATATTGTTTATAGTTTTTAGTCGACCAGTACGTCTACAGGGACATGCACCTGTGCAGGTCCCATCTCTGCTATGAGCTGGATGTGGTCGGGAGAAGGGCTTCCTGCTTAGCGAGCTAGACTCGAGCATCATAATACTCCGCTGCGTTGGGACAAGCGCTAACGCAGATAGTTAATCGATGTGCGAATCCATCTTTATAGACTCAAACACTAAATCAAAGTAGACCAGCACACTGTTAGGCGTCATCTATGCTGCTCTAAGCAAACCCCCTAACCATGTCCAGTGTTATGCCATGTGACACAGTCGCCTCTTACGACATGCTCTCTGTGAGGCAGTGGTGCGATTCTTGTTCTTGCAATATACAAAGACCCCGGCAGACTATTCGGGATATGTAAATACACCGAGACATGCCTGACGCTATTATTTTGACTATTTACAAACACAAAGATGATCGCAGGGACTGCAATAAATATAGAGGGATCTCGCTCCTGGGCGCTGTAGACAACATTTACCCCGGCATGCTACTAAACAGGTTGAGACTGCTCGCGGACAGTGTGTACCCAGAACCACAGTGTGGCTTTAGAGTAGGTAGATCAACAACGGATATGATTTTCTCGCTTCGCCAAATCCAGGAGAAGTGTAGAGAACAAGACCAGCAGCTCTTTATGACGTTTCTAGACCTCACCAAGGTCTTCGACTTGGTTAGTAGAAAGGGTCTATTCGAACTCCTCGAGAAGATCGGCTGCCTCCCAAAACTGCGTAGCATAATAATTTCTTTTCCCACTGATATGAAGGGCTCAGTTCTATACGATGGATCATCTTCAAACACTTTTCCCACTGATATGAAGGGCTCAGTTCTATACGACGGATCCTTCAAACTATTTTCCGGCTCGCGCCGGCCCTCTTTTGGATCTTCTTCTCTATGCTCCTATCCTACGCTTATCACACATCTGTGGACGGTGTCTATCTGCACACCAGATCAGTTGGGCGACTGTTTAACCTGTCCCGACTGCGTGCGAAGACCAAGGTGAGGACGTTGCTCATTAGAGATGCTATTTGCTGATGATGCAGTTCTAGTAACCAATAGTGAGCAGGCCCTGCAGAGACTAGGAGACAGATTCGCCGAGAGGTGCAAGCAATTTTGGCTCACCACAAGCCTGGAAAAGACAAAGGGCTGCCCACAGTGCATTACCACTACGCAGTGCATAAAGAATTATGGCGTTACTCTGCAGGTCGTCAACAGTTTCACTTATCTGGGGTCTGCCATCTGCAACACTCTATCGTCCGAGAAGGAGATAGACAGTGGGCTTGGCAGAACAAGTATCGTCATGGCGCGCCTGATGAAAAGAGTCTGGGAGAACACTTCACTGTCTCACTACACCAAGGTCCGAGTCTATCAGACCTACGTTCTTGGCACTCTCATGTATGGAATGGGGGGGGGGGGGCTTGGAGCACATACACTAAACAGAAAAGGCGCCTCAACGCCTTTACCATGAGGTGACTACGGTATATATTGGAGACTGGGTGACAAGAGAGCGTGTCACATAATGCGGTCTTACAGAGAGCAAACACTCACGGCATGTACTCGATGTTGAGCCAGTGACGTCTACGGTGGTTGGGACATGTTTATCGCATGGAAGACGAGAGGCTGCCAAAGGATTTCCTTTACGGACAGCCAGCCAATCAGAAGAATCGGTGGTCCCACACTGCGATTCAAGGACGTATACAAGAGAGACATGAAATCAATCGGCATCCCATCCAAGGGCTGGGAAGAAATTACTCAGGATCGAGCTTTTTAGAGACAGTCAGTTGCAGGGAGCATATTGACTGCTGACGCTCGTAGAGGTCTTCTGGCTGCACAGAAATGATTAAGACAAGAGATCAAGGAACTGCCAGGCAAGCCAGCCTCCTCAGTATGGTTGTACGATCTGTGGCAAGGGCTATCATTCGTGGATCGGCCTTTGCAACCATAGCAGATAGTGTCGAAATACAGAGCCGGACAAAAACTTACAGGGCGCCACGCGCATTGGTCTATACCGGATTAAGATGCTAATGGTGATGATGATGATGATATATATATGATTAAAAGGCGACGAGTTATTCTTTTTTTCCCTTTGTTTTTTGGGGTATAGGTACGTTAGCCTTCTTTTGCTTTGTTCTCTTTCCATAAGCCAGACACCAGTTAACATGTGGATCTCATTAACGTGTCGCAAGCGGGGACTGAACTGGATACTTTTGCTATGAGAATCAAAGTCCTTGCCACTTTGATGTCCCCAACCTGCCTTCAGGTCACCAGATTGTTAATTTACTTAATGTGATCCATCAACCACCCTTGTAGTTATTCTACCACTAGAATCGTGCTTCTAGTGCTAGAGACACGTATAGATATCTAACACAAAATGAACAAACAATAAACCAGGACAGACCTGGCACTCAAATCTTGAAAATTAATTTATGTTTCTGATTTATGGAATACGATGAACATGTCCAAACAGAAAACAATTTGAGGTAGCAATTAGGTACTTGACCATAATGGTTTCCTTGATAACGATAGAGAACACTTATGGTTATCATTCTATTTCATATTTGCCCCTTGGACGGGGAGTACGTTATCTTCGTTTAGCTTGTTGACTGGAAAAAGAGCCGGAAAAAGATTTGAGGGGGGGGAGGGAGGGGAAGGGGATAACAGGATGGAGAGTGTGCATTAGACAGCTTTCGGAACGTCTTTTATGTGTCACTAAATTAATAATGTAACCAATTGAGCAATACAATCAGCTCTTCAGGAATGGCTCTGAATGTGACAGAAGCGAGATTAGCACCACTGACCCAAAGAGTTTTTCGTACACTGCAACAAGCAGTGAGGTCTAACATGTCTATGGTATATGATTCTCAAGTTCAAGGCATTAAGGAATCCATCAATTGAACAGGCCAATAGTCTGCCATGTTTGAAGATGCCTTCATCTTTGAAAGAAGTCTCTTGTAACAATACCACAAATATCAGGGAGTTATCCACCTTTCTGTTCTTCTGCACCCTCTGGAACATAGCTATCACTGGTCACATATGCGGATTAGACAAGAGCAGAGATGGGCGTGGTGTTAGCTCCCTGATTCCATAAAACCTATTTTGTTACAAAAACATCAATGGACATCAAGCTAGCAAGCCATCTTTGACGGCCATTCAGCATTGTTTGACGCGGACCAACCAACGCCGCATGTCTCCTTTCTGTGGGCAAGGAAGTCATCAAGACTCAGCAACAGGAATTTGAAAACCGTGTAGGAGGCACGGGAAACAATCCAAATTGAAATAGGGAGGGCAAAATATACAATCAGCATTCTTGGACTCGGTGAAATATGATTGACACATGCATGTAAAGTACAGCTAAGATCAGATGAAACAATTACAAATTTAGATCCCGAAAAAGAGAATGCAGTACACAGTGGATGTGTAGCATCTATGCTCCGACCAGAAGTCCTGAATCATATATTTAAGTGGCATGGATTAAGACTGCCCATGGCATCTTTTAGGAGCACAAATAAAAAGATAAAACTAAACGTCATTCAATGTTACTTTTCTACAATAAACTGCTAAATATATTGGAAGAGGCAAAATCAAGAGCTGTAACAGTCGTGATGAGAGACTTTAGAACCAAAATAGAGAAGAACAATGAAGTCCAAGAAGATCTTAAAGGCAAAAATAAGTTTAGAATTTTGAATAAACATGGTACATTATTTGCAGATGTTTACGCAGTATAAGAACTGGTTATTTAAAGAAGCATGTTCCAGCCCAAGAAAATTCATAAAGTCACATGGAAATCCCCAGATCATAAAACGCATCACCCAATTGACCACATCCGAGTATGTATGAAAGCTACGTCATCTTTACTGGATGTCAGTGTTAAGAAAGAACCGAATGTAGCTTCAGACCACCCTATAGTAATGGCGAACGTTAATGTTTAAACTTCTAAAGTCCAGAATAGGTCAACAGGCCTCGCTTTAATGAATCAAATAAGAAGAAAAAGGGTCGAATTATCCCACTCGGTAATAAATGTTAAGTTCTGGAATAACTTGGATATAAACATTGACAGATAATCGGAACAGCTTAAAAAAGTCTGGAAAACAAGGTGAGAAGAAGTATTTTGGTAAAAAAAAACCTCAGTACATATAACTTACAATTACAAAAACGCTCACTACCATTGAAATGAGGCAAGTAAAAAAATGCATTGTTCAACAGGAAAACTGAAGCTACCAAAGCTTACTACACAGAGGTAAACACAACAAATCAAAGAGCAAAGAGGTACACAAGAGAAGTTACATCGACGTTCTGGATCCAGAAGTCGAAAAAGCTGCAACTAGAGGAAACATGAAACTCCGAAAAACTATTAGGTAAATTTAAACAGCAGTGTAAACCAATAAAAGACAAAATGGTCAGACAGATTGCAAATGTTGAACAACTGGAAAAAATGAGTAGAATGTCTTGAAAAGCTCCTAAATAGTTCGCAACCAAGAAACCCTTTTGACATTTTACATGCTTCAGATGACACCAGATAACTATCATAAGCCAAAGGAAGAAGAGATCAATGAAGCAATTAACCTTCAAAAAAATGGGGAAACGGCATGGCTTCGCGGGATAACAGCTGAAGCTATTACAGCAGATATTGAAGCATTCAGTGATATGCTTTATATTGTTTTATTATAATTCTGTGGATTCCGTGGCGAAGTGGTAAGCCGTCGGCCTCGTGATCAGTTGGTGTGGGTTCGACTCCGGACTCAGTCGTCTTTTTCACGGGTGCTTGATGCGGAGTCCCCTGCATCTCGTAGTCGCCCCCTAGTCGTCTTGTCCTTGACTTGCCACTGGGGTCGGGCGGCACGAGACGAGAGAGTGAGGATAAAAAGTAGCGCAGTTAATCCTTACTAAAAGTAGCGCTAGCAAAATAAATGATGTAATCATCGTCTACGATGGACGGCGATCTTTGCCTTTCCCTTGTTAATGTTAATTAATCATATACAAAAAGGTTTCCAAAACAGTTTCCAAAAACCTCGAACTACAGGAATTTCATAATTCATTTCTTCTCGACTTTTACATAGCTCTAAGAAGTCGTGGTGACACTACATCTCCCTGCTGCTTGTTCAACGTGCGAGTGATGTGCTTGGTCATGTTTCTAACCGGGCGTGGCTCAATCCTCTCCGGACGTAATGATCCTGCTTGGTCTTCTTTGTGTTTCGCCTTTGTTATTTGCTTTGGGTATACAAAGTACCGGTTTTACAGAGGATTCCGAAAGCCGAGAGTGTCTAAAACCTCCAGCGATGTGGGTTGGTAGGCATGTGTGGTCGTTCTAAATGCAGTGAGGGTGCCCTTTATATATTTAACTGTTCGGCACGGTCGTTCAGCGAGGCTGTGGACGCCAGTTTTAGCAGCGTTTTCTGACCTGTGTTCGCTGTCTCGACTATTTTGTGACCAGTGGTCACTAATCGGTTCTCAATGCACCTTTCCGTCTTCACAACGGCCACCAATACACTTCACAGTGGCTACCAAAATACGTCACGACGGCCACCAATGCACTTCACAGTGGCTATCAAAATACATCACGACGGCCACCAAAACACTTCACAGTGGCTACCAAAATACGTCACGACGACCCCCAATACACTTCACAGTGGCTACCAAAATACGTCACGACGGCCACCAAAACACTTCACAGTGGCTACCAAAATACGTCTCAACGGCCACCAAAACACTTCACAGTGGCTACCAAAATACGTCACAATTGCTGATTCACTGTGCCCAAAGAGTATCACTAGAAAATCTCTGTCATGGAATCCCCAAAGCAAAAGAGGCAAGACGACAGCCTGTCATGGCCAGAAAGATGGTTTTGTGATCAGCACGTGAGAACTAGATCCCCGATGGTATCAGGATCATGTCTAATTACCTCAAAACACAATAGATGAAAGGTGACGCTTTGACGTTTTTTATCACGTGTATTCTCTATTGAGGTTAAACGACACGGCTCACAAACCGAAGGTTCGCGCCTAATCACAGAACCGGCCGTTACCCCGGGGAACCAAACTCTTAGAAATGCAGGAGGAAGCAAACTCTTACATAAATGCATTAACAAAGTCGGATGCACTCGGCCGACAGTCGCAAAAAAAACAACATAATGCAACGTGCACCGCCTTGGAGAATAGAGAAATAAGGCGAACACAAAAAAAACAAAAGAACAAAACAAAACAAAAATATTTACTATTGTGAAGACGGCATGGGCTAATTATTAAGTAACACTGCTCACAATCCGAAGGTGCTGGGTTCGATCTCGAATCATATCACTGGCCATTAACCCGGGGAAGCAAACCCTTAGAAAATGTAGAAGGAAGTAGACCTACATAAAATGCATTAACAAAGTCGGGCGCAAAATAAAAACACCGCCTTGTGGAATAGAGAAATAAGGCGAACGCACACAACAAACATATTTACTGTTTGCTAGTCACTAATATTCCGTGTTTCTATATTCTTCCATTTTGTTACCATATATACATAAATTTATGTATACATTCATACGTACAAACGTTGCACACGCGCGCACATACGAACACACACAGTATGTATGTGTATATATGTTGTACTTATACAACAAAATCCGCAGGTAATATTGTGATAATAGCAGATTGGAATGCGATAGTTGGCATGGACTCTGCGGGGAACACGAGAAGATCGGGCTGGGTGCTAGGAATGACAGCGGCCAAGGACTGGTAGACTTTTGCCAACAGGGAAACAACATAATTACAAACTACTGGAGTCGTCCTGAATGGAAGAACATACACGTGGGAAGGTATGAGGAGATATCAAATTGATTACATCATGGTAAAAACAAGATATTGAAACCAAGTAAACAAAATATTGATTACCTTGGTGCAGAATCGGATACTGATCAAATCTTGCATATTATGAAATGCCAACTATGATAGAGGAAACCAGGGAAATTTAAAAAAACTAGCAACGTGAAATTTGAGTATTTTTAACAAGATGGAGAACAGTTCCCTTCCAAAACGCAGTGAAGTATGCCTTAGGGAAACAAGATGCCACTGAATATTTAAATCAACATTGGCAGAATATAAAAGAGGACGTAAAAAAGGCAGTACATATAACATTAGGTTAGATAAAAGCAGAAAACAAGTAACCAAAACTAACACCTGATATGCTTACCAAAATGGAGGTATGATGCAAAAGGAAGAACAATAATAACGACCAAAGCATTACCAATTATCAGAGTGTCAGGAATGATCGAGAACGTAAGATATCACCAGAAAAATGGTGGATAGACCGATGCGAGAATTTGAAAACCGGAAGAAAACAAGGAAAGTATGAGCATATGCTGAAAATAAGAGCGCTGCAGAAGATAGGGTCAAATTGAAAGAGATGCTCAGACAATTTTTCAACCAGGACTGATCGAACACACACACATACACAAGTGTGTGTATGTATGTGTGTGCGTGCGTTTGTGCGTGCGTTCGTATGTAAGTGTATGTGTGTGTGTGTGTTTTTATTTATTTCTTGGCTTGGCATGGCTTCGTTCATTCTCAATCTCCCACTACCAAACACTGAAAGGGCTAAAGTAGCAGAATGTAGTCCAGAGAAAGCAATGCGTTGTGTCGTAGTTTACAGCTTGACTGCGATATTTGCACCTTTCGATCCAACACATCCGACTTCAGCAAGCATTTTTTAATACCGGGTTAGCATTCCCTCTTCGGTCCCTTCTCCTTAGCCAGTCTGCCCTGCTGCAGCCTGTTATCCAGGATCACCGCGTGGAGGTGGAGAAGGTTCTTGGCAGCTTTGGTTCGCTGGCCCTGACACTTGCAGTCAGCTACGAGTCGCTGGCCACTGCAGCTCATGCGCTGCTCAGCATCTGGATCCCAATTACTTTTTTCCCTCAAATGTATTGTTATGTATTGTTATGTATTGTTATGTATGTATGCATGCGTGTATGTAAGTATACCTAAAACGTACATGTACTTAAATGGTGTGATAAAAGTGAGTGACATCAACATTAAAGAAGATGTAAGCACAATGCTGTGATGACCGGCTTTCTATTGGTTGTTAGTTCAACCACTTCCTAATAGGAAATAGTTATTTGCCGAAACATAATGCTTTCTTAATCAGGCTAATAGAATGAACAGCACCAGCGATGGTTCAGTGAGTGTTCTGTGAGAACAATAGTGGCAATGACACAACAGAGGCATGCCATAAAATGAAACTAACAGCGCATGCGGCCTACGGTAGGAGGGTGCAGCCCACAGAACATAATAACAGAATGAATTACAATTAATCTTCTGGATTTGAAAGGAAAAAAAAGCTCTAGAAATAATGCCACAAATTTTCTAATGGTGTAATTAACTCGTTTTCGTGGGAATCAGATTAAGAAGTAAAAGAAGAAATCCAAAAAGAAAAAAGAATGAGAAGAAGAAAAACAAGAATAAGAAGAACAAAAACAAGAAGAAGTAGAAGAAGAAGAAGAAGGGGAAAAAACAGGCATCCTCGTTAATTTAAAAGGTTATTGCTGTTGGAAGCTACTCGTGCTTAGTAACTCTTGACGATGTAGTTTGCTGGCGGGTTTCGTGGGCTCTTCTTATATGCCAAGGTGTACTTGAATAGGTGGACCATGGTATCACCTGGATGTAGTGCAATGCGAGGTTCCTTAGTAGGCTCACAACTATGAAGATTATAGTGTCGATTCCCAACCAAGTTGAACAAAGTGCTGTAACACACTCATATATACATACATACATGCATGCATACGTGCGTGCGTGCATGGGTGCGTGCGTTCGTGCGTTACACACACACATACATACATACATACATTTATACATACATATAAATATATATATATATATATATATACATATATATACACGTCCTGCAATGTCAAATATAATTTGTAGTTGATACCTTGTTAGAAAAATCCAAAGCATTTCCCACCAAAAACGCTGGTCTTGGTCCGGGAATTCCCAGTTTAACAAAGATCTGATGGTGTGATCTGACGTATCTATGGAGATCAAATGCAACAACTTTTTCAGTAGTTCTATTCTGTTAGTATATCCGACCTGTTGCTTGGTTAGTGCCCGGGGAAATACTCCGTGTGTATAAAACAAAACAAAAAAACGCCACAATGAAAGCATGTCGTAAACGAATATAAAGATGAGCAGCGGGAATTTGAAGGAAAACAAATGAGAACAATAACAAAAGCAAGAACAACAATATGATGATAATGATGGTGATTTTAATGATGCAAAATGAGAATGCGAAGAATATGCAGAAGAAGAAAACGAAGATTATGAGCAATTAGTATTTTAATGAAGAAAGAGAAGAAGAAGAAGAAAATATATTGATCAAGTAATACGTATGTAAGGTGTATCGTGTATGTAATAAATAACATAGATACACATACATGCACTTTTTAGTTTCGACCACCCCCACCCACCCAGCCCCACCCCCTCCATTGCCCCGCTCCCCCCTCCCTGTGCTCCTACCCCTATCCCCTGCCGCTTTTCCCATTTACACATAAGATGCAACTATTATGTTCTAAGACGTCTCACCTGATCCAAGCCAAGAGCAGCATAGTTAATACGCATGCGACAATGACAGGATAATAACTGGAAAGAAGGACCGGTACAGACATCTCCAAGGAAGTCAGTGCGACACCTAGTCCTAGACTCGAAATCAAGTAGAAGAGACAGTTAATTACATGCGATAAAAGTTCTTCCCCAAACCAACTAAACTCTGCTTTGTCTTCGTGGTTAGTTTGGCCATTAGTGGTTTGTAGTTTTTGGGGTATATGTCAGAGTAATGGAAGCACTTTAAACAAAGCTGCCCTTCGGGGATAGCTTGATGGAGACTTTATTATACCAGGCCTAACGATCTTTGTCTTTTTATGTTATTATTTTGTGTGTCGTTGGTTGGGGTGACCTGTTCCCTTCCACTTTTCCCTGCCTACGATATTAGTAAAGTAGGTTATGTACCAATTCACAAGTGAGTATACTAGAGCATGTAGAAACTAGGTTGTGTGCCATGTCACATATGCTACAAGAAGCAAACGTTATAACCGCTGTCACTTACTACAAACGATACCGACCAGGACATAACAAATAAATTGGAATGGAAAGAAAAGATGGCTGGACATAATTATCTGAAGCTACTCAAATGCCTGAAAAGTATATGATTGTAGAATGAAGTGATTGATGTTTACATTAAATACCATACATTGTCTTGGTAATGTCTTGTAGTGGCATCTATTATATTTTTAGACATACTGTTCTGATAGCTTCTTGTGGTGACTTCTGTTATATTTTGAGACACACTGTCTTGGTAACTTCTTAAAGCGGTTTCTCTTTTATTGCGAGACACACTGTTCTGGTAACGACTTGTAGTAGTTTCACATATTTTGAGACACATTTTTCGGGCAACGACTTACAGTGGCTTCTCTTATATGTTGAGACACACTGTCCTAGTAACGACTTATAGTGGCTCCTCTTATATTTTGAGACATGTTGTCCTAGTAACGACTTATAGTGGCTTCTCTTATATTTTGAGACACACTGTCCTGGTAACGACGTTTAGTGGCTTCTCTTATATCTTGAGACACACTTTCCTGGAAACGACTTATAGTTGTTTCTCTTATTTTATGACAAACTCTCTTTCTTTAATTCTCCTTTAGTCAACTACGAACTTGAAAGTCATTTATTCTTGCACTTCATTGTCCCTTTTATTCAACATCATTTTTCCCAACGTCGTATCCCATCACTTTATCTTTGCAAGAACAGGTTCATTTTGTGTTCCTCAACCAGTTGTTTGCTACCCACCGTAAGCAAAACAACACTTAATTGATCATGCATTATGCTGCAGGCTAAACCATGCCAACACCCAATTTCAGTTTCTACACTGTCTATAGTTACTCGCCTGTCAGCTCGAATCCTCCCCCTCATTCGCCGCACCGATGTTTATGTTGCAATCTTAATATGACGACTAAGTCGATCTTCATCAACAACTTTTTTTTGAGAGAACCTATCGACACAAATATGTACCACTTTATGCGACAAATACTTCTCACCATTAACGGGAAGCATTTCTTTATGAATATTTTTTCAATGAAGTCCTTTTGGCTCTCAAAAAACTCAGAACAACTTTTTTAACGTACACTCTGTGAGCAAGGACGCAGTTGTGTAGTTAAGATATGCACAAGAATGACACACGTTACGTCCCCTATCTAAAGTGATCACAAAACTGAATATTGATGTGAACTTTGGAAACTATCAGCTACATTTGTCAGCTGCCTCAAATCAGATCGTGGTCTACTTACTGACTTAGATAACAATGCTGGTTTACAGGAGAACAGATGGGGAACTGAGACGCTAGTCCAGTCAGAGACAACATACTGACCAGTACGTCGCGTCAGGGTCGGCACAATACACTGACCAAGATCACAATCTCTCTTCCATATAGCGTTGCCTGGAAACAGGCTGTTTACAAAGCAGCATGGCTGACTGGATGGATGTGTTCCCCGTAGTAATGAGGGCAACGCAGATGAAGCAAAGCATATCACAACTGCCTGGAGGACCGCGGTCCACCTTCATCATCATGCTCGGAATGTGAGAAAAGCAACTACAAATCGCCACTTAACGCCCTTCTCAGAGGGCACACAAGAGTAAACTTACTCATTGTGGGCATTAAACCACAACAACACGAGAACAGCAGCTTAGGTATACAATATCACAACACATAGTTTCTAAACAAGAGACAGTCTGTCGGCAAACAGTCCATAAAGTTGGATTTTGTTTTGAAGATGCTTTAAAATTCTTTGTTTGTTTGGAATGTAGTAATCGTCTACTTTGCCATACCAAGTTATAAAGGTGCTTTACACGTATAAAACGCATTGACCATTAGCTCGTGTTTGATCTGGCAAAACACACTGATCAGGCAATGCTAGCCAGGGTCAGGCAAAACACACTGATCAGGCAATGTTAGCCAGGGTCAGGCAAAACACACTGATCAGGCAATGTTAGCCAGGGTCAGGCAAAACACACTGATCAGACAATGTTAGCCAGGGTCAGGAGAAATATACTGGCCAAGACCCTCACCTGATATATACTGGCCAAGACCCTCACCTGACATATACTGGCCAAGACCCCCACCTGACATATACTGGCCAAGACCCTCACCTGACATATACTGGCCAAGACCCTCACCTGACATATACTGGCCAAGACCCTCACCTGCCATATACTGGCCAAGACCCTCACATGACCGTCTCGTTGGTCGTGCTGGATACGGGCTGTTGTCGAGAACAACAGTTGGGCTAACCATGTGAGGTTTGACGTGATCCCTGTAGTAGAGAGGGAAGCATAGCACAACCACGTAGGTATGTACCCCGGTCCACCTACATCATCACGCTCGGGATGTGAGGAAAGATACGACAACCTGCCACTTAACGCCTTTTTTAGGACGCACAAAAGAGTAACCGTGCTCATTGTGTGCATTCAACAACAACAACAACAACAATCTTTAAGATTGAATATCTTCTTCTTCTTCTGCGTACACAGTCAGACAGTAACCATTATTTTTTCGAAAAAAGCGGCGGTCATCCTGAGACTCTCGCCACTACCATAGAGCTTGTCTTGCAGTTCCACTGGCAATGGCCACATCTGCTCTCTCTGATCCCCGTATGTCGGGCAGTTCTGCAGCAGATGTTCAGTGGTCATTTTACCAGTACCGCACGGGCATTCGTCGGTACACCCTATCTTCAATTTGTTGAATAGGTGGTACCTCAGTCTATTGTGGCCAGTGCGAAGTCTGAAGACAACGACCTGCTCTCTTCGGTTCAACTGGTAATAGGCATCGTTTTTGGTGTAACCAGTATGTTCGGTTTCCCATTTGGACATGTACCTGGCTTTGATAAGCCGTTTTGACTCTTCGTACGTCATACTGGTATCTGTTTGTGGTAGCCTTGCACCTTCTTTTGCCAGTCTGTCTGCCTCCTCGTTGCCTTGGATGTTGCAGTGTGACGGAACCCACTGTACCACTACCCTTTTTGGTGCGGACAGCTGGCACAGTTTGCAGAGTGCTGCTCTTAAGTCATTAAGCTCAGTGTTTTTCTGGCTTTTTAGCGCTGTGACTACGGCGAGAGCATCTGTCAGCAAGACTATGTGGCTCTCATTTTCACTGTGTGTTGCCATTTCTTCCACTGCCGCCCTCAGTGCCTCTGCCTCCGCTCTGAAATTGCTTGTGTACTTACCAGTAGCGAATGACAGTGTTATTTTTCTGCCATTTGGTAGGTTCAGGAATGCTCCTGCCCCTCCGTTCTGTGTAGTGTTTGTTACAGAACCGTCGGTGTATGCATGGGTCCAGTCCATGCTTGGGTAGCTTTTCGTTATGAAGCTTAGGGTAGTGTCTCTCCTTTCTTTTTCGGTCTGGCAGTTTTTGTTTGCAATACCTGGTATATTTCCTACCACCTCTGGAAATATATCCTGCCTCCAAGTAGGTTTTCGTACAGTAGTGATGGGTTTTGGTGTTGTTAGTGCGTTTATGGGATCTTCGTGCATCTTTGCTTTGGCTATTTCTGCAAAGTTTCTCCGCTTTAGTTTCCCAGTTCCCAAATTGTTTAGCCTCTGGTACATTGGATGGTCCGTCAGTCTTCGGAGTTTCTCTGACTGCAGCTGGGCTCTGCAGTCTCTTCTGTCGGTCATGGATTGCAGTTTTGTAATCTTTTCAAGTTCTACAATTGGCGTTGACTTCATGCCACCTGTTATAATTCTCATGGCTTGGTTTTGAAGTTTGTTAACTTTATCGAAGTTCGCCTTCGCTGCTGTTGTCCATGCCGCGATGCCATACTCGAGAACTGGTCTCACTCTTCCAGTGTACAGTTTCTTTAGTATGCCTTCGTCTGCTCCCCAGCTTGTGCCAGCAAGTTTCCTCATGATCGCCATTCTTTCTCTGGCTTTCATTCGGTTTCTCTCAATCTGACTTTTCCATGTCATGCGCCGATCAAATGTGACTCCCAGATAGGTTGGGTTGTCGTTTGGCTGCAGGATTTTGCCATTTAGGCTTAATTTGGTACTTTGGGGTTTTAATGAGAGCGAGAATATTGTGCACGTGGTTTTCTCCTCGTTTATTTTGACCAGCCATGAGTTCGCCCACTCTTCCAGCGATGTTAGGGCCGTTTGCATCCGATTTCTTGCTATGGTGAGATTCTTTTCAGAGGTCCACATAGCCAGATCGTCTGCAAACATTGAGCTATGGACTCTTCTTGGTATATTCTCTGTAATATCGTTTATATATACCAGGAAGAGTGTGGGTGACAGTACTCCCCCTTGGGGTACTCCCTGCTCGAGTGTCACCTTTTTGCTCATCTGCCCTTGTACTTGGACTCTGGCCGTTCTTTGTTTGAGGTAGTGGTTGATCCACTTGTACATCTTCCCACAAACATCACTTCTTCTTAGCTTGACTCTAAGTCCATCCTTCCAGACTTTGTCAAATGCCTTTTCCAGATCCACCCAAACAGCTACTGTGTGTTTCTGTGCCTGGTAGGCATCTTCTATCTCCTGGGCTATGAGGATGACCTGGTCCTCAGTGGATCTGTGCTGTCTAAAGCCGGCTTGCTGGGGAATTAGTATTCGTTTTTCTTCCAGATGCCACATCAGTCTGGTGTTTATCATCCGTTCCATCAGCTTGCCGACACAGCTCAGTAGGCTTATGGGCCTGTATCCATTCGGATCTGTTTTGTCCTTTCCTGTTTTTGGTACTGGTACCAGTATTGCATCTTTCCATGCCTGGGGTACAATACCCCTTTTCCAGCTTTGGTTCAGGACTGATAGTAGTTTTTTCTTCGCTGTTTGGCCCAGCCCCATCAGCATTTCGTTTGTTATCCCGTCTTTTCCGGGAGATTTCCTTCTCTTTAGTGTTCTCATAGCCTCTTCCATTTCGCGCATTGTTAGTTTGGCCATCATGTGCTCTTCAGGAGCCGTATTTATGTTTTCGTGCCCCTTTAGCTCTTCGCTAATGTCTGTATGCTTATCTGCAGGGACCTCGATGTGGTTTGCTCTGGCATAGTGATCGACAAAGGCGTTTGCGGCTTTCTTACCTGTGATCAAGTTCTCGCCTTGCTTGATAGTAATTTGTTTATTTGACGGGGTTTCGTCGTTCATGGCTCAAGATTGAATATAAATCCGTACAATATAATCCTATTCCTTGTTCTGTTTACTATGCTGATCATGGTTCACTTGGCAGCCATAAAGAGTATCTGCAGCTTTTCA
This sequence comes from Ariolimax columbianus, assembly GCA_036924085.1. Lineage (NCBI taxonomy): Eukaryota > Metazoa > Mollusca > Gastropoda > Stylommatophora > Arionidae > Ariolimax > Ariolimax columbianus. The sequence goes on along the minus strand of JAVGWX010000004.1, from coordinate 31,855,864 downwards.
TGGATGTTTTACAGCCTGAATGATAGATATGTCAGATCAGGTCAGGTCTTCTTCTTCTTCGTACGCAGTCAGACAGTAACCATTATTTTTTCGAAAAAAGCGGCGGTCATCCTGAGGCTCTCGCCACTGCCATAGAGCTTGTCTTGCAGTTCCACTGGTAATGGCCACATCTGCTCTCTCTGATCCTCGTGTGTCGGGCAGTTCTGCAGCAGATGTTCAGCGGTCATTTTACCAGTACCGCACGGGCATTCGTCGGTACACCCTATCTTCAATTTGTTCAGGTCAGGTCAGGTCAGATCAGATCAGATTAGATCAGGTCCGGTCAGGTCATCCTGTAACCGGTGACGTCGTTTATGCACCTATGAAAACACCCACACAACCCCACGCGACCCCTATATGTCAGCGGCCGCTGCCTGTGCCTCTTCTGGATATTTATCACCGATATAATTAAGGCCTTCCAGTTGCTTGTAAAATCTCAACAATTTCTTTTTCTATGATATCATCTGTGAGGAGCGATTGGCTAAGTAGTTTGGGTGTCAGCCATCTGACAACAAGGACACGTGTTCGAAACCGGAATAAATCACAGGTGTTTCTCTATTTGGAGTAAAAATAAAACCCTAAACAATACCGTTCGTTGCGACTGCACAGACAATCCGATGTGATTCATCAATCCTATAAATCACCAAAGCGGACCTCCGCACTAGAAATAAATGATGTCTCACTTTTGCTAACATCACATATTTTTGTCTGTATCTTTGTTTTCCTAATCACATTTTCATAGCATCCAAAAACCTCTCCTCTGGCTTTTACTTTTGTTTTCTCCTCTTCACGATTATGGTAATATTTCATGCATTCATTAGTAAATGCATGTCAAATTAATTTTCTTGCTTTTTTTTCAGTTTGAGTGATCTTCGTAATATATCCATCTTATGTTCCTTATCTGTCCATTATATGCTAAAATCCGCATATCAACCATATTTATGTCGCTGCAAATAATGTTTTTATTTGTCTCTTTCAGCCAAGATTCGCATCCATAAAGCTATTTGGCTCCACATAATCCTGCAAAACTCTCCTTCTCACCGCCACTGATACATACTGTTTGTTAGTATGTGTGTGTGTTATTTTTCCTGAATGCCTGCTTTCAATGGGGAAATTTCAAACTCATTACTCGTCAAACACATCATAAAAGTGTACACTGAGTGCAGCGAGACCTTCACAGTGATGATGAAAGCAAACTTGTCCATGAAGGTTTTCTGGCATTCGATAAAATACAGCTGAGAGCTGAAAGTGCTCCTTGTTATCAATCTGCGAGGTTCATTTTAGAAAGCAGACTTCTAATGCACTTAAATGTTTGCTTTCCCCAATATTCCCAGCATCAAAGCATCATCTTTGTAATCAAGCAATAGTTGTGTGTTGGAGTGTTTATTATGTATCTATCTGTCTTTCTGTTTGCATATCTGGCTATCTGTTTGGATATCTATATATCGGTCAACTAATTTTCTTTTTATTTGCTTGTATGTGTCTGCCTCTTTTATGGCCCTTGTTATATTCTGCCAATGTTGATTTATATCTTTAGTAGCATATTATTTTTCTTAAATCATTATTCACTTATTTTTTTTTAATTAACGCTTTTCTCCATCTAGTTCAAAGAACTTAAATTCCCCGTTCTTAGTTTGTGTAATTTTTATGGCTTCCTCTATCGTAGTTGACCCGTCATAATAAGCACAGTATGACCAGTATAAGCTTTCGCTTCAGGGTAAGCAATATGTTTTTAACTTGGTTTCAATGTCTTGTTTTCAATTAAATCTATTTGATATCTTTCCGGACTCCCTGAAACTTTTCCAGGTGGTTCCTTCTAATCAGGACTTCATACAGTCTGACAACATGCCTGGTGATCTGTCTGTCTTTATTTCTGATTGTGAGGTGAATTCTTGTCTTGTTCTTTCCTTTTTTTTGTTTTCTGTCATTTATCCCCATAGATGACGAAGAACTGCAGACATTGCATCTCTGCCCCTTTGTGACGATATTCCAGGTAGCGAGGAATGCCACATATACCATCACTACAGATGGGATGGCAGGACGTGACGATCTTCCAGGTGGTGAGGATGCCACACATACCATCACTACAGATGGGCTGGCAAAACTGACAAAAGAATGATGAGATAGCCGACCCAGATGACTATGTCCGTGACAGGGAGTGACAATCCCTACCCCTACCCCCCCCCCTTTTTTACAATCAAGATGCCTTAGAACAGACTTTATTCGAGATTGGACGTCGCCTCAACAAATGAGCTGCGAGAAAACAGCTGAAGGGATTATTTCATCACCATCATCTATCTTTCTGTTTGCCTTATCGTTTTATTTGTCTGCATATCCACCTTTCTATTTAAGTGTCTATCTGTGTCTTGTTCTCATTCTCGAGAAAACGAGTGTATTGCTCTTCAATTCCTCCATCATATATTGTTAGCACTATGTACGAAAATCAGATTAGTGCGTACATTGGTCCTGTCAATATTCTTCTATGCTTGTGAGACATGGACAGTTACAGCTGACCTTTTTCCCAAGGGGATCTCTTTGCTGCTTTATGACTCCATCATCTTCTCTTGCAGTCATAATGAAGCAAAGTGACCCATTAACATCAAAATGAATGGGGAATTACTAGTAAAAGAAGATACCCTAGTAACACTGGACAGACAGTTTAAATTTGGCAGCCACATCTCCAATGTTAGAAGTAAAGCAATCAAATTGCAAATACAAATTGGGGAGCTGATAAACAAACTCTTCGTCAACTATACCTTGGTTATGTACGACCGGTGATGGACTACAGCCTACCCATACAGACGAATGTGAGTATAAATAACATCTCATCTATTGACCGGGTGCAGATTCAAGCTCTCAGACTAATTTGTCGGGGATGAGATCAACACCTACAGCGGCGTGCAAGATAGAGGCCAACATAGAACCGCTAGGTATCAGGAGAAAGGGGGCACTGATCGAAGCGTTAGAGAGATACATAGAGAGAAAATGACCATCCAAAAATAGTACAAATAGACATTTGGAAGCAAAAGAGAAGATTGAAGCAATCGTTCGCACTTGATGTAGCAGAAAATATTCACCATCAGCCAGAGGAGAGAGAAATGGAAAATAGGTTTTTTAGACAAACCCCTTGGGAAAATCTTTGCCTGCCAGTCATAAAAACACAACTGACAGAAAAGGCAGCCACCAAAGAGACTACACCTAATATCCTGAAGGCATGTGCCTTAGAGACAGTCTCTAGCTATCTAAAATCGGCAGCCGTGGTCTATACGGATGAATCAGCATTCAAATCTATCTCTTTTTGCAGGTTATGGTATCCATATGAAATACGTGGATGGGTCCATATACGAGTTTTGTGATTCATGCGGCGAAAACCGTTCAAACGATGAAGCGAGGGCCGAAGCTATAAAAACAGCAGTTGAGATTTTGTACAAACATTTTGACTTGGGCGAATTTTAGTGACTCCAAGTTGGTTCTGGTACGTTGAAGAACACCCCATACAAAGAAAAGACATGTTTTTGGTAGGGAAGGGCGATCACTGCCCACGGGATCAATGTCACCTTGCAATGGATCTCTGGACATAGTGCGCTACTAGGGAACGAGTTGGCCGACAGATTGGCAAAAACAGAAGCCTCGAAGCAACAATTGGATAGTCCCTGCAGTAACCACACAGTAAAATTAATTATTAATAATAATACTCGGGAAATCTGGATGAACAGGTGGGCTACGGGAACAACAGGTCGCAATGTATTTAAATGGTACAGCCAAAAAGTAACGATGATATAAATAAACTACATAGAAGAGATCAAAGTCTCATCTTTCAGTTTCAAACAGGACATACCAGAGTCAATAACCACTTGAGCCGCACCAATCCCCAGCACCTGCCCTTGTGCAGACATTGCTCTCATCCTGATGAAACAGTTCGACATCTACTCATTGAGTGCAAGGCGCTATCGGACATGAGGAAAAAATTCTTACAAGCACTGCCGACAATTACCAACACAATGTACGGAGCAGTGACTCAACTGAAAAAGACCTGTATATATATATATATAAATGGCATTGGGCTGCCAATAGCAAGCTTGCTCAGCAGCTATGCGATAATAACAACAATAGCTGACCTTCAGAGAAGGATACAGGCCTTGGAAATAAGATGTTTCCGAAGACTTTTAAGCAGCACGTACAAAGACTGAGTTTCAAATGAGGAAATACGAGATAGAATTACAATAGCAATAGGGCCTTTTGAAGACCTGTTATCAACTGTCAAAAGAAGGAAGCTCACTTGGTACGGTCACATATGAAAATCAAATGGTCTTGCAAATACGATCCTGCATGGAAAGGTACAAGGCAGACGACGAAGAGGCCGTCCCACAAAGAAGTGGAAGGACAACATAAAAGAATGGACCAATCTCCGACTAGAAGAGGCACAGGCAGCGGCCGCTGACAGAGAAGGATGACACGGGGTTGTGAGGATGTCTTAATGTGTGCCCCAACGACCTCACTGGTTACAGGATGACCTGACCTGGCCTGATATGGATTGTTCCAGGAGCTTACTTTAAAACCCAGAATAATGTTCTACACACAGCAAACGCTTGACCTAAGCGACAAGAAGAACGCGCTTTGTCGTGAATTGGAGAGAATTCTATCCTACACGTTTTATTCTTCAATACCTGCCATCTCTTACGACATTCTGTCAATGCCACAGTTAGCCTATTCTAGTTTCTGTTGCTCACTGAGTCCAGGAGGAAATCTTTCAGGCTGTGCTTTTGTATGTTTGTCTGTCTTTTCGTATATTTCCTCCTCTGTTAGCGGGCAACAGGCACCCGCTGTACAATAACACTGCGGACATCAAGGGAACAAGAATCACAATGGGATGTCATGGATGGCACAGGCAGAACGAACTATAGGAGAGGTGACTGCAGTCGAGACGATGGTCAAGGGAGAGGAATGGGTCCACACTGGGGATACACTAACATAGTACCACACGGTCATCATAACCATGGGCAGTGAATGTAGGAAGGGGTGAAATAGCCAGACAAAGCTTGAAGTCAACCAGCTGATAGGCGCCAACACGCATGAAAGTGATACCATCATATACACTGATGGGTCGGTGCAAAGTAGTGGAACATCAGGCTGGGGTTTCTTGGCTAGAATAAAAGACCGGATCGTTGCTTTGCTGAACGAAGTGGCACATACGAGACTGCCACATCAAGTATGAGAATGGAGATGGAGGCGGTGACTGAAGTTCTGAGGTGGCTGTCTGAGACGTCTTCAACAGGAGCAGTCGTCGTGTCAGACTCCCAAACACTACTTCGGAAGGTGCAGAATTGGTGGCTACGACATAAGTGGATAGCAGCGCTGGAGACCTCAAAACTCCAGGGGCTGGTGTGGATCTACTGTTCTGGTCATGCTGGGGTTCCGGGCCACAAGCGAGCTGATTTTTTACCGTCACACGCACCCATAACAGGCACAGTGGACATGGATAAAGGTGACATAGTGAAGGTCATCAAGGACCACCTGCTGGAAGACGACACTGCTTTGGATGAGTCTGCAAGGCATAGGCTGCGACACTTTGGAATCAAATTAGGATCCAGTGAATCAGAGAACCTGAGAGGACGAAACAGGAAGGTGTACAACCAACAGGCTACAGGCACCATCAGCATCCACACTTTGCGCCATCTGCTGAGAGAGACTGAGCACCTATGGGTATGTCCGATGTGCAGTGAAGTCGACTCCTGGTATAGAACAAAATCCTCCTCTGTTTATCTTCCTACACTACAGTTGTCGGAGACGGTAGGAGGATTGTCATACCCCTATTACATATTACACGAATCTGGATGCAATTTCCACGGAGTGTGCTTGAATCGGAATAAATATCTCCACCGTAGTCAGTCGACCAAGACTACGGACAAGCGACAATCATTAAACTGAACCTGGGAACGTTTAAGAGAATTACCAGTGAGATATCTGACGCTGTTATCATCACTAGGTGTTTTGCCTTTGCTGGGGTCCGCCACGGGAGATGTACAGTGGTGAGAAATAAAAGCCGCTTCTTCTTGCAGTTGCCACGTAGTGCAGGGTTAGGTTTTTATTTTACGCTCGATATGAACAAATAATTATACCTTACCGGGGTTTTGAACCGGTCTCGGTTTGATGAGAAGATCGCTATTCAAACCGCTAGGCTTCACGTTCCTTTTATTAAGGACAATGATCAAGTAATGTCCTCAATGACCCGTGCCTCAAAAGGACTCTGTGTTCTGTACTCACCAAGGACTCTCAACTCGTGCCTCGGCCAAGACTCTCATTGACTTGGACCTCACCAATGACTCCCAACTCGTATTTCACAAGGACTCCCAACTCGTACCTCACCACGGACTCTCAATGTTCTGTACGTCATCAATGACTCCTAACTCGTACCTCACTAGGCACTCTCAATACCCTGTACCTCAGCAAAGACTATCGATGACCTGTACCTCACCAATGACTCCCAACTCGTACCTCACCAATGACTTTCAATATCCTGTACCTCAGAAAGGACTCTCGGTGACCTGCACCTCACCAGTGTCTCCCAACTCGTACCTCACCAAGGACTTTCAATGTCATGTACCTCACCAATGACTCCCAACTCGTACCTCACCAAGGACATTCAATGTCCTGTACCTCCCCAATGACTCCAAACTCGTACCTCATCAAGGACTCTCAATGTCCTGTACCTCTCCAATGACTCCCAACTCGTACCTCACCAAGGACTCTCAATGTCATGTACCTCAGCAATGATTCCCAACTCGTACCTAACCAAGGACATTCAATGTCCTGTACCTCCCCAATGACTCCAAACTCGTACCTCATCAAGGACTCTCAATGTCCTGTACCTCTCCAATGACTCCCAACTCGTACCTCACCAAGGACTCTCAATGTCATGTACCTCAGCAATGATTCCCAACTCGTACCTCACCAAGGACCCTCAATGTCCTGTACCTCACCAATGACTCCCAACTCGTACCTCACCAAGGACTCCCAACTCGTACCTCACCAAGGACTCTCAATGTCCTGTACCCCACCAATGACTCCCAACTCGTACCTCACCAAGGACTTTCAATGTCATGTACCTCACCAATGACTCCCAACTCGTACCTCACCAATGACTCCCAGCTCGTACCTCACCAAGGACTCTCGGTGACCTGTACCTCACCAATGACTCCCAGCTCGTACCTCACCAAGGACTCTCGGTAACCTGTACCTCACCAATGACTCCCAGCTCGTACCTCACCAAGGACTCTCGGTGACCTGTACCTCACCAATGACTCCCAGCTCGTACATCACCAAGGACTCTCGATCACCTGTACCTCACCAATGACTCCCAGCTCGTACCTCACCAAGGACTCTCGGTGACCTGTACCTCACCAATGACTCCCAGCTCGTACCTCACCAAGGACTCTCGGTGACCTGTACCTCACCAATGACTCCCAGCTCGTACCTCATCAAGGACTCTCAATGTCCTGTACCTCACCAAGGACTCTTAACTCGGGCCTCAGCAAAGCCCTAATATCCAATGTGCACACCTGATGTATGACATCTGTTAAGCTACTTACTTCTCTACATCATATGTCCCAGAAATTTAATCGTGACTAATCAGCAATAGGGATTTTAGTGCAGACAGAATAGGACCACTGGTTCTTTCCTTGTTTGTCGTAAGTGGCTACTAAAGAAGATTTACGTGGAATTGGAACGTTACCTTAGTAAAGCTATTGATATTAAACCGTACTGCCAATGACTGGAATGAGACTTTCACAAAAGCTTGTTAGTGGAGCTTAATGCAGTGTTGAGCTTGGACTTCTACAAATAGAACAGCAGTGTACGTTAATCGCAAACGCTGTGTGGACTTGCAACTTTTGGTCAATAATGAGAGATCAGGGGAAGGTGATCCCTTAGCAGGACAGTATCGTTGAGGATTTTTTTGTAGCATATCTTTTCTTAGTGTGTGTGACCATAGACTATTGCGAATCATCATGAGAAGAGTAAGAAGTAGAATAAAATCAGAAATCTGTGATGAGCAGTAGAAGTTCATGGAGGGCAAGACATCAAACAAAGCAGTATACACTATAAGAACGACAATCGAGAGATCCATTAAAATGAAAGTCGACGTATGTCTGTCTTTCAAATATTATGTTAAAGCTTTCGACAGGGTGAAACAAATGGTGATCACCCAAATGCTGAAATGTTTACATAGTGATGGCAAGGACCTCGGGATCAATCAAAATATGTACTCGAGACAGACAGCGGCTATAAGAATTAGCAATCAAGTGGGAGTTTATAAACAGGTAAAAATGGGTGTAAGGCAAGGTTGTGTTCTGTCCCCTGACCTGCTCTCTCTATACAGCGAGTTAATGTTGAGAGACATAAGACAATGCCAGGAATATTAGTTGGCGGACAGAACATAAACAAACTACGGTATTCTGATGACATTGTCTAGACTGAAACAGACTTGCGGGAAATATTATACGTGGCAGTTCAGCAAAGTGAAAACAAAGGCCTCCGCCTAAATGAAAAGAAATCAGAGGTTATGGTAGTGACGAAGAAACCGGACTCACAAAATACTGCGTGAAAGCACAGGGGACCCAATTGAGATAAGTTAACACGTTTAAATACCTGGGCCCATACTTAACATCAGATGGCAGATGCAATTAAGAAATAAAATGCAGAATAGTCCAAGCAAAATTGGTCTTCCATATCATGAAAGGAATATTGTGCAACAAAATCTTGTCGCTGGAACTGAAAAAGAGAGTCCTTGGATGCTACTTGGAACCAGTAATGACATATGGCAGTGAATCATAGACAATAAGCAAGCAAGCACTTAGCTCTTTGGAAGCAACGGAGATGTAGTTTTTACAGACGAATGCTGCGGATCCCATAGACTGCAAAGAAGAATAATGACACAGTAATGACACAGTAATGACACAGTTTTCAAAGAGGCGTGGATACAGCGGGATTAAGATCAATCTGTATTACAAAGGAAATGGTTTGTTTTTTTTAATTGGAGGGGTTGAAAATGGATAAAGGTCCAGGTTAAGATGGTATTCATCCAAAATTACTGTATGAAATTAGAGACCAACTAGCAAAACCATTGGCTATATTATTTTCTCAATCACTTACAAAAGGGATTGTTCCACGGGATTGGAAAGATGCAGGAGTGATCACCTTATTCAAAAAAGGCAAAAAAATCAGATCCAGCGAATTATAAACCGGTGAGTTTAACGAGCATATTCTGTAAATTGTTAGAGGCAATAATCAAAGAAAACATTGTAATGCATTTAGACAAATTTAATCTAATTAGAAATAGTTAGCATGGGCTTACTAGAGGGCGATCTTGCTTAATTTAACAAATATATTAGAATTCATGGAAGAGGTTACTAAAATGATATATAAAGGGGACCCAGTGGATGTTATTTATCTAGATTTTGCAAAGGCCTTTGATAGAGTACCTCATCAAAGATTATTTGGAAAGTTAAAATCACATGGAATAGGTGGGGAAGTTGCCAAATGGATTGAAAATTGGTTAACGGGAAGAAGGCAGCGGGTGGGCATAAATAAGGAGTACTCTGAGTGGTGTGAAGTGAAAAGTGGTGTGCCACAGGGCTCGGTTTTGGGACCAATTTTGTTCTTGATAAATATAAATGATTTGAATATTGATATGGGATCCATGATTGCAAAATTTGCCGATGACACAAAACTATGCAGTAGTGTCTCATCTAAAGCGGAAGTGGATATATTGAGGTCGGATTTAGATACAATTCGAGAATGGTTTGTAAGCTGGTAAATGGAGTTTAATGTAGATAAATGTACAGTCATGCACATGGGTAGATCCAATATGGCACATAATTACAGATTGGGAGAGAACAATATTAGAAAAATAGATAAGGAAAGGGACCTAGGGGTTATAATAGATCATACAAGTTAAGGTAGCAGTGAAAAAGGCAAATGCAATGTTAGGTATGATAAAAAGAAATATTAAACATAGGAGCAAGGAAGTGATAGTCAAACTGTATAAAGCTTTAGTTAGACCTAGATTGGAGTACTGTGTACAGGTGTGGAGACCTTATCATAGATGGGATATAAACATGCTGGAAAGAATACAAAAAAGAGCGACAAAGATGATAGTGGGATTCCAGAATTACAGTTATGAGGAAAGACTCAGAAAAACCGGCCTACAGTGTCTCGAAGAGAGAAGAATTCGTCGTGACTTAATACAGGTTTATAAGATAATCAGAGGAATGGATAAATTAGATTATAACAAGTTTTTTTTTAAATACAGCCACCCACAATAACAAGAGGGCATAGCTACAAGCTGACTAAAGAGAGGTCCAGATTAGATATTAGGAAATATTTTTTTAGTCATAGAGTGGTGTCTGCTTGGAATGCATTGCCAGGGGAGGTAGTGGAGGAGGGGACAGTTAATGCATTTAAGAATAAACTGGATGCGCATAGCTTTTAGAGCAAGGTGATGTAAATGTAACTGGTTGTATACAGACTCTGCAGGGTTTTCTAAACCAGTTTAAAGATGTTAAGTACTCGGGGACCCAGCCTTAAATGGGTACCGGTTCAGTCTCGGAAGTTAAAGCGCCGAGGAAGAGGAGATGGCTATTGCCCTCATATGTGAGATCGCAAACATCTCACACACCTACGGCAGTAAACACATACGGCAGTAAACACCTACGGCAGTAAACACCTAAGGCAGTAAACACCTACGGCAGCAAACACCTACGGCAGTAAACACCTACGGCAGTAATGCTATGGGTTACTTTACTTACTTTTTTACTCGAGCAGGCACAATAAGGCAGCTATCCTTTTTGTGGGTATTTTATGAGAAGAGGTGGCTTGGAGCACGTCGTGACAACGGGAAAGATAGCAGGAAAGAAAGACAGGAAAAGGCCGATAGAGAAGATGCTGGATAGCCCGAGAGAATGGCATGGGCGACAATCAACAACAGAGTTGGTAAACGACACACGTCATAGAAGTGGATGGGGGTGCATTATCGGCAACGCCAACAGGCAGTGCACCTTATGATGATGTGTGACCAGATTTCTTCGATGCATTCCATAACTTTAAGTCAGGTAGTAACTTGCAGTCATTGGAACGCGCTGACTGTTTCACGAGACAATTGCTCTTTAGATACAATCTTATATAAGTTGGGCACAGGTCATTTCTGTTGTTCTGAGTTATACGTGCTGAGCTCAGCTGACTCTTGACCACACTTCTTGGTAACGAGATACAATGACTATTCTTACATGCACCGGTGTACTTGAGAATGTGAGCTAGGGACCTTCTGGCTGTGATGCAATGGATGCCGCTTCAGTAAACTCACTCTTGTGGTGATTGCAGTGACGATCCCCACTTCTTTGGGCACTGCTGTAAAACAGCCTGTTTCCAAGAGCACAAACGAGGACGAGGTGTGGTCTTTTAGTTTGTTCCACCTGTCTCTAATTACTCTTCGCTTCCAATATGGTCACATAAAGAATACATACTTTATTGAGCCCTTGACTACTGTAGCAACTGTACCACTCGGGCTCTATAAAGAAAAGTAAACACAAAAGCAAAGACAGTCATCTTACCTGAAATAAATCCAAAATGTTCTGAGTCTGAAACCGACCCACAGCGCTAGTAGCTACCTTCGTTACTAAGGTGGTAGTGTGTAGTAGTTTGATTATGTTACTTTTGAAGTACCTGAATGACTATCAACAGCAGTAGTTGAAGAGGGTCGCTTGCACTCGAAGTAGGAAAAGGGAAACAGATAAAAGAGGAACAATACCTTAAAGTGCATTTTGGAAAGTTTTATCCAGTAACTCAGGTCATCAAAACGACTTGAAAATAGTTACCCAGCCAATTAGGTTACACCGTTAAAGTCGCTAAATGCGAGATTAATGTCGCAAATTAACATCCTTGTGGTATCCGACAAAGCGCTAGATACATTTTCTCCAATTATGAGGACATTTATTTGCGACATTGCCAAAGTCGCTAGATGACTTGCTTAATGTTTGTGTCTTGGGCATCACGTCAGACATTACGTTTCCAACGTTCAGCCACATGAATTGTGTTATTTTTCCCCCTCAATATGTCATCCATTTTGCATGTTTCCAAAAGGTTTGGACAGAATATCAGGCGGTCTGGGTCTTATGTTGACCCTGTATTCCCATCTCTTTAAGTTCTCACTGTATCGTGATACACCAGATCTGAGTTTATTAAGGGACGTCCAAATGGTGTCGGGGTGTAGGTTCCTCATGAAGCTTGATCCAGCGGCCATGAACATGTTCATTCGATCTTTCCATGTGGCTTTTCTTTTACTAGTCTGTAATGGATATGTTGACTGTATGAAATGTCGTCTTGATTCCAGTCTGGTGCACTGTACCTGATGCATTCGGTCGTTTACATGTTTGGCTCTTTTAATTTCTAATGTGACATTACTTCGTTTCTCAGATAGTAATATTTACTGTATTCCAATAAAATGGACTGTTCATCGATTTGTCGTATGGTGAAAGTCGTTAGATTACTGTTCATCTATTTGTCGTATGGTGAAAGTCGTTAGATTACTGTTCATCTATTTGTCGTATGGTGAAAGTCGTTAGATTACTGTCTTCAAATGATGTCGCAAGTTTGAGGTGCCCTTTACTTCAATTTCTGCTTTAAAGTTTTATTTGGGGTTTTTTACGTGCCCATAGTTTATCAGCCTAGGCAATTGCTGTTGTTTTCATATGATGATGTTCATAATTATTATCATAGAGGTAGGATCGAGACAAGCACAGAGAGAGGAAGGATAGGTCGATGAGGATAGAGTATACGAAGGCAAGAAGCACGAGATATTTGGACAATCAAATAGAACACGAGATGAATGAACGATAAAATAGAAGAAAGGCGACGACCATCAAATAGAACACGAGGTTGATGACCGATAAAATAGGCGAAGAGGCCACTCGACCATCAAATAGAACAAGAGGTGGATTAACCATAATATAAGACCCGATGCGACTGGACCATCAAATAGAACAAAAGGTGACTAGACCTTCAAATAGAACAATGGGTGACTGGGCCATCAATTTTTTTTGTAATGGTGACTGGACCAACAAGACGTACTTGAGATCCTGACCTGGGGACCTCCTTGCAATGGTGCAGTGCGAGGTTTCTCAGTAGACTTGTCACTATTAGATTTACATTGTCTCAATCCCCACGTAGTTGACACCCCTGCTGTGACACAGGCTATTTTTAGAAATACGAACGCAGACGTCAAGTGGAGTCTTGATCTGTATGTTTCATCTGACCTTGATTATCCTTCGCTGCCACGGAGAAGTGATAGGTTAGATCAGGCTGTGGTAACCGAAAGAAAATTGCTGAAAAATGAGTCCGGTTATAAAAATGAAATACAGCCAAAAAATTATCGCGATGGCTTGAAAGTGGGTCGAAAATAGAATTGATATCAGTAGGGCAAGGAAATTGTGGAGATACCTGATTGCACATGTCACTCACCATGGCGCGGGAATGCTAGGTAGAAGCTGGACAATTGTTATGTCTGTCCTATTCTCTCTCACAACAAGATGTTTTAGTATTAACATTCAGTACCAGCTCACCTTCTTCTTTTTTGTCTTTCGATCTTCTGGTCATACATTTTATTATTCCTTTATTTGACTGTGTTTTTGTTTGCATTGTTTCATAAGACATTTCGAGTTGAATTATGGCTGAGGCCAAACGGCCAAGTGTATACGGCTTAATATAACATTTTAAAAGGTTCACTTCCGATGGTATCCCCTTGCTGGTTTACGAATCCAAACACAAATAAGTTTTGTTTGTGAGTCGTGCCACTAACCATTACATTATGCCACCCCACTTTATTTCCTATATAATTTTCTTTCTATTATTTTCTTTCAAACCTGTAAGACTGCGCAACATTGAGCAGACTGTTTGCCTATATGAATGGCAGAATGTGCACATCCATGAATTGGAGAGTCTTCTACCTTAGAGAAGTTAGACCCCACTTTTACGACATGTTCATGTTGTGGCAGTTGCCTTATCAATATCTATGTCACCTACAGAGCGCTGATAGACACCAATGCAAAGGCAAAGGCCGCCGTCCATCGTAGACAATGATGCATAATTAATTTTGCTAGCCCTATTTTTAGTAAGGATTAACTGCGCTACTTTTTATCTACTCCTCTCTCGTCTCGTGCCGCCCGACCCCAGTGGCAAGTAAAGGACAAGACAACTAGGGCGTGACTACGAGATGCAGGGGACTCCGCATTAAGCACCCGTGAAAATGACGACGGAGTTCGGAGTTGAACCCACACCACCTGATCACGAGGCCGACGGCTTAACCACTTCGCCACGGAATCCCCTGTCAGACACCACACATTTACAAATACGTTGAGAGTCCTCTTCCTTCTGTAGATCACCTAAGATGTGCCTTCAGGGCATGAAGCTGAAATAAATAACAAATTGGAACTGACACTATTTAGACGTTAGTCTTTAAAAGGTCCTAGCCGAATAAAAGTGTTGTCTATCGACACAATACAAGTCGGTGTGCTTTATACCGTAATCCCATTTGACTACCAATACAAGTCGGTGTCCTTTATACCGTAATCCCATTTGACTACCAATACAAGTCGGTGTGCTTTATACCGTAATCCCATTTGACTACCAATACAAGTCTGTGTGCTTTATACCGTAATCACATTAGACTACCAATACAAGTATGTGTGCTTTATACCGTAATCTCATTTGACTACCAATACAAGTATGTGTGCTTTATACCGTAATCACATTTGGATACCAATACAAGTATGTGTGCTTTATACCGTAATCACATTAGACTACCAATACAAGTATGTGTGCTTTATACCGTAATCTCATTTGACTACCAATACAAGTATGTGTGCTTTATACCGTAATCACATTTGGATACCAATACAAGTATGTGTGCTTTATACCGTAATCACATTTGACTACCAATACAAGTATGTGTGCTTTATACCGTAATCACATTTGACTACCAATACAAGTATGTGTGCTTTATACCGTAATCCCATTTGACTACCAATACAAGTCTGTGTGCTTTATACCGTAATCACATTAGACTACCAATACAAGTATGTGTGCTTTATACCGTAATCTCATTTGACTACCAATACAAGTCTGTGTGCTTTATACCGTAATCACATTTGGATACCAATACAAGTATGTGTGCTTTATACCGTAATCACATTTGACTACCAATACAAGTATGTGTGCTTTATACCGTAATCACATTTGACTACCAATACAAGTATGTGTGCTTTATACCGTAATCTCATTTGACTACCAATACAAGTCTGTGTGCTTTATACCGTAATCACATTTGACTACCAATACAAGTATGTGTGCTTTATACCGTAATCCGATTTGACTACCAATACAAGTTGGTGTGCTTTATACCGTAATCACATTTGAATACCAATACAAGTATGTGTGCTTTATACCGTAATCACATTTGACTACCAATACAAGTCTGTGTGCTTTATACCGTAATCACATTTGACTACCAATACAAGTATGTGTGCTTTATACCCTAATCACATTTTACTACCAATACAAGTCTGTGTGCTTTATACCGTAATCCGATTTGACTACCAATACAAGTCTGTGTGCTTTATACCGTAATCACATTTAACTACCAATACAAGTATGTGTGCTTTATATGGTAATCACATTTGAATACCAATACAAGTATGTGTGCTTTATACCGTAATCACATTTGACTACCAATACAAGTCTGTGTGCTTTATACCGTAATCACATTTGACTACCAATACAAGTATGTGTGCTTTATACCGTAATCACATTTGACTACCGATACAAGTATGTGTGCTTTATACCGTAATCACATTTGAATACCAATACAAGTATGTGTGCTTTATACCGTAATCACATTTGACTACCAATACAAGTATGTGTGCTTTATACCGTAATCCGATTTGACTACCAATACAAGTCTGTGTGCTTTATACCGTAATCACATTAGACTACCAATACAATAATGTGTGCTTTATACCGTAATCACATTTGAATACCAATACAAGTATGTGTGCTTTATACCGTAATCACATTTGACTACCAATACAAGTATGTGTGCTTTATACCGTAATCCGATTTGACTACCAATACAAGTATGTGTGCTTTATACCGTAATCACATTTGACTACCAATACAAGTATGTGTGCTTTATACCGTAATCCGATTTGACTACCAATACAAGTCTGTGTGCTTTATACCGTAATCACATTTGACTACCAATACAAGTATGTGTGCTTTATACCGTAATCACATTTGAATACTAATACAAGTATGTGTGCTTTATACCGTAATCACATTTGAATACAATACATGTATGTGTGCTTTATACCATAATCACATTTGACTACCAATACAAGTCTGTGTGCTTTATACCCTAATCACATTTTACTACCAATACAAGTCTGTGTGCTTTATACCGTAATCCGATTTGACTACCAATACAAGTCTGTGTGCTTTACACCGTAATCACATTTAACTACCAATACAAGTATGTGTGCTTTATATGGTAATCACATTTGAATACCAATACAAGTATGTGTGCTTTATACCGTAATCACATTTGACTACCAATACAAGTCTGTGTGCTTTATACCGTAATCACATTTGACTACCAATACAAGTATGTGTGCTTTATACCGTAATCACATTTGACTACCGATACAAGTATGTGTGCTTTATACCGTAATCACATTTGAATACCAATACAAGTATGTGTGCTTTATACCGTAATCACATTTGACTACCAATACAAGTATGTGTGCTTTATACCGTAATCCGATTTGACTACCAATACAAGTCTGTGTGCTTTATACCGTAATCACATTAGACTACCAATACAATAATGTGTGCTTTATACCGTAATCACATTTGAATACCAATACAAGTATGTGTGCTTTATACCGTAATCACATTTGACTACCAATACAAGTATGTGTGCTTTATACCGTAATCCGATTTGACTACCAATACAAGTCTGTGTGCTTTATACCGTAATCACATTTGACTACCAATACAAGTATGTGTGCTTTATACCGTAATCCGATTTGACTACCAATACAGGTCTGTGTGCTTTATACCGTAATCACATTTGACTACCAATACAAGTATGTGTGCTTTATACCGTAATCACATTTGAATACTAATACAAGTATGTGTGCTTTATACCGTAATCACATTTGA
Source organism: Ariolimax columbianus (assembly GCA_036924085.1). NCBI lineage: Eukaryota > Metazoa > Mollusca > Gastropoda > Stylommatophora > Arionidae > Ariolimax > Ariolimax columbianus. The sequence goes on along the minus strand of JAVGWX010000004.1, from coordinate 31,838,557 downwards.
CTACCAATACAAGTCTGTGCTTTATACCGTAATCACATTTGACTACCAATACAAGTCTGTGTGCTTTATACCGTAATCACATTTGAATACCAATACATGTATGTGTGCTTTATACCATAATCACATTTCACTACCAATACAAGTCTGTGTGCTTTATACCGTAATCACATTTTACTACCAATACAAGTCTGTGTACTTTATACCGTAATCCGATTTGACTACCAATACAAGTCTGTGTGCTTTATACCGTAATCACATTTGACTACCAATACAAGTATGTGTGCTTTATATGGTAATCACATTTGAATACCAATACAAGTATGTGTGCTTTATACCGTAATCCGATTTGACTACCAATACAAGTCTGTGTGCTTTATACCGTAATCACATTTGACTACCAATACAAGTATGTGTGCTTTATACCGTAATTACATTTGAATACTAATACAAGTATGTGTGCTTTATACCGTAATCACATTTGAATACAATACATGTATGTGTGCTTTATACCATAATCACATTTGACTACCAATACAAGTCTGTGTGCTTTATACCCTAATCACATTTTACTACCAATACAAGTCTGTGTGCTTTATACCGTAATCCGATTTGACTACCAATACAAGTCTGTGTGCTTTATACCGTAATCACATTTAACTACCAATACAAGTATGTGTGCTTTATATGGTAATCACATTTGAATACCAATACAAGTATGTGTGCTTTATACCGTAATCACATTTGACTACCAATACAAGTCTGTGTGCTTTATACCGTAATCACATTTGACTACCAATACAAGTATGTGTGCTTTATACCGTAATCACATTTGACTACCGATACAAGTATGTGTGCTTTATACCGTAATCACATTTGAATACCAATACAAGTATGTGTGCTTTATACCGTAATCACATTTGACTACCAATACAAGTATGTGTGCTTTATACCGTAATCCGATTTGACTACCAATACAAGTCTGTGTGCTTTATACCGTAATCACATTAGACTACCAATACAATAATGTGTGCTTTATACCGTAATCACATTTGAATACCAATACAAGTATGTGTGCTTTATACCGTAATCACATTTGACTACCAATACAAGTATGTGTGCTTTATACCGTAATCCGATTTGACTACCAATACAAGTCTGTGTGCTTTATACCGTAATCACATTTGACTACCAATACAAGTATGTGTGCTTTATACCGTAATCACATTTGAATACTAATACAAGTATGTGTGCTTTATACCGTAATCACATTTGACTACCAATACAAGTCTGTGTGCTTTATACCGTAATCACATTTGACTACCAATACAAGTCTGTGTGCTTTATACCGTAATCACATTTGAATACCAATACATGTATGTGTGCTTTATACCATAATCACATTTCACTACCAATACAAGTCTGTGTGCTTTATACCGTAATCACATTTTACTACCAATACAAGTCTGTGTACTTTATACCGTAATCCGATTTGACTACCAATACAAGTCTGTGTGCTTTATACCGTAATCACATTTGACTACCAATACAAGTATGTGTGCTTTATATGGTAATCACATTTGAATACCAATACAAGTATGTGTGCTTTATACCGTAATCACATTTGACTACCAATACAAGTATGTGTGCTTTATACCGTAATCACATTTGACTACCAATACAAGTCTGTGTGCTTTATACCGTAATCACATTTGACTACCGATACAAGTATGTGTGCTTTATACCGTAATCACATTTGAATACCAATACAAGTATGTGTGCTTTATACCGTAATCACATTTGACTACCAATACAAGTCTGTGTGCTTTATACCGTAATCTCATTTGACTACCAATACAAGTATGTGTGCTTTATACCGTAATCACATTTGACTACCAATACAAGTCTGTGTGCTTTATACCGTAATCACATTTGACTACCAATACAAGTCTGTGTGCTTTATACCGTAATCACATTTGACTACCAATACAAGTATGTGTGCTTTATACCATACTGACATTTGACTACTGTAGTCCTTCGATTAATGACGGCAATAGGTACCAGAAATAGCATCGTTAAGAGAAAAAGTCGTGGAGTGAGTATTGATTTTGCATGATAAAGGCTTCATTGGTTCCTGGAGACCTGAAAGAAATCATTTTTCACGTTTGAGTCGTGGCCTATTTATAATGCAGTAACACGATGTTTATTTTAGAATCTAAGAGTTTCACATTGTGTCCTTACTAAACGAGTTACTTAATTCGAAACTCCCACGGTTCATTATTATTTGTTCATCCCAGACAAAAACATGAACAGTCTATGTATTATCTATGCTAAGTAATAGGAAAGACAGGGCATACAAGAGTCTATTAATTTGTCCTGATCGAACTAATTCTATTTTCTATAATTGATTTATGGTAAACGGGAGCACGATTAACTAAGCGCAGAAATTGAAGTACTTGTGCAGTGTTTTCACACAAGACGGAGGCTTAGACGGAGAAATTTAGATCATGTGCCAAAAAGCAAATGCAATTGCATAAAAGTTGTCATCATTATTGAAACACCTTAACAGCAGTGGGCAGCGACCCATAGCTGACTGCTAGCGTCAGGGCCAGCGAACCATAGCTGCCAAGACCCTTCTTCACCTCCACGCGGTGATCCTGGATAACAGACTGCAGCATGGCAGACTGGCTAAGGAAAAGGGATCGAAGAGAGAATGCTAACTCGGTACTCAAAAAATGTTTGCTGAAGTCGGATGTGTTGGACCGAAAGCTGCAAATATCGCAGCCAAGCTGTAAACTACGACACAACGCATTCCGTTCTCTGGACTACATTCTGCTACTTAAGCCGTTTCGGGGTTTGGTAGTGGGAGATTTAGAACGAACAAAGAAGAAGAAGAAGAAGAAGAAGAAGAAGAAGAAGAAGAAGAAGAAGAAACACCATAACATAAACACTTTAACATAAACACCTTAACATAAACACCCTAACATAAACACCCTAACATAAACACCTTAAAATAAACACCCTAACATAAACACCTTAACATAAACACCCTAACATAAACACCTTAAAATAAACACCCTAACATAAACACCCTAACATAAACACCTTAACATAAACACCCTAACATAAACACCCTAACATAAACACCTTAATATAAACACCCTAACATAAACACCCTAACATAAACACCCTAACATAAACACGTCCACAAAAAAATAATGCTGATCAACCGTATCTTCATGCCACCCTTTGTTACCAGTGCCAAACATGGGCTTTATCAACATCTCTAGAGAGAAAGATCATAACAAGTGATATGAGATTTATCGGGAAAACAATCAACGTAACTAGGAGAGACAGAATGTGCAATGAAGATGTGAGAAGCATACTTGAACCAAGACCCTGCACTGAATTTATTGATGAGACGAGAATCAATTGGTTCGGGCCACCTAACGAGAATGCAACTTGAAAAACTACCCCTGTGCGCCTATAACGCACGACGATCGGGTTTCTGCAACCGTGGCAGACCGAGAACTAGATGGATAGAAAATGTTGCGGATATTCTAAATCGTCATGGGATAACGACTATTTTAGCGACACGTCTGGCCCTGGGCAAATAAAACTACGCCCCCTACGACGCCAACGGCATAAGTGGTTAAGACAAGACAAGGACGAGACAAGGATTACGTAACATACTACCGTTAAGGGGGGGGGGGGGGGGGACCCAGTAGTCTCGAGGTAAGATGTTCGCCTCAGCTGCTGGAGGTGGCGAGTTCGAATCACGGGGGAGACCGGGATTTTTTCACGTGTATCATCCGGTAAATATGTTCCCTTCGAGTTACTTATCTCTTCATGTGATCAATTGACCCGTCGTTTATTCTCTTATATCAGTTCTTTAATGTATATCTCTTCTTCCTGCTCTTCATCCGTCCAATCGCTATCTGTCGCGTGGACACATCCAACAACGTGGACAGAAAAGAATGGAGGAATTGACATCTAGACATCCGTACCTGGACAGATAAGAATGGAGGAATGGACATCTATACATCAATACCTGGACAGATAAGAATGGAGGAATGGACATCTAGGCATCAGTACCTGGACAGATAAAAATGGAGGAATGGACATCTATACATCAATACCTGGACAGATAAGAATGGAGGAATGGACATCTAGACATCAGTACCTGGACAGATAAGAATGGAGGAATGGACATCTAGGCATCAGTACCTGGACAGATAAGAATGGAGGAATTGACATCTAGACATCATTACCTGGGGGGGGGGGGCGGGGGGGGGGTATCTTTTTTTCTCGCTGGAGACTGTGCCTCTGAGTAATTTGTTTGATAGCCCACTTGATCGCACGCAGTACATGGCCGTACCATTGAAGCTATATACTGTAGATGTTTAGTAAACGGGTTCTAGTTCGGACAAGAGAAAAAAAGTACCACAATATTTGCATCTATTCATTTCCAATTTCTTTATTGCCTTGTTTCTGCTTACTTCTCAAGAGTTTGTAAGTATTGGAAGGTCAGTTCTGTTGATAAATGATACCCAGAGAGTTTTGGGGGGCTTCTGAAAAGTTTTCAGTGAAGGTTCGTCTCTGAGGGCAAGTGCAAATTTCGCAATTGCCTCAGCATATGGCATTCTTGAAGGATATGTTCAGATGTCTGTTCTGATAGCCTGCATGTACAATTGTAATTTGTGTAAGTGACATTAAATCCGTTATGTTTTGTTGCGGTACAGTGTGACCTGCTCCGCTCAATAAAGTCGACTTTACGTACGGCTTAAATAAGGATCTTCTTTTTCTTGAAGGTGATTGTTCTTTATTCTTCTCGTATTTCTCCTTCTTAGGCTTACTTGTATGATCTGCAGTGTCCTGATATACCACAGTGTGGTTGCATCGACAGAAGCACAACCTTTATGTTCGTTTTCAGTTCTCGTAAGGCGTTCTGGCAGTTTATTACTATTGAGGGCTAGCAGAACTGATATTGCATGGGTAAGGAAAACGACCTGATGAGATGATCTTGTTGTAGTGTCTATTATGTCTGCAGCAATGTGCAGTGCCTGTACTTGAGCTGAGTAATTTGAACAATGAAATTGTTCAATAACTGAACTAGTCGTTTCTTTTTTTCATCTGAGTAAACTTCTTATTTTTCTCTTAGTGTTTAAATCATTGAACTCTTTTTTCTCTTACATTTCTAATCATTATTCTGATACTTCTAAGACAATGTGGATCGTGTAGCTTAGTCGACAGTTAGCTGGCTCGCTAAGACTGGGATTACATCGTGTTAGGATTCGAAATCACGTACAGACAGAAAAATACCCGGGACGGGGTTTGTGTCTGGTACGACCGCGCCTCCAGTCGACCCAGCTGTCAATGGCCACCCCACCTTACATAAGCTGCAGATTAGTACATGAAGACTTATCTTCATCCCCGACGGAAATTGTTTCCATAGTACTGATCTTAACCTTGACCTAAGACAATGACACTCTACGCCCCTTTTAGGACGGCGCTCCTCTGAGGTCTGCACCCTAGGCGGCTGCCTAGTTCCAAAAATGGTAGCATATAATTTGGTCAAGCAACCTTTATTCCTCAGCCCTACAAATTCACCCTGTGAACTTACGGAAAGATAAGAAACGTCGTAATTATAAATGATTTTGTGTGGGGTTTTTATCTGTGTTTTTCGTTGATCATCTGATTAATTTTTCGTTAATTTTACTGCAACTATTTAGGTGTGTCAGAGTTGATTTATCTTGTCCAGATTTGTCCGTACGATGCTTCCTTGATACATAATATTCGTTAAAATTAGTTATTTGCTTCTTTTTTGTCTGTGTTGTTTTTGTATTACATTTGTATCAGTCCCATAGCAGACACTACCACCAGGTATGAAGTGTTACATGCTTTCTTGCAGTAAGAGACAGTTTGAATGAGGTGCTAATCAATTCCCTTCCTGGCTGCGTTTCCTTCGTTAACCGTACTTCAATTACCCGTCTACAAATGACCCCTCTATATCTGCGTCGAATGTAGCATTGGTTGAGTTTCGTATCTTTGCCAGGAAAACGAGTGCTCTTTCGTATATATACGGCACAGGTCTATGTATGTTTTTCCATCATTATTCCATAGTTGCAATAGTTGGCTTTGAGTAAGCATTTGTCAGTACGGAGACTGTTTTTAGAGTGTCGTCTTCTTCTTCTTCTTCTTCTGCGTTTGTTCTCAATCTCCTGCTACGAAGTCCTGAACAGGGCTTTGCAAGTTACAGGATATAGTTCGGAGATCGGATTGCGCTGTGTCGCTAGTTTACAGTTTGACTGCGAAATTTGCACCTTTCGGTCCGACACATCCGTCTTCGGCAGGAAGAGTGTCTTACTGGGCCGAATGTTGAGGACCTATGCTCCACAAGCAGCTCACATGATTGATTGATTGGTTGATTGATTAATTGATTGATTGATTGATTGATTGATTGCCTAAGTCACGTCTCTCTTCCAACGAGGATCATTCGTTACATGCAGATCCTTGGTTCTAATTCCCCAATACCTCGCGTTTCTCCTGATTTTCTGATGCACGTGATCCCACCTGCGGCAGCTTACCCACATTAATTCATTGGTGTGAACAGATTCAAGTATAAAACAAGCATAACTTGATAACCACTTATTGTTATATAACTTTTATAATTTCATTTTAACCACGATTTTCCAATTGCTGAAGTCTGTTAGAGGGCGTAATAAGCATGAGGAATAATCACCCTTTATTCTTACAGTCGCGTGCATTGTATATGCTATGGTGTTATTTCACCACTGAAATAAAAAATGCCTAGGTCTTATCGAGCATTGTAGACGACATACAACCTAGCACTTCCGCCACACGCTCTTCAACAAAGCATTATGTGCTGTCACTGTGGTATTATGGAATCTTTACCAGGATGTTTAATTTGGCCTTGTGTTTAGTCTGGACTTTCATTCAGCGATAGAAGTGATAGTGGCAAACGCCGTATAGCAAGAAATTACACAATGATAGCTTAGTCATTACCAGCATCTCTAAAGGCAGAATGCAGGTCATGTACTGATGGATATGCTCAATGTCAACAGTGAAAAGCCACAAGGTTAGACAACCCAGAACATAATCAGTTGCAGAAAGAAAACCACCCCTAAAATTACTACTAACAGTCAAATTTGAGTCCGAAAACAAACCAGGGAATTAACGAGACAGCACCTATTAAGGGCCGACCAGAACAGAAAGGTGGTTTTTGGCTACCTGGCAACAGACACTCATTGAATACCAGAATTCTAGTTACAGTATCCACTGATCTTCCTTATTGAATACTAGAATTTCAGTTCAATTTCCCACTGATTCCCCTCATTGAATACCAGGATTCCAGTTCCAGTATCCACTGATCTTCCTTATTGAATACTAGAATTTCAGTTCAATTTCCCACTGATTCCCCTCATTGAATACCAGGATTCCAGTTCCAGTATCCACTGATCTTCCTTATTGAATACTAGAATTTCAGTTCAATTTCCCACTGATTCCCCTCATTGAATACCAGGATTCCAGTTCCAGTATCCACTGATTCCCCTCATTGAATACCAGGATTCCAGTTCCAGTATCCACTGATCTTCCTCATTGAATACCAGGATTTCACTATCTACTAGTCTCCCTGGTTGATTACTAGGATTCTAATAAACATTTTTAAACAAAATTAATCCAAACAATTGCTAAACGAGTGACGTTTATTGTAGTTGATAATCAAATGTAGTTTATATAGCATTTGCAATGATACTGTTTCTGTAGTTGAGGACTATGGTTTTCTGTATAATCTCCGACCTTGAATTTTCAATCCAGCATTCTTAAACTACCAATAATTTATGTCTTAATCGCGCTTTACTGGTGAATTCATCATTTATGTGTCCTTATAATGTTCAAAATGTTTTTGTGTCAAATCATGCTCGTCAGTGCATGACTTAATAATCCTTACAATTATCTGAATGCACATATCGGTATTCTTCATGACATCTAATTTGTGTTTTTAGATTTCAATGGGATGCTAAATTTGCTTCTATAAACCACATGTGTATGGCCTCTTGCTATTTTGCTATCGTCTTTTTATATGTACTTTTTTTTTAACCATGTCATCGTGCATCTCTGTATGATAGTGTTTCAATATTGGAGTCTATTGTTTTTATTTTACGGGAAAAGGTTAATGTATTCAACTTTCAAAATGATTTCTCTATTTTTATATGTCCGTACGTGTCTGGTCAGCATAGTTGTAGCGCACTTACTTTTCATTGCAACTGTTCGGGGTTCAACTACCGGTACGGCCCAGTTGATCTGATTATATATGGGTGTCTAGCTTACTTTTGGGAGAGGAAATGCAGCGAGGAAAGGAACTGGTCACCTCACCTCATAAACAAACTGTGATTTCCTACAGGTACTCGCTAACACTTCATCACCGACAACAGTGTATGTTTCGGCACTACCTTTAAATGCACTGTATATGTGCATGTTTCGAATGTGGCTGTTCAATGCTGCTTTCTTGGGCAATTTTCTTCAGTGTTTCAATTTGTTAAGTGCATTACTGACAATATTTTTTATTCAACATCTAGACGCAGCTACCAGAGGCAAAAACACGCTCGACCTAGTTTTTAGTACAGAGGAAAATATTATTGAAAACGTTACCATTAGGGACCTGTTTGGCTCAAGTGACCATATAATCATCCGTAAGAGATCTTATTGCAGGGAAAGAAGTAAACATAAGCACGCTTATATACGACTACTATAAAGCAGATTTTAAGAAGTAGAAAGAGGCAAAGAATTACATAATCTGGAAAGATATTGCCGGAGGAACAGATATTGAACAAGAGTGGGTTATAAAACAGTTCTAGAAAAGCTAAAAGAGGAATGTGTTCCATGTAGGGAAGTAAACCCCAAGCGTAATATGTGTATAACTAGATTTGTAGTTAAATGTAGAAGAGCTAAACATAAAGAATGGAAAAAATATATAGATGCAGGTAAATCAAAAGAAACATATTTAAAATGTTTGGACAAGCAAAACATATCTCAGAAAGGGAATAAAGCAGCAAAAATAGACATAAAAAACTTGTTCATAGGATCAAAACTGATAGTGAACGCTTCTTTTCTTATTTTAGAAATAAACAACTAACGACGAACAAAGTAGATTGTAGCATATATATAGCACATGAAAAATAATGAGTGAAAATAGGAAACAGCTAATCTACTCAATCAGTACTTTAGCACAGTATACACAATAGAAGACTGCTCCAAGATCCCAGAGTCTTTAGATATTTTCCAAAGAGACATGGATACAGAGGGATTAAGATCAATCTGTATTACATAGGAAATTGGGTTTTTTTTAATTGGCGAGGTTGAAAGTGGATAAATGTCTAGGGCAAGATGGGGTTCGTTCAAAATTGCTGTTTGAAATTAGAGACCAACTAGCAAAACCATTAGCTATATTATGTTTCAATATGGAACATAATTACAGAATGGGCGAGAATAATATTAGAATGATAGAAAATGAAAGGGACTTAGGAGTTATAATAGATCATACAGGTAAAGTGAGTGAGCAAGTCCAGGTAACAATGACAAGGGCAAATGCAATGTTAGGTATGACAACAAGAAATGTTAGGAGCAAGGAAGTGATAGTCAAACTGTATAAAGCATTAGTTAGACCTAGATTGGAGTACTGCATACAGGTGTGGAGTCCTTGTCGTAGAGGGGATATAAACATACTGGAAAGGATACAAAAAGAGCCACAAAGTCGATAGTGGGATTCCAGAATTACGAGGAAAGACTGGCCTACAGAGAAGAATTCGAGGTGACTTAATAAAGTTTTATAAGATATTCAAGGAACGGATAAATTAGACTATAACAAGCTTTTTTTTCAAAATTCAAATACCCACAAGAACAAAAGGGCATAGATACAAATTAACAGAAGAAAGGTCCAGACTATAAATATTTTTTTTATTAGAGAGTGGTGAATGCTTGGACTGCATTGCCACAGGAAGTAGTGGGGGCAGGGCCAATTAATGTATTTAACAATAGATTGGATACACATAGTTTTTAGAGAAAGGAAATATACAAAATACTGGTTGTTTACAGACTCTGCAGAGTCTTCTAAACCTGTCTAAAAACGTTAAGCTAAGTTAAGTAAAATTCTCGAATTAATTAAAATTAACGAAATCTTTGCTTTAAAACGATTTTAGTATACCTTTACAGTCTCACTTTGTTAGCGTGCGTGGTAGCAGGAGCAGGCCATATTTGGAAATGATTAGTTTAAGGATAAGTATGTCCTGATTTTAGCGTGGTCGCTAAAGGTTACCCACGGCCAGTCTGTGTTTGAAACTGATTAGTGTAAAGCCAGGTCAGTCCTGTGACCCTGGATGTGTAAACATTGACCCGGTCGTGAACTATGAGTTTCAAAACTTTTCTCACTTCAGTGCAATATTTTTCAGTTTTATATATTAAGTGAAGTTATAGCTAATGTGTGTATACATACTGTTATGAAAAGAGAATTATAATAATAAAAATAAACAAGATCTGCTTACAAGTGAGTGAGTGCGTCTATTGGAGTTTCAGAAAGACCTTATTTCAAGTCGCTATGGCAACTTGAAGTCGCTACCGAATTCTGTGTATTTAAAAATGTGTTATTTCTTGGGTGAAGCCATGCACTAAAGTTCTAGTATTATATAATTAATATTTGTCCTTACTCATTCACATGTGTACCTTCTTCTGTGTTCATGTTCTTTGGTTATGGTAGATTTGCAGATAGGTCATTCAGACCAAGTAGACATTCTTGTCCAGCTTATGATTCAGCTCTGCACCCCTGACCAGGTCTGGCATCATAAATTAGTATGACCTTGACGGTTCTGAAGGATGTGTTCAGGGTCCTTAATGCCAGTTCCCACATGGGTATTTATTTGTGTAATATATCTGGAGGCCACTGATATGATCTAGTAATCTACATTGGCCCGTTCTTACACTAAATAGAAGGTCGTGTTTTGGTATACGAAGTTGGTGGGTTATGACAGATCTGTTGTCCTCATTAATTTGTAGTTATATTAACTATATAGATTGTGTATGGTGGATTCAAATTCTACTTACGACAATGTCTGCCTTGGTTGATCCTTATGTCATCCAGTTCGCGTCTGTCTGATTTATATTTTTTTTTTAAAGTGCGAAGGAAGTCATTACAGAAAAACATCTACGGCTATTTGCATATTCTTTAGCTCTACCCTAATAGTATGCAGCTTATGTTTATTGTCTCTGTTCTGGACTGACAGAAGTGATGCGCAGTCAATAAAGATCACTTTCTCTTTTCTTGGTTATTGAACCGCTTTGGTGAGACTTTTCAGTGCTTGGAGAAGCGCCAATGATTCTGCTCTGAAATTGGTAGAGATTTTCTTAGTTGGCAAGGCTTTGTGAGTTGTTTTTCAATTGCTGTATTTTTTTAAGATTCCTTCTACTTAGTTTTTTCCACCGTCGTTTGAGGATTTATCTGTGTAAATGTGTGTCCATTCTTATGATTATATTTGTGCTTAAGCATCTATTTTGTTACTTCTGGAGTCTTGGTAAATATTGTGATATTCCTATGTCAATGACTCCTCGAAATCGGTTAACGTTTTGATTTCTGCAAGCTAGTTCGGAATTAGGTCTATGTGATGACTATGTAGACGTCTTGGTAAATGGAGGCAGCTGGTTCTTTTCAGTATTTGTTGTGACAGTAGGTAAAGTTTGACATGCCTATGGCGTTTTGTCATATATAACAGTTCTTCGTGTGTATATTCGACCTTCTCCTTGTGTCTGAGATCAAAGATGCGAATGTTTGTATATTTCTGGATTTACCTGGACTGAAGTGGATCTTCGTGCCTTATGTGTCGATTAGTCCAACACCTGCATTGTGCACTTTGTTTATATATTCTGTGCTTGTTTTAGATGATGTAATTTAGATTAGCGTGCCGGATTCCAGTAAAGGTCTTAATATTCCCGTCCAGACATGTGTCAGTACATTGCCGTTATCCACTAAACAAATACATGCCAGCTTCTTTATAATGGAAAGCTTTCCAGCTATTCTATGTTCTATAGCTTTCAGTTGTGGTTTCCACGTGAGCCAAAAATCTACTATGACTATATAGGATTTGCCTTGTTTTTAAGCTCGTTTTCAAGTATTTGTATTTTGGTAATATCGTGTTTGTTTGACAGTGAGAAGCATGCAGTTCTTTTCTTGGATGTGATGATCTGTACTCCTCATTCAGACACCATGTTTAGATAGGCACGAAGGATACCTTAATTAATGTTAATGCAGAAGATGATATTGTCTTGATAGCATATAATGAGGCCGACTTGCAGGAAATAGTTACACATGGTAGTTCAGCAAAGTGAAAATAAATGTCTGAGCTTAAAAAAAAGAAATCGGAAGTGATTGTAATGAAGAAGAAACCGTTCTATCCAAAATGCTGCGTCAACTCGAAGTGGACCGAATTGAGACAAGTTAACACGTTTAAATACTTGGAAACAGGGGACGGCGTGCCTAGTGGTTAAGTGGCACGGCTCACAATCCGAAGGTGCTGGGTTCGATCCCCATCACAGCACCGGCCGTTACCCCGGGGAAGCAAACCCTTAGAAAATGCAGGAGGAAGCAGATCCTTACATAAAATGCATGCTGAAGTCGGATGCACTGGACCGACAGGCGCCAAAAAAAAAAAACAGTGCAACGCACACCGCCTTGGGGATAAGAGAAATAAGACGGACGCAAAAAAAAAAAATACTTGGGAACGCATATCATCAGTTGGAAGATGCGATTACGACATAAAATGTAGAATAGCCCATACAAACTTGATCTTCCAGACCGTGAAAGGAATATTGGGCAACAAAACCTTGTCACTGAAACTCAGATAGAGAGTCCTTGGATGCTACATGGAACCAGTACTGACATATCGCAGTGAATCGTGGACAATTAGCAAGCAAGCACTTAGCTCTTTGGAAACAACGGAGATGTGGTTTTATAGAAGAATGCTACGGATCCCATGGACAGCAAAGAAGACTAAGGATACAGTTTCAAGGAGGCACAAACACAAAGACAACTTATTGCAAGGATCAGAACAAGGCAGTCATTCTTTGTTGGGCATGTTATGAGAAGAGGCGGCGTGGAGCACGTCGTGAGAACGGAAAAGATAGCAGGAGAGAGAGGCAGAGGAAGGCCGAGAAAGAAGATGTTGGACAGCCTGAGAGAATGGCATAGGCGACAATCAACAATAGAGTTGGTAAACGGCACACGTGATAGAAATGGATGGAGGTCCATGATCGCCAACGCCAATTGGTAGGGCACCTGATGATGATGATTCAGTAGACGTGTGTTCTGCTGTGCTTCATGCAGCAAAAATGTTACGATAGAGAGCCATGTAATCGTGCTAGGGAATGTCTTTGAGATCGTTAACACAATTTATGAAGAAAAATAGGGAGAAAACTCACCCGTTAAGTACATAGTGTGAGATAGAGGCCCCTCTGCTCATTGTCACAAAACGTTTCATTCTTCACCTTGGGAAGTTTCACTCTTGCTGTGCGTTACCTTTGGGAAGTTTCACTCTTGCTATGTGTTACCTTGGGAAGTTTCACTCTTGCTATGCGTTACCTTGGGAAGTTTCACTCTTGCTATGTGTTACCTTGGGAAGTTTCACTCCTACTATGTGTTACCTTGGGAAGTTTCCTATCCAATTACATAGCATCACTCCGATATTGTTGTGTAGCATATTGACATGAAACCAATCGTTCCATACCTTGTTGAAGACTTTGGATAATTCCACGAAGGCAGCCAGTACCTGGGAGCCAATTTCTACATTTTGGACTAGATAGACTATCTGGTCTTTGGTACGGCTGTCTTTCCTCAAGTGAGTTGTCAAGGAGGTTGGTTACCTTTGGGTGTTCTATTAATCTCGCATTTACCGCTCTTTCCATAAACTTACCCGAACAACTCAATACCTTAATTGTTGAGCTGGCTGGCCTTTTCTTTGCCTTTCTTTCGGATGTGAGTGAGGATTGCATCTCGCCACTGACTTGAAAGTGTATCTGGCTGTCGGTCTGATATTCTTGATCATACCATTTGTGATGTAATCTTTTCCTGGAATTTCTTGTTTCTAATTTTATCGAAGGCGTCACGTAGTTATTTCATGGTGACTGATAACCCCCAGCCTACTGTAGATCTAAAGTAGGCCATGGATAACTTCGTGTCTTGGTCTTGATTTTAGGGCTTCAGCTTTGCGTGTATTTCTTTGTGAACCTTCTGATCTGGCGTTAATATAAATGGTGTGATACGTTTCTCTCTGTTGAACTTTGATATGATATTTGCCTCCATCTTTCTTTTATGCTATTTTGGGGGCTTCTTTGTTGACCGTCTTGCATTACGTTTTTTTTTAATTGTTATTTTATGTAAAAGGTTTATACAATTCCATACTTTACTAGTGGTCGTAATCTTGCTACCCTAAATTTTTTTTATGCCAGCTCTTTCGGGTTTCAACTTTCTTCTGTTTCATGTGAGTTTCATGCTGCAGTTCCTACTAATATTCTCTGGTTTGAAATTTGCTTCTATATTTTTCTGTGCATCATTTCAACATATATGGCGTTTTCCGATGGAATGTTTCCAGTATTGTTTCTAATTTCATCGTTTTCTACGTGGAGTTGGCTTGTTAACTAATGAATTGCCTTGCTGATGATAGATACTGTTTAAGTTGCTCGACTGGCTGATATTTTGGTACAGTTGATTCGCTTTGCCTTTTTCATTGCAGAAGTCGTAGTTTTTATCAGTGTTACGATTTCTTTCTTGGTTCATGTGAATCTGTTTTGTCAGAGTAATTCATAACCGCAAAACAGAAAATGTATGTGTCCTTTATGTGTGTTTCCTGGATGCAGTTTACGTAGTTATTATATGTATTTGTGTGGCTTTTTATTTCTTACTCCTGCATTTACCTTGGTCGCTGCAAGATATACGTTTGGTCGGTTGCTCTGATCTGCTTTGCTCCAACCTTTTGTTTGACAGGTATAAATCGCTACTGTGGGTCTTATCGAGGATGAGGTTCGGTCCAGCTCCCCTCCCCCCACCACTCCCCAGCCCCATGTGATAGCTGACAGTAACGGCTTCATGGTGATGTCAGAGGCTGTCATACCACCATACCCTGAGATTGCGTGTTTGTCCTGATTTTCTTAGCTACTGCGTCGTAACTGGCACATTGCTTATTCGGATTCTATTATTCGTGTCGGTTGTCTCCCATAGCTTTTTCATCGGCGGTTTCCTGCGAGCAAGGCCGGCCGGTGCTACCATTATGCAGGCCAACTAGCAGCAGGGTAGGCCGCAGATCTCAGAACGTGCAGGATAAATATGTTAAGACTGAGAAACCAGAACAATAAGTTGAAATATGCAAACAAAATCAGTTCATTGTTCTCAAAACTAACAAAACTACTAAACCGTTTATAATTGAAAGCAGAATATAAACAAATATATACATTTTCATCAATTTGGTTCAGCAGTTCTATAATTATTCTTCTGCATCGACTCACAGTATATCAGACTTATGTATAACTGTTAAGCCATTGAGTGCAAGAAGATGGGAGAGCTGGATCGATGCATTCAAGTACCTGAGATACCATCCTGGCAATGATGTAGCTTTAGTGGAGTTATTTTATAACAAGGCTGTATACAATAGTATGATAAACAGTGTGCTGAAAACGTACTGCAGTAGTGTTACTCTACCTGGTCAATGGGAATAAATTTTAATGTAGATGCAACGAGCTTTTTTCCCACCCTATAGAACTTCCTTTTATACTTCAATAACAGACGGTAGATGTTACAAATTGAATGTTTATTATAATTGTTGTTATTATTACTATTATTATTATGTATGTGAGTTTTAAATATATATATATATATATATATATATATATATATATATATATATATATATATATATATATATGAATGTATGTATATACGTATGTATGTTGTATGTGTGTATATATATATATATATATGTATATATATGTATATATAAATATAAATATATATATATATTTTACTTTTCTATGTATAGCTGGAATCCAAATCTCTCATACTCAACTATATCACTATCGATTTGTGCAGTCCCCACAGATGGCTTCTCTGTTCTGTTTTATCCAGGTTCTCGCCGTCGCTCGATTAAATCAGGACTTCTCTACTTTTTGTCTATTCTAACATTAACACAATTTATCTAAAAGTCAATTTCAAGCTCTAATGTCTCGGAACTTTCAGTGGTTTCTGAATCACTAGTTATCAACGTTTTGTCTCTGCTCTCGTACCTGCTCCTGGATTCAGGTCACAGATTGGTTCTTGGATTTAGCATCGCATCTACTCCAGAGATCAATTCCGACTTAGTGTCATATCTTCTCCATAGATCAATTCCGACTTAGTGTCATATCTTCTCCAGAGATCAATTCCGACTTAGTGTCATATCTTCTCCAGAGATCATTTCAGACTGAGAGTGTCATATCTACTCCAGAGATCATTTCAGACCGAGAGTGTCATATCTACTCCAGAGATCATTTCAGACTGAGAGTGCCATATCTACTCCAGAGATGAATTCGAACTTCAATCCCTGATCCAACATGATACTCTCTTCTGCGGTCCAAATTGAATTCAACCTTCACACACACACCCCCGCCCCACCCCCTCCCCCCCCCCCCCCCCATCCCGAACTTTTTTGTATTGCGTCACTTGCAACTGGGTAACTTTCTAGTTTCTAGTCGCACGATTGATAATATGATGTCTGGCCATATTCTAACCGTAGCAGGTTAATAAGCAATCGCTTAGACAACGAATTCTTTTTCTGCCGAGGTTCTCAAACTGCCCGTTCGAACTTCCGCAGTGGGATAAAAGAGACCCCTACTTATTCTTCTTTGAGCCCCATGACTCTGTCACAATACTAAGACCTGGAAGAATTTGTGAAATCATGTATGTACAATAGAAACAAAGATACTGATGCTGAAGATCTGGGTTGAGAATTTATAACAATAGCTAGAAGACTTTCAAAGTTTTTGCTACATCAGTGAGTACTTATCTGCATACTAGAACACAAAGTGCTAGATAATGTGCCTAATATTTCCGCCCGCTGCTGTAAGGTTCATATTGATATTTCCAGTACCAGTGACAAGTTGTGATGGAAATTTCTCAAGACAGAAACTTATACAAATTCACAAAGGCGCAACAATGTTACAATAGAGATCAGCTGATTTGACAGTTTTATCCTGTGTGCAATGAACAGGCACTTTCATTTGATCAAATTGAATTGGTGCCCTTGGAGAAAAAAAGTTATGCAGTGCTTCGGAGTGCTCTTCTAGTTCACAATGAGTTGCGTGGTAAAATAAGTTCTTTTCTGTTTGAGACAAATATCCAAAAATTGATGTATTATCTATTCTTGCAATTTAAAATAAATTTTGCAGTTTCGGTTTTGGGACTTCTCATTTTGTCTGCAAAACATTTCACAATTGTTGTTGAATTTGTGGTGGGTTGGTGGACGAAGGTGCATTAGCCATTCTTAGGGCCTGCCTAATAGGCAGTAGGTTAGTGAGTATATCAATGTTTCCTTCCACGTGACTAAAGATTTTAGCGGCTCTTGTTCGCATCGTGTACTTGTCTTTGGACATGTGAGGTCATTTCATTGAACAGTTTGCCCTTTCCAGTTCTAGTGCCGTTTTTCACGTCCATTAATAGCTTGACAATGCGTGCTCATAGTTCTACGTTAAGAACAACCAATATAATCACTATATTAGACAGCGTTCTCATAATATAATCACTATATTTGACAGCGTTCTGATAGTTCTACGTTAAGAACAACCAATATAATCACTATATTAGACACAGGCCCGCATTGATGAAAGCCTGAACCTTTATTATTGTTGTTATTGGTTTCCCCAACGTCACAGAGCCATACAGTAGAACGGGTGTCAAATTAGTTTAATATTTTTGTGGCGGACTTAATTTCTTTAGACCTCCATAAGTTCCCCAGTAAAATGAAAGTTCCTCTCATCATGTGTGTTCTCAATTAGGTCCCTGGGCCTCTCAGTGTATCTATAATGCTACTAAGAAATGTGAATGACTCCATATATGGTAGTAGTGTGACACTCAAAATAATCAACGTAAGTTTATTAATTCTCATAATCTGTTTTCTCCCTGTGTATACTCAGTTCCAACTCGTGTAACCACCAATCAATCATAACAATTGTATTTATCATGTTATTATGGTCGTGAGACAGAAGAACCAAGACATCTGTAAAGTTCAGTTCACAAGTTGTTAAGTAAAATTCTAATAAAATTCCTTTTTGTTGATGGAGAATCTGGTATTCACAATCCAGACAATAGCCAGGAGAAATATTAATGATTATAATAGACATCCCTGTTACACAACAGCTCCCCACGTACGTGACTCCAACAGCTGTACATTTCATATATTCATACGCTGTTGTTTTTTTAATTACGCCTCAAACTATCGAGTTCTTATGATGATCCATTGTTCGGAAAATAATGGCGTAGAGTGCAAACTCTGAGATTATATCCCAGCTTTGAAAATGCCACAATGGGACCATCAAATTGTAATAAGTAGGACATATTAAAATAATAAAATTGACCTCGCTTCACATTATTGTACTGTGATTAATGAAAAGGATATTAGACAAAAATTCCAACTCAAAACATTGACAGATGTATACACTGACATATGGCTGTGAGTGCTGCTAGAAACGAGAGATGTGGCATAGCTATTCAATTTTAAAATTATATAAACTCGGGAACAGTTGCATCTGAGTGATACAGGAATACTTTGAACACAAAAACAATGGCACAGAGAAATACTTGTTCAAGACTTATAATTATAACAGATGTCCATTTGGCGACAATCACACAAGAGACTCAACAGGACGGAGGCCTGAAGCAAACTTGAGCGCTAGGACAATCACACAAGAGACTCAACAGGACGGAGGCCTGAAGCAAACTTGAGCGCTAGGACAATCACACAAGAGACTCAACAGGACGGAGGCCTGAAGCAAACTTGAGCGCTAGGCCAGTGTTTTTAAAACTCAGTAGATAGCAGCTGTCTCTGGTATGCTTTGCTGAACGGAAACGCAAGTTTGCCAGCCAGAGACGGACTTTGAAACATGATGTATTGACAACATGCGTTGACGTCAAAACGACTATACTAGCTGTCCTTAGATCTACAATGGTTACAGGGCAATTAAAAGAGGACGGACATCTCCATATAAATTATCATTTTCAGATCACGTAAAAGTAAGCAACACAATCGCCTGACAAGGTTTAATTTCTTTTTTTTATTTTTTTTAGTTGTTACTGGCATGACGGTTTCACGTCTGCGGAAAATATGTTGCACGTCCGTCCAATTTGCACTAGCGACAGGAAAGGAACCCTAGTCGCAACCTGCTTCCGTAAATATGAAGCTGTACGTCAATGTCGTAAGCTTTGAGCTGACTACTGCCTATATTGATGTAATGTATGTGGATATCTAATGACATTAAAGCAGCAGCCACTGCAAGCGATTGTGAACAAACTTTTATCCAGAAAGAGGCTCCCACGAGGTGGATCGGGAATGTTTACAACTAGCTAGCTACGAGAAACACAAGCATGTACGTCCCTTGTCATCTAAAGAAAAAATGTGCGTCTGTCTGGACTGCAGTGATATCGATAATCCCTGCATAAAATAACAATAAATATTCGACATTAATGCCAATACGTGGTATGTATTATTCCCAAAACTGTGAATAGTGTCCATTCCTTGCCAGTTGGCTGTGGCGATTATTCTCAAATATTAACGCTAATTAGGATATTTATTCTTATGTTGACCATGTCTCTGTACTTGACACTGGAACAGACCATAGCTTGGTCTGTAATGAACACAAATATTGATTATGCGTTTTTGCTCTAACACTTTTTATTTCAGCTCAAATTATCTGTACATCAGAGTCCGAGTAGCAAAACGGTTATAGTGTTTATCTCTCAAAGCAAAGCCTTTAAAACCCTTCGACTACCACTGCAATGGGAAAAATGTCGTACGACAGTAAGTAAGCAAAGGGAAGGAACTATGCGTACGCTCCAAGTTACCCAATGGTATCATTAGGAAAAGGTAACGAAGTAAACTAATCGCTACTTGCTTTTGGGACTGGTTCACTTATCACTGTAGATACATAACATACCAATACATACATATTTGTATATACAGTTTATTGTCTTAAGTGCGGTCAATCATCGCTGCCGGATAGATAGATATTTATTATTTTATCAATAAAGTGCTTGCATTTTATTTTTTTTAATTTATTTTTTTCGTTTGTCATATCTCTCTATTTCGCAAGGCGGTGTGCGTTGCACTATGTTTTATTTTGCGCCTGTCGGTCCAGTGCATCCGAATTCGGTAGGCATTTTATTTAAGGGTCTGCTTCTTCCCGCATTTTCTAAGGGCTTGCTACCCTAGGGTAACAGTCGGTTCTGTTATGGGGAGCGAACCCAGCACCTTCGGAATGTGAGCCGTGTTACTTTACCACTAGCCCACGCCGTCCCTTCAGTGCTTATACTTGTATGACATGTTCTGATCGAATGGTTATTCATCATTCATTTATTATCCTTTCATCATTCATTCCTCATTCGTTCATCATTCATTATTCATTCATTCATCATTCATTCACTGTTTCACTCCAATGTCAAGCATAGATTATCCATTTAGATGGTCCATTTGCAGGAAGTCTGATCTGATCTGTTGCAGTGGCTGTTTATAAGGGCAATGTGTTTAACGTGGACAGGTTGTCATACCATAATAAATCAATGAATTTTGAATATTTCATTCTTTAGGGCAGTGTCTACTATGGCGTTACCTTTTACTGTTTTTCCAGGCTCTAAAGGTTATATTTGGACAACGTTGTGTGTGCTTTAACACTACTCCGTGACGTTGTGTGTGCTTGAACACTACTCCGTGACGTTGTGTGTGCTTTAACATTACTCCGTGACGTTGTGTGTGATTTAACACTACTCCGTGGCGTTGTGTATGCACTAACACTAGCCCCTGACGATATGTGTGCATTTATACCCTACTCCCTGATGATGTGTGTGTATTAACACTACCCCCTGACGCTGTGTGTGCATTTACACCCCACCCCCCTGACGCTGTGGGTGCATTTATACCCCACCCCCTGACGCTGTGTGTGCATTTACACCCCATCCCCCTGACGCTGCGCGTGCATTAACACTACTCACTGACGCTGTGTGTACATTAATACTACCCCCTGACGCAGTGTGTACATTAACACTACCTCCTGATGTTGTGTGTACATTAACACTACCCCCTGACGTTGTGCATTAACAATACTCACTGGCCTTCTCGATACAAACTCAACTACTGTTCCGCGTGCAGACTTTTTATTCTTCTTGGCTAATCCTCTTTTATTCATGTACCATATATGGGACATTGTTCCTAGAGCTTTCTTTCATACCTGTATCATATAAGGAATATTTTTCTAGAGCTCTCTTTAATTCCTGTTTCATATATGGGACATTGTTTGTAGAGCTTTCATTAATTCTTGTATCATATGTGGCACATTGTGCCTAGAGCTTTCTTTCATACCTGTATCATATATACAACATTGTTTGTAGAGCTTTCTTTAAATCATGTATCATATAGGGGACATTCTCTCTAGAGCTTTTGTTCATTCCTGTATCATATATGGGATATTGTTTCTAGACTTTTCTTGCATACCTGTATCATATATGGGATGTTGCTTCCAGAGCTATATGTTATACCTGTATCATATATGAGGTACTATTTCTAGAGCATTCTTTCAAACATGTATCATATATGAGACATTATTTAGAGAGCTTTATTTTATTCATGCATCTTATATTGGACATTGTTTCTAGGGCGTTCCTTTATTCCTGTTTCATGTTTGGGTTGTTTTTCTAGAGTTTTAGCTCATGTGGATCAATATCCATATAACTTTCTTTTGTTCATTTATCTTATAAAGGGTATTATTTAAAGAATGTTCTTGTATTCCTATCATATATATTCATTGTTAATATTTTTACCTATTCATTTATGGGATATTCCTTATATGGTTTTCTTTTATTGTTGAGTTATTTGGAACCCTTTATAGAACTTTCTATTATTCCTATATCGCAGGTCTTATTTCTACAGCTTTTTTGTATTCCTATATCATACATTTTTAAAGTCGTATTTTATTCCGGTATCATATATGGGATATTATTTTTAGAGCTTTCTTTTATTTCTATTTCATATAGGGTATATTGTTTCCAAGAATTTCCTTTATTCTTATACCGTATATGGAATAAACACGAGTGGTATGTCGAGGTCTTTGTGTATGACAAGGACAAGAATAGCACCCCTGCCCCACAGAGAGCGTGTTGTAAGAAGCGACTAACTGTGTGACATGGGGTAACATCTAACATGGTTAGGTGGTTTGTTAAGAGCAGCATGGCCTCTAACAGCCTGCGGATCTACTTTGCTCTAGTGTATGAGTCTATTAAGATGGACTCGCACATCGGTTAACCACCCTCTGCGGCACTTTTGTCAACGCAGCGGAGTAATAAGCTGCTCGAACCTAGTCCGCTAAGCAGGAAATTCTCCTCTCGGCTACATCCAACTCAAACCAGAGCTAGAACCTGTACAGGTGCATCCACCCCTATAGAAGTACAGGTCGACTAATACTAAGATATGGAATATTGTTTCCTTATACATAAAGCCGTCAGTGTGCTTTGTCTCGTCTATGTCCCTGAAAGAACCCTATAGGAAACCATTCGAGTGATCTCTTTTCAACAAGTTTTCCAGCCCACTTTAATTAAACAGAATTTAATTTTCTGGGTAAGGGGAGGCAGCACTAAAGATAAAATTGGTGAAATAATATATATATGAATCACTGCCCTTAGATTGAACATTTCAAATCCTTCTACCATTTTGCAGAAAACAGGAAACATCTAAAACAATCCCGGGGAACCAGAGAGCAGCAGAGGTGTGGTTGGGACACCATCTGTATGAGTGTACCGACCTGGCACGGGACAGACACAGCTGGAGATCCAATACCGTCAGTTTCTGCTCCTGACACGGCACTTGATGATGGATATATAAAATCCTGCCAAATATTCCTTTGTCTCGGAAGTCATTATTAGTCTCAATATGAAGCCTTGATGTCAGTATTTATCTATCTATCCATCTATCTATCTATCTATCCATCTATCTACATATCTATATATATATATATATATATATATATATATATATATATATATATATATATATAATAAAGGCTAATGTGAACACCATGAATTGGAGAGTCTTCTACCATAGAGAAGTTTGACCCCACTTTTACGACATGTTCATGTTGTGGCAGTTGCCTTATCAATATCTATGTCACCTACAGAGCCCTGCTAGACACCAATGCAAAGGCAAAGGCCGCCGTCCATCGTAGACGATGATGGCATAATTAATTTTGCTTCGCTATTTTAGCAAGGATAAACAACTGGGCTACTTTTTATCCTCACTCTCTCGTCTCGAGTCGCCCGACTCCAGTGGCAAGTCAAGGACAAGACGACTAGGAGGCGACTACGAGATGCAGGGGACTCCACATCAAGCACCCGTGAAAAAGACGGCGGAGTCCGGAGTCGAACCCACACCACATGATCACGAAGCCGACTGCTTAACCACTTCGACACGGAATATATATATATATATATATATATATATACGAGGCGTGTTCAAATGAAACCGGACCAAACTGCAATAAGTGAACATACGTACGATGCGCATGATGGCATCACGCTTGGTGTAAATGGCACATACGAACAGTCAAGGTTGCAAAATTTCATTATCCTCCGACTCATAGTTTCCTAGACAGACCCGTTGAAAACATGGCGGGTGTGATACCGAATCCGTCCAGAATTGATCAGCGAGTGGTGATTCGGTTTCTAGCAGCTGAAGGATGTCGACCAGTTGACATTCATCGAAAAATGCAAGCAGTGTAAGATGACAAAAGTGTGTCGAAGACAACAGTGAAGAACTGGACAACCATGTCGTCTGATCAGTATACTTTGCCTGACAAGACGTTAGTCTTCCTCCCTGTGTGTGTGTATTAATCCTTATCAGATAGCATTAATAAGAATAGCAGAATAGTTATGCAATTTATCCCTGGTCCCTCAAATACATTAAACAATGACAAGGCAGACAAACAGATTGGCTATGAAGGGATCAACTCGAGAACAACAATACACACCAACAACCCTGCAGACAGTCACAATTACTGAAGACTGAGAACAAAGAGACCTGGCTGAATAGATGAATACTGGGAGAGAAATCTACAAACATGGAAGGCGTGGGCTAGTGGTTTAGTGACATGGCTAACAACGCAAGGGTGCTGGGTTCACTTCCCTAATACAGCATCGACCGTTACCCCGGGGATGCAAACCCCTAGAAAATGCAAGAGAAAGTAGACCCATACCTAAAATGCAAGACGATGTCGGATGAACTGGGCCGACAGGCGCAAATAAAAAACATTGTGCAACACACACCGCCTTTGAGATTAGAAAAATAATGCGAACACAACAACAACAACCAAATCTCAAATCCTAAACACAACATTAACCTCCTGAAAAGGAGAGACCAAAGTACCATTCTCCGACTTTGCACTCAACACATGCAACTTAACAATTACTTGAATAAAAATCCCATACGTATTTTAACACTTTGTACGGAACTAAACAACAGCTTACAAATACCTGCAGATACCACTATATAGCATTGGGCTTAAGGGCAAGAGCTCACAGGCCACTGGATCAATAACCAACCAACCAACCATCATCATCATGTAGATTGTCCTTTGCAGAACGTCACTCCCATCTCAACCCGTCTGAAAGAAACTCGATTTCTTGCCATATCTCCAGCCTACTCTAGTGCCGTGCACAAAAATTCCTCGACTTCTTAATGCCATCCCCTTCTTGATCTGCCTCTGCCTCTCCTGTCTGGCACCATACCGTCCATTGCCGTTCTATCAAGACGGTTCTATCTTTTGGTGTGAACAAAGTAATTCAATTTTGTGTTCGATAGAATGTAGGAACCACATATTTTACCATTCAAAAATATTTTTTAATGAGATGTTGTCGTTAAATACCTGTAATGGAAGAATGATAGTTGTCTGGGCCAAAATATTGTCTCACGCTGGCACGACGTCACATGTCAGTAAATTGTGCCTGCCTGAAAAGTCGTCAGAGTTCCCCAGTAAAAATAACATATCACGAGTGAAAATAACAATGGTTAACCACGGATAAGCCAAATTAATTCAAAACAACGGATGAATGATTTGGAGAAAAAAGATAAATTTAAAATAATAGACATCGAAATACTAAAAATCACAAAAACATTTGTCAGAAGTGGGATTTGAACCCACGCCCACAGAAGTGGACTGCGACCTGAACGCAGCGCCTTAGACCGCTCGGCCATCCTGACATGTGAAATTAGATGTTTATGTAACATTAACATGCAATACTTCAAATAAAGAAAATTAAATTAAATATTTCTTGTTAGAAATTCGAATGTTGGGCCAACAGGTAACTAAATATGTACAAATGTGCTTTTTCTGCCCTCTGTCTCTCCTAATACTCTCCCCCCCCCCCCCCCATTTCCTGAACCCCTTCCACTCTTCTCCTTCTATAATGTATATAATTAAGTAATGAAATGACAACCTACCGTGGTGTACTGTACGGCACACTGGCTTGCCAAGAATAACACTAACACAACTAATACTTAAACTAGTTATACTATTACTACTAACACTTAACAGCTAAATTGTTTTAATAGGTTGTTGGTTGTACGAAGTGACGTTCTGCAATGGATATGCTACTTACTTTTTTTACTTTATATATATATATATATATATATATATATATATATATATATAAATTTATATATATATATATATATAAAATATATATTATCCATCTCATTGAAACATTATACCAAGATCAACGAGCCGATGTCCGAGTATCTGGGCAAACATCAGATTGGTTCACAGTACAAAAGGGATGTGTCTTCTCACATTATCTATATTAATGTACCATGTTGGCAGAATGTAAAATGAGAAATGTTAGAGAAGACGAGAACAATGAAAGTTTCGATACATTTAAAGTCATTTACGATTGGCGGTTACGAGATTCCAGAGTTACGATACGCAGACGACACATTGACACTATCAAGAAGTACAGAAGGGATAGAGCAACTAATTTCAGCCGTAGATGGACACAGTAAAGATCAAAACCTTTTTATAAATATAAACAAAACAAAGATAATGACCACCTACAAAACCAGATGTCAACATAAATTTACAGTGGGCGGTGAGGAAATAGATCAGGTCACACATTTTGAATATCTGGGCTTCGGAATTGACAAAAATGGCGACTGCTCGAAAGAAATCAGAAGTCTAGCCATGGAAATGCAGAGACTGAACAGCCTGAAGAAATTATGGCAGAGCACCAACAAAATGATTAAAGTAAAAGTCTTGAGAGCGTGTGCTTTTCCTGTGGCAGCACATGGCTGCGAATCATGGATGATTGAAAAAACTTATAGACAAAGAATTGAATCATTCGAGTCAAAATGTAACAAAAAGATACTCAGAATACCATGGACAGAGAAAAAGACAAAGACATACATTTGGCGAGAGTTGAACATAGAGGAGAACTGGCTTATTAATTCCATTTTGATCAGAAAATGTAAATACTTCGGTCACATCAAGAGACACAACGGTCTTGACAGAACAGTGATAGAAGGTATGATGCAGACAAAAGTGGCAGGGGCAGACCAAGAAGACGATGGCACCAAGATATCCAGCAATGACTGGCGGAGGCTGGAATTTTGGCAAGGAAAAGAGTTTCTTCCAGACAGACTGTGATGGGAACAACGTTCTATAAAGGACATGTCACATGATGATATGTATAGATATCATTTTAGTTTTCAAGATCTTGTAGAGATGGTTCGATGTCCAGCATGTGCAAACATTACTAAGATAGAAATATTCTTAACATCGATCAAAATGAATATGGGATCTTGATGCTGAGCAGCAGCGGTCTGTGATCTAAAGCTGACCGGTAGCGTCAGGGCCAGCGAACCAGAGCTGCCAAGACCATTCTACACCTCCACGAGGTGATCCTGGATAACAGGTTGCAACAAAGCAGACTGGCTAAGGAGATGAGATCGAAGAGGGAAGGCTTAACCAGTACTTACAAAATGACTGCTGAAGTCGGTTGTGTTGAACCGAAAGATGCAAATATCGCAGTCAGGTTGTAAACCACGACACAGCGCATTCCGTTCTCTGGACTACATTATGCCATTTTCAGGGTTTGGTAGTGGGGGATTGAGAACGAACGAAGCCAAGCCAAAACGAAGATCATTGACGCCAACTTAAAGAGTTTGCTGTTGCTTTTTGCTGATGATGCTGCAATTATGACCCACATCAGTATGAACCTCTTAGCTGGATATATCGCTTCTCACAGGGATTTGAACCCTCGCCCACAGAAGTGGACTGCGACCTGGACGCAGCGTCTTAGACCGCTCGGTCATCCTGACAGATAAGTTTCATTTGATTGCAGGTTTCAGGTGTATCTATCTATAGTGTATAATTACAATTATATGAACAATGCATTATTTACAATTACAGCCATTAATTTCCTGGCGTGAAGAAGCGATTATTATGAGAAAAACTCGCGTCAGCTAAACTGGATAGTCTATATATATTTACATAAATGTAAACTGTAATTGTAAACAAATACATCCTAATATACAGTAATTTTTTTCAGTAAACTAAGATTGTCTTTATCGAATCTGAATAACTTTGTTGAAATTCAACACGTTATTGTGTGTTTATATAGCAGTGATATTATATGTCAGGATGGCCGAGCGGTCTAAGGCGCTGCGTTCAGGTCGCAGTCCACTTCTGTGGGCGTGGGTTCAAATCCCACTTCTGACAATTTTTTTTTTTTTATTTCCTCGTTTTGTTTTTTTCTTTTAATCAAATACGACATGAAGCATTCCTTTCTCTGGACAGCATTTTGCTACTTTAAGCCTTTTTTCAGGAATTGGTAGCCGGAGATTGAGAACGAAAGAATTAAAGTCTTAGTCATGTGATGCGTGTAATAAAGTTAGTTACAATTTAACAGTTTGTGTCTTTCAGATATTTGAACTCGAGGTTAGATAACCCTGGATATGTGTAACATTTGTTGTCATTGTTTTGTATATCGAATTATATATGAATTTACCAATTTATTTTTAAAAAATATTTTATTTTACTTATGTGTAATTTTAAAAAAAATAATTTTAAGTAGTTTTAAAAAACTACAAATGTTCTGATAGGTGTGTTATAAACAATCATTCAGCAACACCACAAAATGTCAAACGAGGAACATACGGTGTAGAAGTGTAAGTCGAGTGCATTCTTGATTTGCAATCCCAACAAAACGGGTTGATAGCACTTCGTGTTAAGTTTAACTAGGCATGTCGGGGAGTTTTCCAGGTATGACAACTTCTCCGCGAACAGAAAGGACTGGTAAGCGACTGGCAAGCGACGGGTAAGCGACTGACAAATGACGGGTAAGCGACCTAAAATAACTTACGATTATCCAGCTCTTTATCGGCTTAGACATTTTTTTGCTAATTGTTCTTTACGATAATTTCTTTCTCCATCAAGCACCATTGTTTGGAAATCTAAAGGAAAATACAACTTTAATTAAATATACAAAGGATACAGTATTAACAAAAAGTATTAACATTCAAAATAAATATCACCCGAAATACGTCATGGACAAATTAAGATTCGTAAAATGTATTGCACACGTTTCTCATTCAAGATGGGGGCTTGTGGATGCGAAAAGACACTGTCGCTTGAAACAGTGCAGATAGTTTTGTTTCACAATATAAATAATCTCTACATCCAATTGGTGGACCCCCGCTTAACGCTTAAAGTTATACAACCACCATGACGTCACGATTTGTGTCCCTGTTTTGTTGGAAATTATTTTTTAGCAACATAAACTTTAACATAGAATTTAAATAAAGACTACCACACCAAATGGTAAAAGAGGAGCAACTAAGTCTAGTCAAACAATGACATTTTGGACATGGTGCTGGCTACAGAATCATATTTCTTATGCGTTCGTCCTGAAAAAAGGCGTTGTGACGCAGTTTACAGAGAGGCTGCGATATATGCGCCTTTCGGTCTGCTACATCCGATTTCTGCTTTTTTTTTTTGGGGGGGGGGGGGGGGGAGGGGGGTGGGGTACCGGGTTTGTCTTTCCACTCAAGTTCCTATTCTTGTATCCAGACTAAACTACCGGAGCTTGTATGCAGACTAAACTACTGGAGCTTGTATCCAGACTAAACTACCGGAGCTTGTATCCCGTCTAAACTACCAGAGCTTGTATCCAGACTAAACTACTGGAGTTTGTATCCAGACTAAACTACTGGAGCTTGTATCCAGACTAAACTACCAGAGCTTGAATCCAGACTAAACTACTGAAGCTTGTATCCAGACTAAATTACTGGAAGTTTGTATCCATACTAAACTACTGGAGCTTGTATCCAGACTAAACGACTGTAGCTTGTATCCAGACTAAACTACTGTAGCTTGTATCCAGACTAAACTAGTGTAGCTTGTATCCAGACTAAACTACTGGAGTTTGTATCCAGACTAAACTACTTGAGCTTGTATCCAGACTAAACTACCAGAGCTTGAATCCAGACTAAACTACTGTAGCTTGTATCCAGACTAAATTACTGGAAGTTTGTATCCATACTAAACTACTGAACCTTGTATCCAGACTAAACGACTGAAGCTTGTATCCAGACTAAACTACTGTAGCGTGTATCCAGACTAAACTACTGTAGCTTGTATCCAGACTAAACTACTGGAGCTTGTATCCAGACTAAACTACCAGAGCTTGAATCCAGACTAAACTACTGTAGCTTGTATCCAGACTAAATTACTGGAAGTTTGTATCCATACTAAACTACTGGAGCATGTATCTAGACTAAACGACTGTAGTTTGTATCCAGACTAAAATACTGTAGCTTGTATCCAGACTAAACTACTGTAGCTTGTATCTAGTCTAAACTACTGGATTTTCTATCCAGACTAAACTACTGGAGCTTGTATCCAAACTAAACTACTGGAGCCTGTATCCAGACTAAACTACTGTAGTCTGTTTTCATAGACTTCCCTTGAAAGTGGAATATGGTCTTGGACAGTTCTGGTTTGCTGATTCTGATGCAAGAAGCCATCTACGAGTCCCTGGCTGATGTCAAATCATTCACTGATCTGCCTCTTCACCATCAACTATCTTGTAAATACATATATCCCATTGATGGAAACATGGACTCAGACGAAGAAAGATGACAAATATGTGTAGCTGTTTGAAATGTGTTGCTGGCACAAAACGCAAATAGTGATTTGAACAGAAAGAAGTTCCAGGGATAATGCTCTCACTGAGGTGAACGCACCATAACACTTATTTGAATGAAACAAACACGAAGATCGAGTTGGATAGGAGATAATATATTAGATAATAAAAGTCTTCTACAGAAGATATTAAAGGGCAAGATACAGGGGCCAAGAAGAAGAGGGCGACAATGACTCGCCTTTACATCTTAGGCATGCAGAGAGATAGAAGTACAAGCTCATGCTGGCATGCAAAGAACTGCGAATGATTAGGTTAAACAGAGAGACAAGCTCAGACAACCTGACAACTAATCTTAGAATTGATCAACCAGATGCCAGGGTCAAATAGAGAGACAAGCTCAGACAACCTGACAACTAATCTTAGAATTGATCAACCAGATGCCAGGGTCAAATAGAGAGACAAGCTCAGACAACCTGACAACCAGTCTTAGAACTGATCAACCAGCTGACACGGTCAAATAGAGAGACATGCTCAGACAACCTTACAACCAGTCTTAGAACAGATCAACCAGATGACAGGGTCAAATAGAGAGACAAGCTCAGACAACCTTACAACCAGTCTTAGAACTGATCAACCAGCTGACACGGTCAAATAGAGAGACATGCTCAGACAACCTTACAACCAGTCTTAAAACTGATCAACCAGCTGACACGGTCAAATAGAGAGACATGCTCAGACAACCTTACAACCAGTCTTAGAACTGATCAACCAGCTGATACGGTCAAATAGAGAGACATGCTCAGACAACCTTACAACCAGTCTTAGAACTGATCAACCAGCTGACACGGTCAAATAGAGAGACATGCTCAGACAACCTTACAACCAGTCTTAGAACTGATCAACCAGCTGACACGGTCAAATAGAGAGACATGCTTAGACAACCTTACAACCAGTCTTAGAACTGATCAACCAGCTGACACGGTCAAATAGAAAGACATGCTCAGACAACCTTACAACCAGTCTTAGAACTGATCAACCAGCTGACACGGTCAAATAGAGAGACATGCTCAGACAACCTTACAACCAGTCTTAGAACTGATCAACCAGCTGACACGGTCAAATAGAGAGACATGCTCAGACAACCTTACAACCAGTCTTAGAACTGATCAACCAGCTGACACGGTCAAATAGAGAGACATGCTCAGACAACCTTACAACCAGTCTTAGAACTGATCAACCAGCTGACACGGTCAAATAGAGAGACATGCTCAGACAACCTTACAACCAGTCTTAGAACTCATCATCCAGATGATGATGCTATCCTTTGCAGAAGGTGAGCGAATAAGTTCAGTAGTGACATCGAAACACTATCGCGCCTCTTACAGAGAACAATGAATAAAAAGCTGTTTAACCCTTTACGCCGCAAGCTTTGAAACAAGAAATACATAATAATATGACCAGGGAGATTAAGGCTTTACTTACTCATGTACTGTTAGTTTACTACGAAGATTTAAATAATATTTTACGATATAATACAATACTATATTTGCATTGAAGAAAGAATGAATTAGTTTCCAATCAAAACAACAGGTTATAGTGTAATGGGTTCAATGTATATTGTTTGCTTCTGACTATCAAGGTTGGTCGGTGATGTGAGCTGCGTAGACGTACACATTTATTAAGATGCACAATACTTACTTTCCATGTGCAAAGCACCACGTCACACGGCAGCTGTCCAGTGTACAGCCGCACTGACTGCCGTGTCGTTTCTCTCAAGCAGGTCGTCCACAGTTCACGTGTGGGGTAGGTTTGGGCAGGTCATGAGGTATTATTGGTCCTGGACAGCACCGCATTAACAGACATCATCGTCGCGGTACTCCCCCCCCCCAACTCCTACCCCCACCCCATCTCATGGGCGTGTCATGAGGTGCTCTTGGACCTGGACAGCACCGCATTAACAGACAGCATCGTCGCGATATCTTCCATCCCCACCTCCCCCCCCCCCCCATCTCCTGGGCGTGTCATGAGGTGCTCTTGGTCCTGGACAGTACCGCATTAACAGACATCATCGTTCAGTACTCCCCATCTCACCAGGTTTCTTCTGCATCAGATCACCGCAGACCAATGTGGTTTTAAGGTTCTGCATATTGGATATGGTAGGTGTGTTCCTGATGAATCATTCTCCTCCCGGGAACACGAAATGAGCCTCCACTAAGAATATCTTTAAAATGATCAGTTTACTGGAAACTACTGCAAGGCCGGCAAATTGTTTCAACACCCAAACATTAAGATGTAAAACAAACAATGATTGTCATTCGGTTAAAGAACTCACTTAGCGGTTGTGGAGATGGATTGGACGCAATATTCCTGGACGTGGTGCTAGGAAGATAGACAGTAATTTAGAGGACAGAGTGAGTTCTTTGCTATATAATCTACATATGTCAGTGATTTAATAGAATGCACAAGACACAAATTATTATCACATAATAAAACCATGAAACACCTTTTTATGCAGATGAACACAAGAAGACCTCATAACATACGAAGAAAGAAAATGAAAGAGATACTGAAATAGTTTTATAATTGAATACATTAAAAAGAGCAGTACACAGAGATCTAAACTGGCAGCATATAAAAGGAGATGAAAGGCGAAGAAGAGAACAGAAAGAAGAGAATTGTTCTTGTTAAACATTGTACTGTTACCTTTCATAACATTATCAGCTGGTTGTTATCAGAACCCCAGTCATATTCGCACTTCTTGATGCCAGACGTCGGCCTAATTTCTTTAAAAATTCTGGCTAGGGGCCAAACTAAATATTTTGGAAACCGCGTGAGCACCGCGTTGTCGAGGTAAGTTCCGTTTGTGAAAACACGGTTCGTCTAACAATGCCTCCTGCACCTGTCGGCCATAACGTTTTCTTGAGAGAGTCAGGGAGGGGATGGGAGAGAGAAATAGAGAGAGGGAGCGAAATCAGTACGGGATGGAGAAAGAGGATAAATATTGGACGAAGAGGAATATCTTCAGCAAAATCCAGAAAGAATGTCTTAAAACTGATACTTCCATACTAACTAGGCTTCACTAGTTTCTTGTGATTGGCTTACTTGATGGCAAATCCGTTTCTTTTTCTATCAATATTGAACCTTCTTTCTACAAAATAACGTCACATTCAATCACAGACTATGGGACGGCGTGGCCTAGTGGTTAAGTGGCACGGCTCACAACCCGAAGGTGCTGGGTTCGATCCCCATCACAGCACCGGCCGTTACCCCGGGGAAGCAAACCCTTAGAAAATGCAGGAGGATGCAGACCCTTACATAAAATGTGTGCTGAAGTCGGATGCACTGGGCAGACAGGCGCAAAATAAAAAAAACCACATTGCAGCGCACACCGCCTTGGGGGTTAGAGAAATAAGGCGAACGCAAAACAAAACAAAATCCCAGACTACGTACTGTTAGTTATTTTGATGCTCGTCATCTAAACATCGTTTTCCAGGTATAAACACGCCTTCATGGAATAAGCAAGAAGCACTTTGCCCTAAAAAGGCTGCATTTCGAGGGATCATCGTGCACAACAAAGTTGACACCCCACTTACCTTCGTGATATCTTTACATTTCTTCTGTTAATACACACATTCGTTTCAATGGAAACTTGCATCGTTTTTGCTAGAATATGTGAACTAACGTGGTCCACTCCTTGGTTAGTTTACTAGATGTTTTGCATGGATATACCAAAAGAAAGCTGCCGAAAGATTAGTAACTTCGCAATGCTCAGTCCCAATCACGGATGATAAAGTAGGAGAGTTGGACGTTGGGTCAACTAACTCATCCCATAAAACCCATCTTGCTACAAAAACATGGCCAACACATCTAGCAAGCCAATCTAGAAGGAGACAAATCTTTCAGAAGTGTTTGTGATGCGGACCAGCCAAAGCCGCAACAGAAGTGGGTTTTCGGACCTTCTTTCAGTGTAGAAGGAAGACTCGTGACCTAGAATGTTGAAACCATGTGAGAGATTGGGGGGGGGGGGGGGGGCGCATAAACTACAATAGTTGGGGGTTGGGGGTGTGATATAGCATCAGCATCCTCGGTTTCAGCGAAATAAGATGGACATATTTAAGTAAAGTACAGATAGCACCAATGGAGACAATTGTACATTGAGGTTACAAAGAAGCGAGCGCACTACACCAGAGGTTTTCAAACTGTGTGTCACGGCTCCCAGGGGCGTCGCGGCCTTCGGCTATTGGCGTCGTGATGGCTTGAGAAAAGTGTTGTACTAGATATTATGAGCCAACGTCCATCAATAAATGAAGATGTTCCTAGGACGACATATTTGCGTGAGGTATTATTAAATGTACCAATACGTGTCATAGGTACTGGAAGTTATTGACAAATGCACTATAAAACTCCAAAGCAGGTATATGTTACGAACAGCTGATCACTAACTCTGATGTCATCATGATGGAGGCTGGTGTTAAGAGATGAGATGATCCAACCAACGATCGTCCAAGCTGTTTATGAGCTGTGTGCTAGTGACCGCTAGTAGGCTGGCTTGTTATTACTACTGTGTTGGTAGATGGTAGTCGAGTCGTACCACGTGTCACAATAATTACATTCAGTCTGGTCTTGTTTTGTAGGTTGGACATATTTTTGACTAATCTAGTTTGTTTTAAATTGTGTTGTGTGATGTCTATGATTTTCAGACAGTATGGATACATTTTTAATTAAGTGTGCAAAAAGTGATGTTTGTGAGGCGTCGTTCAGTTCTAAAGACGATTTGAGATGAAAACATAGGAAGTATGACGACCTGCACTATGGGTTTACGTGCGCTACTGGTTTATGTGTACTACGGGTTTACCTGCACTACGGGCTTACCTGCACTTCGGGTTTACGTGCGCTACTGGTTTATGTGTACTGCGGGTTTACGTGCACTGCGGGTTTACCTGCACTACGGGTTTACGTGCACTATTGTGGGAAAGGAAGAACGCCCACAAGGTGTCATTTGTGTTAAAGTTCAGGTCAGTGAAAGTATACTTCCCAAAAAAATGAGACGACATTTGGAATCAGTTTATGACAGTTTGGTGAGCCGACTACTTGAGTACTTTTCTCGCAAGTTAAAAAAAATGACAGAACAAAAAGTAACGTTTAATAAACAAACTAGGATTTCTTCAAGGGCTCTTCTTTCATCTTTCAAAGTTGCTTACCGTGTAACAAGGAGCAAGAAACCATACACCATCGCGGAAGACCTTATGTTACCTGCTGCTGTGGACATGGTGTCTGCTATGATGGGCTAGTCTGCTGCCAAGCAATTGCTGAGTGTGCCTTTGTCAGATTGCACTATTAGTCGTTGACGATGTTAATGACCAGTTCATTGAAAAACTCAAATGTGGTTTCGTTATTCAGCTTGATGAAGCTACATACTTGCACAATAAAGCGTATCTAATCTGTTATGTGCGATTTATAGAAGACAATAAGTTCTTTGAGGATTTTCATTTCTGCAAAAGCATCAAATCTGGAACAAAGGCAACAGACCTCTTTGAAATACTGAATTCTTTTATAGAAGAAAACAACATTAACTGGGAGAAATGTGTAGGTGTGTGC
This sequence comes from Ariolimax columbianus, assembly GCA_036924085.1. Lineage (NCBI taxonomy): Eukaryota > Metazoa > Mollusca > Gastropoda > Stylommatophora > Arionidae > Ariolimax > Ariolimax columbianus. Next base: position 31,802,484 of record JAVGWX010000004.1, on the reverse strand, counting down.
ACTGATGAGGGCGTTCAATGGCTGGCTGCTATGGCGGACTGCAAACCTTGATTTGGAAGAAAAATCTTGATTTGGAAGAAAGCTCCTTTATGTGTCTGGACTCATTGATTCATTTACAGGGAAGCAATGGCATCCAAAAAACATCAGCCCAGCCCTTAATGAAGTCTTTCAATTGGTAATGGAAGTAGTAAATTTTATTTATAAGCTGCCACTAAAGTACAGATATTTGAGCAAATGTGCATACACACGTGAGCTGAACACACTTGGCTATTTCATTATTGCAACTCTCGCTTGTTTTCACGCGGGAATGTAATGAAAAGGGTGTATGATCTCAGGATTGAGCTTTATTGTTATCTTGTCGAAGAAAAACATTCTAGTTCTGAAAAGTTGTAGACAACGACTTTGTTTTGAATTTAGCATATCTTTGTGATGTCTTCAAAAACCTAAATACTTTTAATGTTTTCAAAGTGCCGAGACAAATATTATGCAGCTATCAAACATAATTTCGGCCTTCAGATAAACAAAAATTGCAATCGTGGAAGAAAAAGTTATACAAGAAAGACGTAAATGACTGCTTTCCTTCTCTGCCCCCCTGTTCAGAAGTCAATGTCTTGAAGCTGAGTGAAGAACTCAAGACCATGTTTGTTGACCACTCAACACAGCTCAGTTTTTACTTTGGCGAATACTTTTCAGAAGAGACTGACCAAGACACCTGGATTAAACATCACTTCAGCACAGAACTCCCATCTACACTGCTACTCCAGAGCGACAGCAGCTTATTGATATTTCATCGGACTCCACACTGAAATCGAAGTTCGACTCTTCCTCACTACCAGAGTTTTGGAGCTTGATGAATAAACAGAAGTAGGCAGCAAGGCCCTGCGAGTTTTGATTCCATTTACATCATCCTACCTGTGTGAGACAGGGTGTTCTGTATTGGCTGTCATCAACATCCCACCTGTGTGAGACAGGGTGTTCTGTATTGGCTGTCATCAACATCCTACCTGTGTGAGACAGTGTGTTCTGTATTGGCCGCCATCAACATCCTACCTGTGGAAGACAGTGTGTTCTGTATTGGCTGTCATCAACATCCTACCTGTGTGAGACAGTGTGTTCTGTATTGGCCGCTATCAACATCCTACCTGTGTGAGACAGGGTGTTCTGTAGTGGCCGCTATCAACATCCTACCTGTGTGAGACAGTGTGTTCTGTATTGGCCGCCATCAACATCCTACCTGTGTGAGACAGGGTGTTCTGTAGTGGCCGCTATCAACATCCTACCTGTGTGAGACAGTGTGTTCTGTATTGGCCGCCATCAAAACAAAATACAAATCGCGATTGAACGTCCAGAAGGAGATTCGAATCGGAATTTCCAAATGTGTGCCCAGATTTGTAGAACTGATGATGAAGAAGCAAGCTCGTCTTTCTCATTGACTTTGCAACTAGTATAAGGTGTCATCAAACTGTAAGTTGATTATATCAATTCAGTTTTTCAGTTACAAAATAAATAGTCTTATTTATTTTGTGTCCAAAACTTAACTTATTTATCCTCCACAATTGGTATCAGATGTAAAATGTGCACATTTAGAAGTCATTAATATTTTTGTTGGTGCACAATTGCTTATATATAGGTCAAGGGAGCCGCGGACCAAGTTTGAAAACCTCTGGACAACGCAGTGAACGGGCAGCACCTTTGCTCAACACCAGAAGCCCAAAGTGCTCATATTGACATATAACTGGGTTAAGACTGCTTGCTGCATCCTTCAGAACCCCAATTAAACAGATAAAAAGAGATCAAGATGCTGAGCAGCGCATGAACTGCAGTGGCGTCAGGGCCAGCGAACCAGAGCTACCAAAACCCTTCTATACCTCCACGCAATGATCCTGGATAACAGGCTGCAGCAGGGTAGACTGGCTAAGGAGAAGGGATCGAAGAGGGAATGCTAACCCGGTACTAAAAAATGCTTGCTGAAGTTGGATGTGTTGGACCGAAAGGTGCAAATATCGCAGTCAAGCTGTAAACTACCACACATCGCATTCCGTTCTCTGGACTACATTCTGCTACTTGAGCTCTTTCGGGGTTTAGTAGTGGGAGATTGAGAACGAACGAAGCCAAGCCAAGCCAAATGGGTACATGCTTTACTGTAAGGCGAGCACAGCGGATAAGAAGTGAACTAGTCAATTTCAATTCACAAAAATGTTGCGACCCAATGCAATGCATTCAACAAGCTTTCCTCCTCAACGGTATTAGTCCACTGAACATTTGTGCTATGTTGATTGGTCAGTTCGCTCCAGGTGAAGCATAGAACCACCCCGCAGAGATAAACGCATGAGCAGCACATCTGTAGTTCGCGAATTGGATAGGAATGTCATGATTTTTAAAACTTTGCCCGGACAGGGCCTACCAGCCTGCTCTCATAGATGTTCAACTGAACGAGTTCTTTAACGTGCACAGCGTGTACACAGGATCTTCTTTGTTTTTTGTAAATCTTTAATATGACTAAGCGCTGGTCTCACCTCCCTGGAGACCAGGATGCACTTGATACTTGTGAGATCCGACACACGACTGTTTAATGCTATCGTTTCTTAAGAGGTAAGCGCCTTTACCTTTTAGCTACAGCAACCCCTCTCCCTCTCAATGTAACGTTTCCCTCTTATCTCCTCCCTCTAATTATGTTGTAAAGCATCATGTGTTTGAAGAATGAAAAGCAAATGTGGCGTAAATCAGGCTTTGTTCTGTTACGATTTCACATCACTACACTCCGAACAAGCTCATTGGCGTCTAGTCTTCCTCGTGACATTGCTAAGAGTATGTTTACCCATAGTTTCAGTAGCTTGATGATTTCACACACTGCTTCTTTACTCTATCTGACACTACACCCACCTAAGCTTACGATTCATTCACACAATATGGTCTGTCAGTTGCCAGTTCACCGATTCCGACGTGAACGACCAAGAGACGGTGATCGTTGGCAATAGAAAGTCCTTCCTATCGCAGTGCCAACGTTCAAGAGACGAGCATTGGTCGACAATAGAAAGTCCTCCCTATTCGCAGTATCAACGTTCAAGAGACGAGCATTGGTCGACAATAGAAAGTCACTCCCAATTGCAATGACAACGTTCAAGAGACGGGTCACTGGTGTACTGAATAGTGCCATTCCTACTGTAGTGTCAACATTGGTCGACAATAGAATTTCCTCCTTATCGCAGTGCCAACGTTCAAGAGACGACCATTGGTTGACAATAGAAAGTCCTCCCTATCGCAGTGCCAACCTTAAAGAGACGACCATTGGTCGACAATAGAAAGTCCTTCCTATCGCAGTGCCAACCTTAAAGAGACGACCATTGGTCGACAATAGAAAGTCCTCCCTATCGCAGTGCCAACGTTCAAGAGACGACCATTGGTCGACAATAGAAAGTCCTCCCTATCGCAGTGACAACCTTAAAGAGACGGGTCACTGGTGTACTGAATAGTGCCATTCCTACTGTAGTGTCAACATTCAAGAGACGGTCATTGGTCGATCATAGAATGGCACCCCTATCTGTATCCAAAGTCCACACTTTGGGTGTCTATGAGACGAGGATGTCAGGTCTTGCATTGTATATTTCTTCCCACTTATCACATTTCGTTACAAAATGTTGAACCTCTACCAACGTCAGCTGAGACTTCTGACACTTCATCCCTGTTTTTAGTATCTGCTATGGGTCCACTTTTACCATTACTTTTAAGCAAGTCTAGGGCAAAGAAAACTGGGTTGTCCTAAACCGTTAAAAAAAACAAGCAACAACAGCAACAACAAATTGTGACGACTTTGTTCCAGCTGCTGGGTTAGTCGAGGGTGTTTTAGGCTGAGAGCTACATATCGCTTCGCCGCGTCGTGTGCTGGTTATGTTTGTTTATTTCACCCCAACAACAACAAACAAAAAACAACTTATGCATTACCGTGGATTCGATCCTCTGCCCTTCTTGTAAGCAGACATGCGTCGAAATCAACATGTCACGCGCCCCTTAACAAACCCACTTAAACGTAGTTTTGTCGGAGATAAACCCACACTGAGCTGCTGTCACGTCTGGTGTTTTTATGTTTAACTTATTTTTTTATGAACAGTGTGCACCTTTGACAGACAGACAGACAATTCTACATGGTTATGTGATAAAGTATAAACCATGTTGTAGATGGGTGTGTGTTGTCTGTATGTGATATGGTTCCTTTCTGCTAATGGTCCAACTTCTTAATTTGTATTTGTTAAAGTATTGCAATTTTGTATGTGGGGTGGATGTCTGTTCTGTTCTATTAAGAATCGACATCATTGCACTCCGGGTAGACCTATAGATGCTCACGCTCAGCAAATGGCGAGGAGTGTAGATACCGATGGCTCATGTAGCTTGCTGGTTGTACACACTCCTGCACCGTACTCTCCGGAGCCTCTTCTTGCTGGACTCATGTATGATTTCAAAATCTTGCATTATGTACTTTGTTTGGTTCATCGACTGCAGTGTCTTCATACAAAATGCTGTCGTTGATCAACATCAAGATGCCACCTCTATCTATTGTCAATATCTACACCGCGGATGCCCCTAGCGGAAGGATGTCAGCTCTTTTATTCCCACAAACCCGAGCATTTCTAGAACCATAGACACATACGTTTGAGGTGTCCATGTCCACTATCCACTCAATATGCCTACAGCCATTTTGCACTTTCCGAAGGAAGGATTGAGAGTCAGAGACGATTATAGCCCCATTAAAGAGATCTGAGATAGCGAACTCAGAGCTGAAGTCATTGGTTCGATCTCCATTCTGATACTGGACGTTGTTGTCAAGTATGCACCGCTCCTCTCAGCAACGATCCTGCCTATCAGAGAGGCCCCAACCTGCCTTCTTACCTCGTAGCACAGATCCATCAGTGACAGTATTAGAATCCCATCAGGCTGTGGTTGCTCGGCTAGAGTGAGAGGAGATGTCGTTGCTGAGCGCAGTTAGGCATACATGTCAACAACCTCCAGTATTAGAATGGAGACGGAAGCAGTGACCTCAGCACTGAAATGGATATCTGAGACTTCTATAACAACGGCAGTCATCGTGAAAGACGCGCAAGCAATACTTCAGAAAGTACAGAAGTAATGGCTTAGGTACGAGTGGATAGCAGCTGTTGAGGCCTCAAACTCCAGGAGTTGGGATCAAGATGCTGAGCAGCGCATGAGCTGTAGTGCTCAGCGACCTATAGCTGACTGCTAGCGTCAGGGCCAGCGAACCAAAGCTGCCAAGACCCTTCTAAACCTCCACGCGGTGATCCTGGATAACAGGCTGCAGCAGGGCAGACTGGCTAAGGAGGATGTGTTGGACCAAAAGGTGCAAATATCGCAGTCAAGCTGTAAACTACGACACATCGCATTCCGTTCTCTGGACTACATTCTGCTACTTAAGCCCTTTCATGGCTTGGTAGCGGGATATTGAGAACGAACGAAGCCAAGCAAAACTCCAGGGATTGACATGGATCTACTGCCCTGCTCATCCCGAGGTTCATGGTAATAAAAGAGCTGACATCATGGCTTCACAAGCTCTCATCATGGGCACATTACTGATGGACAGAAGTGACATTTTGAAATCAATCAATGACTGCCTGATGGATGAGGACACCGTAAGCAGCAATCCATAGAAAGTTTGGACATTAAACGAGGTTCGAGTGGAGTGGGGCGCATGAGAGGACGGAGCAGGAGAGTGTACAACCAGCGAGCTACAGGGACCCTCAGCATCCATACCTTACGCCATTTCATGAGAGCGACTGAGCACCTATGGGTATCCCCGGAGTGCAGTGACGTCGATTCTTAGAAACAGAAATAGAATCCTGGACATATCACGTGTTAGTTGCTCGATCTCCCATTTCCCGTTGCACCAATCCTACATTCACTTCTCAGAGTCGTAATGACCTGTGCTAGTATGTCACTTTATCTTCGCTGTCAATACATTCTTCCTCTTTGTTTATTGTTATCAACGGGGATTAGCCCATCCGCTATTCTCTTTGCATGTGTTATTCATGACACCCTGACATGTGCAGGGTAGAACATTCAAACAACACTATGTCTAACGGCACAAGTGGACTTATGATAGATAGATAGATAGATAGATAGATAGATAGATAGATAGATAGATAGATAGATAGATAGATAGATAGATAGATAGATAGATAGACAGATTAGATAGATAGATAGATAGATAGATAGATAGATAGATAGATAGATAGATAGATAGATAGATAGATAGATAGATAGATAGATAGATAGATAGATAGATAGGTAGGTAGGTAGGTAGGTAGATATATAGATAGATAGATAGATAGATAGATAGATAGATAGATAGATAGATAGATAGATAGATAGATAGATAGATAGATAGATAGATAGATAGATAGATAGATAGATATGGATGGATGGATGGATGGATGGATGGATGGATAGATATAACTATTTAGTAGAGCAACATCATCATAATGCTAACGGTATGTGATTTCTTCTTTTTCCTTACACGTATGTGGGTGAGTAAGAAGGACAGAAAACAGCCAAATAAACCAGACTCGAAAACTCATTGTAAGACGTTTGCTGAAATGTGTACTCACTTAATATCCGTGTTTTACAACATCCCATAATTTTCGCCCCATAAAATTAGCTCTTTCATTTGCCACCATCAGGTCCTCCACTGGACAGGATTACTGCATACTGCGACATATAATCAGGTGTTCCAGGTCCTGGTCGGTCCCCACATCCTAGGACATATAAGCAGGTGTTCTAGGTCCTGGACGGTCCCCACATCCTAGGACATATAATCAGGTGTTCTAGGTCCTGGTCGGTCCAAACATCCTAGGACATATAATCAGTTGTTCCAGGTCCTGGTCGGTCCCCACATCCTAGGACATATAATTAGGTGTTCCAGGTCCTGGACGGTCCCCACATCCTAGGACATATAATCAGGTGTTCCAGGTCCTGGACGGTCCCCACATCCTAGGACATATAATCAGGTGTTCCAGGTCCTGGTCGGTCCCCACATCCTAGGACATATAATCAGGTGTTCCAGGTCCTGGTCGGTCACCACATCCTAGGACTTATAATCAGGTGTTCCAGGTCTTGGACGGTCCCCACATCCTAGGACATATAATCAGGTGTTCCAAATCCTGGTCGGTCCCCACATCCTAGGACATATAATCAGGTGTTCCAGGTCCTGGTCGGTCCCCACATCCTAGGACATATAACCATGTATTCCAGGTCCTGGACGGTCCCCACATTCGCAACATGCATCGTCTGCGTACACCCAATGTTTGTAACCTGTTCAGAGATCCCCACCTACAATATGGCAAACCATGTCCTGGTGCAAGTTCTTCTTTTATTTCCATCCAACCTTACCGCTCTTTTGGCGCAAATTTTCTTTGCGATTTTTCTCGGGTTGTCTGTTCTGTAGGCTGTAGCACTGTAGAGTCGGCAGAAAACTTGTCCTAGATCCCAGTCATATTTGTTCTGGTGTATGTCCATGTATGTCCATGTATGTCCAGTATGTTGATCACAAGACTGCTTTTGTCTTTCAACGTCAGATTTGACACGTCTTCTTATCCGGAGATGCGATACCAGCGATTGCGTAGACCTTTTCAGTTGGCGTCGGTATACGGCATGCTGCCACAATTTGGCATGTCTCATTTACTGCCGCATCGACTTGTTTTGTGTGTAGATGCATTCCGTACTGGTGCCGCACACTCTGCCTCTGAGAGTCGACCTGTTTTGTGTGTAGATGCATTCCGTACTGGTGCCGCACACTCTGCCTCTGAGAGTCGACCTGTTTTGTGTGTAGATGCATTCCGTCCTGGTGCCGCACACTCTGACTCTGAGAGACATAGTGCAAGGACTCATGTGCGGAGAACTGTTGGGGATGCTCTCCATACAGTGTTTGCCAGCTAACGAATTATATTGTTTCCTTTACTTACTTTTTGTTTTACGGCATTACAGCGTGCCTTGTAAGATAATGTGTGGCCCATTACAATGCCTACGTACTTGGGTACATAGCTATGTCAAAGTACCTGTTGGCGCCATTTAATATAAAGTTGTCTTCTTGCTTCTCTTTTCTTCAAGTGAAAAACATACTTGTGTTATACTGGGGTGCTGACACGTATGTGAGAGCAAGACTAAACTATAGAACTGGTTTACTCTCAAGGCAATTTATATTTATAAATGGGTTACTAGAAACTGAAACTCGAGGATTATTGTCACATATACGAAACGTACCTCAGCATTATTAGGCATGCATTATAAGATTAGTGCCACATTCTGTCCCGTTATTGCGCTTGTATATATGTGCGTATATACTCATAAATGTACATACACTCATATCTGCACATGAGCATACGCTGATACTCATTAAAAGCCAATACGAATCTTTACCTATCGGAGTCAGTTTAAATAAAGCGATGTGCTAAATAAAATAAGTCCCTACCTAAACTGCATTTTATAAACATGAGCGCAAATACATACAAATATATATATATATATATATATATATATATATATATATATATATATATATATATATATATATATATATATAAATATATATATATATAATAATAATAATAATAATAATAATAATAATGTTCGCCTAGGCATCTAGGGCCCGTTGTGTCGATCAACCACTACCATGTCCATCTGCTGAGGTTTGTAGCCAAACGTCGTCCAGTGCTGAAGGAGAGACTGGTATCTGCCGGAGCCATGTAGAACGGGGACGCCCTTTCCACGCCTCCAGCTGGTCGGTGGAAGGCCGTTGGTACACTTAGCTGGACATTATTAGGATGCCAGAACTTCTCACCTAAGTATTCGAGATGGAGGAAGACTCGTCTTTGCAGACACTTCGACATTACGTACTAGATCGAACCACCGGATACCGAGGATGCGTTGATGTTTGCGCAAATGAAAGGCATCGAATCTTGAAATGCCCATTTAAGTAGGGTGCATGTCTCTGAACCATACAGGAGGACAAGAATCACACACCAATGATAAATAAGAATGTTGGATTAGAGAGAGAGAGAGAGAGAGAGAGAGAGAGAGAGAGAGAGAGAGTGAGAGAGAGAGAGAGAGTCTGCCATTATTCCACACTCGGCGGAGGTCGATCATAGTGGAGGCAGCAAGCCCGATCCGCCTTAACATGTCAGGCTCGCTGCGTCCAGCGGATGAAAAAGAACTCATCGGGTATGTGAATTGACTAGTGCACTCACCGTGTGACCATGGACAACAATGATGCGAGGACCAGTGTCGGAGCAAAAGTTCTGAATTTTGGTCTTAGCCCAAGATATTGATAGGCCCAGGTTTGATGTTCCGTGTTCAGGTTTCCTGAGAGACTTGCAGAGCGGCATTGTCTGGGCCGACTCGGACTATGTCATCACCATAGGCGATGTCTGTGAAGCCTGTTTGGTCCATGTCAATGCCCATATGGTGGGAGTCAATACGGTGGTTAATCAAGTCCGAGAGAGTACTACCTAGGCGGACTCTGGCACCGGTGTCAATGTGTCGCTCCCTTATCAAGTTCACCAGGGGGAGGAGAGGGGGGGGTGGGAGTACCGATGTCTTGAAGGGCCTTCCAGAGAGCTGACCTATCGACCGAATCGAATGCAGCCTTTAGATCCACATACGCAGCGCAGAGGCGGCGGTTGAATGAATGATGCAGCTCAGCCAGGAGCCGTAGAGCGAGAATGGCATCCATAATTGATTTACCCGGGGTGAAACCAGAATGATGTGAACGACATTTGCGATCAGAAGTGGTTTGAGCCGCGCCAGCAGCACACACACACACACACAAACACATCATTCAAACATACATACACACATACAAACATACACACACATATATATATAAATATATCTGGAAGTCTCACAGAACATGCTGGACTGCGTAAACGGCATTACCACTTTCTGAACACTGTGATCACTTGTGATGAGTCGTGAGTGTATGGGAAGAACCAGAAACAGTTGCAGTCGCCACAGGGGAGATATTCATCATCCCCGAGGCCAAAAGATCTGAGGTTGTTGCGCATCAATATCAAAGTCATGTTGACCGTTGTCTGTGACTCCCGAAGGGTTGTGCATGCAAGTGCGTACCACAAGGTACGATTGTTGGCTGTTCCTCAAGCTGAAAATTCCCCTGAAAAAGACCCGATTTGAGTCACAAGAAGACATTATGCGGTATGCGACGACTCAGATCTACTCCATTCGCAAATAGGTCTTTCTGAAATGCTTCCAACAATGGTGGAACCGGTGAGAGAAGTGTGTGGAGTGCCAAGGAGAGTAATTTGAAAGGCATTTGAGTTTCAAACCTCCAGGCGAGTAATTGTATTTATTCCGGTGCAAAGGTCGGATACTTTTTGAACACATCTCGTGTTTATATATAATTCCAGACACCAGGTGGCCATGACGCTGTGGCGCCTAATATTTTAGTACCTGTGTCGCATTTACTCGCACAATTTCTTCCATAGTGTATATTACCCCTCCATTTTAAGGAACATAACATTTAATGTTTTTTTCCGCGTAATTTCCTTTCATTCCCCCGACTTTCAATGTCAGACGTCTGGCGCCATGTTATGCAACAACTGTTCTAGCTACTCGGAAAATCAACTTATTAAGATTAGTCTAAATTTAGTATCTCACTACTTACTGTCTTACTTTTCCAAATTAACTATTGAATTTTTTTAAAACTATTTATAAGTGCGATTGATCGATTCGAGCAATCGATTTTGAACGATCTTTATTTAACTCAATGTCTGGGTAGATCCGCATATCATAAAATCGATGGTAATACATTCGGTTGGCGATGAATAATTGTATTCATTTTGTTTATTACTATTATTATTATTATTATTATTATTGTTCTTGTTGATATTATTACTAAATACATTTTCAGTTCTACAAAATACAGTAACAAATGTTAGGGATAACACCGTGGAAGTCAGGCAGTAAGCATGAATTAAGGCATTAGGGTAAACCACAAAAAGATAGGTCCAGAAAAATGGAGGGAGTTTATGAGTTAATAATACAACTCGAACCTCATCGATGTGGCTTGCTGGTGACTACCCACATTGAGTTACCTGGGGCTGAAGTGAACCTGAGGCCACAATCGTGAGATCCTGAAAGGATTTAGCCTCCCAGAAACTGAAGTGGGCTCTTAACAAAAATGATAGTGCTTTACTTTCTGATTTAAGCGTATGTTGAATATCACAAAAACGAAACGAACAAGACAAACATATGTTAGACCAGAACAGTTCAAACAAGCACGACAGATAACATTCTTCTGCATTCTTGTAAGAAAAAAACAATCTTTGTTGGACAGTGACCTTAAAGTTGTGAATGTGAATGAAGCATCAACAAGTAAATCTGAAGCGCAAGCAGCAGACATGTACCTTTCACTTGCCCTCATGTTGGAAAAATGGCATTTAAGAAAGCCTGGTACAGGGATCTCTTTTGGTTTGAATGCACGACAGTTAATAATGTACAGCTGTTACAGAAGCCTCAACCTTGCCCACAAGTATGAAGAAAATGAACATAACACTATTTGATACCTTGAAACCATTTTATAATGGGGTTTATTATATAGCCAAGAACAATAAACCGTAATACATTTCAATGGATAATAGACGTTGACTGTAAAATTGGGCAGTTATTAAACAACGAGAAGATTATAATAATGAAAAAAGATGCAAGGACTTTATCTCACAGGTAGCAAGGTGATTAGAGGTGAACTGATCTGAGAAATAAAGAAGCTAAATAAACGTAATGCTAAATGGATCATCTGAGACAGACGGTATTGCATGGATAATATTATACGCAAGGATCACAAAGGACCACAAAGTGAGAGAATACTTTTGTCAGTTATGCCCCTGGAACATACAACTACAAATTGATATTTGAAAGAAATGTAATACCAGTGGTACTTCAGCATAAAAACCACGAGACATCTTCATGGCCCTCCAAGGCATAACACAAATAACGAATACCGAAAATATATCTCTTTCTTCTTCATACACTTTGAAACGTCTACTGAATATATCTAAAGAAGGCAGTGGTTAGCTAGAGGCTATTGGCATCTCCATAGAACCTGTCCAAGAATGGGATTGGTGATGGCCGCACATGCTGTCTCTGTTACTCTGTACCTTTATTGCAGATGCTCAGTAGTCATTTTGTCAGGGCCACAGACACATTCATCTGCATGTTCTATTCCTAGTTTGTTGAACAGATGGTATCCCTCGTCTGTAGTGGTATGTGCGGAGTCTAATCATTACTACCTGCTCACCTCTGCTGAGCTGGTAATATGCGTCATTTGGTGAATGGCCTGCAAGCTCAACTTGCCACTTGTTCATGTATCTACACCTAGTAAAGCTCTCGGCCTCTTCATAAGTTATACCTTCATAAGTTATACCTAGCAAAACTATGTAATTATTAATTTTAAAATAAACTTAAATTTGCACAGTATGAATTCAGATTTTCAAGAACATTCACCCATACCCTTTGCATGTTGGACAATCCCACGAGAAACTATTCATCCAGCACTACGCCTGGCGCCTAAATTGTTTACATGCTTCCTAGATCCTAAACAAATGACCTAGTTTTCTACCCACCCTCCTTCCTCATCCCCACACATACCTTGTTTCTATTGACTGTTTTGTGCTTGAGATGAATCGTCCCTGATCGAACAATACAATATGTTGAATTATTCTCAGCATATCTATGATTATTGTTGGTGTGTGGGTTGTGTATGCGCAAGTGTTTGTGTGCATGTGTGTCCGTGTGTAAGTGTGTCTGTGTTTATGTGCGTGTGTACATGTGTGGGCGTGTGTGTTATATTGTCGCCTTTATCTTGAAGGTGAATTGTTTAACTAATTTCAGTTTTAACCTTGCTTTGTCATTTCTAAACATGTTAATGTAAATGAATAAGAATTTACACGTTACGATAAAATGCCTTCTTATTGCAGCGTTTTAGCTGTTCAATTAGGATGCCTCTTTATTACTCATATCTCTGGCACCTGGGTAGGTAATGGCTGACTGTAACATATTCCCTGAAATCTTCATGGCAGAAATAGACTGTTCCAAGTCTTGAGTGACAGCAGTTTTAAAAAAAAATTTTTTAACGTATATTTTTGCTCATCCTTTATGAGACGTTTATTGGTTAATAGAGTAGTATGTATTGGTGAATTGAGTGGTATGTATTGGTGAATTGAGGGGTATGTATTGGTGAATTGAGTGGTATGTATTGGTGAATTGAGTGGTATGTATTGGTGAACTGAGTGGTATGTATTGATGAATTGAGTGGTATGTATTAGTCAATTGAGTGGTATGTATTGGTGAATTGAGTGGTATGTATTGGGGAATTGAGTGGCATGTATTGGTGAATTGAGTGGTATGTATTGGTGAATTGAGTGGTATGTATTGGTGAATTGAGTGGTATGTATTGGTGAATTGAGTGGTATGTATTGGTGAATTGAGTGGTATGTATTAGTGAATTGTGTGGTATGTGATCATGTTGTCCCTCCCCGCTTGTATTCTATAGTTATGACCACTCCTCCCCTAGGATCTTGTTTATGATACACTTTTGTCTACTGGTCCTAGTGTCCAATATTTCCTTTTTAGTTATTTTTTTGTTTATCTTGAAGTTCGTTGCCTTCTACGGCAATACATGCTGGTATCCACATAATAGAAAAAAATTGCAGCCGTGTATTTATAAAGATGTGTTCATATTTAACATGTTATTGATTTTGTTAGGTCTTTGACTTGTGTATGGGTTAATTGATTCAATTGAAGATAGAGAGTAGCCAGTTAGTACGGTCACATTTGGTAGAAGGCTATAGGTTTCATTAACTATTTTTCAAGATCTTATATTTTTTTCTTCTTCCTTCTTCTTCTTCTTCTTCTTCTTCGTTCGTTCTCAATCTCCCGCTACCAAGCCCTGAAAAAAGGCTTTGCAAGTAGCAGAATGTAGTCCAGAGAACGGAATGCGTTGTGTCGTAGTTTATAGCTTGGCTGCAATATGTGTACCTTTCGGTTCAATATATCTTTGTTGCAGACTGTTATCCAGGATCACTGCGTGGAGGTGTAGAAGGGTCTTGCCAGATCTGGTTCGCTGGTCCTGGCTTTAGCAGTTCGCTATAGGTCCCTGACTGCTGTAGCTCATGCGCTGCTCATCGTCTTGATCCTAATGCTGCTAATTCTGCTGTAAGAATTGATGTGTTGTCTGTATTCTTGTAGTTTATTTTAATTTTTCTTTGTGATATTACTATTCTTGTACTTAATGTTGTATCTTCTCATTATGAGCCATGTTTGTAAATGTTTAGGTTTTATCTCTGACAGATTTGATACATTCATTACCTTCGTATCGTACTTTGTATCTTTTGATATATATTTAAGCTTTTTAGATGAAAGGTTTATATCTGTGCTGGAGTGATAAGCTCCAAGTGGGGGGTGTCTGGTTGATATTTTTTTTTCCATTCTGAGAGAAGCTTGCTTTTGTTTACTTCTACTGCTTTCTAACCTGTTCGAAATTGTTGTTGCTCTAGTGTCTTTCTACATACGCCATCGTGGTACTTAAAAAATGTTAATGATAAGTTAGTGACGCCATTTGTCTTCTATGTCTAATAATTGAACCTTAGCACTTTTCTTCTGAGTTCCAATGTCAGTACTGCTAGTGCAAACTTCACTGCATTAATTGGTGTTCCTCTTGATGCCTCAGCTATTCTTGAGAGTGTCTAATTCTGAATCATATCAAACTTTTCTTAGTTTTGTGACGGCCCGGGAATTGTTAATTCTGTTTCTGTTTCTAAAAATAGATTTCACTGCACTCCGGGCATACCCATAGGTGCTCAGTCTCTCTCTCCTCAAATGGCGCAAGGTATGGACGCTGATGATTCCTGTAGCTCGCTGGTTGTACACTCTCTTGCTACGTCCTCTCATGTGCCCGACTCTGCTCGTATCTCGTTTAATGTCGAATTTGCAGCCTGTGGATTACTGCTTCAACTATTGCAGTGTCATCACCTAACAGGCGGTCATTTATTGATTTCAAAATTGCCTTCCTATCCATCACTAGAATCGTCAATTATTCTGGCAAAATTCAACAGGCCTCTCACATATGGTTTATAGAATGTAAGTATCGCTCTAGGGTTAGCTTTCCATCCATTTCTTGGTGCGTTTATCATCGTGTAATTTGTTTCTCTTCAGTTTTCTACTTGTTTGTCTATACAATGTTTCCTATTGAGCGCATTCATTAGTCCCATTCCCATATATTGTGTTGACTATTTTTATTAGTTTGTCGTTCATTATGATATCAATTAATTGTTTTGAGTGCCCTTTTCTAAAGACAATACCAACATTATTATTACAATTAAGTGTGCATCCACGTATATGTAGATATCCTGTTTGTTGCTTGGTCTATTAGAGTTTGTCACTTCTTGTATATGAATGGAAGATATATACTTGATCTTCAGATTGCAGTGTCGTCTGCAAATTGAAAGAGTAATTTTGACGTCTGTAATTTTTCACCTAAATGATTTACCATCTTTGTGAATATTGTTTTGTTAAATGTCTGTAAAATTCCATTGGACAATTTTAATATTTTGGCAATCATTGATTGTTTTGTCTATTAATGTTTACGTTGAACTTATTATGTAAAATCTTGTTTTCTTTCTCGTTTGCAGTGTTTGTGATGGGATGTAGATTATTGTGTTGTGTTTTTTTTTATTATTGTTGGTATTGATTTGAAATTTATATTATTTTACACACTTTTATTTAACTTAATTTACCACTTAGTTAAGATCAGTTCTTATATTTGAAAAGTCAGACGCTTCCTGATAAGTTAGAGCACTGAAACCACCAGGATAGGTAGAAACCTAATGACAATGCACTTTAATCATATATTTGGGACAATTTTGGGACAATATTGGGACAAGTTGAAACAATTCATTATCAATTAAGCGAGGTCATTTTTAGAACTAAATGAAACGTGTTTCTGTCTTGCTGTGTAGTCAAACACACCAAGACTATATACTTCCCATGCTAGACTTTATTTTCAATCCGCAAAGGTGGTCTATGGATGTGATCCTCACCTAGACTGTGATAGGTCCGTGGTTCTATGATTAAACGATTTCTATGATCTTTTTCTCTCATTTTCTGCTTAAAATCAGGTTTAAAATGGTATCCATGCATTTAATTTTAATGCGACGTCATTTTAGGAAAAACATTCAGTATATGTGTCTGTGTACTTGTATATGTTTGCGTAAATCCGTTCGTTTTATAATATTACATATGAACGTAAGCGAGCGAGTGCGTCATATAATAATAGTATAGTATAATTTAGAATAAGAAGGATTTCACATCTCCGAAAGATTAAAAAGGATAAAATGAGAAACAAATTTGTAACGCTTTTATTTCAAAATGCGCTGAAGCGTGTACAACAATTCAGTTATAATAACTTAGTTTGACTTGGACGTCTTGTTCCAGTCAATCATTACGTTTCATTATAAATATTTCAGTAAAAGCGTCAGGGACGAAATACGTGTACACAACTAAATATGTGTACACAACTAAATACGTGTACACAACTAAATACGTGTACACAACTAAATACGTGTACACAACTAAATATGTGTACACAACTAAATACGTGTACACAACTAAATACGTGTACACAACTAAATATGTGTACACAACTAAATACGTGTACACAACTAAATACTACCTTCTGCTTCTTCGGTGTTCGTTCTGAAATGGATTATTTGTCGCAGTTTACCGCGAGGCTGTGATATCTGCTTTTTTCGACCCGACACATTCTATTTCAGCTTGCTTCTTCTGGGTACCGGGTTTGCCTTCCTACTGCGATCTTTACTATCATAGCCATACTATCATGGAGCAGCCTGTTGTTATGGTTGCCGCTTGGAGGCAGAATACGTTCTTTGTCAGCTGTGGTTCGCTCATCCTGATGCAATCAGTCAGCTTTGAGTCGCTGACCCTGATGCAAGCAGTCAGATATGAGTCGCTGACCTTGATGCAAGCAGCCAGCTATGAGTCGCTGACCCTGACGCAAGCAGTCAGCTATGCGTCGCTGACCCTGACGCAGGCAGTCAGCTATGAGTCGCTGGCAAATATCTGCTCTTCACTGTGCTGCATCTTCAGTCACAAATTCTACTGATTTGTCTGGTCAGACAAAACATACTGATCGGACATGGCAGTCAGGATCAAGAAACATATACTGGCATATACTCCACCTATACTTCATCGCAGTTCTTCCTAGAAACGGGCTGTTCTCGTGGCAGTCTGACATGATCGCCGTAGTAGTGAACGACTCGCAGATTAAGCCAAGCGTAGCACAATCAGTTGGAGGACTCGGCCCAGCTTCATCAGCACGCTCGGAATGTGGGAAAAGTGACTGCGACCCGCGACTGAACATCTTTTTGAGAGCGCACAAAGGAGCAGACTTACTCATTCATTCAACAACAGCATTATTAAATGGTAATCAGCGCGCAATAGTCTCACACCCTCCCCCCATCCGGTGTTATTTCATATTTGTGATGAAGCATAATGAGTGATAGACGGAATACGTAAAAATTTTCTCAGTTTATAGAACAGAGCCGTTGTATACGTTGTTGGTACATTCTGAAATAAATGTTTTTTATTTATTTAATTTCTTGCATATTTTATTCTTCTTCAGTTTTCTAACTCTTCTTACCATTTGTTCATGACATTGTAGTTATTGCCGTCTGTCTGTTTCCAATTTTCTTTCTCTCCCGAACTGTTACCGTTGCCACGTCTGTGTCTGGGCTTCATTGATATGCTCACATAGTGAACTGTCAGTTCTGAGAACGAATTTACTGTAAACCCTCCGTCTTTGTGGCTCTGCACTATCTTATCTCCCGCTGTCAACTCCGTGTAGCCAGCAGACGAGATTCACCTGTTCAGGTTTCTTTTCTTCCATCCAATTTTCAATCCTAGCGGGCAGATAACTCCCCTTTGATATCCGCTTACCCTTCTCTCTACCTTTGATTTTGTTTGTTTGAGTGTCGATCTGGAAAACCATAGAGATTTGTGGGTGAAGACAAACCCATCCCAAGAGGTTTATGGTAGTACACTGACAGCAAATAGGCCAGAGTAGAGTGCGTATTTTAACGGAGGGCGGATCAAACAGGCCCACTTCAATAGCGAGATCGGAAGCTTGTTCAGCGAAGTTGAGTAGAGGTTCCTAAACTGTGTTGTACCATGAGGCACTTTGGCCGTCTGGTAAAGCATGTGAACCACTTTACCAGTCTCGTGAATTATATAGACCTTTAGTAGTTTGGTGAAATCTATGGACCTTTGGCAATCTGGTAAAGTATTTAGACCTTTAGTAGTCGTTTTGAAATCTATGGACCTTTGGCAGTCTGGTGAAGTATGTGGGCCTTCGGCAGTCTGGTGAAGTATTTAGAACCTTTAGTAATCTGGTGAAGTATTCAGACCTTTAGTAATCTGGTGAAGTATTCAGACCGTTAGAAATCTGATGAAGTATTTAGACCGTCAGTAATCTGGTGAAGTATTTGGGCCTTTGGTAGTCTGGTGAAGTATGTGGGCCTTTGGTAGTCTGGTGAAGTGTTTAGACCTTTAGTAATCTGGTGAAGTAAATGGGCCTTTGACAGTCTTGTGAAGTATATGGACATTTAATAATCTGGTGACATATATAAGCCTTTAATAGTCTGGTCAAGTATGAACCGCTAGTAGTCTGGTCAAGTATATGGGCCTATAGTAGTTTGGTGAAGTATTTGAACCATTCGTAGTGTAGTCAAGTCTATTACCCTTTAGCAGTCTGACCAAGTCTATGCACCTTAAGTAATCTGGCCAAGTATATGGACCTTTAGTAGCCTGGTCAACTATATAGACCTTTAGTAATCTAATGAAGTATATGGTCATTTAGTAGCTTGGTGAAGTATTTGGATCTTCAGTAGCCTGGTCAAGTATATTGAATTTTAGTACTCTGGTCAAGTATGAACCGCTAGTAGTCTGGTCAAGTATATGGGCTTTTAGTAGTTTGGTGAGGTATATGGGCTTTAGTAGTTTTGTGAAGTATGAACCGCTAGTAGTCTTGTCAAGTGTAAACCGCTAGTAGTCTGGTCAAGTGTATGGACCTTTGGTAGTTTGGTGAAGAAATAGACCTTTAGTAGTCTGGTCAAGTCTATTACCCTTTAGCAGTCTGGCGAAGTCGATGCACCTTTAGTAGTCTGGTCAGGTCTAATAACCTCTAATAGTCTGGCCAAGTATATGAACCTTCCGTTGACTGGCGAAGTATATCTTCTTCTTCTTCTGCGAACGCTGTCAAACGTCAACTTGAATTTGCTCGAAGAAAGCAGCTGTCATCCTGAGGCTGTTAACACTGCCATAGAGCTTGTCTAGTGTTGCCACTGGTGATGGGTGGCGAAGTATATGAACCTTCAGTCTTGCCGAAGACGGATGTGTCGGACCGAAAGGTGCAAATATCGCAGTCAAGCTGTAAACTAGCCCCACAACACATTGCGTTCTCCGAACTACATCCTGCTACTTGCAAAGCCATATTCAGGTAGCGGGAGATTGAGAACGATCGCAAACGAAGAAGAAGAAGAAGAAGAAGAAGAAGAAGAAGAAGAAGAAGAAGAAGAAGAAGAAGAAGAAGAAGAAGAAGAAGAAGAGGCTTTAGTAGTCTGGCCAAGTATTTAAACCTTTAGTAGTCTTGACAATTATATGAACCTTCAGTAGTCTGGACAATTATATAAACCTTTAGTAGTCTCACCAAGTATTTAAATCGTTAGTAGTCTTGACAATTATATGAACCTTCAGTAGTCTGGACAATTATATAAACCTTTAGTAGTCTGGACAATTATATAAACCTTTAGTAGTCTGGACAATTATATGAACCGTTAGGAGTCTGGACAATTATATCAACCTTTAGTAGTCTGGACAATTATATGAACCGTTAGGAGTCTGGACAATTATATGAACCTTTAGTCTCTGCCGTCCGCCGATCAAAGCGGGCGGACAGCTGCTTGATACTCACCTTATACGGCGATGGGGTGCGAAACCACCAACATAAGACTTAGTTCCTGGTCGGGGTGTCGAAAACAGTAGAGCAGCCACCTCACTGCGAACTGTCGAGACTTAACCAATGACCATGAGATCTGTCCGCACACTAGGCGAACAACATCTCTGTGACATTACCAGGCTTGTCCCCTGGTTAAATGCACTTCTGCTTCGATATCTACCTCTGTACGCTATCAGCCATATATCAGCTATCATGCTGGACGCAGAAGAGATGCAGACCAGCGGACATTGCACACCTGCCCTACTGTGTCAACATCCCAGGTGGCGGGGAATGCTAGGCGTACCATCTCTGCATAGAAGCCAAGAAAATAAAGGGAGAAAGAGATACCCCACTCACATGCAAATGCTACGTTTCTGGCAGGACGTGACGATCCTGGGGTACAGACACACTGGACTGCCTCTCTTCCGGGTAAACCAGTCCATATCATATATATATATCATCTCGCATATCTTCAGCGCACCCTATAGACACGAGTAGTGAAGACTCGATAGTCTGGTAAGACAACTTCCATAAGAGAGACAACTCTGATCATAAACAACTGCTGCCTTGCAGATAGGCTGGGGACAGCCAAAGGCTAAGGAGTGCATCCCTACAGAAACGCCTGTTGAAATCGGATGCACGTGGCCGCAAGCTTAACAAAACAGTGCAACGTAAATCGCAGCATGATGACAGTACAACCGATCAGAAAAACGCATGGCGCTCATCCTGCGGAGTCCCGCAAGGCAGCGATAGTGCCGGGCCTCACGCCTCGAAGGGGCCCACCCTTGACTACTGGTGGTCACCCACCCATGTGTCGTGGAGTCAAGGCACATGGCTATGGGGCAACTTTTATTGACCAAAAACTCAAGACCCTCAAAATACTACAGTGAAATGCGGAGGGAGTCATTAACAAAAAACTTTCCCTAACACATCACCTGCATGAAGGTAAGATTGACGTGGCATGTATCCAGGAAACGCACCTCAACAATAATCATAAATTCTCAATCAGAGGATACCAGACCTTCCGTCTCGATAGAGAAAGCCACAAAGGAGGGGTCCTGATACTGACCAGAAACTGCATACCGAGTAGCGCGGTACCTGTCAGCCACACCGGACAAGCAGAAATTGTAGGAGTTGACATAATGGCTCAAGAGACGAAGCTCCGCATTTTCAATCTGTACGGACCACCAAATAGAGACCTATCGCTCTCGAGTATGGAGGTCAGAGACTCCAACTGCATAGTAGTTGGAGATTTCAACAGCCACTCGGAGAGATGGGGATACTCTGACACAGACAGCAGAGGTGACGAAGTGGAAGATTGGGAGATAGATACAAATCTCTCCCTAATAAATAGGCCGGAGGATAGCCCTAGCTTCTATTCAAGAACATGGCATACCACCTCGACTCCAGATTTGGCCTTCTCCACACAGGACATACACCATAAAATAGACCGCCAGGTGCTAAACCAACTGGCAGGTAGCGACCACAGGCCGATCAGTCTAGACATCGATATGGAAGTAGGCCCACAGGAAACAAAACCGCTCCCACGTTGGAATTACAAACGAGCCGACTGGGACAGATTTGCAATCCTGACAGATGGGCTGTGTGAAACCATCAACACACGAAACAACAAAATGAAGCCCATGGTGGAAAGCCTAAGCAAGGCAATAATGCAAGCCGCCACTGAAACCATCCCAAGAGGAGCTAGGAAAAAATATAAGCCCTACTGGAATGATGAGTTACAGAAAGCGGAAGATGCAGTAACAAATGCTAGGAACATGGCAGAGCGAGAACAATCCATGGAGGCAAACATCGCCCTCAAAGCCGCCACGGCGAAATACAAATACACTCTCAAGCAAACAGCAAGAGAAAGCTGGAAAAATAAAACGGAAAGCCTAAGCCTGGACAAAGACGGGAACAAGCTATGGAAGCTAGTCAGAGCCACGAACGACGAAACCCCGTCAAACAAACAAATTACCATCAAGCAAGGCGAAAACCTGCTCACAGGTAAGAAAGCCGCACACGCTTTTGTCGATCACTATGCCAGAGCAAACCACATCGAGGTCCCTGCAGATAAGCATACAGACATTTGCGAAGAGCTAAAGGGGCACGACAACATGAATACGGCACCTGAAGAGCACATGATGGCCAAATTAACAATGAGCGAAATGGAAGAGGCTATGAGAACATTAAAGAAAAGGAAATCTCCCGGAAAAGACGGGATAACAAACGAAATGCTGATGGGGCTGGGCCAAACAGCGAAGAGGAAACTGCTATCGGTCCTGAACCAAAGCTGGAAAAGGGGAATTGTACCCCAGGCATGGAAAGACGCAATACTGGTACCAGTACCAAAAACAGGAAAGGACAAAACAGATCCAAATGGATACAGGCTCATCAGCCTACTGAGCTGTGTCGGCAAGCTGATGGAACGTATGATAAACACCAGACTGATGTGGCATCTGGAAGAAAAACGAATACTAATTCCACAGCAAGCCGGCTTTAGACAGCACAGATCCACTGAGGACCAGGTCATCCTCATAGCCCAGGAAATAGAAGATGCCTACCAGGCACAGAAACACACAGTAGCTGTTTGGGTGGATCTGGAAAAGGCATTTGACAAAGTCTGGAAAGACGGACTTAGAGTCAAGCTAAGAAGAAGTGATGTTTGTGAGAAAATGTACAAGTGGATCAACCACTACCTCAAACAAAGAACGGCCAGAGTCCAAGCACAAGGGCATATGAGCAAAAAGGTGACACTCGAGCAGGGAGTACCCCAAGGGGGAGTACTGTCACCCACACTCTTCCTGGTATATATAAACGACATTACAGAGAATATACCAAGGAGAGTCCATAGCTAAATGTTTGCATACGATCTGGCTATGTGGACCTCTGAAAAGAATCTCACCATAGAAAGAAATCGGATGCAGCAGGCCCTAACATCGCTGGAAGAGTGGGCGAACTCATGGCTGGTCAAAATAAACGAGTAGAAAACCACATGCACAATATTCTCGCTTTCAATCAAACCCCAAAATACCAAATTAAGCTTAAATGGCAAATTCCTGCAGCCAAACGACAACCCAACCTATCTGGGAGTCACATTCGATCGGCGCATGACATGGAAAAGTCAGATCGAGAGAAACCGAATGAGAACCAGAGAAAGAATGGCAATCATGAGGAAACTTGCTGGCACAAGCTGGGGAGCAGACGAAGGCATACTAAAGAAACTGTACACTGGAAGAGTGAGACCAGTTCTCGAGTATGGCATTGCGGCATGGACAACAGCAGCAAAGGCGAACTTCGATAAAGTTAGCAAACTTCAAAACCAAGCCATGAGAGTTATAACAGGAGGCATGAAGTCAACGCCAATTGTAGAACTTGAAAAGATTATAAAACTGCAATCCATGACCGATAGAAGAGACTGCAGAGCCCAGCTGCAGTCAGAGAAACTCCGAAGACTAACTGACCATCTAATGCACCAGAGACTAAACAATTTGGGAAATGGGAAACTAAAGCGAAGAAACTTTGCAGAAATAGCCAAAGCAAAGATGCACGAAGATCCCATAAACGCACTAACTACACCAAAACCCATCACTACTGTACGAAAACCTACCTGGAGGCAGGATATATTTCCAGAGGTGGTAGAAAATATACCAGGTATTGGAAACAAAAACTGCCAGACTGAAAAAGAAAGGAGAGATACTACCCTAAGCTTCATATCGAAAAGCTACCCAAGCATGGACTGGACCCATGCATACACCGACGGTTCTGTAACAAACAATACACAGAACGGAGGGGCAGGAGCATTCCTGAACCTACCAAATGGCAAACAAATAACACTGTCATTCGCTACTGGTAAGTACACAAGCAATTTCAGAGCGGAGGCAGAGGCACTGAGGGCGGCAGTGGAAGAAATGGGGACACACAATGAAAATGAAAGCCATATAGTCCTGCTTACAGATGCTCTCGCCGTAGTCACAGCGCTAAAAAGCCAGAAAAACACTGAGCTTAATGACTTAAGAGCAGCACTCTGCAAACTGTGCCAGCAGTCCGCACCAAAAAAGGTAGTGGTACAGTGGGTCCCATCACACTGCAACATCCAAGGCAACGAGGAGGCAGACAGACTGGCAAAAGAAGGTGCAAGACTACCACAAACAGATACTAGTATGACGTACGAAGAGTCAAAACGGCTTATCAAAGCCAGATACATGACCAAATGGGAAACCGAACATACTGGTTACACCAAAAACGATGCCTATTACCAGTTGAACCGAAGAGAGCAGGTCGTTGTCTTCAGACTTCGCACTGGCCACAATAAACTGAGGTACCACCTATTCAACAAATTGAAGATAGGTGGTACCGACGAATGCCCGTGCGGTACTGGTAAAATGACCGCTGAACATCTGCTGCAGAACTGCCCGACATACGAGGATCAGAGAGAGCAGATGTGGCCATCACCAGTGGAACTGCAAGACAAGCTCTATGGCAGTGGCGACAGCCTCAGGATGACCACCGCTTTTTTCGAAAAAATAATGGTTACTGTCTGACTGCGTACGAAGAAGAAGAAGAAGATATCAACCTTTAGTAGTCTGAACAATTATATGAACCGTTAGTAGTCTGGACTATTATATGAACCGTTAGTAGTCTGGACAATTATATGAACCGTTAGTAGTCTGGACAATTATATGAACCGTTAGTAGTCTGGACAATTATAGGAACCATTATTAGTCTGGACAATTATATGAACCGTTAGTAGTCTGGACAATTATATGAACCGTTAGTAGTCTGGACAATTATATGAACCTTTAGTAGGCTGGTCAAGTATATGAACCGTTAGTAGGCTGGTCAAGTATATGGACTTTTAGTAGGCTGGTGAAGTATGCGAACCCTTTAGCCGTTATTTTTTATATCAAAGCTCAAGAACCTCCCGAAATATATCAGCGCACGAACTGGCGAGTTCTGGTCTCCACGAAATAGTCACCCATAAAGAGAGTTTCGGGCGTAAATGAACAAAGGTAGAGCTAGAATCAGGAAAAGTAATGGCGTCATGCATCTGTTCTGTCAAGTGGTAATGCCGAAATTCAATTATGTGTTTTTTTATGTGGCTGAAATTCTCGTTCTTTCCATTGACGAAACAATATAATCATGTTGTCATTGACGACCATCATCTTACACGTGCAACATGTAAGCTGTAGTACTTGTGATAGTGCGGTAAAGATGGTCGAGCTATTAGGACACTGGTATTCTTATTCTGGAGACATAGTCCAGGTTGTTTTTAAATGGCAATGTAACAAAAGCCTAGCTTGATGGACTGCACGCCGTGTCTGAGGGGCAAGCGACCTTTGTTTCTTAGCTCTTTTAATCTCTCTTCTTCCTTATTCACACATCAGTTTTTGACTATTGGAAACTTGACGTTGCCATACTTATATATGACCTTCTTTAGATATGAATAAGTTGCAAATATTTAGCCAACAGTTTTGTTAACTGCTTGAGATACACATTTCAGCACATTACTTGTTTAAAGCAGAAACGCATTTCAGGAAATTCCTTGCTAATAGCAGATTTAAGAAATGTATATGTTTTATAGAACCATTTATAGTTCCTTGATCAAAGCTATACAATTCCAACAACTCTTTTGAATATATCGCATGTACGTATAGTTGATATGTGGGCTGCATGTGATAAATGGTACAGTTATAAGAATACATTTGCTAAACAGGTAGACACTTAATAGTCGTAATAGTCGTTAAGTGGTTCATTAAAAGTTCGCCGAATTGTAACGAAATCGTAGACAACAACCTATAGAAATGCGTGCAAAAATCCGATCCTGTGAAGCTTCATACTTCATTGCTCGTGGGTAATAAACACCAAGAATTGTTGGTTTTTTTTTTAATGGTCAATCCACGGATTCATAATAACTTCTCCCTTTTCAACAGAACGTTTCGGGCTTGTTTTCGCTGGAGTCGGATGCATCGAACCGAAAGGTGCAAATATCGCAGTCAAGCTGTAACCTACGACACCACGCATTCCGTTCTCCGGACAACATCCTGCTACTTACAAAGCCCTTTTCAGGGCTTGGTAGTGGGAGATTGAGGAAGAAGAAGAAGAAGAAGAAGAACTTGTTTTCAAATAATTAATTGCCAAACTTTCCAACATTTCAATATTTTTGTAACTCTTATGCAATTTGTTTAATTGTTGTAGGCAATTTTCCGTTAACATGTTCGTTTATCTTGACTGTTCTTTTGCCAGCTTCATAGATACAAACTACTTTTATTTATGTGACCAAATCTCTCCGTTTTGTAGTGGTCAATTTGACTGCTCAGATATTAGCACTTAGTTTGTTACAAGAATACAGAAGTATACAAGTGATAGAGATTCTCACTTTGAGCTTTTACTTGTAGATAGATTCGACATGATGTTTCCATGGAAGGTGAAATGTAAGCGAGACAAAACTTGGCTTCCCGTCTGCCTTTTCGGCAGAGTCAAACTTTGCTGCTTAGACGTGAACCGCAATAAAGAGGAAATGAATACTCTTTGTTGATAAGATAAATCATCATCATTTGCTCTTTTCGTCTTTTCAGACGATAGTAATTGTGCTTTTAGCACAAAGCCTGTGCAGAAATATAGAGACCGTGTGTTGACGATGCAGTATGGTCTCTCTCTCGGTCTGCCTAGTTTGCACCAAGGTTAAGGTGATACCAATACATTTGGAACAAGACAAGCTGCAGAAACTGCCGGATCAGCAGAGCAATGCTCTCTCTCTGTTTGCCTGTCGGGGATTCACTCTTACACCAGCCGCCAACTAAGGCTAAGGGCCTGGTCTGCCCTGCCACAACACTCAGCGGGTGTTGTCTTTCCTTGTTCTAGGATAAAGCATTGTATCCTCTTGTGTGTGTTCGTTCGCACATCGTCAGTTGTCAGGTTTGGTAGACGCTGACCAATTTTCAGAATTCTCGAAAAACATATCTGACAAAATGGGACAGAAAGTATGCGACTGGTTCTGGGTTGCACTAGAGATACCCCAATTGTTATGATGCGGTACATGTTGGGATTGTTATCGGTTCATCCAGACATAAACTGGCACAAGTCAAAGCCTATATGGGTGTCACCATAAACACGCGGCACCTCTGTACAAAAGTATATCTTACATCAAGGGATCAAGAGTGGGGCGTCATGGATGGCGCAGGCAGAGACAACAATCGGACACGTCACCCCAGCTGAGACTATAGCTAAAGGGGAAAGAATGGGTCCACACTGGTGATAGAATGATAGAGTACCTGAGAGTCATTATAACCTTCGGTAAGGGGGAAGAATAGGTCCACACTGGTGATAGAATGATGGAGTACCTGAGAGTCATTATAACCTTCGGTAAGGGGGAAGAATAGGTCCACACTGGTGATAGAATGATAGAGTACCTGAGAGTCATTATAACCTTCGGTAAGGGGGAAGAATAGGTCCACACTGGTGATAGAATGATAGAGTACCTGAGAGTCATCATAACCTTGTGCAAGGAATGCAAAGAATGGAGCAACGGGAGAGTAGACCACAAGGTGAATCATCTGATAATTGAGAACACCCAGGAGAGTGATGCCGTCATATACACCGACGGATCAGTGCTGCGCAGTGGGACATCAGGCTGGTGCTTCTCGGCTAGAGTGAGAGGACAGGTCGTTGCTGAGCGCAGTAGGGCATACATGTCAACATCCTCCAGTATGAGAATGGAGATAGAATCAGTGATCTCAGCACTGAAATGGATATCTGAGACTTCTATAATAAGGGCAGTCATCGTGACAGACGCGTACTTCAAAGGTACAGAAGGGAGGGCTTACGTACGAGTGAATCTCGTATAGAATATCAGATGTTAAGGCCTCAAACCTCCAGCGGTTGATATGGATCTACTGTCCTGCTCATGCTGGGGTTCAGGCAATGAAAGAGCTGACATCATGGCTTTACAAGCTCCTACTATGGGCACATTAGTGATGGATAGTCGTGACATTTTGAAATCAATCGATGACGGCCTGTTAGATAAGGACCATGCAATAGATAAATCAGCAATCCACAGGCTGCAAAGTTTCCACATTAAACGAGGTCGAGCAGAGTATGGCGTTTGAGAGGACGGAGCAGGAGAGTGTACAACCAGCGAGCTACAGGGACCATCAGTATCCATACCCTACGCCATTTGCTGAGAGAAACTGAGCACCTACGGGTATGCTCGGAGTGCAGAGACGTCGATTCTTAGAAACAGAAACAGAAACCGTAATCAACCAAAGTTGATAAATAAATGGTATGCCAAGTAGTGGAACCTGAGACATATCGCTAACTTGGTCAAGGGAAATTGCTGCTGGTATTCAGAGCCAACTACTAAGAAAGATTGGCTGCTACATGTTAACATCAGCGCAGAAGTCTAGAACACACATGATCTACATCGTTGTCATATATCGGTGATTGAGCTGACTGTTGCTAGTGTCTCTCATACCCGCTCTATATTTGTTGATCTTTGTCAGCGCCGTCTGTTGAGCAAATGCAATGAGCCAGAACCAAGTCTGACAACTCAAGGCTCCTCCGCTGTACTCTGCAGTCTCTCTTCTCCCCTGGGGTTATCTATTCATTGTCTTCCTCCTTTCTGCGATGAGGTCAGGCCTGTCTTCCCGTTCGCGTCTATCGTTCATTATAAATGTGAGAAATTATAACGCGCGCGTGCGGGGCTGTAGATATGCAGACTGTGACTGCGCTGTCCGCTCGTTTGTGAGTACAGGGTTGTGCGGAGGAGTTGCATTGTTGCTGAGTTGTATGTAGGTTACCGTTTGTAACTTATTTACATATTTATTTTCATCTGCCTGTTACAGGAATCGAGTAGAACATGCTGGCAAACGTTTGTTGGTTCAACTAGAGTGAGCAGAGTGACAGCTTGGTCATAACCAACACAGTTTATAATTAAATTGTTTTGCGGCGAGAAAAGCTCAGAGATGGACAAGGTCGACCTTCTCATTCAACGTCTGTATTCCAGGGGCCCAGTGGTCTCGAGGTAAGGTTTACGTCCTGTGTGCTGGAGACCACGGGTTCAAATCACACAGTGGCGCGCACATTAAAGATCTCTTGGCTGTTGGAAATCGAAAAGAGTAGGCTTAACGGCCGCGGCTTGGGCAAAATTCAAGTTATAAATCTGCTCTTATAATTTAAGTGATTTTTGCCCCAAAGAGCATATGTCGCAAAAAGGGGACTGTGTGGCTATAACATTAGGTCTTGGTTATGTGGTTAGCAGAGCGGCATAGATCGCGTCTGACAGGCTGCAGGTCAATCTTTCTCTAATTTACACTTCCACCACTACCAGCCCCCTAAAATAGACAATCGGGGGCTACCATCCGGTTGGTAACATATACTGGGATTGACCTAGCATACATGTCACCAGCGGATTTTCGCCTGCCAAAAAATTTGAAACAAAAGAGGTCACACATTCCCATCACGTCTAACAACACAATTTGACGACTGAAGATAGACGCCAGTACAACAGATCAAGATGAATTTAAACAACTTTCGGCTACTTGGTCTTTTTCTTCTTCCCTTCGCTGTTTCTGTTTTGTCTTTCAGAAGCAAGTTAGAGGAATCAAGATGCTGAGCAGCGCTTGAGCTGCAGTGGTTAGCGACCCATAGCTGACTGCTAACATCAGGGCCAGTAAACCAGACCTGCCAAAACCCTTCTACACATCCACGCGGTGATCCTGAATAACAGACTGCAGCAGGGCAGACTGGCTAAGGAGAAGGGATCGAAGAGGGAAGGCTAACCCGGTACTAAAAAATGTCTGCTGGAGTCGGATGTGTTGGACCGAAAGGTGCAAATATTGCAGTAAAGCTGTAAATTACAACACAAAGCATTCCGTTCTCTGGACTACATTCTGCTATTTGCCCTTTTCAGGGCTTGGTATCGGGAGATTTAGAACGAACGAAGCCAATCCAAGAATCAGGTTAGGAACAGTTCTCTAGAACGATCCCTACTGTTTGCCTCATGCATCGCCTCTGTTATTTCTGAAATCCATCTTTTTCGTGGTCGTCATTGGCCATGAATCCGTTGTATCTAAATAGAATTGCTTGTTACGGGGTGATGGCCAAACCATTTGAGTTGCTGGCTTTTGACATAGTCTACACACGTGATGTTTCCACCAGTCTCCCGATGTTTTCGTCTCTGAACCTGGCTCTTCATATTACACTCAATATTCTGCGCAGTTTCCGGAACACAAGCCGTCTTGATTATATACCATGATTACGTGTTACACATAGTCCAGAAAACGTCACAACCTGGGGGGATTAAGTATTTATAACGTCACTATCTCGGGTTCTTTATAAAGTGACCGGTTTATTGCCCCTTCGTCTTGGTTTCTCCAACTTAATTCAGGTACCAGTTCACATTGGGATCAACTGGAGCATGCAAATACCGAAGATGTAGTATGGTTTCTCTTCCGTTGAGAAAATGTTCTTAAAATCGGTTGGCTCATGAATAGGAACTGAATTATCGTGACCAATCAAATAGGTGGACACATTGTATGGTACTGGCAGATTCCTAGGACAGATTGTTAACTTAGTGGAGGATATATTTATCCAGAAGGTACGGCCACGGAGAAGAATAACAGTTTGCTACTGTAGTTTAACATTCGTGGAACCTTAGCTGCTACTCTACGACGATAAAAGAGAGTTATAATAAAAGAGAGGCTGGAAGAGGTTAGGATAAAAAAGAGGCTGGAAGAGAGAGAGGATAAAAGAGAAGCTGGAAGAGAGTTATGATAAAAGAGAGTTATTATAAAAGAGAGACTGGAAGAGAGTTATAATTAAAGAAAGGCCGGAAGAGAGTTAGGATAAAAGAGAGGCTGAAAGAGAGTTGATAAAAGAAAGGCGGGAAAGAGTTATGATAAAAGAGAGGATGGAAGAGAGATAATTAAAGAGAGGCTAGAAGAGAGTTAGGAAAGAAGAGAGGCTGGAAGAGAGGATAAAAGAGAGGCTGGAAGAGTTAAAATAAAAGAGAGGTCGGAAGAGAGGATACGAGAGAAACTGGAAGAGTTATGATAAAAGATAGACTGGAAGAGAGATAATTAAAGAGAGGCTAGAAGAGAGTTAGGAAAGAAGAGAGGCTGGAAGAGAGGATAAAAGAGAGGCTGGAAGAGTTAAAATAAAAGAGAGGTCGGAAGAGAGGATAAAAGAAAGACTGGAAGAGTTATGATAAAAGAGACGCTGCAACTGAGTTATGATAAAAGAGAGGCTAGAAGAGAGATGATTTAAGAGAGGTCTGCGGGGGTCTTTGTGTATGACAATGACAAGAATAATAGCAATGCCTCACGGAGAGCATGTGGTAAGAGGCGATTAACTGTGTGACATGACATACCCCCCGGACATGGTTAGGTGGGTTTTTTTAGAGCAGCATAGATGGCGCCTAACAGGATGTGGGTCTACTTTGCTGTAGTGTTTTAGTTTATTAGGATGGACTCGCACATCGGTTAACCACCCTTCGTAAGCGCTTGTCCCAACGCAGCGGAGTGTTAAGCTGCTCGAGTCTAGCCTGCTAAGCAGGAAACCCTTCTCCTAGCTACATGAGGCTCGTACCAGAGCTGAGACCTGCACATGGGCATCTGCCCCTGTAGAAGTACATGTCGACTAATAATTAAGAACTAAGAGAGGTTAGAAGAGAATTCAGTTAGAAAGTTAAGAACCAGGACGACAGACAGGAGTTGAAAAAGACGAATACAAAGAATGTAATCAGAGAATAATAAATAGAGCCAGAAGAAGAAACAAGAGAGAGAGAGAGAGAGAGAGATAGAGAGAGAGAGAGAGAGAGAGAGAGGGAGGAGAATCTAACGAAAATGAAGGAGAATTGCAAGAAAAGAAAAAGAGGGTGAAGAAATAGAGGGTGAAGAAATAGAGGAAAGAGCAGAAAAAAAAGAAAATGAAGCAGAACAACAAAACCAGAAGGAGAAGAATGAGAAATAGGATAAGACGACGAAAACATCATTGGGGGAGTTACCTGTGGTGTGCTAAATCTATCCGGCACATGTCACAAGCAGCTCACGTGTTATTCCACAATTAAACCGGAAACACGGCAACATCTATGAGTTCGTGACACACTAAGACCAGTTATGAGCGTTCAAAATGGCGGTTTTTATTAGATTTCCTTACCTGCGCGCGCGGAAACTCTGCCTTGAAAGAGCTCATTTACATTTTGACAAGCTCTTGTTAAGATGAGTCACAGCGAAAAACTATTACAGTATAGAGAAATGCTTAGGCCCACGAAGAAATGTTGTTGGCCAAATCTCCTACAAACCAACACAAACTTATAGAACACAAATCTTATTTAACCCGGAAATGTCTACCAGCCATGCTCCCTCCAATCTGGACACATCGTTTAGATCAAGTAGCAATTAAGCAGGGAATGTTGGCCAAATCTCTCCAATCTGGACACATCGTTTAGATCAAGTAGCAATTAAGCAGGGAATGTTGGCCAAATCTCTCCAATCTGGACACATCGTTTAGATCAAGTAGCAATTAAGCAGGGAATGTTGGTCAAATCTCTCCAATCTGGACACATCGTTTAGATCAAGTAGCAATTAAGCAGGGAATGTTGGCCAAATCTCTCCAATCTGGACACATCGTTTAGATCAAGTAGCAATTAAGCAGGGAATGTTGGCCAAATCTCTCCAATCTGGACACATCGTTTAGATCAAGTAGCAATTAAGCAGGGAATGTTGGCCAAATCTCTCCAATCTGGACACATCGTTTAGATCAAGTAGCAATTAAGCAGGGAATGTTGGCCAAATCTCTCCAATCTGGACACATCGTTTAGATCAAGTAGCAATTAAGCAGGGAATGTTGGCCAAATCTCTCCAATCTGGACACATCGTTTAGATCAAGTAGCAATTAAGCAGGGAATGTTGGCCAAATCTCTCCATTGTGGACACATCGTTTAGATCAAGTAGCAATTAAGCAGGAAATGTTGGCCAAATCACTCCAATCTGGACACATCCTATACACCAAATCTAAGATAACCGGGAAATGTTGCTAAGAAAATTATCAGAAAATAAGAATTTGACCCACTTATTTCTTCCCTCATTAACTCAAGCAACCAGATCCACCCACACACTCCAATACAAATATTTTATAAAGTAAGTTCAAGAAACATCGTTCAAATTTGACAAGACCTTTTGATCAACTCGAAAACTTTGTTGGCCGAATATGTGCCAAAATTGACATTTCCCAGTCATTGAGTGTGTTGTTTGTGTGTGTGAGCGAGAGAGAGAATGACGGATGGAGAAATAGAGGTGGGTGGAACATGGGGTGGGGGAGGGCAAGAGAGCAAGATTTTGGCTGCTTGGGGTGAGGTAACGACCCAGTTAACTGTGTTTGAAGAATATTTGGGGATTATATTAGAGGCGGGTGCCTTACATTGTGGACAAGATACTGCACAATGTGTTGATGAGTTTGTATTCTTGCTTTCCCTTTCCTGGTAATGTGTATGCTCGTGTTTAGTCTAGACAAAGGTTGTCTTGTAGGCTGCATCTCCTAACCCATCTAGGATAGAAGGCGTTCCACCACTTGGTATACCACACCTCTAGAAGCCCCATCTTTAATGGTGTAAGGGAGGGGGAAATCCAGATGCTGAGCATCACATGAACAGCGACCAAAGCTGGCTGCTAGCGTCAGGGTCAGTGACACAAAGCTGACTGCTAGCGTCAGCGTCAGGGAACCAGACGCTTCCGCACCTCCATGCAGTGATCCTGGATAACAGGCTGCAACACGCTGATTGATTAATGAGAAGATATCGAAGAGATACGGCTAACCCGGTACCCAAAAATGCCCGCTGAAGTCGGATGTGTCGAACCGAAAAGTGCAAATATCGCAGTCAAGCTGGAAACTACGACACAACGCATTCCGTTCTCCTGGCAACATCATGCTACTTGCAAAACCCTTTTTAGAGCTTTTTAGCGGGAGTTTGAGAACGAACGAATAAGAAAAAGAAGGAGAAGAAGAAGAAATAGTGTGTGGTATAGGGAATACACTCCCCCATGCACCTTACATTGAAGTGGTGAGGCAGCTTCCACGTCTAAAGCCCCAGAAACAAAACTAGTTGACCAGACGGGTCACCCAGGCTGGATTCGTCATGGGGAGAGAATAGACTAAAAACGGACAGATCACCTAGAGTTCACTAGGCTAGATTAGGGCCGACCACCCACATCTATAAACAGAACAGTCGGTGATGAAAACATCGGTAACAAAAACAAATGGGAAAGGAAAGGCCTCATGCAAAGAGGAGAATTACGCAATAGAGTGAAAGCGCAAGAAAACTTCACGGCTGACTTTCCTTTGGACTACTTAGAAGAAAACCAAAACAGCGTTATGGAATGTTAGAACATTATACCAGGCAGAAAAAAACGGAAAGATAGTTAAAGAGATGAGGAATGACAACACGGTTGTCTTAAAGCTGTGCGAACTAGATGGATACAATCTGGAAAGATGAGACTGACAACTGGGGAGATGATTAATGTCTTTGAAAACAAGGGAACCTATGCTCATTGCACATAGGGAGTGGCACTGATGCATTCTAGAGAGGCAAATGGAACGCTCGTAAAGTGGGAGGCTATTAGAATTATGAGTGCCAGCTTTAAGACCAAAAATAAGAATATTAATATGAACATCATTCAGCGCTATTCCTCAAACGAGACGAAGTCGAAGATGAGGGAAATAAACAGCACAAATTGTATAACGAGCCGCAAGAAGTCTTAGATACACAGAAAAGGGGGATCTCATAAGACTAATAGGGGACTTCAGTGATAGAGTTAACTTAGACTTCCTGGGTTGTGAACAGTTTATAGGAAGTCAAGGGATAGGACCGTGAACGGGAATGGAGAACTATTTACACAGCTATGTACTCCAAACAAAAGGACAACTGGAGAAAGTATGTTTGAACACACGAATATACACAAAGCAACATGGAGATCACCAGACTACATGACAGAACATCAGTTTCAATATATCAGTGTCAGTCAAGCATTCAGAAGTACACTATAAGATGTGGCTTGGCTTGGCTTCGTTCGTTCTCAATCACCCGCTACCAAGCCCTTAAAGGGCTCAAGTAGCAGAATGTAGTCCAGAGAACGGAATGCGTTGTGTCGCAGTTTACAGCTTGACTGCGATATTTGCACCTTTCGGTCCTTCTTCTTCTTCGTACAAAGTCAGACAGTAACCATTATTTTTTCAAAAAAAGCAGCCGTCAGCCTGAGGCTGTCGACACTGCCATAGAGCTTGTTTAGTGTTGCCACTGGTGATGGCCACATCTGCTCTCTCTGGTCCTCGTATGTCGGGCAGTTTTGCAGCAAATGCTCAACGGTCATTTTGCCGGTACCACACGGGCATTCGTCGGTGCCACCTATCTTCAATTTGTTGAATAGGTGGTACCTGAGTCTATTGTGGCCAGTGCGAAGTCTGAAGACCACGACCTGCTCTTTTCTGTTGAACTGGTAATAGGCATCGTTTTTGGTGTAGCCAGTATGTTCGGTTTCCCATTTGGTCATGTATCTAGCTCTAATAAGCCGTTTTGACTCTTCGTATGTTATACTAGTATCAGGTTGTGGTAGTTTTGCACCTTCTTTTGCCAGTCTGTCTGCCTCCTCGTTGCCTTGGATATTGCAGTGAGATGGGACCCACTGCACCACTACTATTTTTGGTGCGGCCTGCTGGCATAGTTGACAGAGTACTGCTCTTAGATCATTACGTTCAGTATTTTTCTAGCTTTTTAGTGCTGTGACTACGGCCAGTGCATCTGTAAGCATGACTATGTGGCTTTCATTCCTTTTACCTGTCACCATTTCTTCCACTGCCGCCCTCAGTGCCTCTGCCTCCGCTCTTAAATTGCTTGTGTATTTTCCAGTAGCGAATGACAGTGTTATTTTTCTGCCATTTGGTAGGCTCAGGAATACTCCTGCCCCTCCGTACTGTGTTGTATTTGTTACGGAAACGTCGGTGTATGCATGGGTCCAGTCCATGCTTGGGTAGTTTTCCGTAATGTAACTCAGGGTAGTATCTCTTCTTTCTTTTTCAGACTGGCAGTTTTTGTTTCTAATACCTGGTATATTTTCTACCACCTTTGGAAATATATGCTGCCTACAGGTAGGTTTTCGTACAGTAGGGATGGGCTTTGGTGTTGTTAGTGCGTTCATGGGGTTTTCGTGCATCTTTGCTTTGGCTATTTCTGCAAAGTTTCTTCGCTTTAGTTTCCCACTTCCGAAATTGTTTAGTCTCTGGTGCATTGGGTGGTCGGTCAGTCTTCGGAGTTTCTCTGACTGCAGCTGGGCTCTGCAGTCTCTTCTGTCGGCCATGGATTGCAGTTTTGTAATCTTTTCAAGTTCTACAATTGGCGTTGACTTCATGCCCCCTGTTATAACTCTCATGGCTTGGTTTTGGAGTTTGCTAACTTTATCGAAGTTCGCCTTTGCTGCTGTTGTCCATGCCGCAATGCCATACTCGAGAACTGGTCTCACTCTTCCAGTGTGTAGTTTCTTTAGTATACTTTCGTCTGCTCCCCAGCTTGTGCCAGCAAGTATCTTCATGATTGCCATTCTTTCTCTGGCTCTCATTCGATTTCTCTCGATCTGACTTTTCCATGTCATGCACCGATCAAATGTGACTCCCAGATAGTTTGGGTTGTCGTTTGGCTGTAAGTATTTGCCGTTTAGACTTAATTTGGTGTTTTGGGGTTTGATTGATAGCGAGAATATTGTACATGTGGTCTTTTCCTCGTTTATTTTGACCAGCCATGAGTTTGCCCACTCTTCCAGCGATGTTAGGGCCTGCTGCATCCGATTTCTTGCTATGGTGAGATTCTTTTCAGATGTCCACATAGCCAGATCGTCTGCAAACATTGAGCTATAAACTCTTCTAGGTATATTCTCTGTAATGTCATTTATATACACCAGAAAGAGTGTGGGTGACAGTACTCCCCCTTGGGGTACCCCCTGCTCAAGTGTCACCTTTTTGCTCATCTGTCCTTGTACTTGGACTCTGGCCGTCCTGTTTTTGAGGTAGTGGTTGATCCACTTGTACATTTTCCCATACACTTCACTTCTTGTTAGCTTGACTCTAAGTCTATATTTCCAGACTTTGTCAAATGCCTTTTCCAGGTCCACCCAAACCGCTACTGTATGCTTTTGCTCCTGGTAGGCATCTTCTATTTCCTGGGCTATAAGGATGACCTGGTCCTCATTGGATCTGTGCTGTCTAAAGCCTGCTTGCTGTGGAATTAGTATCCGTTTTTCTTCCAGATGCCACATTAGTCTGGTGTTTATCATACATTCCAACAGTTTGCCGACAAAGCTCAGTAGGCTGATAGGCCTGTATCCATTTGGATCGGTTTTGTCTTTTCCTTTCTTTGGTACTGGTACAAGTATTGTGTCTTTCCATGCCTGGGGTACAATACCCCTTTTCCAGCTTTGGTTCAGGACCGATAGCAGTTTCCTCTTTGATGTTTGGCCCAGCCCCATCAGCATTTCGTTTGTTATCCCGTCTTTTCCGGGAGATGTCCATTTCTTTAATGTTCTCATGGCCTCTTCCATTTCGCTCATTGTTAGTTTTGCCAACATATGCTCTTCTGGTGCTATATTGATGTTGTCGTGCCCCTTTTGCTCTTCATTAATGTCCGTATGCCTATCTGCAGGGACATCTATGTGGTTCCCTTTGGCATAGTGTTCGGCAAATGCGTTTGCGGCTTTTTTTTAAGTGAGCAAGTTTTCGCCCTGCTTGATGGTAATTTGTTTGTTTGACGGAGTTTCGTCGTTCATGGCTCTGACTAAGTTCCATAGTTTGTTCCCTTCTTTGTCTAAGTTGAGACTTTCTGTTTTGTTTTTTCAGCTTTCTCTTGCTGTTTGGTTTAGAGTGTATTTGTATTTCGCCGTGGCGGCTTTGAGGGCGATGTTTGCCTCCATAGATTGTTCTCGCTCTGCCATGTTCCTAGCATGTGTTACT
Organism: Ariolimax columbianus; assembly: GCA_036924085.1. Lineage (NCBI taxonomy): Eukaryota > Metazoa > Mollusca > Gastropoda > Stylommatophora > Arionidae > Ariolimax > Ariolimax columbianus. The sequence goes on along the minus strand of JAVGWX010000004.1, from coordinate 31,764,410 downwards.
GCATCTTCCGCTTTCTGCAACTCATCATTCCAATAGGGCTTATAATTTTTCCTTGCCCCTCTTGGGATGGTTTCAGTGACAGCTTGCATTTTTGCTTTGCTTAGGCTATCCACAATGGGCTTCATTTTATTGTTCCGTGTGTTGATGGTTTCACACAGCCCATCTGTCAGGATTGCAAATCTGTCCCAGTCGGCTCGTTTGTAATTCCAACGTGGGAGCGGTTTTATTTCCTGTGGGCCTACTTCCATATCAATTTCTAGCCTAATTGGCCTGTGGTCGGTACCTGCCAATTGGTTTAGCACCCGGCGGTCTATTTTATGGTGAATGTCCATTGTGGAGAAGGCCAAATCTGGAGTCGAGGTGGTATGCCATGTTCTAGAATAGAAGCTAGGGCTATCTTCCAGCCTATTGATTAGATGGAGATTTGTGTCTATCTCCCAATCTTCCACTTCGTCACCTCTGCTGTCTGTGTCCGAGTATCGCCATCTCTCCGAGTGGCTGTTGAAGTCTCCAACTACTATGCAGTTGGAGTCTTTGACTTCCATACTCGAGAGCGATAGGTCTTTATTTGGTGGTCCGTACAGGTTGAAGATGCGGATCTTTGTCTCTTGAGCCATTATGTCAACTCCTACAATTTCTGCTTGTCCGGTGTGATTGACAGCTACCGCGCTACTCGGTATGCAGTTACGTGTCAGTATCAGAACCCCTCCTTTGTGACCTTCTCTATCCAGGCGGAAGGCCTGGTATCCTCTGATTGAGAATTTATGGTTGCTGTTGAGGTGCGTTTCTTGGATACATGCCACGTCAATCTTACCTTCATGCAAGTGATGTGTTAGGGAAAGTTTTTTGTTAATGACTCCCTCCGCATTCCACTGCAGTATTTTGAGGGTCTTGAGTTTTTGGTCAATAGAAATTGCCCCATAACCATGTGCCTTGACTCCACGACACATGGGTGGGTGACCACCAGTAGTCAAGGGTGGGCCCCTTCGAGGCATGAGGCCGGGCACTGTCGGTAGCTGGCGGGACTCCGCAGGATAAGCGCCATACGTTTTTCTGATAAGTTGTACTGTCATCATACTGCGATTTACGTTGCACTGTTTCGTTAAGCCTGTGGCCCAGTGCATCCGATTTCAACAGGCGTTTCTGTAGGGATGCCTTCCTTAGCCTTTGGCTGTCCCCAGCCTATCTGCAAGGCAGCAGTTGTTTGTGATCAGAGTAGTCTCTCTTATGGAAGTTGTCTTACAGGACTAACGAGTCTTCACTACTCGTGTCTATAGGGTGCGGTGATGATATATGAGATGTGATATATGATATGGACTATGTACTGGTTTGTACTAATCCGGGAGAGAGGCAGTCCAGTGTGTCTGTATCCCAGGATCGTCACGTCCTGCCAGAACGTAGCATTTGCATGTGAGTGAGGTATCTCTTTGCTCCCTTTATTTTCTCGGCTTCTCTGCAGTGATGGCACGCCTAGCATTCCCCGCCACCTGGGAGGTTGACACAATAGGGCAGATGTGCAATGTGCGCTAGTCTGCATCTCTTCTGCGTCCATTGGTATGGCTGATAGCGTGCAGAGGTAGAGATCGAGGCAGAAGTGCATTTAACCAGGGGACAAGCCTGGTAATGTCACGGCGATGTTGTTCGCCTAGTGTGCGGACAAATCTCATGGTCATTGGTTGAGTCTCGACAGTTTACAGTGAGGTGGCTGCTCTACTGTTTTCGACACCCGACCAAGAACTTAGTCTTTTGTTTGGGGTTTCGCACCCCATCGCCGAATAGGGTGAATATCAAGCAGCTATCCGCCCGCTTTGATCGGCGGACGGCAGATACCTCTTTCTGCGGCTCGATCGGAAAGGGCTGAGGCGCGAGCCCCAGGTCCCAACCATGTCGAAGCCTCCCATTGCAGTGTTGCTGAGATTTTGGGCGGGAGTCCGGCTTACAGTCATTCGGCCGTAATCCCTCACATGGTAGCCTCGCGCCGTTGGCTTATCAGACTGGTATGTGAACTAAAATGTCTACGGCTCCTCTCGAATTGAGCAGGATTACCGTAGCAACGCCCTGTCATTAGTAGAGTAAAACTGACCTGTCTTCCGATGGTCTATTACCAGCACCCGTTCACTATTAGACCAGACGAATTAATAGAGGGCTTTTGTTTGTCAATGACCAGGTATCTGAAACCTGCGGTTTCTGCGGGGTTAAACACGATTTCCGTAGCGTTCTTTCATTAGAAGGTTAAAGAGCTGACTTGTCTTCCGTGAGTCTAATACCAGCACACGTTCACTATTAGACCCAACGAAAGTGCTCTCGATTTGAGACAAGCATATGACTACTGGCAGAATCAACCAGATATCTGTCGGAGACGTACGAACCACACACAACGGTTGGCGGAGGACGGATGTGTAAAAAGCCTCAATAGGACGGCCGGTTGTTCCGTCCCTCACTCCGTCGACCTAAGACCGCCTGACAGGGACCGAACACACACCAGACGACCGACCGACCGGGCTCGCTCGGGGAGGGATGGCAGCGCTCTGCGCAGAACGGATCCCAACGGCCCCGGCGATGAATTTCACAGGGACTAGAGACGATTTTTGCCTGCCGGCCTGCCCTTCTCCCGAGGGTTGGTCGGGCGAGGACAGGGCCTTTGGGCAGGATTTCTGCTTTCCATTTGCCGGTCACAAGCTCTTTTCAAGAGTCTGACCACCAGTGAGACGAACTGTCGAGCTCTGCTATAAGCCTTCGAAAAATCACCCCTGACTGTGAAAGTTTCTCGTTACGGGCCAGAGAAGCGCTCCTCCGCGGAGGGCACAACAAAACAAACCGCGTCCCGCTAGCTAGTCGGGGAGAGGCTGGCGAGCGTTTTCGGCAAGCCAGCGCTATCACTCCGTCTGGCGGGACTGAGATCGCTGTAGGAACACTGGGTGAGATTGAATCGCGACGGTGAGACAACTACCCCAGATACCTTTCGGTCCAACACATCCGACTTCAGCAAGCATTTTTTGAGTACCGGGTTAGCATTCCTTCTTCGATCCCTTCTTCTTAGTCAGTCTGCCCTGCTGCAGCCTGTTATCCATGATCACCGCGTGGAGGTGTAGAAGGGTCTTGGCAGCTCTGTATCGCTGGCCCTGACTCTAGCAGTCAGCTATGGGTCGCTGACCAGAGCAGCTCATGCGCTGCTCAGCATCTTGATCCCACTACAAGATATAAAAGTCAAAAGCCCCAAGGTGAACAGAGAGAATGAGACATAACGCACAGCTATTACAAGATCAGGAAATTAAGACAGAATACAGCATCAAACTGAACAATACATACAAGTCCTACATGAGTTAAGTAAGGGCGAGGAGATCGACATTAATAGTATGTGGGAACAGGAAAATGAGATGTGGAATAAGATATGTGAATAAACTATAGGTTTCAAGAAACCTCAATATTGGGAATGGATTACAACAAAGACAAAATATAGAAGAAAGGGAAAATAAGAAAGTTATACTCAACAGGTGTCGCTCCCTAGTCACAAAAACAGAAGCACATAGACTGTGCTGCTGCAGACAAGAATTGTAAGCACGCATACAGAAAAACAAAAAGTCATATAATGACTGGCGCAGGAGGTACAGAAACCATCCGAGAGAAGACATATGAGAGATCTTTACTCAATAACAAAGAAAATTGCAAATAGATATATACATCCAGATAAACCAATTAAAGATAGAGAAGGAAAATTATTGACATCAGAGCGAACAACAGAAACAGAGGGTTAAATATTTCAAAGAAAGCCTTATAAACATACTTCCGCCGCTAGAAACAGTAATCATCTACCAGCAGAAGATGTAGTCTGCAGCCCAAGACAGAAACCAAAAAGGCATTATTGAAACACAAGAATGGTAAAGCAGCAGGCCCAGACAGAATAGTAGTAGAAGCTGTAATGGCATTTATTGATATCCACGGATGTAATGCTCAGGATTATTCAAGAAGTTATGGTAAGAAGAAAGATTACCCCCAAAATGACAAGAAGAACATTGATAAAACTGACCAAGAAATGAGGCCTGTTAGTTATTCAACAAAATCATCTTGGATAGATTCAAAGAAGAAGCAGACAAAAAAGCTCAGAGAAGAACAGACATGATTCTGGTGGGAAGCTTATGCACATATCATTTAGCTGCTATTCGCATCACAGTAGAACAAAGAATTGAATGGAAATCATCTCTATGTGCATATTTTATAGTCGACAAAGAAGTGTGGATCGTGACACTCTTTGGATACTTTTGATGTACTAATGGATACCAGAGAAGTTCATAACCATAACATAGAGTATGTATGAAGATGCTGTTAGTAGAGCGGTACATCAAGGAGCATAGACTGATAGCTTCGATGTGCAGACAGGGGTGAGACAAAGATGCCTTCTCTTCTTGCCTTTTCTGTTTTTGTTGGCTAAAAAGTGGATTATTTTATTTGTTTATTGCTTTCGCTTTATTTCTCTATTCCTCAAGGGGTTCTGCGTTGCACTATGTTTTTATTTTGCGCCTGTCGGCCCAGTGCATCCGAAATCAGCATGCATTTTATGTAAGGGTCTGCTACATCCTGCGTTTTCTAAGGGTTTGCTTCCCCTGGGTAACGGCCGGTGCTGTGATGGGGAGTGAACCCAGTACTTTCGGTGTGTGAACCATCTCACTTAACCACTAGGCCATGCCGTCTCCAGGTTGGATAGTGAAGACATCAAACCATGGACAGAGAACTAATATTCGGTAGACACTATTTTCAGAATGGATTACACAGATGATCTGGTACTTTTGCCACAACGTCATTGCTAAATGCAAGGAAAATTGGACACGGGTAAAAGAACAATCAGCCAAATTGGGACTGAATATCAAAATGAAGAAACCGACGTTTCTCACGTTAAAATGAACGTGATCAACAAACAATAAATCATGCTGGAGGGAGAGCCGTTTGAAGAAGTGGATACTTTTACCTAATTTGGGAGCACAATTGACACGTCAGGGAGGGTACAGATGTAGATGCAGGGATCGAAATTAGAAAGGCGATAAGAGTGTCCCTAGCACTAAACAACATTTGGAGATCCAGAAAGATCAAGATTCACACCAACGCTAGAATTTTCAACGCCAGTGTCAAAGTCGATGCTGCTGTATGGGGCGGAAACATTGAGAATGACCAAGGCCATACAACAAAGATTCCAGTCATTTGTTAACAGATGCCTATAGCGGATAATGGGCATGACGTGGCAGAACATGGTGAGGAATGAAGACTGGCAGACATGGTGAGGAATGAAGACTGGCAGGACATGGTGAGGAATGAAGACTGGCAGGACATGGTGAGGAATGAAGACTGGCAGGACATGGTGAGGAATGAAGACTGGCAGGACATGGTGAGGAATGAAGACTTGTGTTCATAAAGTGGCAGGACATGGTGAGGAATGAAGACTGGCAGGACATGGTGAGGAATGAAGACTGGCAGGACATGGTGAGGAATGAAGACTGGCAGGACATGGTGAGGAATGAAGACTTGTGTTCATAAAGTGGCAGGACATGGTGAGGAATGAAGACTTGTGTTCATAAAGTGGCAGGACATGGTGAGGAATGAAGACTTGTGTTCATTAAGTGGCAGGACATGGTGAGGAATAAAGACTTGTGTTCATAAAGTGGCAGGACATGGTGAGGAATGAAGACTTGTGTTCATAAAGTGGCAGGACATGGTGAGGAATGAAGACTTGTGTTCATAAAGTGGCAGGACATGGTGAGGAATGAAGACTTGTGTTCATTAAGTGGCAGGACATGGTGAGGAATAAAGACTTGTGTTCATTAAGTGACAGGACATGGTGAGGAATGAAGACTTGCGGGAAATGAGCCAACAACAGCCATTGGAACAACAAATTTAGAGAAGGGAATGGGGCTGGATAGAACATACGATGAGGAAGACACCGTGGAACATAGCTAGACAGGCATTCCAATGAAATCCGTAGTGGAAGAGACAGAGAGGGAGAGAGAGAGAGAGAGAGAGAGAGAGAGAGAGAGAGAGAAAGACCTAAACATATATGGAGAAGAGAATGTGAGAGAAGGTACAATTCAGTTATTAAACCTGGAAAGAAACAGAATGAGTTGCCTATAACCGTGAATGCTAGCGAGAGGTGGGCAATTGACCATGCACAGAGAGGAGCGACGGGCTTTGATTGATTGATTGATTGATTGATTGATTAACAAGGAAAATGAGAGTAAAACACGCGATTTCCTCAGTAGTTATTTGAGAAGAACATGAAGCACACGAAAAGGATGATGATGTCGAAGAAGAAGATGAACCAAAGTAGGAAGTGAAAAAATATATAAAAATAGTAGGAGGACAAAAGAAGAACAGGAAGAAGAGGAGGAAGAATAACACGATTGTGACGGTGAATAAGGAGATGATCATAGGGATGAATAAGGAGAGGAAGAGGAATAAGACGGAGGATTTGGAAAAGAAAGTGACGAAGAATAAGAAGAAGTGGAAAACTAAAAAGAAGGAAAACGTTAAATCACTGACACATTTTAAAATGAAGATGGCAATGACGAAGAAAAAGAAGAATAATGAGGAGGAGAAAGTGAAATAGAAGAAGAGGACGAGGAAATAGATGGAGTGGAGAAAGGTACGACGAAGAAGAAGGAGAATAAGAAAAAGATGAAGAAGAAGAAGAAAGAAGAAGAAGACATTAAATCACTGTCACATCTTAGCTGAGGAAAACTATGAACCAACTCCAGACAGTTTGAATGGACTCAAATCTGAGAAACCATGAAGTCTGGTTTTCCGCTTACCAATTTCAGCTCTGGTGCAGAATCATCGTACGGCTTCAGCAATACCTGTCTGGTGTTTAAGCAAAATTTAATGACGTCATTAGACGGGTTTGGAGGTCAGGTTCAGAGTTTATCCTCGAGGCTTGTTGATCTTCACGAATCATTTCTATGAAGATAACTCTCGCAAGCACAGTCTGTCATCGTCGTTTTTTAAGGCTACATTATCTCCCTTGGAATGTAGTTTGAATGTTGGTGAGAGCAGTTTTCAGTGTGAGTGTTGGTGTATATGTGTATGGTGCGTGTATATATATCTATGTGTGACTGTGTGTAGAGGCGTGTGGGTGTTTTGGTTGCGTGTCTTTTTTTTTTCCTCAACGATAATAATGCAATGCTCGACACCCGACACCATGTGTCTGCTATCCTGGCAAAATGCGTTTCTTATAATGTACAGATACTGCAATATACAGATCAGGATTTCTAGAACATTTGTCTCTCTATAATTCCAGTAACGACATTATGCATGGCCGTGAGTTCTATTCCAAAAGTGTTCTTCTGAGCTTTCTCGAGTGGTTTAGTAATTGTGTGATTCAGTTGGGCAACTGTGTTGGCGGACGAATGAGTTAGTGACTGAATGAATGAGTCAGTCACTGAGTGAATGAGTGAACGAGGGAGTTTGGGACTGATTAAAGGAATGTTTGAATGAGTGAGTCAGCCAGTGAGTGAGAAAATGAGAGAGTGAGTTAGTGACCGAATGAATGAGTGACTAAATGAGAGATTTAGTCAGGGAATGTGTGAGTGAGTTTATGATTGAATTGCTGAATAACTGGGTGAGTTAATCAGCCAGTGAATAAATAAATGGGGAAGTCAGTTTATGACTGGATGAACTAGAGACAATGGTTGAGTGAGAGTCAGTGAGTCAGTGACTACCTCAGCGGCAGAATAACTGACTGATTAACTCAGAGAGTCAGAAGGTTATATGTTTCCTCAGTACAGTTATTATCAGTGATCTTGGAATATTGTTATCGTTTAATATTTCTTAAGTTTGCTGACGTGTCCATTGTGTGGCTTAAGTGCTACGAATATGCGCATTGAAATAACAAAGAATTTACATTCTTGGAGAAAAAGAGCACTGCACGTTCTGAAGATGGTTTCTGTTGAATGCTCACAGTGAGAAGATGTAGTCTTTTGTGCGTCCTGAAAAGGACGTCAAGTGGCAGTTTGTTGTAGCTTTCCTCGCATCCCGAGAGTGCTGATTAAGGTGGACAGTGGTTCTTCAGGCGGTTGTGCAATGATTGGCTTAATATGCGTGTTGTTCACTACTATGAGGATCACGTCGATCCCTCACCTCGTTAGCAAGGATGCAATGAATTTAGACCGTTTTCATGGAGGACTTCAAGGAAGTCGAGGAGGGGGGGGGGGGGGGGGGGTCTGGACCAGTGTGTTTTGCCTGACCCTAACTAACATGTCTGATCAGTACATTTTGCCTGACCCTAACTAACATGTCTGATCAGTACGTTTCGCCTGACCCTAACTAACATGTCTGATAGGTACGTTTTGCCTCACCCTAACTAACATGTCTGATCAGTACGTTTTGCCTGACCCTAACTAACATGTCTGATCAGTACGTTTTGCCTGACCCTAACTAACATGTCTGATCAGTATGTTTTGCCTGACTCTAACTAACATGTCTGATCAGTACGTTTTGCCTGACCCTAACTAACATGTCTGATCAGTACGTTTTGCCTGACCCTAACTAACATGTCTGATCAGTTTGTTTTGCCTGACCCTAACTAACATGTCTGATCAGTACGTTTTGCCTGACCCTAACTAACATGTCTGATCAGTACGTTTTGCCTGACCCTAACTAACATGTCTGATCAGTACATTTTGCCTGACCCTAACTAACATGTCTGATCAGTACGTTTTGCCTGACCCTAACTAACATGTCTTCTTCTTCTTCTGCGTACACAGTCAGACAGTAACCATTATTTTTTCGAAAAAAGCGGCGGTCATCCTGAGGCTCTCGCCACTGCCATAGAGCTTGTCTTGCAGTTCCACTGGTAATGGCCACATCTGCTCTCTCTGATCCTCGTATGTCGGGCAGTTCTGCAGCAGATGTTCAGTGGTCATTTTACCAGTACCGCACGGGCATTCGTCGGTACACCCTATTTTCAATTTGTTGAATAGGTGGTACCTCAGTCTGTTGTGGCCAGTGCGAAGTCTGAAGACAACTACCTGCTCTCTTCGGTTCAACTGGTAATAGGCATCGTTTTTGGAACTAACATGTCTGATCAGTACGTTTTGCCTGACCCTAACTAACATGTCTGATCAGTATGTTTTGCCTGACCCTAACTAACATGTCTGATCAGTACGTTTTGCCTGACCCTAACTAACATGTCTGATCAGTACGTTTTGTCTGACCCTAAATAACATGTCTGATCAGTATGTTTTGCCTGACCCTAAATAACATGTCTGATCAGCATGTTTTGCCTGACCCTAACTAACATGTCTGATCAGTACGTTTTGCCTGACCCTAAATAACATGTCTGATCAGTATGTTTTGCCTGAACAGACGTTAGTCTTCCTCTCCGCGATCTTGAGATAAACAGCGATATTCATTCTTGACATAAACAACACTATACGTTTTTGAGATAACAACACTATTCGTTTCTGAGATAAGCATATACGTTCTTGAGATAAACAGACCGATATTTTAATCAGGAAAATGACTTTACGTCTTGTGATAAATAGGACTACGCCTTGAGAATAAAAGGCTATACGTTCTTGAGCTAAACAACACTATACGTTCTTGAGATAAACAACATTGTACGTTTTTGAGATAAACAACACTATACGTTCTTGAGATAAGCAACACTATACGTTTTTGAGATAAACAACACTATACGTTCTTGAGATAAACAACACTATACGTTCTTGAGATAACACTATACGTTCTTGAGATAAGCAACACTATACGTTCTTGAGATAAACAACACGTTACGTTTTTTAGATAACACCATACGTTCTTGAGATAAACAACACTATACGTTCTTGAGATAAACAACACTATACGTTCTTGAGACAACACTATACGATCTTGAGATAAGCAACACTATACTTTCTTGAGATAAACAACACTATACGTTCTTGAGATAAACAGAACGATATTTTAATCACGAAAATGAATTTACGTCTAGTGATAAACAGGACTACGCCTTGAGAATAAAAGGCTATACGTTCTTGAGATAAAAACAGCGCTGTAAGTTATTGAGGTAAACAGGAATGCACGTCTAGAGATAAACATGAATTAACGCCTTTAGATAAACAAATCAATGCATAGTCAAACAAACAAGAATATATATCTTTATATAAGAACATAGAACATATACTTTGACAAAAAATTATGGTATAAGACCTCCAGATAAAAACAGAATAATGACATTGTATATATAAAAAAGTATATAAAGCTTCAGATATAAACATGGAATATAGACATTGAGATATGAGCATGGAAAATAGATCTTGATATAAAATACATGAAGACATGGAGACCATGGGATAAGTTTATGAAATTTGAACCTCGAGAAATAAACATGTAATGCAAAGTTACAGATATAGGCATGTAAAATAGATCTTGAGAATTAAACATGCAAAATAGAGACGATGTAATGAAAACATGAAAAGATAAAAATATCGAATATAGAAAACCACGCCATGCAAGTACATATAATGCAATCCTTGAGCTATAATACGAAAAGAATTTGTTACATTGAGGTAAAAACATGAAATATAGACCTTGACTATATAAAAACTATATAAATATATTGTTATTTTTTAAAATAGCATATACCTTGAGATACAAACATGGAATAAATACACTTTGAGATAGAACAAAACATGGAATATAGACCTTGAGATTCAAACACTTTGAGATTAAAATAAAATATATATAGAAAATGGGATATTAACAAAGAAATAAAAACATGAAATTTAGACACTATGAGATAAAAACATGAAATTTAGACACTATGAGATAAAAACATGAAATTTAGACACTATGAGATAAAAACATGAAATTTAGACACTATGAGATATAAACGTGAAATTTAGACACTATGAGATAAAAACATGAAATTTAGACACTATGAGATAAAAACATGAAATTTAGACACTATGAGATAAAAACATGAAATTTAGACACTATGAGATACAAACGTGAAATTTAGACACTATGAGATAAAAACATGAAATTTAGACACTATGAGATAAAAACATGAAATTTAGACACTATGAGATAAAAACATGAAATTTAGACACTATGAGATAAAAACATGAAATTTAGACACTATGAGATAAAAACATGAAATTTAGACACTATGAGATAAAAACATGAAATTTAGACACTATGAGATAAAAACATGAAATTTAGACACTATGAGATAAAAACATGGACCATTGCGATATCACATTGAGATAAAATCATGGAATATAAAGATTGGCATAAAATGGAGAACGGGCCAAATTGTTTAAATGAGACTGAGTCGTATTGCTGGTGTAGATAGGCACGTTTCAACAACCATAAATATGGGTCTTTCTTGCTATACCAAGGTGCATTGCACATTACGCAATATCCCATAGCCAAACCTACGTTTTTGAACATTGCCAGTGGAAAGGGAAGAAACCCAACTCCTAGAGATGGAGGATATGAGGAGAGGAGTGAGAAGAGATAGAGATAGAAAGAGAGAGAGAGTGAGAGAGAGAGAGAGAGGTTTGTAAACGTGTGATCATTGGAATTTGTACGGGCGAGCCTCAGGAGTATTGATTGTTTGATTTACCGACACGAAGAAGATGAGTCCAAATATCTGTGTTTGCTGATGCTATACGTCATCTCTGACAGACGTGAAAGAGTACGTCTTTCAGGTGTCCACAATTGATCTTTTCGTTATTAATTGGTGCTTAAAATGCTGGAGCATCTTCGCTGATCTCTTTTGATATAGGAATAGTGTTCTATTGTTATGTTTTCTTTTGTGGTAATGCTTGTTATCGTTTTATTACGAGTGCTTCAGATTGCAAATATGGAATTTCGATTTGCTGTTTATGAATTTTTGTTAAGGTTCCAACTTTATTTTTGTGAAGAACCGTCCTTACTTCTTCTTCTTCTTCTTCTTCTTCTTCTTCTTCTTCTTCTTCTTCTTCTTCTTCTTCTTCTTCTTCTTCTTCTTCATCTTCTTCTTCTACTACTTCTACTTCTACTTCTACTTCTACTTCTTCTTATATAAATCAGCGTTGGTCCTGACAATAACGTTGTCATGTTGTGTCGTAGTTTACAGCGAGGATGCGGTATCTATGCCTTTCGTCCCAACATATCCGATTTCAGCTGGCTTTTGTCTTCCCAATTCGACCAAATTAATTTAGCCAGACAACAGCCTGTTTCCAGGACCGTCGCTTGAAGGCGTAATAAGGACTTAATCAGCTATGGTTCGCTGACTCTGATGCTAACAGCCGGCTATAAGTCGCTGGCTGCTGTCATCTCATTCCACTGCTGCATCTTGAGCCGCCTGCTGATCTTTCAACCAAAGACACTGAAGTGAAGATTAATCAGGGGCAGATGAAACATACTGACCAAGACTCCATCTCACAACTTTGTTTGTGCTCCTAGAAACATACTGACCAAGACTCCATCTCACGACTTTGTTTGTGCTCCTATAAACATACTGACCAAGACTCCATCTCACAACTTTGTTTGTGCTCCTAGAAACATACTGACCAAGACTCCATCTCACGACTTTGTTTGTGCTCCTATAAACATACTGACCAAGACTCCATCTCACAACTTTGTTTGTGCTCCTAGAAACATACTGACCAAGACTCCATCTCACGACTTTGTTTGTGCTCCTATAAACATACTGACCAAGACTCCATCTCACGACTTTGTTTGTGCTCCTATAAACATACTGACCAAGACTCCATCTCACGACTTTGTTCGTGCTCCTATAAACATACTGACCAAGACTCCATCTCACGACTTTGTTCGTGCTCCTAGAAACATACTGACCAAGACTCCATCTCACAACTTTGTTTGTGCTCCTATAAACATACTGACCAAGACTCCATCTCACGACTTTGTTTGTGCTCCTATAAACATACTGACCAAGACTCCATCTCACAACTTTGTTTGTGCTCCTAGAAACATACTGACCAAGACTCCATCTCACGACTTTGTTTGTGCTCCTATAAACATACTGACCAAGACTCCATCTCACAACTTTGTTTGTGCTCCTAGAAACATACTGACCAAGACTCCATCTCACGACTTTGTTCGTGCTCCTATAAACATACTGACCAAGACTCCATCTCACAACTTTGTTTGTGCTCCTAGAAACATACTGACCAAGACTCCATCTCACGACTTTGTTCGTGCTCCTATAAACATACTGACCAAGACTCCATCTCACAACTTTGTTTGTGCTCCTAGAAACATACTGACCAAGACTCCATCTCACGACTTTGTTCGTGCTCCTATAAACATACTGACCAAGACTCCATCTCACAACTTTGTTTGTGCTCCTAGAAACATACTGACCAAGACTCCATCTCACGACATTGTTTGTGCTCCTAGAAACATACTGACCAAGACTCCATCTCACGACTTTGTTTGTGCTCCTAGAAACATACTGACCAAGACTCCATCTCACGACTTTGTTCGTGCTCCTAGAAACATACTGACCAAGACTCCATCTCACGACTTTGTTCGTGCTCCTATAAACATACTGACCAAGACTCCATCTCACGACTTTGTTCGTGCTCCTATAAACATACTGACCAAGACTCCATCTCACGACTTTGTTTGTGCTCCTATAAACATACTGACCAAGACTCCATCTCACGACTTTGTTCGTGCTCCTATAAACATACTGACCAAGACTCCATCTCACGACTTTGTTTGTGCTCCTATAAACATACTGACCAAGACTCCATCTCACGACTTTGTTTGTGCTCCTATAAACATACTGACCAAGACTCCATCTCACGACTTTGCTTGTGCTCCTATAAACATACTGACCAAGACTCCATCTCACGACTTTGTTTGTGCTCCTATAAACATACTGACCAAGACTCCATCTCACGACTTTGTTTGTGCTCCTATAAACATACTGACCAAGACTCCATCTCACGACTTTGTTCGTGCTCCTATAAACATACTGACCAAGACTCCATCTCACGACTTTGTTTGTGCTCCTATAAACATACTGACCAAGACTCCATCTCACGACTTTGTTTGTGCTCCTATAAACATACTGACCAAGACTCCATCTCACGACTTTGTTTGTGCTCCTATAAACATACTGACCAAGACTCCATCTCACGACTTTGTTCGTGCTCCTAGAAACATACTGACCAAGACTCCATCTCACGACTTTGTTTGTGCTCCTATAAACATACTGACCAAGACTCCATCTCACGACTTTGTTCGTGCTCCTAGAAACATACTGACCAAGACTCCATCTCACGACTTTGTTCGTGCTCCTAGAAACATACTGACCAAGACTCCATCTCACGACTTTGTTCGTGCTCCTAGAAACATACTGACCAAGACTCCATCTCACGACTTTGTTTGTGCTCCTAGAAACATACTGACCAAGACTCCATCTCACGACTTTGTTCGTGCTCCTATAAACATACTGACCAAGACTCCATCTCACGACTTTGTTCGTGCTCCTAGAAACATACTGACCAAGACTCCATCTCACAACTTTGTTTGTGCTCCTAGAAACATACTGACCAAGACTCCATCTCACGACTTTGTTCGTGCTCCTAGAAACATACTGACCAAGACTCCATCTCACGACTTTGTTCGTGCTCCTATAAACATACTGACCAAGACTCCATCTCACGACTTTGTTCGTGCTCCTATAAACATACTGACCAAGACTCCATCTCACGACTTTGTTCGTGCTCCTAGAAACATACTGACCAAGACTCCATCTCACGACTTTGTTCGTGCTCCTATAAACATACTGACCAAGACTCCATCTCACGACTTTGTTCGTGCTCCCAGAAACATACTGACCAAGACTCCATCTCACGACTTTGTTCGTGCTCCTATAAACATACTGACCAAGACTCCATCTCACGACTTTGTTCGTGCTCCTAGAAACATACTGACCAAGACTCCATCTCACGACTTTGTTCGTGCTCCTATAAACATACTGACCAAGACTCCATCTCACGACTTTGTTTGTGCTCCTAGAAACATACTGACCAAGACTCCATCTCACGACTTTGTTCGTGCTCCTATAAACATACTGACCAAGACTCCATCTCACGACTTTGTTCGTGCTCCTAGAAACATACTGACCAAGACTCCATCTCACGACTTTGTTCGTGCTCCTATAAACATACTGACCAAGACTCCATCTCACGACTTTGTTCGTGCTCCTATAAACATACTGACCAAGACTCCATCTCACGACTTTGTTCGTGCTCCTATAAACATACTGACCAAGACTCCATCTCACGACTTTGTTCGTGCTCCTATAAACATACTGACCAAGACTCCATCTCACGACTTTGTTCGTGCTCCTATAAACATACTGACCAAGACTCCATCTCACGACTTTGTTCGTGCTCCTATAAACATACTGACCAAGACTCCATCTCACGACTTTGTTCGTGCTCCTATAAACATACTGACCAAGACTCCATCTCACGACTTTGTTTGTGCTCCTAGAAACATACTGACCAAGACTCCATCTCACAACTTTGTTCGTGCTCCTAGAAACATACTGACCAAGACTCCATCTCACGACTTTGTTCGTGCTCCTATAAACATACTGACCAAGACTCCATCTCACGACTTTGTTCGTGCTCCTATAAACATACTGACCAAGACTCCATCTCACGACTTTGTTCGTGCTCCTAGAAACATACTGTGCCACAACAGTCGTGCTAGCGAGGCGGGGATTGACATTGAAATCTCATATTGGAGAGCTTTCTGAGGAGCCCCGCATTGCACTACAGCATGAGGATCCTGGTACACCTTCTCAAGTATGCGTCATAATGTAAAAGGAACCTCTGTAAACTCCTATATAATAAAAACCAACCTGAAGAGTTATCTCAGCACGAGCCTTCGAACAACAACGATCACATAAATCGACTGTTTCAGTACAATCAACGCGCCGGCGTCTTCAGAAAAAAGTGGACAATCACAGTGACACGCGAGTTCAGGGTTTGAAATGGCTTCAAACCAAAAAGTGATCAAGTTATAGAAAATAGTCGACATCAAGGTGACACTCAGGCTGAAATGATAAAAATGTATTTTGCATCCACCATGTTTTCTTCGTTTTTCTCGCCAGCTATGCTTTTTCCTGTTACGTTCTCTGTATAAAGGTTGCCATAGTGGATAGTTCTTCAGGGTTTCCAAGCAGCTTTGTGTGAATATTCGTATCAGTGGGCCAATGCTCAGTACGCAATTGGCTTAGGGTATAACAGTCTTGCAGGATATGTTTGGATGTATGTGATGTCTGCCCGCACATACACATTGGCGATTGAGCCAATTTTAGCCGGTCTAAATGGCTATTCAATTTGTTATGTCATATTCTCAAGCGAAACAGGATCCACCATTTAACTGGAGTAGTAGATGCGGAGACGAATGGTTTCGTTGCCTGTCTACTGGTAGTGAGGGTAACGGGTTGAATTCCTGGTAAGGCGGTTGTTGTTTTTCTGTTGGAGTGACCAGCTCGCTTTCTTATTGGCATGCCTTCCCTAACAGTAATGTCATGCCTTCCCTAACAGTAATGTCATGCCTTCCCTAACAGTAATGTCATGCCTTCCCTAACAGTAATGTTATGCCTTCCCTAACAGTACTGTCATGCCTTCCCTAACATTAATTTCATGCCTTCCCTAACAGTAATGTCATGCCTTCCCTAACAGTAATGTCATGCCTTCCCTAACAGTAATGTCATGCCTTCCCTAACAGTAATGTCATGCCTTCTCTAACAGTAATGTCATGCCTTCCCTAACAGTAATGTCATGCCTTCCCTAACAGTAGACAAGTGCCCATTTACTGCTTGGTGCTCCTGCCAACTCTTCAACTTGACTTTCACTGCTAGGGAACAACTCTACAAGCCTAGTTAATGAACAAAAACAACAAAAACAACAGCTGGGTGGACTGGATGGCACCCCAACCAGTGCGCAAACCCCTGTCTCTTTGTTGTGAGTGACAAGGGCACAATCTGCTGCACCACTCAGGTGTAAACCCACCAATATCTGATGCAGGTATTACAAATGTCAAAAACTCGTCTTGGGCGAGAAAGAAAGCTCAAAGATATAATCAGTCGTGACACTTCCACAGTTGATGGCCGACTTGTACGTATTTGCATCAATCAATCAATCAATCTATCTATCTATCAAAGCCCGTCACTCTTATCGGTACAAAGGCCACTGACAATATCCCGCCAGCGTACACGGTCATGGGCTGCTCTTTCTGCCTCTCTAGGTGTAATACTTTAATCTTAGTTCTTTTTCATATGTTCTTCTCCCTGTATTTTTGGGTTTGCCTCTCTTTCCTTACCCCTGAGAATTCCATGTAAGAGCCCTCTGTACCTTATGTTCCATCCAGCCCCATTTTCTTTCCTTAATTTGTTATTCCAGTGGCCGTTGTTGGCTCCTTTCCCATAGGTCTTCATTGTGCATTCGTAAACCAACCGTACATCGATGGCATTTGATGGAAGTAGAAAGATCTGGTGTTGTTTAGGACACACTTTGCGGAAAACAGCTGATATCACTACAAGACGGCCTCTGTTCCAGAATCCCCAATGCAACAGGAGTAGAGGCAGACCTAAACACTTATGGAGAAGAAAGCTTGCAACAAACATGAAGACAACAGGGAATATGTGGACTGGACTGGGAAGGATGGCACAGGACAGAAGGGCGTGACGAGCATTTTATGAAGAGCATGGTCCTAAGGTGTTTCGACTGATCATTGATTGATTGATTTATTGATTGATTGATTTTCACTAATCATAACTTTGTGGAGAACTATTTTTAAGACAGTTTGTCATTAACTTTTCATGTATCCTGTACCCTACATTACTTTGCATGCAATTTGCACTGTTCATAGCCAATTAGGGGGTTGAAGACACAACGGTTCATAGCTTGCTGCTTGTATCAGGGCCAGCGAATTATAGCTGACCAAGACCCTATTCCGCCTCAAGGTGGTGGCCCTGAAAACGGACTGCCCCGTATCACCTGGCTAAGAATATAGAGACTGAACCGGTAAAACCGGTCCTAATAATGCCGTGCTGAAACCGGATGTGTCTGACCGACAGGTGCAGATATCGTAACATCGATGTTAACCCACAACACGACGTACGACGTTCGAAGAAGAAAAATAAGAAGAAAGAGGATAAGATGAACAAGAGGAAGATGAACAAGAATAAGAAAGAGAAGAAGAAGAAGAGGAAGAAGAAGAAGAAGAAGAAATAGAAGAAGAAATTGCCTATTACCAATGTTTCTTCTGTTTTCCAATGTTTGACAGAGATGATGAATTAACTAAAAAGGTCTCTGAAAGCCACCAAGGTGTGGGTTTTTAAAAGGATGTTAAGAGCTCTTTGCCTAGTAAAAAGTGTCTAGAGGATGCCCTGCTGGAGGCAACGACACGAAGAAACATTAACACATCAGAGATAATCTGCCCTAACGTGTGGTCATGTCCTGGAAAGAGCAAAGCTGTAACGCCTTTGGATAACATACACGACGTGATGGGGGAAAGAGCTGAGGGAGAGAGATGGAGAGAGAGAAAGAAACCGGGGAGGGGAGAGTGGGGTAGAAAATAGGAACAGAGAGAGAGTGAGAGAGAGCGTGTTGGAGAGGGAAAGAAAAGAGAAATATGAGAGAAAGTACAATAGCTACAGGTAGAGAGCTGCCGAAGACGGGTGTGTCGGACGGAATGGTGCAAATATCGCAGGCAAGCTGTAAACTAGCGACACAACGCATTCCGTTCTCCGGACTACACTCTGCTACTTGCAAAGCCCTGCTTAGGGCTTGGTAGCGGGAGATTGAGAACGGACGCAGAAGAAGTAGAAGAAGAAGAAGAAGAAGAAGAAGAAGAAGAAGAAGAAGAAGAAGAAGAAGAAAAATAATAATAATAATAAGAAGAAGAAGAACAGGTGGAGAAATACAGATAGATAGAGATGCTACTCAATTTAATAGAATGGCATAGGAAAGGATGAACAGCTAAATTGATGAACGACTCTAAATATAAGACGTTCTTGTGAAACGGTATAGCTGAAATAAGTCGGTCGACACGGCAACTAATTTCATTATTCTGAACTCCATGCCTGAAATAACTGCATCAGCAGACAGTCACAAACACAACTAACCTAATTAATTAGGTAGCTAAATATACTTTGCAAGGCTGTGTTAATGGGGCGCTGGGCCGATCAATGCTTCATCAAAGCAGATTTCTCAACAAATGTTCTGTGAAAGCAATGTAGATGTTCCGTGATTTCACGCAAAATAAAGTCCAAGACTATAGTTGTGTTCAGGAGCTGAGCGGCCTTGTATAATAATTAATAGGCTCCTTTTGTAATTCATATTTTTGTATATTGTTTAAAGCAGATATGCTAATCTACGACGCATGTTCAAATGAAACCGGACCGAACTGCAACAAGCGGATATACGTACGATGCGCATGATGACGTCACTTCTGGTGTAAACAGCACATACCAACCGTCGAGATTGCTAAATTTAATTATACTCCGACTCATAGTTTCCTCAGTCGACCGTTGAAAACATGGCGGGTGTTATACGGAATACGTCCAGAGTTGATCAGCGAGCGGTGATTCGGTTTCTAACAGCTGAAGGATGTCAACCAGTTGACATTCATCGCAGAATGCAGGCAGTGTATGGTGACAAAAGTGTGTCGAAAACAAAAGTGAAGAACTGGACAACGATGTTTAAAGAAGGACGCGAGTTAACTAAAGATCATCCGACGCCAGGTCAGGCGCATATTGTTGCACGCCTCATACATTGCCAATAAATGTTTATGTTTTGTATACAAAATTAAAGAAAATTGTTATTGTATTATTACAATTACGACGTATTCTTCTTCTTCTTCTTGGGAAGGCAATTCAATACTCAAAAAGGTCTGCTGAAAACGGATGTGTCAGACCGAAAGGTGCCAATATCGCAGTCAAGCCATACACTATGACACAACGCATTCCGTTCTTCGGACTACATCCTGCTTCTTGCAAAGCCCTTTTAGGTTTAGCAGGAGATTGAGAATGAGGGAGATGAAGAAGAAGATGTAAGTAGTGGCATGAAGTGACTATACGGGCAAGTAGTGGCAGGAAGTGACTATAGGGGCATGTAGTGGCATGAAGTGACTATAGGGGCATGTAGTGGCATGAAGTGACTATAGAGGCACGGTGGGCATGAAGTGACTAAAGTGCAAGTAGTGGCAGGAAGTGACTATAGGGGCGTGTAGTGGCATGACGTGACTATAGTGGCATGTAGTGGCATGACGTGACTATAGGGGCGTGTAGTGGCATGACGTGACTATAGTGGCATGTAGTGGCATGACGTGACTATAGGGGCGTGTAGTGGCATGACGTGACTATAGGGGCGTGTAGTGGCATGACGTGACTATAGTGGCATGTAGTGGCATAAAGTGACTATAGGGGCATGGAGTGACTATAGGGGCATGTAGTGGCATGAAGTGACTATAGGGGCGTGTAGTGGCATGAAGTGACTATTGGGGCGTGTAGTGGCTATAGGGGCATGGAGTTACTATAGGGGCATGCAGTGGCATGAAGTGACTATAGGGGCGTGTAGTGGCATGAAGTGACTATTGGGGCGTGTAGTGGCTATAGGGGCATGGAGTTACTATAGGGGCATGTAGTGGCATGAAGTGACTATAGGGGCGTGTAGTGGCATGAAGTGACTATAGGGGCATGTAGTGGCATGAAGTGACTATAGGGGCGTGTAGTGGCATGAAGTGACTATTGGGGCGTGTAGTGGCTATAGGGGCATGGAGTTACTATAGGGGCATGTAGTGGCATGAAGTGACTATAGGGGCGTGTAGTGGCATGAAGTGACTATAGGGGCATGTAGTGGCATGAAGTGACTATAGGGGCATTTAGTGGCACGAAGTGACTATAGCGGCATGTAGTGGCATGAAGTGACTATAGGGGCGAGTAGTGGCATGACGTGACTATAGTGGCATGTAGTGGCATAAAGTGACTATAGGGGCATGGAGTGACTATAGGGGCATGTAGTGGCATGAAGTGACTATAGGGCGTGTAGTGGCAGGAAGTGACTATAGGGGCGTGTAGTGGCATGACGGGACTATAGGGGCGTGTAGTGGCTATAGGGGCATGGAGTGAATATATGGGCATGTAGTGGCATGAAGTGACTATAGGGGCATGTAGTGGCATGAAGTGACTATAGGGGCATGTAGTGGCATGAAGTGACTATAGGGGCATGTAGTGGCATGAAGTGACTATAGGGGCATGTAGTGGCATGAAGTGACTATAGGGGCGTGTAGTGGCATGACGTGACTATAGGGGCATGTAGTGGCATGAAGTGACTATAGGGGCATGGAGTGACTATAGGGGCATGTAGTGGCATGAAGTGACTATAGGGGCATGGAGTGACTATAGGGGCATGTAGTGGCTTGAAGTGACTATAGGGGCGTGTAGTGGCATGACGTGACTATACGGGCAAGTAGTGGCAGGAAGTGACTATAGAGGCACGGTGGGCATGAAGTGACTATAGAGGCACGGTGGGCATGAAGTGACTATAGGGGCATGTAGTGGCATGAAGTGACTATAGTGCAAGTAGTTGCATGAAGTGAATATAGGGGCACGGTGGGCATGAAGTGAATATAGGGGCATTTAGCGGCATGAAGTGACTATAGAGGCACGGTGGGCATGAAGTGACTAAAGTGCTAGTAGTGGCATGAAGTGACTATAGAGGCACGGTGGGTATGAAGTGACTAAAGTGCATGTAGTGGCATGAAGTGACTATAGGGGCATGTAGTGGCATGAAGTGACTATAGGGGCATGGAGTGACTATAGGGGCATGTAGTGGCATGAAGTAACTATAGGGTCATGGAGTGACTATAGAGGCATGTAGTGGCATGAAGTGACTATAGGGGCGTGTAGTGGCATGACGTGACTATACGGGCAAGTAGTGGCAGGAAGTGACTATAGAGGCACGGTGGGCATGAGGTGACTATAGAGGCACGGTGGGCATGAAGTGACTAAAGTGCTAGTAGTGGCATGAAGTGACTGTAGAGGCACGGTGGGTATGAAGTGACTAAAGTGCATGTAGTGGCATGAAGTGACTATAGGGGCATGTAGTGGCATGAAGTGACTATAGGGGCATGTAGTGGCATGAAGTGACTATAGGGGCATGTAGTGGCATGAAGTGACTATAGGGGCGTGTAGTGGCATGACGTGACTATAGGGGCATGTAGTGGCATGAAGTGACTATAGGGGCATGGAGTGACTATAGGGGCATGTAGTGGCATGAAGTAACTATAGGGTCATGGAGTGACTATAGAGGCATGTAGTGGCATGAAGTGACTATAGGGGCGTGTAGTGGCATGAAGTGAATATAGGGGCACGGTGGGCATGAAGTGACTATAGGGTCATTTAGCGGCATGAAGTGACTATAGAGGCACGGTGGGCATGAAGTGACTAAAGTGCAAGTAGTGGCAGGAAGTTACTATAGAGGCACGGTGGGCATGAGGTGACTATAGAGGCACGGTGGGCATGAAGTGACTATAGGGGCATGTAGTGGCATGAAGTGACTATAGTGCAAGTAGTTGCATGAAGTGAATATAGGGGCACGGTGGGCATGAAGTGACTATAGGGTCATTTAGCGGCATGAAGTGACTATAGAGGCACGGTGGACATGAAGTGACTAAAGTGCAAGTAGTGGCATGAAGTGACTATAGAGGCACGGTGGGTATGAAGTGACTAAAGTGCATGTAGTGGCATGAAGTGAATATAGGGGCATGTAGTGGCATGAAGTGACTATAGAGGCCCAGTGGGCATGAAGTGACTAAATTGCAAGTAGTGGCATGAAGTGACTAAAGTGCAAGTAGGGGCATGAAGTGACTATAGGGGCATGTAGAGGCAAGAAGTGACTATAGGGACATGTAGTGGCATGGAGTGACTATAGGGCTTGTTGTGGCATGGAGTGACTATAGTGCAAGTAGTTGCATGAAGTGACTATAGTGCAAGTAGTTGCATGAAGTGACTATAGGGGCGTGTAGTGGCATGCGTCTGGAATGTGACGCATGCAGACAGTAGACAGTGAATTGGCGTTCTACTTAGAAATACGGTTCAATGAGGCAACTGTATTTGATTTCCTGACGGCAGAAGGTTGTGTGCCCATAGACATGCACCGAATGACTGCGGTGTATGGTGACGCCTGTGTGGATGTCAGTACTGTCAAGAGGTGGGCACGGCCTGTAAAAGGAATCAATAAAGTCACGACGAACCTGCATGACAAGGCTCCCAGCGGACCACAGATTACAGCTGTGGATGCACAGCATCAAGTTCGCATGGACGAACTAATTTCTGCCAATCGGCGTGTCAAGCAGAAAGATACCGCAGCAATGCGTATGATTTCGATTGATAGAGCTCGTTATATTATCCATGCTCTGCTAAGCTATAGGAAAGTTTGCGGGAGATGGGTCCCTCGCATGCTGACACCAGATATGAAAGGGCGCCGACAGCAGGTGTGTCAGGAACTTCTGACGCGACATGAACAGCTAGGCAATACTTTTATCCGCCGTATTGTCATTGGCAACAGGTCATGGTTACATCATTATGATGGGATCAAGATGTTGAGCAGCGTATGAACTGCAGTGGTCAGCAACCCATTGCTGACTGCTAGCGTCAGGGCCAGCGAATCATAGCTGCCAAGACCCTTCTACACCTCCATGCGGTGATCCTGGATAACAGGCTGCAGTAGGGCAAACTGGCTAAGGAGAAGGGAATGCTAACCCGGTACTCAAAAGATGCTTGCTGAAGGACGGATAGGTGTTGGACCGATAGGTGCAAATATCGCAGCCAAGCTGTAAACTACGACAGTCCGTTCTCTGGACTACATTCTGCTACTTACCCTTTCAGGGTTTGGTAGTGGGAGCTTGAGAACGAACGAAGTAGAAGAAGATATCATTATAACTCAGAAAACAAGCTCTGGTCTGTGGAGTACATGCATAAGAATTCACCTTTCCCAAAAAATTCAAGGTCGTCACCTCGGCGGGAAAAGTGATGATGACCATCTCTTGGGACTGCGAGGGCGTAGTTCAGACTTAATATTTTGAGCACGGCAATACCGTCAACTGAGATCGATATGTGAAAACTTTGCAGAAACATCGAGCGCAATTGTTGCGTGTTCATGTGGATAAGCGCACAATTCTTCAGCACGACAATGCTCGATCACACACGAGCCGACAAACTGTGGCTGCATTGGAGCGTCTCAAGTTTGACAACATTTTACTGCACTCACTTTACAGCTCCAATCTGGCACTTTGTTCCTTTTTTTCTCTTCCCGAAACTGAAGGAACGCCTCAAGGGGCGCCGTTACGCTTCTGACGAGGAGGTACAAGCAGCTGTGTGTACTTGATTTCGCGAGAAGACGTCTGATTTTTTTTCTCGCGGGACCCAAAAAGCTATTCAACGTTGGCGTTTGTGTATGGAGCGAGATGGTGACTACGTTGAAAAATCATGACACGTCATTTAAACGATATTCCAAGCTTTAAGAAAATGTCAAGCTCATGTGTAAATCTTGCATATTAGCAAAAGTACCTCCTCAAAGTCCCAAACTTGTCAAAAGGCCCTTATGCTATAACAGATTATTGATTGTTGCTTATAGCATCCTTCCCGTAGGCCTAGTAAGACGTGGTAAGTTTCAAATACCTGCTACGGACAGCTGATAGCCTTCGGACACCAGGCAACAGACATTAACATGCCTGTTTGAATACTAGGATTCCAAGTATTCCAAGTTAATATCATAAAAGCCACTTTTGGCTCAGTTACGGCGACGAAACATAAATATACAAAACCTAGGTTACGGTCACCACAAGACCATCGACGGCGACGCAGACCAACAAAAGAGAAACACCTGTAACAATTAGCTTAGTCTTGCCACAAAATACGTAATGGTGACGCACATTTCTTAAAAAGATGGCTGCAGCCATTTATTCGTCCCATTTATTTGTAAGTTATTATTTATAACCTCTTTGATGAAAGCATGATATAAATAGACACAACATTTACTTTGTGTTAGTAATTATTATTTAATGGGACGGGGTGGGTGGAGGAAAAAATGGGAGTAAGGGGACGAAACTAGTGCCAGTCACTGCTCTCAAACAATAATAGTGTATTGTAGGAATTAAATAACAATCAATAATGGTCTCAAACATAATCAATAATGATCTAAAAGACAATCAATAATGGTATGTTTAAACATTTAAAACACTATCCATAATGGTTTTAAATACAATCAATAATAGTATGTTATAAGATTTAAAATCAAATTAATAATGTTATGTTATGAGATTTAAAACACAATTAATAATGATCTAAAACACTATCAATAATGGTATATTTAAAAATTTAAAACGTAATTAATAACATCTAAAACACAATCAATAATGTTATAGTGTAAAATTTAAAACATCATCAAAAAGGTTATAGTGTAAAATCTAAAATACAATCAATAATGTTATGTTATAAGATTTAAAACACAATCAATAACGGCATGTTATAAGATTTGAAATACAATTAAGAATGGTTTAAAACATAATCAATTTTGGTCTAAAACATAATCAATAATTGTCTAAAGCACAATCAACAATAGTACGAAATAAGATTTAAACACAACAATAATGGTATTAAACACAATTAATAATGTTATATCGTCATGTAAACAACGAGCCAACGCCAGGAAAGCCCTGAAAATACCGTTCGTGGTACCCACACATAACTTGAGAACCCTGCCCGAGATGTTGAGCTCATTGAACGGGGTATTGTCCTTAGTTCTCAAACAATACAGTTTAAGACTGTCCAGCTAAAGTAGGTACCTTCCCACGATTTCTACTGGGAATTCCACGAAAGTCACATAGTAAGTTGAAAAACAAGCTATCCGTTCTCTAGGACATGCCAGTACAAATTACGTTTGAGGGAATTGAATTCAAGAAAAGAGATTGACCAAAGCGGGGAGCGTATGATATAAGCTGGGGAATGGGTGTGCAGGGGGGCAGATAAGAAAGAGCAGAGAAGAGAACACTACCGGTCAGGTAGTAGGTAGGATACAAGAGCAGAGTAGAAGCTAGATAAACTACAAATCATAGCCAGTGACAAGAATAGAGAGACAGAATTCGAAGCCACCTAAGAAGACCAACACTGACAGACAACGAGAGACCACGCACGTGTAAGAATCTGTATGTGGGCGGTGCTCTGTTTGAGTTGCCGCTAACACATATCACTCGTTACACGATTTCCAAGTCCCTGAGTGGCATTCCTCTGCATTCTCAACGCAAAGCTGTCGTCCTGGACAACACGTCGTGACACATGTGTTACCATGGCCTCACAACCACAGTAACAAAACCACTGTCCGCTGTCACAGATACGAGCAGAGCTGCAGTCGCCGAGCTTATGACGGTTGAGATGAGACAGGAGGCTCAGTAGACCTCTTCCTGACAGTTGAGATGAGACAGGAGGCTTAGTAGACCTCTTCCTGGCGGTTGAGATGAGACAGGCGGTTCAGTAGACCTCTTCCTGGCGGTTGAGATGAGACAGGAGGCCAAGTAGACCTCTTCCTGGCAGTTGAGACGAGACAAGAGGCCAAGTAGACCTCTTTCTGGCGGTTGAGACGAGACAAGAGGCTCAGTAGACCTCTTTCTGGCAGTTGAGACGAGACAAGAGGCTCAGTAGACCTCTTTCTGGCGGTTGAGACGAGACAGGAGGCCCAGTAGACCTCCTCCTGACGGTTGAGACGAGACAGGAGGCTGAGTAGACCTCTTCCTGACGGATTAGACGAGACAAGAGGCTGAGTAGACCTCTTCCTGACAATTGAGACGAGACAAGAGGCTCGGAAGACATTCACGTTGTGTAAGCTGAGAGGTGGAACATAAAGCCATCAGACGAGCGAGGACAGGGAGATTAAGACTGAGAACAAATAGCTAGACAGTATTATATCAACGCACAGGGATATAGAGGGAGGATAGAACAGTAGTCAGATCTTACCTTGTGATTAGAACTCTGGCTAATTTTAGTGCAAGAGAAAGACCTGTGCTAATTGCACGCAACTCTTGAAACTCGTTATAATTAGTTAGAGAAGTGTTGATAACGAAACTCTTAACGATTCTCATGTTTCGTATTACAATTATAATGTTCAACAAATAAACATTCATTGTTTTGCGGTTGTTAAAAGAATTGTTAGTGGTTTAGTTAAAGTGTGAGTTAAGGAGTGATAGTGGTAAGGAAGAAAGTTAGAAATAAAGTGGTGATACAATAACGTTAACCCTGTCATATATAAACATCATATATACTTAAGATGGACTATAACATTAACCCTGTCATAGTCAGATCTAAAACACAATCAATAATCTTATATCGGCAGATCTAAATACAATCAATAATGTTAAATTGTCAGATCTCAAACGCAATCAATAATGTTTTTATATAAGACTTAAAATACTTCTTCTTCTTCTTCGTACGCAGTCAGACATCAACCTTTATTTTTTCGAAAAAAGCAGCGGTCATCCTGAGGCTGTCGACACTGACATAGAGCTTGTCTAGTGTTGCCACTGGTGATGGCCACATCTGCTAAACTGGTAATAGGCATCGTTTTTGGTGTATCCAGTATGTTCGGTTTCCCATTTGGTCATGTATCTAGCTCTAATAAGCCGTTTTGACTCTTCGTATGTCATACTAGTATCTGGTTGTGGTAGTCTTGCACCTTCTTTTGCCAGTCTGTCTGCCTCCTCATTGCCTTGGATGTTGCAGTGGGATGGAACCCACTGCACCACTACCCTTTTTGGTGCGGACTGCTGGCATAGTTGACAGAGTACTGCTCTTAAATCATTGAGTTCAGTATTTTTCTGGCTTTTTAGTGCTGTGACTACGGCCAAGGCATCTGTAAGCAGGACTATATGGCTTTCATTCCTTTTACCTGTTACCATTTCTTCCCCTGCCGCCCTCAGTGCCTCTGCCTCCGCTCTGAAATTGCTTGTGAATTTTCCAGTAGCGAATGACAGTGTTATTTTTCTGCCATTTGGTAGGTTCAGAGATGCTCCTGCCCCTCCGTTCTGTATTGTGTTTGTTACAGAATCGTCGGTGTATGCATGGGTCCAGTCCATGCTTGGGTAATTTTCCGTTATGTAGCTCAGGGTAGTATCTCTTCTTTCTTTTTCAGTCTGGCAGTTTTTGTTTCCAATACCTGGTATATTTTCTACCACCTCTGGAAATATATGCTGCCTCCAGGTAGGTTTTCGTACAGTAGGGATGGGCTTTGGTGTTGTTAGTGCGTTCATGGGGTCTTCGTGCATCTTTGCTTTGGCTATTTCTGCAAAGTTTCTCCGCTTTAGTTTCCCATTTCCGAGATTGTTAAGTCTTTGGTGCATTGGATGGTCAGTCAGTGTTCTGAGTTTCAGACTTAAAATACAAAATGAAGGTTTCGAATATAACTCAGGCGACAATGATTTCTGTTAATATTTTTGGCAGATAAATTATGTTTTACAGATGTTTAAAACTGCGGTCATCTGTAATACACATCCTGCTGTAGCTTAGAGAAGGTAACATCGAATATAAATAGAGAGGGGCCAAGATGAAGCATTGCAAGAGCGGACAACAGCCAGCGACCCATAGCTGGCTGCTTGCACCAGGGTCATAACTGACCGAGACTCTATTCCAAATCCAAGTGGCGGCCCTAGAAAGAAAATGCACTCGTCATTAGTGTAGTCTGGCTAACGGATGAGGACCACAGCGGTAAGGCAAACCCAGTAAATAACAAGCCAGCTAAAATCGGATTGTCGAGCTGAAAGACGCAGATATCACATCCTCGCTGTCAACTACGACAGAACATTACAACGTCCTTTTCGGAACGAACGCAGAAGTAGAAGAAGAAGGTCAATAGAAAAAGGCACCAAATATGGCCTTCTCTTGCTCCCTAATTCCTCCCCACAAATTATAATGTCGTCTCTGCATTCCGGCTAACCTATCATGATGCTTGCGACACATGAGTGAATGTACTTTGGCAGTAGCAATTAGATTGACCTTGATGGTTTCTTTCTTTAATCGTCTTTTCAGAAAGACAAGAATGACCACTTCCCCTAAGAAAAAGCTGACCCCAGCAGAAATGAGTTCCATAGCACTTTTACTCTGACGACAGTGTCTGTTGTGGGCCATCCTTTATCTTTTAGTTATCATGGACAAACATTAGATTCTTTTGAGCTATTATCGTTACAAACTGAACTCGGGCATGTTATACCTGAAAAGTTATAGGTAAATAAGAAACATATGCTCACCACCATTTTCACAAACCAGAAGCATTGATCGCAAACCAGTACTGAATATCAATACGCACCGATCGTTGAAATGATCTTACACTTGCACATTGGCTTTTGGTCTAACTTGTAGGAATGTCAGTGTGGGACCTTTTTTGTTCATTTGTTTCTCTGCAGCAATGTCAGTGTGTGATCACTTTGTTTATAAGTCTCTCTGTGACCTTGTCAGTGAAGGATCACTTTGTTTATAAGTTCTCTGTGACCTTGTCAGTGGAGGATCACTTTGTTTATAAGTCTCTCTGTGACCTTGTCAGTGGAGAATCACTTTGTTCATTTGTCTCTCTGTGGGATCAAGATGCTGAGCAGCGCATGAGCTGCAGTGGTCAGCGATCCATAGCTGACTGCTAGCGCCAGGGCCAGCGAACCAGAGCTGCCAAGACCCTTCTACACCTCTACGTGGTGATCCTGGATAACAGGCTGCAACAGGGCAGACTGGCTGAGGAGAAGGGATTGAAGAGGGAATGCTAACCCGGTACTCAAAAAATGCTTGCTGAAGTCGGATGTGTTGGACCGAAAGGTGTAAATATCGCAGTCAAGCTGTAAACTACGACACAACGCATTCCGTTCTCTGGACTACATTCTGCTACTTAAGCCCTTTCAGGGTTTGGTAGCGGGAGATTGAGAATGAGCGAAGCCAAGCCAAACCATTTGTCTCTCTGCGACCTTGTCAGTGGAGGATCACTTTGTTCATTTGTCTCTCTGTGACCTTGTCAGTGGAGGATCACTTTGTTCATATGCCTCTCTGTGACCTTGTCAGTGGAGGATCACTTTGTTCAAAAGCCTTTCTGTGACCTTGTCAGTTGAAGATCACTTTGTTCATATTTTTCCTTACGAACACACGAGTCACTCTTTTCTGTGTTTTTATCCTCGCGATCTATGGTTCCAAGTTTAAATCCATTGCGTTTCCTTATTTTGTTTCGTTATTTCATACAATTTTGCACATTTAATGTAGTCCGACACGTCTATTCTCCACAAAGAACAAGTGACAGTTTGGTATGAGCAGCTTATTCCGACACATCTATTCTCCACAAAGAACAAGTGATAGTTTGGTGCGAGCAGCCAATTCCGACACATCTATTCTCCACAAAGAACAAGTAACAGTTTGGTGTGAGCAGCTTATTCCAATACATCTATTCTCCACAAAGAACAAGTGACAGTTTGGTGTGAGCAGCTTATTCCAACACATCTATTCTCCACAAAGAACAAGTGACAGTTTGGTGTGAGCAGCCAATTCCGTCACGTCTATTCTCCACAAAGAACAAGTGACAGTTTGGTGTGAGCAGCCAATTCCGACACATCTATTCTCCACAAAGAACAAGTGACAGTTTAGCTGTGAGCAGCCAATTCCGACGAGTAGATCCTTTGTTACGAGAATTGAAGTGACGATATTATGATGTCAGATAACTGACCGAGGAACAGGCAAAACGTTTGAACTTTTCCCGATCTGCCTGACAGTGATCGGTATGTCAACCTCAGTCGAGGAGCAAAAAGATTCACGATCGATTTGTCTTTTCGTTCCAAATGGAGCATAAGGGCACCACTACAGCTGACCCCTGAAAATGAGATATGTATGCGAGTATTTGCAGTTGCGGTTTTTAAAGCAAGGATTTTATATGATAATGTTACTAGCGCCATGCCTACCCCTCTTCAGTCGTCTATTGCGTAATTTTTGGAAGGTTTGCAGTGGCCTTCTTCTTTCCAACCTGGGTGTTGCTTGGATGAAATGGGACGAAGTATACTAGCAGTACTATTCTAACAGGCCATAAAATATGTCATTGGTTTTTTTTACTCGACACATAATGACTCTTTAAACGACGGAATTTATGTCGTCTGTGCACTAGTGTACTTGCAAGTAACTTAGAGGGACGCTGCCACTGGTGCATGACTTGAGTCGATGCATGCGCATCACCTCCTTCCGGGAGTACCGATTAAGAACCATTGCATTATGTTGCTTAGATGTTTGCCTCACTAGTTTCTACTGGCGGAGGCTCGCCCATTCCACCCCAGACCGTAGTCCATTGGGCGATATCAGGACACATAAATTAGTGCTTGTATGTATGTGTGCGTCTGTATGTACCTATGCTAGGTTTGTGCGCCCTCAGAAGCTAGCCCAACCAAAGTGCAATGGAAGGGCCTCACCATGAGGGCGCGTGTGGAAGTTGTGCAAGAGTGTGACTGTAGGACAGAGTCAAATGAAACAGAGTGAGGTGAGAAGAGATAGAGGAGTCGATCTCTCCAACCATTACATTACCAGGTAAACGCTCCCTTTTATGTGTTTTCACGTGGCAAAATTGCCGCGTGCGTATGACAGCTGCTCCGATCACACACGTAAACAAGTAAACAAATGGACTGCACTAGGACAGCCCAACATGGCACAGCGTACTGTAAACCCCACACACCGAATGCGGACGCGTAGGAAACCATGCGTCACGTTCGACCAAACAGTCCGGCAGCGGACAACAATAGGCTTTAGGCAAACATCTCGGCCCCTTTGTTCACTGGCCCTGTTTATTCAGGTCGCGGCAAGGTCGCTTGTAGAATCCCCTACCACCGTAGTGACAACTGAGAACCACAGCCATAATCAATAAGTATCTCCTGATATAACTGACAACTGAATAAAAGTAGAAAATAAATTTTAAATGGCAATTCGGCACTAAACGCCCCAATATAATCAAACCGATCATGCATGTGGCTGAATTAGCGTGAATTGACAAAAGGAGACATGACATCAATTATTCTTTGGCCTCAATTAACCGTAGATATTTTCCTGGTACACTTGACAGCGTGTATAATGTTTGTTGTTTTTCCTACGATTAAAACTTAATGTACATACATAGTCATTTTGGTTATATTAATGTACGTGAGCCATTAACAAATGCAGTCCAAAACGTGTGTGCAGTGCTAAAATAAAACGTGTAACCTGGGGCTTCTCTCAGAGAAAATCCACCGGGAAAATGCTTCAGGTTTCCCTCGTCGATACACAGTTGACCCATGGTCAGCTGTAATACAGATGGCCATGGTTGATCCCTCTATTGCTGTGATTCCCAGCATGTCTGTCATATCTGTTTCTGTTTCTAAAAATCGACGTAACTTCACCATAGATGCGCAGTGTATCTCGGCAAATGATGCAGAGTCTGGCTGATGGTCCCTGTAGCTAGCTGGTTGTACACTCTCCTGCTCTGTCCTCTCATGCGCCCCACTCCGCTTGAACCTTGTTTGATATTGAAACTTTGCAGTCTGTGGATTGCTGATTTATCTATTTCGGAGTCCTGATCCAGCAGACGGTCGTTGATTGATTTCAAAAGGTCACTCCTATCCATCACTAACGTGCCCATGATGGGAGCTTGTGAAGCCAAGATGTCAGCCTTTTCGTTGCCCTAAACCCCAGCATTACTATAACAGTAGATCCAAGTCAACTCCTGGAAGTTTGAGGCATCAACAACTGCGATCCACGTGTACCACTAATGTACCTTCTGAAGAACGGCTTATGCGTCAGTCACGATAACTGCTCTTGTTAAAGGGATCTCAGATAGCGATCTTAACGCTGGGATCACTGCTTCATCCCCATTCTCAAACTAGAGAATACTGGCGTGTATACGCCACTCACTTTCACATCACTTAGGAGTACCACTGAATGTCCTTGAAGCTGGTCACGACATTTATGTATCTTGAAATGCCCGTTATAATAGACTATTCCCTATTACCCAAGTCTTCCGTGAAATAATCTTCTTCGTGCAAATGTGCCCCGAGTAGAACCATTGAAAATCACATATCTCTTGTATCGTTACTGTCATTATGTTCCTCTCATGGAGTTCATATACTAATGTGTTTGTCTTTATTACATGGACATTGGTCAGTCTGTCCGATTGTTAATGTGTTCAACGACACAACGCATTCCGTTCAGGACTTGGTAGCAGGAGATTCAGAACGAACGCAGAAGAAGAAGAAGAAGAAGAAGAAGAAGAAGAAGAAGAAGAAGAAGAAGAGGAAGTTATCTTTTGGTCGCTTGGCAAGATGTAGTATTGATGAAATTATGAACGACAGATTATTCTATCAAAAGTCTATTAGATGTGCACACATATCTTAATAGTGTTAATCGTAACGGCGGTAATGCTATTGGTTACTTGTACATAAACAATGAATCATCACTCAAACAGCGATGATCGATACACATCGGCATAGGTGCAGCACTGCAAAAGATTGGGACACATACAGAATATTGTTGACTTCCTCGCATACGGCACATCTACCGGGCTGATACCGAGGATAATGTGTTGGGATAATGTGTTATGGATACACTCAACAAGAAATGTGAAACAAAATAACTTAGGACAAAGAAGGAAAACAGACAGCAAGTTGAAGAAGAATCAACACAGACTAAAATGAACCATTAAAAGATGGCCAAAATCCAATAAGCAACGAGATTATTAAATTGCTTAATAAACAATAAGATTGTGAGAGCTTCAATACTATTTCAATCATTAATGATACAAAGTTAGAATCGCAATACTTAACTAGCATGTGGCAGTAACCACACAGATAAACGAATCATTAAAACATTTTTAGGTTAAGTCAAAGAATCAACGTCAATACACACGTTTTAACCCATAAATGCTCTGTTATTCTCCACATGTTTGAGAATCTCAACACAATGCATGGCACCCGAAGGACCGGTGAGGATCCTTTAACAGATTGGGTACATTGTATACATAATTTTGAATTGTGCCCGGGCAGCGGCTGTTAAGCCTTCCCTTTTCGATCTCCAACTGCAGTGGGAATTTTAACGTCCGTAACACTGAACACGAGCGTCCAATCTCTACTACCCAGAGATCCTAGGTAATACCAGAAAGACAACGTAAAAAAAATCCTGGTCTCAATTGTGATTTGAACCCGCGACCTCCAGCACCTGAGGCCGACGCTTGTCTCGGGACCACTCAGCCCATTAAGAATAATACCAGGGAAATTTTGATGAACAAGTAGGTGACGGGAACAAAAGGTTCAGTGTTTTTAGCGAAATTTCATAGCCAAAAAGTAATGATGACTTAAATAGACTACATAGAAGAGATCAAAGTCTCTGCCTTCAGTTTCGAACAGGACACACCAGTCAATAGCCACTTAACAATATCAATCCTCAACCCCTGCCTGTGTGCAGACATTGTTCTCGCCATGATGAAACAGACACTTACTCATTGAGTGGGAAGCGCTTGAGGACATAAGTAAAATATTCTAATAAGCATCGTCGACAATTACCAACACGCTGTACGGAGCAGCGGAGCAATTGAAGAAGACATATATTTATATAAGAATAGCATTGGGCTGCGAAGAGCAGGCTTGATCAGCAGCGTGGGATAAAAACAACACAGCAACGAGCATATTGAACTTCTTCTTCTTCTTCGTACGCAGTCAGACATTAACCATTATTTTTTCGAAAAAAGCAGCCGTCATCCTGAGGCTGTCGACACTGCCATAGAGCTTGTCTAGTATTGCCACTGTTGATGGCCACATCTGCTCTCTCTGATCCTCGTATGTCGGGCAGTTTTGCAGCAAATTCTCAGCGGTCATTTTCCCGGTACCACACGGGCATTCGTCGGTGCCACCTTTCTTCAATTTGTTGAATAGGTGATACCTCAGTCTATTGTGGCCAGTGCGAAGTCTGAAGACCACGACCTGCTCTCTTCTGTTCAACTGGTAATAGGCATCGTTTTTTGTGTATCCAGTATGTTCGGTTTCCCATTTGGTCATGTATCTAGCTCTAATAAGCCGTTTTGACTCTTCGTATGTCATACTAGTATCAGGTTGTGGTAGTTTTGCACCTTCTTTTGCCAGTCTGTCTGCCTCCTCGTTGCCTTGGATGTTGCAGTGAGATGGAACCCACTGCACCACTACCCTTGTTGGTGCGGCCTGCTGGCATAGTTGACAGAGTACTGCTCTTAAATCATTAAGTTCAGTATTTTTCTGGCTTTTTAGTGCTGTGACTACGGCCAGTGCATCTGTAAACAGGACTATGTGGCTTTCATTTCTTTTACCTGTCACCATTTCTTCTACTGCCTCCCTCAGTGCCTCTGCCTCCGCTCTGAAATTGCTTGTGTATTTTCCAGTAGCGAATGAAAGTGTTATTTTTCTGCCATTTGGTAGGTTCAGGAAGAGCATATTAAACAACAATGATAGAAAGAGTGCCTACAAGAACTGTTCAATTCAATAGACACTCAAAGACAATCAATATCTATCAAATGATGATATAAGGAACATCTGGAACCAGTTGTGTTGATTCAAGATATAGAAGGAGCTACAAAGAACAGCCCTGGAGTAAAAAGCCACAAGGTTTGAACGGCACAGTACTGGCGTATTTCAATCATGTGGATGGAGATGAAGTGGCTAGAGAGCAACTTTACAAGAGCATGGAAAGAAAGAAGCATACCAGACGATTGACAACAAGCTTCGATAATGTCGATCTAGAAATGTTAAATGTAGTAAAAGTAGCAGTGATACATTTAACAGCATTTCGCTGCTAAGTTATCAAGTAAAATACTTAAACAATAAATACATCGTTCAACCTCAGCATTGAAAACTTGATTTGGATATATATTGCCGAAGACTGATGTGTCGGACCCAAAGGTGCAAATATCGCAGTCAAGCTGTAAACTAGTGACACAACGCATTCCGTTCTCCTGACTACATCCTGCTACTTGTAACGCCCAGTTCACTGCTTGGTAGCGGGAGGTTAAGAACGAACGCAGAAGAAGAGAAAGACTAATAATTTGGATTTCGCAAGGGAATGGAATATACTGATGTATCATTCACGTTAAGAAAATCCAGCAAATGACCAATAGAATGACACACGTATAAAACATATTCCTTACATATCAAAATTTTGTAAGAGTTAATAGAAGAAAAAAAACTAATGGAGAAGACTAGAAGAATACGGAATACAAGGACAGCTACCAGATAATTTGATAGCATTGTGTCTTAAAGTTGTAAACTGCATCTCTGTCCTTTGCAGAAGGTCTGTTCTTACAACAGTTAATCTATTTGGCTGTTTTAAGTTTTTGGACGCTGTAGGCTGCTATTACTTTCCGTACGCGTAGGAGCGATCACATAAAGAAAAAAATGTCGTGTCTGTCACACCAGAAACGGCGGGATTCTTCTTCTTCTTCTTCTTCTTCGTACGCTGGTTACAGCGATATACGTTGCACTGTGTTACTTTGTTAAGCCTGTGGCCCAGTACATCCGATTTCAACAGGCGTTTCTGTAGGGATGCCCTCCTTAGCCTTTGGCTGTCCCCAGCCTATCTGCAAGGCAGCAGTTGTTTTTGGTCAGAGTTATCTCTCTTAGGGAAGTTGTCTTGCAGGACTATCGAGTCTTCCCCACTTGTGTCTATAGGGTGTGGCAATGATATGATATGATATAATTGACTGTATGTAATAGTTTTTCAAGTATCTCGGAAGAGAGGCAGTCCAGTGTGTCTGTGTCCCAGGATCGTCACGTCCTGCCAGAAATGTAGCATATGCATGTGAGTGAGGTATCTCCTTGCTCCTTTTATTTTCTCGGCTCATCTGCAGTGATGGTACGCCTAGCATTCCCCGCCACCTGGGAGGTTGTCACAATAGGGCAGAGGTGCAATGTCCGCTGGCCTGCATCTCTTCTGCGTCCATTGGGATGACTGATAGCAGACAGAGGTAAAGAGCGAGGCAGGAGTGCATTTAACCAGGGGGCAAGCCTGGTCATGTCACGGAGATGTTGTTCGCCTGGTGTGCGGACATATCTCCTGATCAAGGGCTGAGTCTCAACAGTTCGCAGTGAGGTGGCTGCTCTACTGCTTACGACACCCCGACCGAGAACTAAGGGCGGGATTCAAACCATGTACACTGGGATTGTAAAACAGACATTTCGGCCCTAGACCACGCTGCCTCGCTTGAGAGCATTTCAATAATAAGGCCCTGATGGAGTCACATACGGTTCTGAAAAAATGACGACAATGGTATGTGGTCTCATAATTGCTGTCCAACATTTACAGAAACAGCATAACAATAGAATCCAGCCAAATTGCAATACCGGAAGTGGAATCCTAAATAAGCGAAGAACTCAAATCAGTAGATGAAGTACTCTTTGATGACTACTAAAGTCTAGTATATGAAAGACGAAGATAGACTGTAAAAATGCTGGAATACTCTTGGCGCACTGAAGGCAGAAATAATGAAGTGCGGCAGAACACCGGGTCCACTAAACATAAGTGAAACAGTATCCACATTTAAGAGACGCAAGAAGTCAATAATCTGGAAAGTCTTCTTTTCTTCTTCGTTCGTATCAATCTCCCGCTACCAAGCCCTGAATGTTATCAATCTCCCGTTACCAATGCCCTGAACATTTTCAATCTTCCGCTACCAAGCCCTGAATGTTATCAATCTCCCGCTACCAAGCCCTGAACATTATCGATCTCCCGCTACCAAGCCCTGAACATTCTCAATCTCCCGCTACCCTGTAAAAAGCTTTGCAAATATCAGGATGTAGTCAGGAAATAGAATGTGTTGTGTCGTAGTTTACCGTTTGATTAGGATATTTGCAACTTTCGGCCCGACACATCCGACTTCAACGTGTCATTTTTGAGTACCGAGTTAGGGATCAAGATGCTGAGCAGCACATGAGCTGCATTGGTCAGCGACCCATAGCTGACTGCTAGCGTCAGGGCCAGCGAACCATAGCTACACCTCCACGCGGTGATCCTGGATAACAGGCTGCAGCAGGGCAGACTGGCTAAGGAAAAGGGATCGAAGAGGGAATGCTAACCCGGTACTCAAAAAATGCTTGCTGAAGTCGGATGTGTTGGACCGAAAGGTGCAAATATCGCAGTCAAGCTGTAAACTACGACCCAACGCATTCCGTTCTCTGGACTACATTCTGCTACTTAAGCCGTTTCATGGCTTGGTAGCGGGAGATTGAGAACGAACGAAGAAGAAGAAGAAGAGTACCGAGTTAGCCGTACCTCTTTGATCCATCTCCTTAGCCAGCCTTCCCTCTTGCAGCCTGTTATTCATGATCACTACGTGGATGCGGAGAAGCGTCTTGGCAGCTTTGTCGCTGATCCTGACGCAATCAATCAGCTTTGTGTCACTGACTGCTGCAGCTCCTGCACTGATCACCATCTTGATCCCACCTGGAAGTGTTATTTTACGCTCGAGAAATACATTGATACCATTAAAAAAGTCTCAGTTGTGACTTAACAACTGTCATAACTGATTAAACACCCGTGCATTAACTTCGAAA
The DNA here is from genome assembly GCA_036924085.1 of Ariolimax columbianus. Taxonomy (NCBI): domain Eukaryota; kingdom Metazoa; phylum Mollusca; class Gastropoda; order Stylommatophora; family Arionidae; genus Ariolimax; species Ariolimax columbianus. The sequence goes on along the minus strand of JAVGWX010000004.1, from coordinate 31,725,788 downwards.
CAAAACACCAACTGATAGACAGCACAGCCATAGCAATTCTGTGCTACAATGTTAAACTTGGTCTTGACACGGAAGAGGACGGCTTCAACGTGTGAAGTGAAAAGGCATTGGTGTCACCAGGAGAGATCACGAGAGAAATAATAACATGACATATATAACTTTCCACTGGGCAGAATGCATATCGAGACAGAAAAATGTGGTAGTTCCGTAATCCCATTAGAATATTTCCTTATCAACTACCATTTCACGATTACAAAACAAGAACTGACTACAAGACAAGAGGAAGAAAGCATAATAGATGGATAGATGACATGACAGAAATCCTACAACAGGGTGTTACAATAATCGCCAAAAAAACACTTCATCTGAGAAGTGAAAAAGACGCGACATACAGATCTGTTGTTTGTGCGAATGTCCACGATTAGTATGTTATTATTTTATGTGCCCTAAAAAGGATGTTAAGTGGCGGGTTGTAGCTGTTCCTCACATCCGAGCGTGCTGATAAAGGTGGACCGGGGTCCTCTAGGCGGTTGTGCTATGCTTGGCTTCATCTGTCTGTCACTCACTACAACGGGGATCACGTCGATCCCTCACCTCGTTAGCCAGGCTGCCATGAAAACAGCCCGTTTCTAGAGAGGGCTACTAGGAAGCCGAGGTGAGTGTCTTGGCCAGTATGTTTTGCTTTACCCCGACTAACATGTCTGATCAGTATATTTTGTCTGACCAGACGTTAGTCTTCCTCCCTCCCCCTCCTCCTCCTCCTCTCCCTTCTTACGGAGCTTAACTGCCCGTGTTGATGGACAACTAATTTAGTCGTGAAGAAATAACTGCCAAGAAAAGGAAAGTGTGTCACTATACTGTTATTGGTCTCCTCCTTGTTCTTCGTTCATCCTCATATCAAGGTCCGGGTTTCTCTTATAAAGGACACCGTTGTTTGTAAGGCTGTTTTATCTCCATACAGCTTTTGTCTCATATCTGTCATGTGAGGCCAGTATTGTTCTCTCTTTTCCTGTGTGAGCGTGCAGCTTTGTAGGATGTGTTCCACGGTCAATGGTATATTCCCCACATGGGCACCTGTCAACTGTCCCAATCCTCATTTTTGTTGTAAAGATGACTCTTGAGTCTGTTATGCCCAGTTCTCAGTCTGAAGATGATGACTTGCTCTTCTCTAGTTAAGTTATAGTATATGTCTTCTTTTCGTAGTCGGGGGGTTTATCAGCTCATTTTACCCTGAAGTTGGCTTTAATTATGGTTTTGACCTCATTATGTGTGATACTCAGGTCTGTTTATGGGGATGCTCCTCCACACTTTTTTAGTTTGTCTGTAGCTTCATAGCGTTCAATATTGTAGTGGGATGGGATCCACTGTATGACAAACCTTGGGTGTTCTGCTGAGAGCTGTGTCAGGAAGAACATACATTGCTCGAGATCTTCATCTTTGTTTTGTTTCAGCGCTGTTAATACTGACGCGGCATCCGTCATGATGTTTTCTTAGTGGATATATTGATCTTGGATTACAAGCTCAGCTGCGGCCTTCAGTGCCTCTGCTTCTGCGCGGAAGATATTGGAGTATGTTTCCGTTGTTAATATTTGAGTTTTTTTCTTCTCCGTGCCATTGTCTGTAATAGACCCCTCCACCACCATTGGATATGGCTTTGTTAGATAAGCCATCTGTATATCTTTGTATCCATGTTTCTGGTGGATAAAATATAGTTCCCTTTTTCCCTATTCCCTCTATGGTTTCTACCATCTCAGGGAATTTGGCTTTTTTTCCATGTTGGGATTCGGGATGTTTGTTTTAGATCTCTAATCACTGCCTGGCTTATGATTTGGTCTGCTCTTGTAATAGGCCTATGATGTCACTAAGTTTCTCTGGTGGAGTCGACAAACTTGCTTTTGTGTCATCACCAACAGGCACACATATTCGTGAATGTTTCTAATTTCTTGGAAAGAAGTTGGTTGAGCGTGGTCACAATTTGAGTATTGCCATCATTTGATCATTTATTAGCAAGGAGTACCATCTTTGACGTTCTGAACAACAGAGCTACCAAACACCCATATGACATACACACTTAGCTTAATAGTGTTAGTCGTAAAACAAAGAACCAACGGGGAAAGTATTATCTGGCAGAGGGGACTAACGCCTGGTCAGACAAAACAAAACTGATCAGGCATGTTCGTCAGTGCTAGGCAAAATAAATTGGCCAAGATCCCCGCCTCAACTTCCTTGTAGTTCTCCCTGAAACGGGATGTTCTTCGTGGCAGCCTGGCTAACGTGGAGGGGGGTCCACGTGGTCCCTATAGTTGTGAACGACACGCATGTGAAGGAAAACATAGTACAACAGCCTGGAGGGCTCCGGTACACCTTCATCAGCCCGCTTGGGATGATAGGAAAGGAACTGAAGTCCGTCACTATACGTCCTTTTTAGGGCGCACAAAAGTGTAAATTTACTCATTGTGGGCAATTACAAAAACAACAAATCTATTAATAATGAATAATTGCAAAATGTGAAATGAAATTCTTTGGTTAAAAGGGTAGAAGCAGTGTAGAAGAGTTAGAAACGAACAGGAAATTTATCACAGAAGAATATCTAAGGAGAGTATACCCACCAGAAACATGGACACACGTATATACAGATGGCTCATCTAACAAAGCCACATTTAATGGAGGTGAAGGGGTCAATTAAAGACTAAGGAATGGAGACGAAAAAAACTCGAGTTTTAACAACGGGAACATATTCCAGTAATTTCCGTGCAGAAGCAGAGGCACTGAAGGCTGCAGCTGAGCTTGTAGTCCAAAAAGATATCCACCAAGAAAGCATAGTATTTCTGACTGATGCCACGTCAGTATTAGCAGCGCTAAAACAACACAGAGATGAAGATCTCGAGCAATGTATGTTCTCCCTGACACAGCTCTCAGCAGAACACCCAAGGTTGGTTATACAGTGGATCCATCCCACTATAATATTGAAGGCAATGAAGCTGCAGACAAACTAGCAAAGAGTGGAGGAGCATCCCCACAAACAGACCTGAGTATCACATATAATGAGGCAAAGACCATAATTAAAGCCAACTTCAGGGTACAATGGGCTGATCAACACCCCGACTTCCGTAAAGAAGACAGCTACTATAACTTAACTAGAGAAGAGCAAGTCGTCATCTTCAGACTGATAACTGGGCATAACAGACTCAAGAGTCATCTTAACAACAAAATGAGGATTGGGACAGATGACAGGTGCCCATGTGGGGAGCATATCATGACAGTGGAACACATCCTACAAAGCTGCATGCTTACGCAGGAAAAGAGAGAACAAGGCTGGCCTTGTGAGACAGATATGAGACATAAGCTGTATGGAGATGAAACAGCCTTACAAACAACGGTGTCCTTTGTAAGAGAAACCGGAACTTTGATCTGAGGATGAACGAAGAAGAAGAAAAAGAAGAAGAAGAAGAAGAAACAAACGAGTCGGACAGATAATGATAACAAGGTGTGCATATATACATAGACAATAATTAAATGGTTTAGACAGGGCAAATAGGCAGCAGTGAATGAGCTGACAGCAGAGCGTCTCATAGCTGGCTGCTTACATCAGGGTTAGTGAACCGTAACTGATCAAAACCTATTCCACTTTCAAGTGCCGACCCTGGAAACATCCTGCAAACATCGAAAAGGGGTGCAAACACTGTCCAAATAATTGGTTGAAAAAATAGAATTTGTCGGGCAGCCGAAATTAGCAAATATCGCAGCCTCGCTGTAAACTACTACACAGCATCACAAAGGTCATTTTCAGGACAAACGCCGGGGAAGAAGAAGAAGACGAAATCTTTTAGACGTATGTAAGGCATTCGTCTCTCACAGTGATGAATGGAACCGGTGGGCGATCGAATCCCGCAAGTCACAAGCGACCCCTGGTCTCACGGGAGGCATATTCTTTCTCACTATAAACCAAATACAGCGCCCATCACATTATTAAGACAAAACCGTCAGATGATGTGGCCATCATCGCTTCGCCTATGGGCAATAACGTTTTTTTTTTAACTTTTCAATAATCCCTCCAAATCTGCCTACCAAAAGTTGTCTTCCCATTTCGATCTCATTATCAGTACCAGCGTTTAAGATTTGTCATTTCTCTATTCGTTTTCGCTCTTTTCGTTTAAATGTGCTTGTTTTTCACACCACTGATGGCCTTTGACACTGTTGACGACCAAATATTCTTTGGCCTGTGAATGTCTTAACTGGAGGCTATTATTAGCCTTCATGTGTGTGATGGGTTGCTGTCAATATATATCTGTCTGTCTGTCTGTCCTGTCTGTATATATATATATATATCTTTCTACCCATCAATTCTCATCTTATCTTATCTTACCTTATCTATTTAATTTATTTATCTACCTATGTATCTATATATTTAAATTTGTTATCTATTTTTCTTTTTATCTATTTATCTATCTAGCTATCCATTTGTCTATATATATATATTCTTTTCAATCATGTCGTATATTATATAGCTCTCAATTTGTTAATCTATTTATCTACATGACTTATGTTTTATATTTATCTCTGTGTCTATTTGTTTATCGATGTATCTGTCTTATCGTATATTATCTATATATATATATATATATGTATCTATGTCTTATCTTATCTTATTGTATCTATCGATTTATCTCCTTATTGATCTATCTAGATATTTACATATCTACTTATATATTTATATATTTAGATATCGTATCCATTTTCTTTATTAGCTATTTAAAAATTTAAAAAACTGTGACATGTTCCCCATTGCTGTGGTAGTCGAGGGGTTTTAAAGGCTTTATATAAATCTATTTATCTGTTTGTTTATCTGTCTTTCTGTATATTTATGAATTTATATATCTATTTATATATGTATCTGTCTATCTTCTCCATCTTATCCTGCTCTACCATATTTGAGTATATATTTGTGTATATATATTTTTGGAAAAGGTTTGCCTCTTTGCATTCTACTGGCGGAGGCACGCCCTTTTGCACCCGATACCGTAGTATTTTAGGCGATATCAGGATGTATTAACCAGTGTTTGGTAGTTAGGACGATCTCAGTGGTCAAGTCCAATCAAAGTGCAATAGAACTGCATTACAATGACAGCAGGTGTTAGAGTTGTGCAAAATGGATGATTGTTGAACAGAGTTCTGAAAAAGAGTGTGAGAAAGCTGTAGAAAAAGGTTAGAGAATCGATGTCGTTGTAAGGTAGTGTATATTTAAAAAAAATTATCCTATCTTATCTATCCACCTATCTATCTATGTCAATCAAAAAACCCCGCCGCTCCTCTCGGTGCAAAGGCAATCGACAACATCTCGCCAGAGAACACGGTCCCGGGGCTGCTTTTTCTGCCTCTCTCCAGGTGTAATCTTTTAATTTTAGCTCCTCACATTCTCTTCTCCATGTATTTTTGGGTCTACCTCTTTCTATTTTCCCCTGAGGATTCTATGTAAGAGCCTGTCTGGCTATGTTAAACTGTGCCTTCCGCAGCGTATGTCTATCCATCACTAATTTCTTCGCATAATTTGTTGTTCCAATGGCTGTTGTTGGCTCGCCTCCCACAAGTCTTCATTGCTCACCATATCCTGCCACTAGATGCTCATTATCCTTCGTAGGCATCTGTTAACGAAAGACTGGAGTCTTTGTTGAATGACCTTGGTCGTTCTCAATATCTCCGATGTCAGCCAGTACTTCTTCATGTACCACTCTACTAACTGTGTCTTTGTACATATTCTGGATGAGGGTTGAGTACTTCTCTGGTATCCCATAGTGTCTCTATAGTTGCCATAGAGTACATCGATCCACACTGTCAAACGTCTTTTCATAGTCCAATAAATGAGCGTATAGGGATGATTTCCTTTCAATGTTTTGTTCTACTATGATGCATAGCGTAGCTATGTGATCTGTTTATGATATTCCCTGACGAAATCCTGCCTGTTCCTATCTGAGCTTTTTTGTCTACTTCAGTTTTTAATCTGCCCAAGGTGATTCTTTTTTAATATCTTGTCTGGCACCAACAGCAATGTAATCCCCCTATAATTGCTGCATTTTGCCAGGTCCCCCTTCTTAGGCAGTTTAATCAGATGTCCTTCTTTCTATTCTGTTGGTACTCTCTCCTCTTCCCATATCTTTAGAATAATCCTTGCAATGTATCAGTGGCCTTATATATATCTGCCATTATGGCTTCTGCTGCTATTCCATCTGATCCTGTCCCATTTCCTTTCTTGAGTTTGGATACGGCCCTTTGGATTTCTATCTTACTTGGTGGGTTGCCATTCAAGTTCAGGGTCTCCTCTGCAGGTCGGATCGTTGGTGTTTCTTTTGGTGAAGGTCTGTTTAGACCTTCTTTGAAATACTCAACCCATCGTTGCTGTTGTTCGTTCGATAATGTCAATATCCTGCCTTCTCTATCTTTGATTGGTTTGTCTGTCTATATATATATATATATATTTGCCATTTTCTTTGTTAATTAGTAGAGATCTCTCTTATTTCCTCTCTCTGCTGTTTCTTCTGCCTCCTGTGCCAGCTTGTCAATATATTCCCTTTTATTTTTCCTTATACATGTCTTGACCTCTATAGTCTATAACAGTATAATTACTCTGTGCTTCTGCTTTGGTGGCTCTGTTTCGGCAATTGTTGAGTATAGCTTTCTTCTTTTTCCTTTCTTCTATTTCATGTAATTATGTTGTGATCCATTCTTTGTATTGGTTTCTCTTTAATCCCATAGTTTCTTCACATGTCATATTCCATATCTCTTTAGCCTGGTCCTACATACTATTAATGTCCATTTCTTCATTCTCATATAGCTCTTGCAGCACTTGATATATGTTATTAAGTTGTGTGCTAAATATCTATCTATGTATGTACGAATCATAATTTCTATGTCTCTCAGTCTATATATCTGTCATCCATGCAAACCAAAACTAACTTACATGGCTGGATACAACATGCCCATAAACCTTCACACTTCCGTGTCACGATATTCGTTACACCTCGCCACACCATAAATAACTCAATAATTTCCCTTTGTTCTAAACACAATCTCCCGTGGTGAAGTTATTCAAATCAGACCCTTGCCCTGCTGACCTCGATTTGAACCAGGCCAAACTTTCTCTGATCTCAACTACAAAGAAGGGAGCTGATCTCAGTGAGCCCATCGGCAAGTTCTCGCCTAAGAGCTAAAATGTACACCTGAACGCTAAATATATTTCTTTCTGACGTTAATTGATCTTGGATAAGCGTTGGAGGCACTGTGTCATTAATCACATTGAAGCAAAGGAGAGGGAAATGTGTGGTGCAAGTGTTTGAACTAGTGTTTGTTTAGAGCTGGGGTTCCTAAACTGTGTCGGCAAAGACGCCTGGCTCTCCCCGCAGTGTTGACACAGTCCCGTCTACCGAGTTGTACCAGGGTTTTGAGCCTACATTTACTAAAGAGAAGGTCCAAATAAAGAAACTGGTCATCCCATTTCAGAAAAAAACTAGTACAACGCCTACTCTAATAAGTTATCACACAGAGTAGTGTCTGCTACGGCATAATATCATGTCAGATACAGGGTTAAAACCTTTCATATACACACACACACTAACACGCGCACTCAAGATGAGGCCCTTCCACTGCACTTCGGTTGGGATTGACCACTGAGATCGCTCTAACTATCATAGGTATATAACGACGCACACACGCATCCAAGCACTGGTTAATACATCCTGATGTCGCCTAAAAGACAACGGTCCGGGGTGGATAGGACCGTGCCCCCGCCAGTATAGCACAGAGAGGCAAACCTTTTTTTTTAGTCTACTTTTGGATACCTTCACCTGCTTACCCGTTTGACTTTTAGCAAAACCTTCCTGTATCCCATTGAATGTTTGGGGTGAACGTCACATTCCCCGTTGGATGTGATTAGTAAACGTCTCTGTACCACGTTGGATGTTAGTACTGAACGTCCATGGATGTTAGTAGTGAATGTGTCTGTACTCCGTAAAATGTTAGTACTGAACGTCCATGGATGTTAGTAGTGGACGTCCATGGGTGTTAGTAGTGGACGTCTCTGTACCCCGTTGGATGTTAGTACTGAACGTCCATAGATATTAGTAGTGGACGTCCATGGATGTAAGTAGTGAAGGCTTTTGTATCCCGTTGGATGTTAGTAGTGAACATCTCTGTACCCCGTAGGATGTCAGTAGTAAACGTCCCCGGATGTTAGTAGTGAACGTTCCTGGATGTTAGTAGTGAACGTCTCTGTAGCCCGTTGGATGTTAGTGGGGAACATCTCTGTACCCCGTTGGATTTTAGTAGTGAACGTTCCTGGATGTTAGTAGTGAACGTCCCTGGATGTTACTCATAAATGTCCATAATCTCCATTGGATATTAGTAGTGATCGTCTCTGTACCCCATTGGATGTTAATAGTGAACGTCCCTGGATGTTACTCATAAATGTCCATAATCTCCATTGGATATTAGTAGTGAACGTCCTTGGATGTTACTCATAAATGTCCATAATCTCCATTGGATATTAGTAGTGAACGTCTCTGTACCCCGTTGGATGTCAGTAGGGAACATTCCTAGATGTTAGTAGTGAACGTCTCTGTACCCCATTGGATGTCAGTAGGGAACGTCCCTGGATATTAGTAGTGAACGTCTCTGTACCCCGTTGGATGTCAGTAGGGAACGTCCTTGTACCGCTTTAGTAGTTAGCAGCATATGTCACTGTAGCCCTTTTAATGTCAGTAGTAAATCTCCCTGTATGTGTTCCCTTGTAATGGTAATAGGAAACCATGTACCTCTTCTGCTTACGAATTTCATACTTGATGAGAGAAACTGGATATTTTTTGGTGTATTTATCAGAAGGACCTATCGTCTAGTTTCTCACTGCTGGTGATTTCAATGCTAGATCAATGGAGTGGGAAAATGCCTTAGAAAATAGGCAATGAATCGCTTTGATCCAAGCGCCATTCAACACAAACCTCACAGCTGTAAATGAAAGACAATCAACAATATCAGCATTTAGGCCTGGGGATACAGATTGTGTCACCGATCTGACACTGATATCAAGTCATGCTGCTCTCTCCACCCACTGGAATGTACAGGATAAGGACCACATGCCGTGCGTCGTCCTGATCACGAAAGGAAAACCACCTAGACACAGGAAACCTAAACAGGTAGCAGGTACATGAGCAGGCGAATGATTTACATAGACTTTGGTAGGGGGCTGGGCCATTAAATCCCCTTTGGGGACGGCGTGGCCTAGTGGTTAAGTGGCACGGCTCACAACCAGAAGGTGCTGGGTTCGATCCCCATCACAGCACCGGCCGTTACCCCGGGGAAGCAAACCCTTAGAAAAATGCAGGAGGAAGCAGACCCTTACATAAAATGCTTGCTGAAGTCGGATGCACTGGGCCGACAGGCGCAAAATAAAAACCACAGTGTAACGCACACCCGCCTTGGGGAATAGAGAAATAAGGATAACCAAAAAAAAAACAAAAAAAAAAAAAAATCCCCTTTGTCCAACCTGGTAGAGTCAACAGGCTAGAAAAGAATAGCATTTGGCAATAAATAAAAAAAATGACGGAAAACCAGAAACAGACGACTTAAGACTTAAAAATGTCGCCAAGATAATGAGAGGAATGAGAAAAAACGCAGAGACACCATTTTCTTTAAAGCTTGAGCGACGGAATGAAAAAGAAAAGGAGGGATGAATTTCTAGCAGGGGCGGGTAATAATACCCTTCAGAAGTTCTGGCACATACATTCAAAGATGAATAGAGAGAATACAGGCCAGCTCATCCCAGTTACTCAGGACTCCACTGGGACGCCGCTGACAACAAATGAAGAGAAGACTACGATATTTTTCAACATGTATGTGATGCATTCAGACAAAGGTGGTAGAATTGCGAGCTAGGAAATTAGGATACGTGTTCTAGACACTGTCTAATGGGAAGAGGCTTATCTAGACTTGATAACTGAGGCTGAAGTGGTACATTTTAAAGGCGCTAGCAAGAACGCGGCCCCAGGTTCTGATTGGGTACAGCATTTCCACATGAAGCAACTGGGTGAGACAGAATAGAAATGACGTGAGTGACAGCAAAACTACCATAGGGAAGGCATCAGTGCCTGGCTTCATATCTATCTATAACCATTCCCTAAACCTGGTAAGGGTTCTATGTTCCTCGGTAGCTATATAATAATCACTCTACAGAACGTCTATGGAACGATGGCTGAGAAGAAAGTCGCCAGAAAAAAAAATGTCCTTAATCCATAACGTGAGCATATTTTACCCGAAACCCTCGGCTGTTGCAGATCAGTAGGGGAGACCTGGGATTTGTACTGCTACTAATGCTAATAGACCTCGTTCGTCCAATTTGGAATACGGGTCAAATGCCACAGGAACTGAAGGATACCATAATTGTCTACATGTACAAGCACAAGAACAATCGTAAATCGTGCGATAACCACAGGGGAATCTCTCTCCTGTCGATCGCTGGTAAAATTATAGCTTGAGTCTTGCTCAACCGCTTATCAACTCATCTCCAGCAGAAGCTACTCTCAGAGAGTCAATGTGGTTTCCGAACTAGTCGAGGTACCGTTGACATGATTTTTGCAGTTTGTCAAATCCGAGAGAAATGTCAGGGACAGCGTAGTCATCTTCACGACTTTTGTTGACCTGGCAAAGGCACCTGACACCATAAACAGGGACGGATTCTGGAAAATCATGGCGAAGTTCGTTTGCCCGGAAAAATTCATCAGATTTTCGCAATTTCGATGAAAACCTGTCGGACCGTGTGCTGAAATGATGGGGAACTTTCTGCAGCATTTTCTGTCATCAATGAAATCCAACCGGGTTGTATGCTGGCTCCCAATGTTCTTTAGCATGGTATTTGCAGTCATGATTTCTGATGCAACACGTGGCTGTGACACTGGCGTACAGATCAGATACCGGACAGATGAGCAGCTGTTCACTCTGAGACGCCTAAAGTTCCTCAGAAAGGTGAAAGAAGTAACCATCTTAGATCTCCACTACGGGATTGCTGCGTCATTAACACGTGCTCATAACAGGACGTGCAGAACCATGGATGAGTTGCCCGCTGCCTGCACTGACTTTGGCTTTGCGGTCAACACCAAGAAAACGGAGGTGATGCTTCTACATGCGCCAGAGGAGCCCTACCACGAACCAAACATCACTGTGCAGGGCCATCAGCTACAAGCAGTTGATAGCTCTACTAACCTTGGTAGTACCCTTACCAGAGAAGCTAATATTGATTCTAAGGTCCACACCAGGATCTCCAAAGCGAGTGCAGCTTTTTGAAGACGACGAACAAACGTTTGGAACCGGCAAGGATTCAGTGTCGCCTCCAAGATCAATGTGTACCCTTCTGTACGCGTGGGAAACATGGATAGTCTATAGCAGGCATATCATGGAATTTAATCATTTCCACGTAAACTTCTCAAGATTTTATTATCCCATATCTCACATCCACATTTACTCAATTCTTCTCAAGATTATATTATCCCATATCTCACATCCATATTTACACAATTCTTCTCAAGATTTTATTATCCCATATCTCACATCCACATTTACAAATTCTTCTCAAGATTATATTATCCCATATCTCACATCCACATTTACAAATTCTTCTCAAGATTTTATTATCCCATATCCCACATCCACATTTACACAATTCTTCTCCAGATTATATTATCCCATATCCCACATCCACATTTACACAATTCTTCTCAAGATTATATTATCCCATATCCCACATCCACATTTACACAATTCTTCTCAAGATTATATTATCCCATATCCCACATCCACATTTACACAATTCTTCTCAAGATTATATTATCCCATATCCCACATCCACATTTACACAATTCTTCTCCAGATTATATTATCTAATATCCCACATCCACATTTACACAATTCTTCTCCAGATTATATTATCCCATATCGCACAACAAGATTTACAGAATTCTTTTCAAGCGTATTTGGCTTGTCCTCGTTCGTTCAATCTCCCACTACCAAGCCATGAAAAGGGCTTTGCAAGTAGCAGAATGAAATCCGGAGAACGGAATGCGTTGTTTCGTAATTTACAGCTTGACTGTGATATTTGCACCTTTCGGTCCGACACATCAGACTTCCAGGCATTTTTTTGGTACTGAGTTAGCATTTCCTCTTCAATCACTTATCCTTAGCCAGTCTGTTTTGTTGCAGCCTGTTTTCCATGATCACCGTGTGGAGGTGTAGAAGGGTTTTGGCAGCTCTGATTCGCTTGCCCTGACGCTAGCAGTCAGCTATGGGTCGCTGACCCTGATGCTAGCAGTCAGCTATTGGTCCCTGACCCTGACGCTAGCAGTCAGCTATGGGTCACTGACCCTGACGCTAACAGTCAGCTATGGGTCGCTGACCCTGACGCTAGTATTCAGCTATGGGTGGCTGACCGCTGCAGCTCATCCGCTGCGCAGCATCTCGATCCCCTCAAGATGATATTACCCCCATATTCCACAACCCAGAAGTCATTCATACTGCAGGTCAAAGAATAAATCTTGCCAGCCTCGCATGTGGGCATATTTGGGACCTGTTATCTATGAAATAACGCTATACCAGACCCAGCCATGGTCATTGTGCCGCCCATGAATATGTCAATCAAGTGTTCATTCTGTGTGGCTGGGTTTCTCGGGAAATGAATTCAACATTTAATCTAAGGATGTAGTAAAATCTTAACTAGACTCCTAAATTTGATTACGACGCAGAAGCGTGCTGGTACAGACACTGGAACATTCAATCACTTCGATTGTTGTTCTGGAGTGCCTCTGATCGATTAAAGACAAATATCGTGGGTTTGAATTTCAACAGAAATTGCTGAAACCACAATCCGGTACGTGGCAACCAGTACATCTGCAGCTGAAACCGTTACCAAGCAGCTATCAAACACTAAAGGCTAGTTCAAGCATTCGCGACAGAGTTGAGACATTTATGCGAAACATTACCGTTACAGATTGAAGAAGAGGCGACGATGGACAGAGAAAGATAGGCCGAAACATAGCGGGGAACAGATAGAGACAAGGGAAGATAAATAGAGACAGAGAGGAGGACAAAGACGAAAGACAAAGACAAAGGGAGAGACAAAGAGAAAGGAAGAGTGACGGAGAGAAGGGTAGAGAAAGACAGAGAGATAGAGACAGAGGGACAAATGGAGAGAAAAAGATAGACACAGAGATATGGACAGAGAAAGATGGACAGAGATAAGGAGAGACAGAAAAAAGGAAACAGAGAGAGACAAAGAGGGTCAAAGAGAGACAAAGATTATCACAGACAAAGAGAAATACAGAAACAGGAAAAGAGACATACAGATAAATAGTGAAATTATCCACTGTATCAGCCGATGGTCCTCCACACCTAGTCATAATGAAGACCGATTGTTGTGTTTCTGTTGTAGAATTTGTCTGGTCTTAGTTTGTCTAGATCAAAACGACTCCGTCTCCATCATGCTGGATATTGTTCTTCATTCTTTTTTTTATTTTCCTTTTCCTTTTATCCCTCTCCTCTGGGCGCTATGCAGTTTGTGGCAGAGTCTAAAGCAGATTCCGGACCCAGACCCTACACCCCTACGCCCCCCCCCCCCCAAGACCCCCCCCCCTCCCCCTTTCTACACCGTGCACACGACAACAGGATTTATTATCGAAGACTGGTCAAAACGAGACTGTGACCATCATCATGATCCACGTAGTCGTGAATTTCCGAGAAGACTAGTATCACACTACAGCTAGGATTGTAGGCACACCTTCAGTGCGTTCCTGGAAATAATAAGGACGATTAAACAAGCTACCATCAGTCAAAAGTGGAGAACTCGATTCAGGCGGCTTCAGTCAACAGCAACATACTTCCGCTCTTCAATCAATCAATAACATGACAGCCCCGATTAGGAGCACGTCTTCGACAAATGCATGTCCTGTCATCAACTCTGACCTGTCTATGTCTGTAGAAGTCTTTATGGTTTCATGTTTTTAGCGCAACCAGTTTCATGCCCAACCTTCCTTAGTCAATTCTTACAACAGACTGACAGGTTACAGTGCACCTATTCTTTGTTCTACTCTCGAGCTTATGTAACACTTCATCATTCCTAATGTGTCTTTCATTTCTCTTCCATTCTCACTTCTTATCTTTGCTCCCTCCCCTACACATTTTACCCCCTTTCCACTGTTCTCAACTGCTTTTCACTTCACCAAATCGATAACTGCCTATGTACTTCGCCACATGGATCGATTTCTTGTTCTCAGCGTTTCAGTATTTGTTTTTCCGCACTCTTGAAGCGTTCAAACCTCTAGAATTGAATGTCTCTGATACACGTTATTTCTCTCTTCAAACTCCTCTATTTCGTTTTGTCTTTCCTGGAATACCAGAACGAGAATAATGTTTCCTGCAAGTGTCAATAAGTATTTCATATTGTCCTTCTCAAGAGTGCATCCCTATTCGAGGGCTATGTGTGTGGGCTTTATTCTGCCTGGGCAGCTTCTGTGTGCATTTGTCATTGTTTTGTCCTTGTTAGATCTGAGAATGTCTCAATGTTTTTAGTTTTCCTTTTCAGACAAAATATAAGGGATCAAGATGCTGAGCAGCGCATATGCTGCAGTGGTCAGCGACCCATAGCTGACTGCTAGCGTCAGGGCCAGCGAAACAGAGATGCTAAGACCCGTCTACACCTCCATGGGGTGATCCTGGATAACAGGCTGCAGTAGGGCAGACTGGCTAATGAGAAGGGATCGAAGAGGGAATGCTAACCCGGTACTCAAAAAATGCTTGCTGAAGTCGGATGTGTTGGACCGAAAGGTGCAAATATTGCAGTCAAGCTGTAAACTACAACGCATTCCGTTCTCTGGACTACATTCTGCTACTTAAGCCCTTTTGGGGTTTGGTAGCGGGAGATTGAGAACAAACGAGGCCAAACTAAGCCAAGACAAAATGCATGTCTAATCTAACTTTGTCATTTAGCGTGGGGGTGGGACAAGGATGAGGTGGTGTGTAGAATGAGGCGAGCACTCTGCACTTACTAGAAAGCCTAGGTACAAATCAGAGCATCACATTATTTCCCACCACCACATTCGGGATCAAGATGCTGCAGTGGTCAGCTACCCATAGCTGACTGCTAGCGTCAGGGCCAGCGAACCATAGCTGCCAAGACCCTTCTACACCTCGACGTGGTGATCCTGGATAACAGGCTGCAGCAGGGCAGACTCGCTAAGGAGAAGGGATCGAAGAGGGAATGCTAACCCGGTACTCAAAAAATGCTTGATGAAGTCGGATGTGTTGGACCAAAAGGTCCAAATATCGCAGCCAAGCTGTAAACTACGACACAACGCATTCCGTTCTCTGGACTATATTCTGCTACTTAAGCCCTTTTAGGGTTTGGTAGTGGGAGATTGAGAACGAACGAAGAAGAAGAAGAAGAAGATTTCCCACCACATTCAACCAATGTAGGTTTTTGAAGGGTTGATAACTCGTCCAGGGATGTAAGGATGAACAGGATATTATGCAGGTGCCTCCATAACAGAAAAGTGAGGCTTTCGGCTTTCAAGAAAATGAACGAAAGGACAAAACAGGTTTTATTCGAGACCCGCTAGTTTCATGTCCCATAGTCACAATGTAGGTGAATTCCTAGTGCTACGGAGACGGAAGAAAAACTCGGAGGTCCCGTGTATATGTTGTGCAAGTAAAAGAACTCTTGAACGTTGACAATAGAAAATAGCAGACTTTTAACCGCTGTCTGCGAAAAAAAATTTAAAATTGTATTAATTCCTACCAATTACTCCACCGAGGCTCAAAAAGAAGCAGGACGTTAAATCGCATTAAGAACCCACTACCGATAGCTTTGACGGTGGAGTGGTATGAAGGATACGCATCCACTTTTCTGTTTGAGTACCTGGATGACACGGATTCTAAGTTGGAGGAGAAGCATGAAGATGATTAGAAGGATGAATAAAGGAAAGAATATAAGAATGGATCTTATCAGTGATCAGAAGATTACTGGGAGGAATCGAAACAGTGGTCGGAGGTACATTGTGAGGAATCGAAGCAGTCGTCGGATGTACATTGGGAGGAATCGGAGCAGTCGGAGGAAGTACAATGGGAGGAATCGGAGCAGTCGGAGGAGGTACATTGGGAGGAATCGGAGCAGTCGGAGGAGGTACATTGGGAGGAATCGGAGCAGTCGGAGGAGGTACATTGGGAGGAATCGGAGCAGTCGGAGGAGGTACATTGGGAGGAATCGGAGCAGTCGGAGGAGGTACATTGGGAGGAATCGGAGCAGTTGGAGGAGGTACATTGGGAGGAATCGGAGCAGTCGTCGGAGGTGTTCTCGGAGGTACATTCGGAGGAATCGGAGCAGTCGCCGGAGGTGTTCTCGGAGGTACATTCGGAGGACTCGGAGCAGTCGTCGGAGGTACATTGGGAGAAATCGGAGCAGTCGTCGGAGGTGTTCTCGGAGGTACATTAGGAGGAATCGGAGCAGTCGTCGGAGTTGTTCTCGGAGGTACATTCGGAGGAATCGGAGCAGTCGTCGGAGGTGTCGTTGAAGGTACATTGGGAGGAATCGGAGCAGTCGGAGGAGGTACATTGGGAGGAATCTGAGCAGTAGGAGGAGATACATTGGGAGGAATCGAAGCAGTCGTCGGAGGTGTCGTTGGTGCAGTCGTCGGAAGTACAATGGGAGGAATCGGAGCAGTCGTCGGAGGTGTCGTTGGAGCATTCGTCGAAAGTACATTGGGAGAAATCGGAGCAGTCGTCGGGAGTACATTGGGAGGAATCGGAGCAGTCGTCGGAGGTACATTAGGAGGAATCGGAGCAGTCGTTGGAGGTGTCGTCGGAGGTACATTAGGAGGAATCGGAGCAGTCGTTGGCGGTACATTGGGAGGAATCGGAGCAGTCGTCGGAGAAATCGGCGGAATGGTAGCATGCATATTGGAAATAATCACCGCAGTGGTAGTATGCATATTGAAAGGAATAAATGAGGGGATAGTATGCATATTAGAAGGAATCATCGGAGTGGTAGGAAGAATATTGGAAGTATTCAGTGGAGGGGTAGAAAGAATATTGGAAGAAATCTATGGAGTGTTTTAAAGAATATTGGAAGTAATTAACAGAGTGATAGGAAGAATATTGGAAGTATTCAACGGAGTGGTAGGAAGAATATTGGAAGAAACCTATGGAGTGTTTTAAAGAATAATTGAAGTAATTAACAGAGTGATAGGAAGAATATTGGAAGTATTCAGCGGATGGGTAGAAAGAATATTGGAAGAAATCTATGGAGTGTTTTAAAGAATATTGGAAGTAATTAACAGAGTGATAGGAAGAATATTGGGAAGTATTCAACGGAGTGGTAGGAAGAATATTGGAAGTATTCAACGGAGTGGTAGGAAGAATATTGGAAGTATTCAACGGAGTGGTAGGAAGAATATTGGATGTATTCAACGGAGTGGTAGGAAGAATATTGGAAGTATTCAACGTATGAAGCATATGCGGAGGGATCGTTATTGGTATAAGGCAACAGAAATGAGAACAGCTGACTAATGTAAACAACAAGAGAGAGTGCGAAAGTATGAACCTGGTATGCTGTTTCTATCTGTGGAAATAATCCAGATGGACCTTGTCAGACTGGCTCAGTTCAAGGGAAACGATGAGCAAGCACCAGCCACAAAAACAAATACATAAATGCTACGTATTAAATATAAAATAAATAAGTCCCACAGCAGAAACTGCCGTCGGGGACGATGTGTTAGAGGCTTCACCGCACAGCCACAGCCCGCGTGAGGAGAGGTGCCTAGTTGCCTCGGTCGCTGGATTTCATTCTCTAACCGTAGTTCAAGTACCCATTTACGACTGGGTCGACTGAAGCGTGCCGATATTTGGCGTTGAATATACGGGAAGGAACATAAACAGGATGGGAAATAGTGCGAGAGTAATGATTATCATCATCAAGTGACAGGCCACATGGCGCTGACGATCAATTTCTTCCACAAATAATCAGCCCTTAGAGCGTCTCAGCACTTCCTTTGCTCCTTATTTTCCCATCATGCTTGTCCTGTACCCTGATCTATTTTTTCTGTCTTCCTTCCACTCCTTTTCTCTCGATCACAAGGTTTACCTGTCCTTTCTTTGTGAGTACATGTTCAATGAACCTTTCCCGCCGTCTTTTTATTTTAGTTAACACTAATCTTTGTATATTGTTTTCTTGTAATCTATCGTCAGTGTATTATTTATTTGTCCAAGTGTATGTAACATTCTTCTAAGGAATCACATTTCTCTTGCTGCTAATGTGTTCTCTATCTGTTTATTCATTGTCTAGGACACACGTCCATAAAAAAATACTGGTTCAACATGGCTTTGCAAGATTCTCTCTCCCTCTCTCTCTCTCTCTCTCTCTCTCTCTCTCTCTCTCTCTCTCTCTCTCTTCCTTTCACTCTTTTAAACATTTACTGCCTAGGACTTGCTTGTTAGTTTGTTTCTTATTTTCCGGAAGCCTGCTGCAGCTAGGCGAGAGAGAAACGAACTCGCGAACACGGAAACCGTAAATTCTATGGACGCTGCTATCTGACAGGCCTAGGGCCTAGGAGACTGAGTTCATCTGGCCACAGAATCTGTAATGGAAATTAAGGGAAACAATTTTGGGACGAATTGCTGCCCCTGATGGGAATAGCGTCAGCTTGGTCTTGGAATATCTAGCGAAATGTTTCTAGGAGAAAGAAAAACTCTACAAAAACTCACTTCTGCCGGCATTTTACTTCTGAAAAGCAGGTTGTCTAAAAATAAATAAATAAATAATTTGGCGAATTAGAATCATGTGTCATGTTGAACAGAAATGGCTGGGAATGATGCTACGGTAGCTTTCGGTATTCTCATGAACCGTGAAAGGTGTTCTAATCTAGGATCTCAAAAAACAAGCGCGGGTCATATGAGGTCAGTCGAGGCTTATCCTGTTGCTGGTCATGGAATGAAATCATGATGTGCGATAATCGATACACCCGTTGTTGAAAAAGGGCATTCTCCTATAAAAGACTAAACGTAAATGTTTGCTCAAGATCTATAACTAATCTATAATCGATATCTCAATCAGGTAGTTCGCACGGAATGCAGCCTTTATCGGTGCTAGGTGCTTTTTAGCGATACAAAAGTTTCGTTGTGGGCCCGGAATAATTTTGATGGCTCATCGCCTTCCTCTGAAAAGAAGATGTTTTCTTCGTTTTTCTTTTTTTTTTCTGCAATTAATTGCTATATGTGACATATTTGCGTATATAAAATAAACATCTTTTCGTGTTTTTTTAATTAGAGTATTTATTTGATTGACATTTGAGGCATGCGGTCTTTTAAATAAAATAACCCTCTATTCACATCGTTCCTGGTGTTGCTATAACTCAGACACAAGGCTCTCGTCTCTCAAGAAACCAATGAACGAAAGCGCGAAATGGCGTGTGTTCAAATCTTAAAAGTTTCAATTTCAGACGTCCCCTAGTGTTTCAGTGGAGGTGGGATCGGCGCTTAGTCCTATTGGAGATCCCGTGTACACGTTGTGTCGTTGTGTACGTAAAAAAGCCCGTGGCAGCTGAAAGTCGAATAGAACAGGCTGTTAGCGGGTGTCTGGGGAAAATGAGTGGCCTGTTCGAAGACCAGAAGAAGATCCTGAATGGCGCAGACACAACACGTCAACCCTCTGTTTGTCTCCACACTCGTTTGCAAGTATATACACAAATGACCTCTTGACCCCTAGGAATAGATGATTAACGACTAAGAGGGAATGTCGTAACTACGAAAACGTTGAGTGCCACTGCTTTAACAAACAGCAGGCAGATTGTTTCGTAAGCGTTCACCGAGTTGTTTAGTGAACGCGTTCACCGAGCTGCTTAGTGAACGCGTTCACCGAGCTGTTTAGTGAGCGTTCACCGAGCTGTTTAGTGAGCGTTCATCGAGCTGTTTAGTAAGCGTTCACGAGTTGTTTAGTGAACGCGTTCATCGAGCTGTTTAGTGAACGCGTTCACCGAGCTGTTTAGTGAGCGTTCATCGAGCTGTTTAGTAAGCGTTCACGAGTTGTTTAGTGAACGCGTTCATCGAGCTGTTTAGTGAACGCGTTCACCGAGCTGTTTAGTGAGCGTTTACCCAGTTGTTTAGTGAACGCGTTCACCGAGCTGTTTAGTGAACGTTCACCGAACTGTTTAGTGAACGCGTTCACCGAGCTGTTTAGTGAGCGTTCACCGAGCTGTTTAGGGAGCGTTCACCGAGCTGTTTAGTGAGCGCTCACCGATCTGTTTAGTGAACGCGTTCACCGAGTGTTCACCGAGCTGTTTAGTGAGCGTTCACCGAGCTGTTTAGTTGACGCGTTCACCGAGCGTTCACCGAGCTGTTTAGTGAGCGTTCGCCGAGCTGTTTAGTGAGCGCTCACCGAGCTGTTTAATGAACGCGTTCACCGAGCTGTCTAGTGAGCATTCACCGAGCTGTTTAGTGAACGCGTTCACCGAGCTGTTTAGTGAACGCGTTCACCGAGCTGTTTAGTGAGCTTTCACCGAGCTGTTTAGTGAGCGTTCACCGAGCTGTTTAGTGAGTGTTCACCGAGCTATTCAGTGAGCGTTCACCAAGCTGTTTAGTGAGCGTTCACCAAGCTGTTTAGTGAACACGTTCACCGAGCTGTTTAGTGAGCTATCCCTGAGCTGTTTTGTGAGCGTTCACCGAACTGTTTAGTGAGCGTTCACCGAGCTGTTTTGTGAGCGTTCACCGAGCTGTTTAGTGAGCGTTCACCGAGCTGTTTAGTGAGCGTTCACCGAGCTGTTTTGTGAGCGTTCACCGAACTGTTTAGTGAGCGTTCACCGAGCTGTTTAGTGAACGTTCTGGGCAGTTAAAGGCTTGTTTACTTTATCATGTCTCTAATAGTAGTTTCCCACCGCGAACCAAGATGGCGACAGCAACACGTGTGTGGACAGACGTGAACGCGTATGGATGTGCAGTCCTTTTCTGTATGTACACACCTTACCGCCCTAGGTGCACACGTAAAGTGCGTTAGTAGCCGAATGTCCTGCTTGGCGGTTTTTCAGATGACTCGTTTCTCCCTCGCTCCATGTGAGATTTTTCTCATCCAAAAGTGCATCTTACGTGATTGCAAAACATCACGCTGAGCGGTCCGTCACATACGACTTCCAATATGCAAAATGAATATCAGAAATGTCATTAACGAATCTTTTCTTCTGATGTCTTGTCTTGAGTGCACCATAAAGGTATTGCTAAGACATGCATTGGTCAGACATGAGATTAACATTCCCAGCCCATCGAGCCTGGACGCTCTGCAACAGAGTAGATGCAAGGAAGTTGTGCTCATTGGGACACTTCATAGTTGGAAACCCTGTCCTGTCAGTTAATCTTGAGCAGCCGCAGCACACAGCCCACGTGGAAGTGAGCCGTCTGGCATGACTGCTGTACACAGTCCAGGTCTCGCAAGCGTAGAGAGTGGAAAGAACGATGGCAGGTTTCCACATACTAACTTCCTTTGGACAATATATATCGTTAACTTGTGTATGGAGATTTGATTGGCTGATCGAATCACGTCCTGTCGCTGGAGATTGGCTGATCTAATCTCGTAATAATGATGTCATCATACGTGGGTTGTATCTAGTCAAAACAAATGGCGTCACTAAGTTTTAAGGCGTTTCCCGGAATAATTATGAAAGTAGTTCATTATTTTAAAATAAACTTCTCGTATCCCTTCCCTGTCTCACATCCTCATTACACTCTTTGATATTGTAAGATATGACACTGTTCTGAATGTAGGAGTTGAGATTCGAGGAAGAGACGAATGGCTTGAAGTGGGGGAGGAGGAGAGAGAGAGATGGAATGGGGGATGAGTTTAAAAGAGTAAAAATCGGTAATTTTATAGGACAGAATATGTGTACGTTGGAGAAGGGAGTAAATGGACATGTAAAAGATATGGACGAAGGAGGAAGAAGACATGACGAAAGAAGAGACCATCAAGGTTCGACCTTGGGAAGGATATTTTATCTTATAGAAACTAGTTTCACATGTAGGGTTGGTTTGTTCTCACTATCCAACTCGAGAAATGGTACGAACGATTGGAATGCACATGGAAATTAAAACAAAACATTGCATTGCAGGTCACTGCGTGTTTACGCGTCGGTTTTTATCTGGGACCCGGAATGTCGTTTGACGTGTTCAAAAAACCTCAGTTTTTGGGTCATTACTTCATTTATGAGTCAATTCTCCACATTCAGGTCTTGCCGGATTGATTTGTTTCTTTCTTTCTTTGTCCACGGGATTTTCAGGATTCTTCTGTAGCATTGTGTTTTAAAAGCAGATATCTTCTCTTATTGCTTATGAAATCGTCCCCTGTTTACCAATCTGAAATGCTGAACCATATTTCTACTGATTGTTCCAAATCTAAGGAGACCACAGCCAGGAGAAATGAGATATCACCGACAGGGAGAGGATTAGCTAGATCCAGCAAGACCTCCCAGAGGGAATAGCTCACAATAAATGATGGCATGACGTTAGCTGGAGAGGTCAAAGAGTGACTCAAATTCGCTATTTATATCTTTCCTATGCAGATTTACCGTCATTAGATTATAGCCAAGGGGTGACTCCAGTGACTGAGACGTCCCAGTCGTCAAAGCTGTAAATTGGTACCAGATTTGCCGTTATGGAAGAAATACAGAGGGAAATGGAACTGGCAAACCCACCTTGTGGCCTCGTAAAATGATATATTTTACACTTCACCCCCTGCGATGATCTGCACACACTTCACCCCCGGCGATGATCTGCACACACTTCACCCCCGGCGATGATCTGCACACACTTCACCCCCGGCGATGATCTGCACCTACTACCGTCACTGACTCAGAGGTATGTCCCAGGTGATACCGCTGAAGAGAGAAAGAACGAAAGATATAGAGTGAGAGTGAGATAGCTAGTGAACAGCAGTCTAATAGTACACTGCCGTCTGGGATGAAGTATTAGACTTCATTTTACTTGGTCTTAGCTTATTCTGAGGTTCTGTGACCAGTGCGCTTTCGCGCCACCTTAACTGTTAGTCAAGTTTTCATTTACATCTAAGTAAATTGGGACGTATCGAGACTGCAGATTGAACCCTGCCCCTTTTCCACGGGAGATAAAGAGATTGAGCGATTTCAAGGCCTTCAGACCAAGTAATCCTGCTGCAGAGGTTATCTAATGTAATTGCACTAGAAACGGAGATACCGCCCTTCTCGCTCTACAGTTTACGTGTCAATTTGATAAACCAACGATTCGATACTGGCAGCTGAACTATATCGATGCGATCTGTCATGACTCAGCCGTGAACCTGGCGTTACACTGACTAAATGGACGCCATGTTTTTTGTGTGTATTTTTTTTTTTTTTTTTCAAATTTTGTGGTCGACTGAATAACCTGCGTTCGTTTGCACTGAATGACAATCCTAACACCTTTTTGTTCACCGTTATTTCGCTTGTCGTTTTCAGAGAGGCTCTGTGTGTCACAAGGCCGAGAAGAGGATCACTGCCAAGCCGAGAGCATGCCTCACGACGATACGGCCTAACGCCTCTAGAAAAGAAAACTTTCTGAATGTGACATGGATGAGAAACAGATCACTGCCATGCCTAGAGCTTCCTGTACGACGCTACTAATGATTATGTCTAGCGCCTCTAGAACAGAACACTCTTTATGTGTGACAGAGATGGGAAACAGGGAGCCTACCCCCCCCCCCCCTACCCCCCTACCTCACACACATTGCGCCCCTCGCCCCCCCCCCCCCGGAAGTGACGACTAACAGCGTGGCTTTGTTTTCTTCGTCTTCCTTCGTTCTTAAACTCCCGTTACCAAGCCCTGAACGCTCACAAACTCGCGCTACCAAGCCTTGAACATTCTCAAACTCCCGCTACCAAGCCCTGAACGTTCTCAAACTCCCGCTACCAAGCCCTGAACGTTCTCAAACTCCCGCTACCAAGTCCTGAACGTTCTCAAACTGCCGCTACCAAGCCCTGAACGTTCTCAAACTCCCGCTACCAAGTCCTGAACGTTCTCAAACTCCCGCTACCAAGCCCTGAACGATCTCAAACTCCCGCTACCAAGCCCTGAACGTTCTCAAACTCCCGCTACCAAGCCCTGAACGTTCTCAAACTCCCGCTACCAAGCCCTGAACGTTCTCAAACTCCCGCTACCAAGTCCTGAACGTTCTCAAACTCCCGCTACCAAGCCCTGAACATTCTCAAACTCCCGCTACCAAGTCCTGAACGTTCTCAAACTCCCGCTAACAAGTCCTGAACGTTCTCAAACTCCCGCTACCAAGCCCTGAACGTTCTCAAACTCCCGCTACCAAGCCCTGAACGATCTCAAACTCCCGCTACCAAGCCCTGAACGTTCTCAAACTCCCGCTACCAAGTCCTGAACGTTCTCAAACTCCCGCTACAAAGTCCTGAACGTTCTCAAACTCCCGCTACCAAGCCCTGAACGTTCTCAAACTCCCGCTACCAAGCCCTGAACGTTCTCAAACTCCCGCTAACAAGTCCTGAACGTTCTCAAACTCCCGCTACCAAGCCCTGAACGTTCTCAAACTCCCGCTACCAAGTCCTGAACGTTCTCAAACTCCCGCTACCAAGTCCTGAACGTTCTCAAACTCCCGCTACCAAGTCCTGAACGTTCTCAAACTCCCGCTACCAAGCCCTGAACGTTCTCAAACTCCCGCTAACAAGTCCTGAACGTTCTCAAACTCCCGCTAACAAGTCCTTAAAAGGACTTTGCAAGTAGTAGGATGTTGGGAGAACGAAATGCACCGTATTCTAGTTTACAGTTTAACTGCGATATTTGCACCTACCAGTTCAATACACCCGACTTCAGCATGGCATATTTGGGTACCTGGTTAGCCTTCCCTCTTTGATCCCTTCTCCTTAGCATGTCTGCCTTGTAGCAGATTGTTATCCAGGATCACCACGTGGAGGCGGAGAAGAAGATCATCCACATCATGACGCCGTCGTCTGGGTCGGGTAAAGCTCAAAAACCAACAGGACAAAGGTAAAGACAGCCCCACAGCAGAAACTGCCACCAGCGATGGAGTGTTAGTGACTTCTTTGTACGAAGTCATACCTTATTTATGAGGTAGAGTGCCAACTCGCTGTTTGCCCATTCCAAACAGTACATCAGGTAACAATTTTCAACTGGGTTGTTATTGTTAGGCCCATTCGTACTTCAGTTAGGTGCTCTTGATGATTTTCTTTGGTGGCGGGTTAGAGTGGTTCTCCTCACATCCCAAGGTTTACTTGAGAAGGTGAACCGGAGTACTTCTGTCTGTAGTGCAATACTACACTCCTCATTTAGCTCACCCCTATGGAGATCACAGTATCGATCCCCACCTCGTTAGTTAGACTGTCATGAAACAGCCTGTTTCCAAGGCCAACTGCTTGGAAGTCTTTTTTTCTTCGTTCATTCTCAATCTTCCACTACCAAACCTGGAAAGGGCTTAAGTAGCCGAATGTAGTCCAGAGAACGGAATGCGTTGTGTCGTAGTTTACAGCTTGGCTGCGATATTTGCACCTTTCGGTCCGACACATCCGACTTCAACAAGCATTTTTTGAGTACCGGGTTAGCATTCCCTCTTCGATCCCTTCTCCTTAGTCTGCCCTGCTGCAGCCTGTTATCCAGGATCACCGCGTGGAGGTGTAGAAGGGTCTTGGCAGCTATGGTTCCTTGGCCCTGACGCTAGCAGTCAGCTATGGGTCGCTGACCACGGCAGCTCATGAGCTGCTCGGCGTCTTGATCCCACTGCTTGGAAGTGACGGGGTGGGGTATCTGGTTCAGTATGATTCACTTGACCCTGACTAACGTATCCTGTCCTCCTACAACTGGGTCGATTGGAGCATGCTGATAACGACAGCTGAAACTCGCACCTTTGTAGTGACAAGCGAGAGCTCTACTACTACTCTACCAGACGCCAACACAATATTCTACTTATAATACGCTAATAAAAGAGTAGACAAAACGTTTACTAGAGAGTCAGGAAAAAAGACATTCCTTACTGTATTATACCATCTGCAAATTCTCCACTTCTCTCCCATTTGTGCAAATTCCCGATGTCTCTCTCTCTTAGGCAATTTCCCGATGTTTCTCTCTCTTCGGCAAATTCCCGATGTCTCTCTCTCTCTCTCTCTCTTCGGCAAATTCCCGATGTCTCTCTCTCTCTCTCTCTTCGGCAAATTCCCGATGTCTCTCTCTCTCTCTCCCTCTTCGGCAAATTCCCGATATCTCTCTCTCCATTCTCGAAGTTTCCGATGTCTCTCTAATTTCTGCAAAGTTCCAGATTTCTTTCTTTCTCTCTCTCTCTGTCTGTTTCTCTCTCTCTGTCTGTCTCTCTCTCTCTCTCTCTCTCTCTCTCTCTCTTTATGCAAATCCCCGGTGTCTCTTTCCCTGTGGCAAACTATAGATGTATCTCTCCATTCTCCAAGTTCCTGATGCCATTGCCTTTCTGCAAGTTCCAGATTTCTCTCATTCTCTCTCTCTCTCATTCTCTCTCTCTCTCTCTCTCTCTCTCTCTCTCTTTCACTTGTGGAAATTGTCGATGCTACTCTTCCTTTTGCAAACTCTCAATGTCTCCTTCCCTTCTGCAAACTCAATGTCTCCTTCCCTTCTGCAAACTCTCAATATCTCCTTCCCTTATGCAAACTCAATGTCTCCTTCCCTTCTACAAACTCTCAATGTCTCCTTCCCTTATATAAACTCTCGATGTCTCCTTCCCTTATACAAACTCTCAATGTCTCCTTCCCTTATACAAACTCTCAATATCTCCTTCCCTTATGCAAACTCAATGTCTCCTTCCCTTCTACAAACTCTCAATGTCTCCTTCCCTTATATAAACTCTCAATGTCTCCTTCCCTTCTACAAACTCTCAATGTCTCCTTCCCTTCTACAAACTCTCAATGTCTCCTTCCCTTATATAAACTCTCGATGTCTCCTTCCCTTCTGTAAACTCTCAATGTCTCCTTCCCTTCTACAAACTCTCAATGTCTCCTTCCCTTATACAAACTCTCAATGTCTTCTTCCCTTATATAAACTCTCAATGTCTCCTTCCCTTTAACAAACTCTCGATGTCTCCTTCCCTTCTGCAAACTCTCGATGTCTCCTTCCCTTCTACAAACTCTCAATGTCTCCTTCCCTTATAAAAACTCTCGATGTCTCCTTCCCTTATATAAACTCTCGATGTCTCCTTCCTTTCTGCAAACTATCAATGTCTCCTTCCCTTATACAAACTCTAAATGTCTCCTTCCCATCTGAAAACTCTCAATGTCTCCTTCCCTTATACAAACTCTCGATGTCTCCTTCCCTTCCGCAAACACTCCACTTCTCCTTCCCTTATACAAACTCTCGATGTCTCCTTTCCTTCTGCAAACACTCCACTTCTCCTTCCCTTTAACAAACTCTCAATGTCTCCTTCCCATCTGCAAACTCTCAATGTCTCCTTCCCTTATACAAACTCTCGATGTCTCCTTTCCTTCTACAAACACTCCACTTCTCCTTCCTATTAACAAACTCTCAATGTCTCCTTCCCATCTGCAAACTCTCAATGTCTCCTTCCCTTATACAAACTCTCGATGTCACTTTCCTTCTGCAAACACTCCACTTCTCCTTCCCTTTAACAAACTCTCAATGTCTCCTTCCCATCTGCAAACTCTCAATGTCTCCTTCCCTTATACAAACTCTCGATGTCTCCTTTCCTTCTGCAAACACTCCACTTCTCCTTCCTATTAACAAACTCTCAATGTCTCCTTCCCATCTGCAAACTCTCAATGTCTCCTTCCCTTATACAAACTCTCGATGTCTCCTTTCCTTCTGCAAACACTCCACTTCTCCTTCCTATTAACAAACTCTCAATGTCTCCTTCCCATCTGCAAACTCTCAATGTCTCCTTCCCTTATACAAACTCTCGATGTCTCCTTTCCTTCTGCAAACACTCCACTTCTCCTTCCCCTTAACAAACTCTCAATGTCTCCTTCCCTTATACAAACTCTCAATGTCTCCTTCCCTTCTACAAACTCTCAATGTCTCCTTCCCTTATAAAAACTCTCGATGTCTCCTTCCCTTCTACAAACTCTCAATGTCTCCTTCCCTTATACAAACTCTCAATGTCTCCTTCCCTTCTACAAACTCTCAATGTCTCCTTCCCTTATACAAACTCTCAATGTCTCCTTCCCTTATACAAACTCTCGATGTCTCCTTCCCTTCTGCAAACAATCCACTTCTCCTTCCCTTCTACAAACTCTCGATGTCTCCTTCCCTTATACAAACTCTCAATGTCTCCTTCCCTTATACAAACTCTCGATGTCTCCTTCCCTTCTGCAAACAATCCACTTCTCCTTCCCTTATACAAACTCTCAATGTCTCTATCCCTTATACAAACTCTCGATGTCTCCTTCCCTTATACAAACTCTCGATGTCTCCTTCCCTTATACAAACTCTCGATGTCTCCTTCCCTTATAAAACTCTCAATGTCTCCTTCCCTTATACAAACTCTCGATGTCTCCTTCCCTTCTGCAAACACTCCACTTCTCCTTCCCTTATACAAACTCTCAATGTCTCCTTCCCTCATACAAACTCTCGATGTCTCCTTCCCTTCTGCAAACACTCCACTTCTCCTTCCCTTATACAAACTCTCGATGTCTCCTTCCCTTCTGCAAACACTCCACTTCTCCTTCCCTTATACAAACTCTCGATGTCTCCTTCCCTTCTGCAAACACTCCACTTCTCCTTCCCTTATACAAACTCTCGATGTCTCCTTCCCTTCTGCAAACACTCCACTTCTCCTTCCCTTATACAAACTCTCGATGTCTCCTTCCCTTATAAAAACTCTCAATGTCTCCTTCCCTTATACAAACTCTCGATGTCTCCTTCCCTTCTGCAAACACTCCACTTCTCCTTCCCTTATACAAACTCTCGATGTCTCCTTCCCTTCTGCAAACACTCCACTTCTCCTTCCCTTATACAAACTCTCAATGTCTCCTTCCCTCATACAAACTCTCGATGTCTCCTTCCCTTCTGCAAACACTCCACTTCTCCTTCCCTTATACAAACTCTCGATGTCTCCTTCCCTTCTGCAAACACTCAACTTCTCCTTCCCTCATACAAACTCTCGATGTCTCCTTCCCTTCTGCAAACACTCCACTTCTCCTTCCCTTATACAAACTCTCGATGTCTCCTTCCCTTATACAAACTCTCGATGTCTCCTTCCCTTCTGCAAACACTCCACTTCTCCTTCCCTTATACAAACTCTTGATGTCTTTCCCTCTCTCTCTCTCTCCCTTCTGCAAATTCCCGATGTATCTCTGCCAAATGTTCTGCATGAACGACTACAGGAAACAATCTGCCCATTAACAACCGTAACCACAGACTCCAGAACTTGGAATGTTGAGGTGGGTTACGCAGTTTTCCCATAGATGTAATCCATCGCTGTTTATTGCTACACATTTAAATCAGTTGTTTCTTTGCCTGCTTCAGATAATAGGTAATCTGCTCTATGAATACAATGAAGGAATCAAATATTAGAAGAGGCCAGGAGCATCCCCTATCGTGGGAATTTAACAACAGAACACGGAAGGTGCCAAATTGAAATCAGGAAGAGGATACGGATGGTAAATTTATTTTGACTGACGCGACGCAAACAATGACATTTTAAAAAATTGCTCACAAATTAACCATTTTCCGTACAACAAACAATTAACACTTTCCAGACCACCAACAATTTAACTTTTTCCAGTCTAACAAACAATTAACACTTTCCAGTCCAAACAACAATTTAACTTTATCTAGTCCAAGAACAATTTAACTATTTACAGTCCAACCAACAATTTAACCCTTTATAGTCCGACCAACAATTTAACTCTTCCCAGCCCAACAAACAATTTAACTATTTCCCTCTCAGCTAACAATTTTACCCATTCCAGTCCAACCAACAATTTAACCCTTTCAGTCCAACCAACAATTTAACTCTTTGCAGTCCAACCAACCGTTTAACACTTTGCAATTCAACCAACAGTTTAACCCTTTGCAGTTCAACAACAATATAACCCTTTGCAGTCCAACCAACAGTTTAACACTGCAATCCAACCAACAGTTTAACGCTTTGCAGTTCAACAACAATATAACCCTTTGCAGTCCAACCAACAATAAAACTCTTTGCAGTCCAACCAACAATATAACCCTTTGCAGTCCAACCAACAGTTTAACACTGCAATCCAACCAACAGTTTAACGCTTTGCAGTCCAACCAACAGTTTAATACTTTGCAGTCCAACCAACAGTTTAACACTTTGCAGTCCAACCAACCGTTTAACACTTTGCAGTCCAACCAACAGTTTAACACTTTGCAATCCAACCAACAGTTTAACACTTTGCAATCCAACCAACAGTTTAACACTGCAATCCAACCAACAGTTTAACACTGCAATCCAACCAACAGTTTAACACTTTGCAATCCAACCAACAGTTTAACACTGCAATCCAACCAACAGTTGAACACTTTTCAATCCAACCAACAGTTTAACACTTTGCAATCCAACCAACAGTTTAACGCTTTGCAATCCAACCAACAGTGTAAACCTGTTCAGTCCAAACCAACAGTTGGTGATCAAATGTTGTGTACAATCAGCGTTACTGTATTGCGTAGACGCGTGGGTTACGAACTAACGATTGGAGTAGAGAATGCATACTTTTGAAATGTGGGTATATAGAAGAGTGACCAGCATATCATAAAAAGAAAAGAAAGAAAAAGAAATAAGTAAGTTTTGTATGAGTGCATAAAGAACGAATGAATGAATGAAAGAGACAGTAAGGGTATCTTTGTCACATCAACAGACATAGTAATAGTTTGTCCATCACAAGTGATGAAGACCACTCTCTTTGTTCAGCCGTGTGGACAGTCGTATCTCTTGCTGTGTTAATAGTTTGTCCATCACAAGTGATGAAGACCACTCTCTTTGTTCAGCCGTGTGGACAGTCGTATCTCTTGCTGTGTTAATAGTTTGTCCATCACAAGTGATGAAGACCACTCTCTTTGTTCAGCCGTGTGGACAGTCGTATCTCTTGCTGTGTTAATAGTTTGTCCATCACAAGTGATGAAGACCACTCTCTTTGTTCAGCCGTGTGGACAGTCGTATCTCTTGCTGTGTTAATAGTTTGTCCATCACAAGTGATGAAGACCACTCTCTTTGTTCAGCCGTGTGGACAGTCGTATCTCTTGCTGTGTTAATAGTTTGTCCATCACAAGTGATGAAGACCACTCTCTTTGTTCAGCCGTGTGGACAGTCGTATCTCTTGCTGTGTCCGCTGAAATGGGTGACTTGCGCGGAGATTTGGATTAAAGTGAGGCAGAAACTGCGCCTTTTGTCAACCTCACTCACAGAGCCTAAGCTATCTTTTGCCAGTGGCAAGACATTCATCGAGACGACTGGAGATAGCATAGGATGCAGATTTTGCCTCAGGGTTACCACCGAAGCCTTTCCGTAAACATGTAACCCGCAGGGTAGAAAGGTGGGAAGGCATCTAACGCAGTTCTGAGTTTGTCGTGCCTTTTCGATAACCACAAGAGGTCGTATGGACAACACTCAGCGTGTGAGTGAGTCTGGCATCTCTCCCCAGCTGTATTCAGTTCATCATAGTAGCATCTAAAATTCCCACACGCCAAATTCGTGAAGGTGAACCGGCAGAACTAACCCGTGAGATACGACACAGGTATTACTAGTTTAAGCGTAGCGCCATTCAGCCGGCGTCCAGACCAGGATAAACTGATGGAAGAAATCACAAAACAAGAACGAAATAACAAGTCCAGACGGAAAACAACTCCACGTATCCGTGAACACAAGTGTAAGTCGTCGACTAGTGTGAATTCCAGGCAAATCCGTGGTCTTGCGGCATCCATAATGATCCAAAACAGTAGAGAAATGTAGACTCGCAGCCAGTTACGGCGCCATCTTTGCCAGATTAGACATAGTACCTAACTGAAAACTATATTGAGAAAGAAAGTAGAGAGTTAACGTGGCAAAAGAAACAACTCTATAAATTCGGGGACTTAGAGGGGGATGACATAACAAGATTGACAGGGTAAAACCTATCCAAATGTACCATCAAGAGACAGCGGACGTTGGAGATTAATTGCAGTCGGTGTAGTGATGGCAACTCAACTGATTTGAATTTCTGAAAGTCAGACAACTGATTTGAATTCTTGAAAATAAAACAACTGATTAGAATTCTTGAAGTCAGGCAACTGATTTGAGTTCTTGAAAGTGAGACAACTGGTTTGATTCTTTAATGTGAGCGTAGGTGTTAGAAAATGTGTTTTTTTCTTTTCTTCTTATTCTTGGCTTCTATTTCCCAGAAGAACAAGTTATTCACCCTCTTATTCTCGTAATCACATTTAAAGAGTTTATAGATTCATGCTGTTGAACAGAAACAGTTGGCGATCAAATGCCGCAAGCTTCAAGCGAGCCGTGGTCTCGCGGGAGGTAAGACTATAGTTCCTGCATCCTGAGTTACCTCCAGTCGTCTCGACCAATAGCCTTGTCACTGAGCCAAGGTAACTCGAGACAAGAGTGCGATTGATGACCAGCGCATTCGCTTCCTCACTGTCAGCTAGATACAGCGCACATCACATTATTAAGACAAAACCGTCTGCTGTTCTGGCCATCATCACTTACGATGGACAATAACTTAGGACATGCCACCTCCTGGTATCTCACACACTGCGAATGTCCATAAACACGTCTCCCAGACTTGTCCAGTGCATGATGACCTACGATGACAGACCACTGTCAGCTAGATACAGCGCACATCACATTATTAAGACAAAACCGTCTGCTGTTCTGGCCATCATCACTTACGATGGACAATAACTTAGGACATGCCACCTCCTGGTATCTCACACACTGCGAATGTCCATAAACACGTCCCCCAGACTTGTCCAGTGCATGATGACCTACGATGACAGACCAGACTTTGGTGAGACCCGAAGCTGAAATTATTGGAGTAGCACCTTGACAAGGAGAAGACTGGACTTTGATCTGTCGTAAGATTTGCATATCTAACAAAATCAATGAATCTGAACGCGGGAGATGAAGAAGAAGTTACTCAGCACTTGACGAGATATGTAAGGTCAAGAAAATGGAAATAGTTCCATAGCAAACACGGTCATCAGTGATGACGAGTTAGAGATGTCTTTGTAAAACGTGACAGCTTTTAATGAATTGCTATGACTTTCTTTTCCCTTTTTGACTTTCGCTTCTCTTCCCCTTTGACTTTTCCCCTTCCTTCCCGCCTTGACCTCGCCCCTCCCTTTACGCCTTGAATCTTCCCCTCCCTTCACTCTTTGACTCTTCCTCTGCCGTCACGCATTGACTTTTCCCCTCCCATCACGCCTTGACTCTTCCCCTCCCTTCACGCCTTGACTCTTTCCCTCCCTTCCCGTCTTGACTTTTCCCCTCCCTTCCCGCCTTGACTTTTCCCCTCCCTTCCCGCCTTGACTTTTCCCCTCCCTACCCGCCTTGACTTTTCCTTCTCTTCCCACCTTGACTTTCCCCTCCCTTCCCGCCTTGACTTTTCCCCTCCCTTCCCGCCTTGACTTTTCCCCTCCCTACCCGCCTTGACTTTTCCTTCTCTTCCCACCTTGACTTTTCCCCTCCCTTCCCGCCTTGACTCTTTCCCTCCCTTCCCGCCTTGACTTTTCCCCTCCCTTCCCGCCTTGACTTTTCCCCTCCCTACCCGCCTTGACTTTTCCTTCTCTTCCCGCCTTGACTTTTCCCCTCCCTTCCCGCCTTGACTTTTCCCCTCCCTTCCCGCCTTGACTCTTTCCCTCCCTTCCCGCCTTGACTCTTTCCCTCCCTTCCCGCCTTGACTTTTCCCCTCCCTTCCCGCCTTGACTTTTCCCCTCCCTTCCCGCCTTGACTCTTTCCCTTCCTTCCCGCCTTGACTCTTTCCCTCCCTTCCCGCCTTGACTTTTCCCCTCCCTTCCCGCCTTGACTTTTCCCCTCCCTTCCCGCCTTGACTTTTCCCCTCCCTTCACGTCTTGACTCTTCCCCTTCCATCACGCCTTGACTTTTCCCCTCCTTTTACGCCTTGACCATCTTATTGTTTCCCATCATCTCCACTTTCATTTTTTCATTTCCTTCTTATTCGTGTTGACTTTTCATTTCTTCTCCATTCTCGTTTGTCTCATTCCCTCATTCTTGACAATTCCTTTCCCCCTCGCTTTGGTTTTCTCCTTCTCCTTTCTCTGCCGTTTCTCTTTCTCTCCGTTTTAATTTGTTCCTCTTCGTCCTCTCTGCCTTGGTATTTCTCTTCCACGTCACTGTGTCTTTACCTTTTCTCTGTAACATGATTTTTCAATTTCTCTTTTACCTAACTTTAAACTTTCTCTCTGCCTTATTTTCCTTTTCTTTCTACGCGACTTTGAACAGCGTCATACACTCCACTGGGATCAAGATGCTGAGCAGCGCATGAGCTGCAGTGGTCAATGACCCATAGCTGACTGCTAGTGTCATGGCCAGCGAACCAGAGCTGCCAAGACCCTTCTACACCTCCACGCGGTGATCCTGGATTACAGACTGCAGCAGGGCAGACTGGTTAAGGAGAAGGAATCGAAGAGGGAATGTTAACCCGGTACTCAAAAAATGCTTGCTCTAGTCGGATGTGTTGGACCGAAAGGTGTAAATATCGCAGTCAAGCTGTAAACTACGATACAACGCATTCCGTTCTCTGGACTACATTCTGCTACTTAAGCCCTTTTAGGGTTTGGTAGCGGGAGATTGAGAACGAACGAAGCCAAGTCAAGCCATACACCCCATTTAGATCCGAGTAGACTGAACCGTGACCAGGCTAGGTTTTGAAAACTAAAGGTTCTCTATCTCAGTCCTTCTCCACCCCCCCCCCCCCCTCCCTTTCCTCGTCCATTCCCCTTTACCAAAGTATTTTCATCAAAACAAAATCAACATATTTCTCCATCCAAGGAAAGATAACTACCAGGATACATGTGTCATGATGTGTTACAGCTGGCTAACGGTTATTGACAATTGTCACACAAATGTTAAATTACTTCCCAAATGTCAATGGTGAATGACAGACAAAAGAGGTTGTTGTGTACTCTTCACTTGACACGAGAACATGCTGATCCTATCTGGAATAGTTTAACACGAGAACAGCTGTTGTGTTCTAGATTTCTCGTGTCTGAGATGGTTTGACTAAGCTCATTGTGTCTGAGATGGTTTGACTAAGCCTATCGTGTCTGAGATGGTTTGACTAACCTCATTGTGTCTGAGATGGTTTGACTAAGCATATCGTGTCTGAGATGGTTTGACTAACCTCATTGTGTATGCGATGGTTTGACTAAGCCCATCGTGTCTGAGATGGTTTGACTAAGCCTATCGTGTCTGAGATGGTTTGACTAAGCTCTTCGTGTCTGAGATGGTTTGACCATGCTCATCGTGTCAGAGATGGTTTGAGCAAGCTCATCATGTCTGAGATGGTTTGACCGAGCCCATCGTATCTGAGATCGTGTGATCAAGCTCTTCGTGTCTGACATAGTTTGACCAAGCCCATCGGGTCTAAGATGGTTTGACCAAGCTCCTCATGTCTGACATAGTTTGACCAAGCTCCTCGTGTCTTACATAGTTTGACCAAGCCCATTGGGTCTGAGAAGGTTTGACCAAGCTTTTCGTGTCTGACACAGTTTGACCAAGCTTCTCGTGTCTGACATAGTTTGACCAAACCCAACGTGTCTGAGATGGTTTGACCAAGCTCCTCGTGTCTGAAATAGTTTGACCAAGCTTCTCGTGTCTGACATAGTTTGACCAAGCCCATCGGGTCTGAGATGGTTTGACCAAGCTCCTTATGTTTGAAATAGTTTGACAAAAGCTTCTCGTGTCTGACATAGTTTTACCAAGCCTAACGTGTCTGAGATGGTTTGACCAAGCGCCTCGTGTCTGACATAGTTTGACCAAGATTCTCGCGTCTGACATAGTTTGACCAAGCACAACGTGTCTGAGATGGTTTAACGAAGCCCATCGTGTCTGAGATGGTTTTACCAAGCTCCTTGTGTCCGAGATGGTTTGACCAAACTCTTCGTGTCAGAGAGGGTTTGACCAAAACTCCTCGTGTCAGAGATTGGTTGACCAAACTCATCTTGTCAGAGATGGTTTGACCAAGCTCATAGTGTCTGACATAGTTTGACCAAGTTCTTCGTGTCTGACATAGTTTAACGAAGCCCATCGTGTCTGAGATGGTTTTACCAAGCTCCTTGTGTCCGAGATGGTTTGACCAAACTCCTCGTGTCAGAGATGGTTTGACCAAACTCCTCGTGTCAGAGATGGTTTGACCCAGCTCATCGTGTCGGAGATGGTTTGACCAAACTTTTCGTGTCAGCGATGGTTTGACCAAACTCCTCGTGTTAGAGATGGTTTGACCCAGCTCATCGTGTCAGAGATGGTTTGACCCAGCTCATCGTGTCAGAGATGGTTTTACCCAGCTCATCGTGTGAGAGATGGTTTGACCCAGCTCATCGTGTCAGAGATGGTTTGACCAAGCTCATCGTGTCGGAGATGGTTTGACCAAACTTCTCGTGTCAGAGATGGTTTGACCAAACTCCTCGTGTTAGAGATGGTTTGACCCAGCTCATCGTGTCAGAGATGGTTTGACCCAGCTCATCGTGTCAGAGATGGTTTTACCCAGCTCATCGTGTCAGAGATGGTTTGACCCAGCTCATCGTGTCAGAGATGTTTTGACCAAGCTCATCGTGTCGGAGATGGTTTGACCAAACTTCTCGTGTCAGAGATGGTTTGACCAAACTTCTCGTGTCATACATGGTTTAACCCAGCTCATCGTGTCTGAGATGGTTTGACACGAGAACAGTTCTTGTGTTCGAAGTTCCTCGAGTCTGAGATTTTCGCTCTTGACTTATGTTCTGCTGTTGCCAGTTTGCAATGGCTCTTCTTACATCACAGTGAGTACCGAAGAAGGTCGACTAGGGACCACCACGTTGTTTTGCAAAGTAAAACTTCTCAGCAGGCTCGTCAATACGAGGTTCACAGTGACGATCCCCATTTACATGGGCAGGTTGCTATAAATGGTCCTATTTACAGGTGTACAGAGTAAACTCCAGATGGAGTCTTGTTCGGTATATTTCACCTGACTTTGATGTCAGCATTGACACTTAATGATGAAAATAAAATAAATGCATCTCATTAAGTTGCTGGTAGATCACTTGCTTTCCACTGCAAAGGTACGAGTGCCAACCCTTTCATCCCCCCCTCCCCCTTTTCTATTCACCTGCACGCTCAAGTCGATCAAGCGGTTGTTCTTGTTGTTGTCGCTGAATACTCATGATGAATAGTTTACTCCTTCGTGCGCCCTGAAAATTGCGTTAAGTGGCGGGTTGCAGTAGCTTTCCTCACATCCCGAGCGTGATGATGAAGTTGGACCGATGTCCTCCAGGCAGTTGTGCTATGTTTGGCTCTATCTTATTGACACTCACTGTCTTCTGCATGACATTGATCCCCACAACGTTAGCCAGCCTGTCATGAAACAGTCTGTTTCCAAAGAGAACTGCATAGAAGTGCGGTGGAAAGAAATGGGGGGGGGGGGGGGGGGGGGGGAAATTGCTTTTGGTCAGAAGTATCATCTGACCCTCTCTAACGCATTGTCTGGTCGGTATGCTGTGCCTGACCAGACTTTTGCCTTCTCTCAGCATTATGTGTTTAAAAATGTAAAAAATAACAGTGAAAGATTGTATTGAACAAGAATTAGAACAATGGTTTCCTAACATAATATAGTGGAAATGTTAGGGAGTAAAGGGTTAACCCGTTATTTGATTTCGGTGACATGTTTTTCTGAATTAAATCACAGTTCAGTCGGGCCTCGCTCATATAACACGTTGGGAACTACTGTGGTAATGGACTGGGTTTACCTTTTTTTACCTGCTTTTCTAGTCACTTTCAATCGTACCTGGCTGTGACCAGCTGTTAAGTAGCTTACATGGGGAGATGATCGTAGATTCTGCATAACTACAATCTGGTTGTGCCAGTGATGTTAGAATGTAGCCTATCCGCCTAGCCTAGGCCACCTCTATCCATCGTTGGCCTACTACTATCCTCGTAGTCATGGTTCTGTAGACCCGTGCTCATTCATTGAGCAATTGGGGTTCTTCTTCTTCTTCTTCTTCTTCTTCGTTTTCAATCTCCCACTACCAAACCCTGAAAGGGCTTAAGTAGCAGAATGTAGTCCAGAGAACGGAATGCGTTGTGTCGTAGTTTACAGCCTGGCTGCGATATTTGCACCTTTCGGTCCAACACATCCGACTCCAGCAAGCATTTTTTTAAGTACTGGGTTAGCATTACCTCTTCGATTCCTTCTCCTTAACCAGCAAGCCCTGCTGCAGCCTGTTATCCAGGATCACCGCGTGGAGGTGTAGAAGGGTCTTGGCAGCTCTGGTTCGCTGGCCCTGATGTTAGCAGTCAGCTATGGGTCGCTGACCACTTCAACTCATGCGCTGCTCAGCATCTTGATCTCCATTTGGGATTCGAACAGTTTGAACTAACCCCGGTCCACCTTCACCAGCACCCTCTGGACGTGAGGAAAGCTACTGCAACCCGCCACCTAACTTATTTTTCAGTACGCACAAGAGAGTAATCTTACTCATTATGGGTATTGAACAACAGCAAACAAGGTACGCGAGTTCAAACACTCAAAACGGGCAGAGACTATTTTCTCCATCGGGTTTGACTTTTTTTCAGAGCTAGCCTGGACACTGCGTGGCGATTGTAAGGACAAGCCGCTGCTATTCTTCAGGTTTATAAACTCTACTGATGGATTATCGTAATGAAAATAAAGGATGTGTCTTTCACACAATGTCTGAGTGGCAGATCAGTTAGAGCGATTGTCTTTCGTTGGATATGGGCTGGGCTCAGTCTCTGTCTCGATAAGGTTCAGTCTATCCAGATGTAAATGGGTACTTTATTTAAAACTATGGGAGGCAATACGGCGGAGAATAGAACTAGTCACCCCACCTCACAAAAATATGAAAGCTAGAAGAAAAATGGTTTTAACACTTCATCTTTCACGGCAATGTCAGCTTTTAAGTTTTGTACATTTCGTTAACAGTGTTCACATAAAACTAAAGAGGTGAATGCTATATAGGGAATGAGAAGGAACAAACATGAATGAGGGGGTACAGATACGAATGAGAGGATATGGACAAGAATGAGGGGGTATGGACAAGAATGAGGGGGTGAGGACAAGAATGAGGGGGTGAGGACAAGAATGAGGGGGTGAGGACAAGAATGAGGGGGTGAGGACAAGAATGAGGGGGTGAGGACAAGAATGAGAAGCTATGGACAAGAATGAGAGGGTATGGACAAGAATGAGGGGGTACGGACAAGAATGAAGATATATGGACAAGAATGAGTGGGTACATACTTCTTTCTTTCTTTCGTTCGCTTTAAAATATTGTCTATATCTGCAATTTTGTCTCTTGTATAAACTTCACTTTTGTAGTTCACATACAGGTCCATAAAGTTTTTCTTCCAGTGTTGTTTCTATGGGCCAGTGAGATTTTCTCTGTATATCATATTCGGGGCAGTTTTGTAGTATGTGCTCTGCTGTCTGGGGTGCTTGTCCGCATGTACACATGGCTGAGTTGCCAATCTTCATTTTTGTGTACATGTGGCTGCAGAGTCGGTTGTGTCCTGTTCTAAGGAGCAACACACCAGTTTGCTCTTGTCTGTTCATGTTATGGTAATCGTCTGGTGTTACTATTGATGGCTTTCTGATTGATTTGATCATCCTTATCTTCTGTTGGTATGTAACTGGCACATCTGGTTGCTCGTCTGCAGCACCCTCCTTTGCCAGTAGATCTGCTCTCTCGTTTCCTGGTACTCCACAATGAGAAGGTATCCACTGCATGACACTCTTGCGCTGGCTGCTCAGTTCAGACAGTAGAGCCTGTAGATCTGGCAGTTTCTCAAATTTAAGTGCTTGGAGTGCTGATTGTGCATCTGTAAGAAATACTACAGGTTGTGAACTGACTTTGGTGTTCAACAGTTTCTCATTTGCCACCTTGATTGCCTGTATTTCTGAATCATATATATGACAGAATTTTCCAGTTGGTAATCTGACTGTATCCCTAATGTTGTTTGGGTATTCTATGTACACTCTCGCTCCAGCATTCTTTACTGCATTCTGTGCTTACCCATCTGTGTATACTCTGATCCAGAGGTCTTGTGGGTATTCTTCATCCAGGAAATTGAGGATCACTATCTTACGTTGCACACTGTTCTGTTCATCCTTGTCTAATATTCCTTTCAATTTTGTTTGAATGCATACTGATAGTCCGTGCTCCTCTCTCCAAGGGGTTTGCTCTGGCATAGACTTTAGGGGGATGTCAACTTCAGGTAGTTCCATAATTTGCCTGCGAAGTCGTTTCGCCTGATGCATAAAACTACTTCTTTTCAGTCTTCCCATTGCTAAATTTTGAAATCTGTCTTTCATTGGATGGCTCGGCATACAGAGGAACTTTTCTTCCTGTATTAATACCTTTGTGTCTCTGCGTTCTCTTAGTGCTTGTATCTTTCCTATTTTCTCCATCTCCACTATAGGTGTTGATTTCATTGCTCCTGTAATGGCCGTAAGTGCTTGATTTTGCACCTTATCCACCTCTTTTATGGTAGTATTTGCTGCGGGGCACCACGCCGCTGACTCATATTCCAGATGTGGCCGTATACCTTGTTGGTAAACTTTGTTAAGTATTTTTCCACTAGCTCCCCATGTGGTTATTGGGTAAGACAAGAATGATAAGGTAGAGACAAGAAGGAAGGGGTACTGGCAAGAATGAAGGGGTACAGACAAGAATGAAGAGGTACAGACAAGAATGAGAGGTTATAGACAAAAATGAGGGGCTATAGACAAGAATGAGGGGGCATAGACAAGAACGAGGGGGTA
Organism: Ariolimax columbianus; assembly: GCA_036924085.1. Taxonomy (NCBI): domain Eukaryota; kingdom Metazoa; phylum Mollusca; class Gastropoda; order Stylommatophora; family Arionidae; genus Ariolimax; species Ariolimax columbianus. Next base: position 31,684,764 of record JAVGWX010000004.1, on the reverse strand, counting down.
TAGACAAGAATGAGGGGGTAGAGACATAAATGAAAGAGCACAGACAAGAATGAGGGAGTAGATACAAGAATGAGGCGTACAGACAAGAATTAGGAAGTAGAGACAAGAATGATTAGTACAGACAAGAATGATGGAGTAGAGACACGAACGAGGAGTACAGACAAGAATGAGTACAGACAAAGTTAAGGAAGTATAGACAGAATGAGGGAGTAGAGGCAAGATTGAGAGGTTGGAGACTGGAATGAGAGGGTAGAGACAGGAATGAGACGGTGCAGGCAAGAGACTTAACAACTCGACTGAAAGAGCATGAGTGGGCACGTGGAACTGTTTGTATCTAGAAATAATTCCATGTTTTTAGCTTCTACATTTAACGTGACAGGCAAAACCTTGCTATAATCGTAAAGATCGGATATATGAGAAGAGAAGGAAGATGAAAGGAGAAAACTATGAAATGGTATGACAGGATGACTGGAGAAGCAAAGAAGGTATTCTTCATTTTATATGTTAGAAGTCAGACCTCCACTCCATCTATTCAATAAACTGAAGATAGGTACTACTGACGAATGCACCTGTGGTACAGGGGAAATGACCTCTGAACATCTGCTGCAAAATGTCCCGACATACGAGGACCAGGGAAAGCGTGTGTGGCCATCGCCAGTGGCAGCACTAGACAAGCTCTAGGGCAGTGTCGACAGACTCAGAATGACAGCTGCTTGCTTTGAGCAAATTTAAGTCGTCGTCTGACAACGTACGAAGAAGAAGAAGAAAAAAAAGAAGAAAAAGAGGAAGAAGATGATGATGAAGACGATGAAGAAGAAGAAAAATGGTTAGGAAGAAGAAGAAAAAGAAGAAGAAAAAAGAAGAAGAAGAGGAAGAAGAAGACCTCCACATCAATGACTCTAACAAAGGCCATAGCTAGGTCAAAGTTCGTGCCTTTATCGTGCAGTTTCAACAATGTAACTAGATAAGAAACTTGCTGGTGGCAGCGTACATTTGTAGACTACAGTCCTTCTAAATATGTACTACAATCATGACCTTTCCCAAGTGTTTACTCCATCACCCAGATTGGTTTTAGTCAGTCTCAAGAGACACCACAAAACCAGGCTTATTCTCTTCTGAGGATCGATTTTTGCTATAACAAATCTCTAGATCACTTCAGCAAGCACTGGCCACGATGACATATTATCGACAGACGTGCTAGATGTTCGGGTATCGATCTGGTCCGTACAGCTATTCCGCCAGCCCACAGGAAATGTTATTCCAAGTATCGCGTGATAACGGTGCGTGACGAGACGGGAACTGGTCCAGGCGGTGAGAACAGAACTTATATGAATATTCTGATCATGTAAATACAGAAAGTATGCTCCCAACTGTAGTACACTAGTATTTTTCATCCTCTTCTTCATCTTCGTTTACGTCATTTCGACCATTTTCTTTAGTATAAGATACGTTGTTTTCCCGTTACAGCTGGAACTGCGAAGCTGGGCGTTTTAGAACGTCACATCCGCTTTTGAAAAAAACATTTCATTCGGGTTAATTTCCATAGTCGTCATCAGACTGCCTGGAAGGTGTCATGGTGTTTGAGGTTATTTTTGTTCGAAGTTACCGATGCTGGGTTGAGTTTGCTCTTTACGATTTTTATTGTATAGTGGATTACAGTGGCTCTTTTGAACATATCAATGTGTGCATGAGATGATGGGCCGGAGTCCTCCTGGCTGAAGTGCAATGGAGACCCCTCACTAAGTTCACCACTATACGGAAAGAAGTGTCGATCCCCATCTCGTAGGCGAGACTGATCTTACTAAGCATGTTTCAAGGGCAGGAACGGAGTCTTGGTCGATATGTTTCACCTGATCCTAATGCCTCTATGCTCTCCGTGGTTTTAAGTCAGAGTTTCCCCTCTGCTAGATGAACTACCATATAATGACTTACAGGGTTCATCAAAAAAAAAACAGAACATTCCAGTTTTAGTACTTCAAGGACTCACAATTGGTGAAGTTCTCGTAGACGCGTTACAAGAATTTAATCCTGGAAATCGACTATTTTGTATGGCCTACCACGCCCTGATATAACCAACAAGACTGTGGTGACAAGGAGCGTATATTTGCCTACAGAAGGTTAAACCCGTAACAAACAACAACCTCGACACGCCTCCTGTCAGTAGGAGCAGTCGCTGCATCAGAAGGCCAGCCCGTAGGCACTTGTTATCTGAGTCTATGTGGTGAACACGTCTTTGAGCATTTTGTGAGAATTGAGAATCCATTGCAAGTTTCACTCCCAGCTATGGCAGCATTTGATGATGATGATGATGATGATGATTATAGTGATGTTGAATGTCCACAATGAGTAAAATCACTCTTTTGTGAGCACTGAAAAGAACATTAAGTAACGGATTCCAGTAGCGTTTCTCCCTTCCCGACGGCGATGAAGGTGGACCGGGTCCTCCAGGCGGTTGTTGTATGTTTGGCTTCATCTGCGTGTCGCTAACTACCACAGGGATCACGTCGATCCCTCACTCGTTAGCAAGGTTGCAATGAAAACAGCTGGTTTATATGGAGAACTACGAAGGAGGTCGAGGCTGGGGTCTTGGCCAATATATTTTGCCCGTCCCCAACTAACATTTCTGATCAGTATATTTTGCCTGCCCCCAACTAACATATCTGATCAGTATATTTTGCCTGCCCCCAACTAACATATCTGATCAGTATATTTTGCCTGCCCCCAACTAACATATCTGATCAGTAAATTTTGCCTGCCCCAAACTAACATTTCTGATCAGTATATTTTGCCTGCCCATAACTAAACATATCTGATCAGTATATTTTGCCTGCCCCCAACTAACATATCTGATCAGTATATTTTGCCTGCCCCCAACTAACATATCTGATCAGTATATTTTGCCCGTCCCCAACTAACATTTCTGATCAGTATATTTTGCCCGTCCCCAACTAACATTTCTGATCAGTATATTTTGCCTGCCCCCAACATTTCTTCTTCTTCTTCTTCTTCGTTCTCAATCTCCCACTACCAAACCCTGAAAGGGCTTAAGTAGCAGAATGTAGTCCAGAGAACGGAATGCGTTGTGTCGTAGTTTTACAGCTTGGATGCGATATTTGCACCTTTCGGTTCAACACATCCGACTTCAGCAAGCATTTTTTGAGTACCGGGAATAGCATTCCCTCTTCGATCCCTTCTCCTTAGCCAGTCTGCCCTACTGCAGCCTGTTATCCCGGATCACCGCGTGGAGGTGTAGAAGGGTCTTGGCAGCTATGGTTCGCTGGCCCTGATGCTAGCAGTCAGCTATGGGTCGCTGACCACTGCAGCTTATGCGCTGCTCAGCATCTTGATCCCCCAACATATCTGATCAGTATATTTTGGTAGTGGATCAGCTTCATCTGATGTTGGTAGTGGAGCAGCTTCATCTGATGTTGGTAGTGAAGTAGCTTCATCTGTTGGTAGTGGAGCAGCTTCATCTGATGTTGGTAGTGGAGCAGCTTCATCTGATGTTGGTAGTGGAGCAGCTTCATCTGATGTTGATAGTAGAGCAGCTTCATCTGATGTTGATAACGTATATTTTCCTAATTGATCCGAATGAAGAGTTGTTTTGTGCTGAAGGAACAGAACAAACCTTGGTCTCTATTGCTGGTTTTGTCTCTAGTAAAGTAAGTAGGGAAGGCCATACGCAAATACGAGCGATTATAGAAAGTACAACATAATAAATAGACATGCCTGTAGTTAGGGTGTTTATTAAGACAATCAAGACATATGCCCTGCAATATAGGTACTGTGCCATACACGTTTCAAATTGCAATTACTTGGTACTGTATGTGTATACGAGAGACATAGGATACGCGTCTTGTGTGACGGAATTTGTTGGTTTTGTAGGTTTTGTAACTACAGTTTTGTCTGCTACAACCCTTTCTCCGATCGGTATTTCAGAACTCTATTATATTCTTATAGGTCTGCTAATGAAACTAAAGTTGGACATTGCCCGAAGAGAGGTTTAGCAGCGCATAACTCTGCGTGTGTGTGTATATATATATATATATATATATATATATATATACACACACACACGAGGTGTGTTCATATGAAACCGGACCAAACTGCACAAGTGAACATACGTACGATACGCACGATGTCGTCACTTCTGGTGTAAACAGCACATACCAACCGTCAAATTTGCAAAATTGCATTATCCTCCCACTCATAGTTTCCTCAGCAGACGGTTGAAAAATAGCCGGTGTGATGCAGAATCCGCCCAGAGTTGATCGGCGGGCGGTGATTAGGGTTCTAACAGCTCAAGTATGTCGACTAGTTGACATTCATCGCAGAATGCAGGCAGTGTATGGTGACAAAAGTGTGTCGAATACAACAATGAAGAACTGGACAACGATGTTTAAAGAAGGACGTGAGTTAATGAAAAATCGTCCGAGACCAGATCATGCGCATATTGTTGGGTTAGCTCACGTGCTTCTTTAAACATCGTTGACCAGTTCTTCACTGTTGTATTCGAAACACTGTTGTCACCATACACTGCCTGCATTCTGCGATGAATGTCAACTGGTCGACATCCTTCAGCTGTTGGAAATCGAATCACCACCCGCTGATCAACTCTGGACGGATTCCGTATCACATCCGCCATGTTTTCAACAGTCTGCTGAGGAAACGATGAGTCGAAGGATAATGAAATTTTGCAAACTTGACAGTTGGTATGTGCTGCTTACGCCCGAAGTGACATCATCATACGCATCGTATGTATGTTCACTTGTTGCAGTTTGGTCCGGTTTTATTTGGACACACCTCGTATATAGCGCATGTGAGACCAATCCGAACAGAGATACGTACGTAAATACATACATACGTACATTCATAAATACGTACATACATACATTCATGCGCACGCAGGCACACACACACACACACACACACACACACACGCACGCACACATGTGTATACATACACGCACGCACACACATATATACATACATACATACACATACACACACACATCCATGCATACATACAACAATATATACCAAAAACAACAATATACAATAATACGAAATAACTATGTCGCAAAAATAACCAACAAACAAAACAACGTACAATGCATACCAAGACGCGCATTATTTTGGTTTTATTTTCACCTCTGTATTATTTGATCTCATCTGGTCTTTAGTTAACTATATCCGGAACTACTTTCTTCAGATCTTAATACAATTTTCTGGTCGACCATTGGCTTTGTTCTCTCCTCGACATCTACCTATTTTCTTCCCACGTAGGGGAAAGTTATGTGTGTGGTTCGTCGCTGTTAAGTCACGATCAGAGACTATCAGTCCCTTTGATGTTTGCCAGAATTTTATGTTCATTTATCACTATCAACGCTCAGTGTCTCATGGAAAGGTGTACACGAAACACAGGATTAAAGCCACGTTCTGCCCAGTGGCTGATGCGTGATTCTCTATTTCGTCTCGATTTGATTTCTTTTCGAAGTGGCGCTCAAATATTCACATTTCTGCGTGTCTCCTGACCCATTGTTTAAGTCCTAAACACCGCAAACATCCCCCAATTTCTTACCTGATACAATCTCTCTATACTTTTGTAACAGTACAAATTGGTTTCAACGAGGGATATGTGTGTGACAGAGACAAACGTCGGTTCACTGACACACTGAGAATATGTTGGTTGGTTGGTTGGTTGCTAATGCCCACAATGGGTTGGTAAACCTTTTGTGCGCTGAAAAGGAAGGAACTTGTGGCTGAATGTAGCGGCTTTCCTGACATCCCGATCGTGCTGATGAAGTGAACCGGGGTCCTCCAGGTGGTTGTGCAATGCTTGGCTTCATCTGCGTGTCACTCACTACTACGGGGATCACATTGAACCTCACCTTGTTAGCCAGACTGTTGTCCCGACAACAGCCCGTTTCCAGGACGACCAACGAGGCGGTCAGGTGAGGGTGTTGGCCAGTATATTTCTCCTGACCCTGGCTAACATTGTTTGATCAGTGTGTTTTGCGTGCCCAGACGTAAGTTACATCGTCCTGAGAATATGTCAAAAGAAACTAGAGATGAGTCCGTCCGAGATTTTCTTCTCCCTCTTCTTCGTCTTCTTCTTCGGCGTTCGTCCTGGACATTGTGTCGTAGTTTGCAGTGAGGCTCAGATATCTCCGCTATTTGGCCTGACACATCTAGTTTCAATACGACAGCTTGGGGACCTAGTTTGCAGTGAGGCTCAGATATCTCCGCTATTTGGCCTGACACATCTAGTTTCAATACGACAGCTTGTGGACCTACTTTGCAGTGAGGCTCAGATATCTCCGCTATTTGGCCTGACACATCTAGTTTCAATACGACAGCTTGGGGACCTAGTTTGCAGTGAGGCTCAGATATCTCCGCTATTTGGCCTGACACATCTAGTTTCAATACGACAGCTTGGGGACCTGGTTTGCCCACCCTCTGCAATTCTTATTCACTTAATCAGACTTTATTGGTGCAGCCTGTTCCCGGGTTTAAATGGAAATGGAAGATGACTCATAGAACCGACTTCATTACACGCATTACCCCCCCCCCCCGCATCCATTCCCCCTCTTTATTCTCCAAAATGCCCCCCCCCCCCGCATGTATACTCAATACATGTCATTGCTCAAAGTGCCGACGACAGCACGAACTGCGTAGCTCACACGGCAGGTCCAAATTTTAATAACATTTCAATAAGTGACTACGCCTTCGACCTTAGACAATAGAGCTAAGATAAAGGCGCAATGAGAGAGTGTAGTGTAAAATAGTGAACTAATTTGAGAAGCAGTGAAGAGAAAGAGAGAGAGAGAGAGAGAGAGAGTGAGAGAGAGAGAGAGATGTTTTCCTTACATAAACAAGAGAAAGCACGAACGTTCACGTGATGTGTACTGTCAAACAAGGCGCAGTAAAGGATGCATGAGAACAATACACACAGATCAGGGACCCATATGGGAGGTTCAACTACAACCGAGTGCCGGTTAACATGTACCAGCAACGACACCTCTCCGACCACGGAGCATGAGAGAAGCACCATAATAAAACTAATCAGTGCTACTACAGTTTTCAGCCATTTACTGGGGTAAAGATGCAGCAGTGAAGCACTGACAACGTCCAGCGAATTATAGCTGGCTTCGTGCATCAGGGTCAACGAACCAAAGCTGAACAAGACCTTATTCCACCTCCTCGTGACGGCCCTGGAGACAAGCTGCACTAGTGACTAGTGCAGTCTCGTCATGGGACAAGGACCGCAATGAAGAGCAAACTCGGTACTAAATAAATTCTTCTGAAGTCGGATGTGTCGGGCCGAAAGGCTACAAAAGCATTGTTGTGGAACTGTTCTTAGAAAAAAAAACATTGACCTAGAACTTGTCTTAGAGAAAACCTTTTATCTAGAACTGTTATTAGAGAAAACCATCGATCTAGAACTGGTCTTAGAGAAAACCTTTTATCTAGAACTGTTATTAGAGAAAACCATTGATTAGAACTGGCCTTAGAGAAAACCATTGATCTAGAACTGGTTTGAGAGAAAAACCTTTATTTTGAAACTGTTCGGAAAGAAAGTTACTGCTCCTAAACTGCACACATAACCATTGCTATAGAACTAATACAAGAGAGCACAATTATTATAAAATTGTTCAGGAAAAAAAAACACCCGTTCTTTTTTAAGGAAACCATTGAACTATTCCGAAAGAAAATTCTTGTTATAGAACTGTGACATGAGAAAATAATTCTTCTATACTTGCTTGCTCCGACAGAAAATCTCTGGTCAGAACTGTTCTGAGAGTGAAACATTACTGTAGAAATGCTTCAAATCCGGACACAAACAACACCCTCAACTGTTCTAATTGAGCAGAGTAATATTAGTAAGGATCCTGTTCGCAAGCCATGTGGTATGCTGGGAAATACATTTCTCATTGACCAGCGCTCTAGTGGCGATCGGGTCAGCATCACGTCTGCCGCATTTCCTTCCTAGAATTGCACTAGTGCCCACTTTTTAAGACTGGGCCGACTCTGGACCTGTTTGCCATCAGACAAAACAACTGGACACCAATCGCCCGGCTGTGCAATCCAGCGCACTAACCATTGCGTTACCACAGTTCCTAGTTTACTGAAGAGGATACATGAATCAATATATTAGAAAACACCATTGATCTAGAACTGGTCTTAGAGAAAACCATTGATCTAGAACTGGTCTTAGAGAAAACCTTTTATCTAGAACTTTTATTAGAGAAAACCATTGATCTAGAATATTTCAACAAGTGCATACATTCAGTGTACAGTTTCTCTGACATGACTGAATGTTCACACAACGAGCATATCATCTTCGTTATCTTCTTCTTCTCTGTGTTTCCCTATGGAATTATGGAATACAGGGCTACCACTGTAGATGGTTCCTTACAAGAAGCTTGGGCCAAGCCACTGCTTGATTTTGTAGTGGCGACTTTTCTGTATGTGTTTTACATGATGAGGTTGCAATTCCCATGCACAACTATAATCATCGTCTTTAACAAAATATGCAGCCACCCCCCCCCCCCCCTCTCCCCACAGAAAGGTCAGTAGGCTAGCATATGCATTATTGTCTATATATTTCTACCATAAATGACCAGATCCTGTGACTGCAGGTCACAATCTTGCGTAGACAAAAAAAGCACGACTCCAAGAGCCAAATAGCAGTTCTGTCCACTCTACATAGAATGTCCGATGCATTATGTTTTCCATGTCTCTTGTATTTTTTTAATTTTCACGTTCATTTCTTGAGGGTATCCTTTCACTTATTGTTTTGTCTTTTTCGTCCGCGTGAGATCTCTACCGTTGCTTTCATTTGGGCCTTTCAGCAAGGCCTTTTAATATTGGCCGAAATACTGAAACTGCCTGACTGATTTCCTGTAACATTTTTAAAAAGAAGAAAATTGCTATAATACATGTTTGAAGACGCTAGAAGTAAAAAATAATATTTTATAAAATAAATGTAAATTCAAAACTTATATCGGTTTTATATCCAGGTCTGGTCCGAGAATGTAATCTTCTGTCTCGGAAAAGTGAAATAGCATTTCCGGAAGTCTATGACAGACCTCTAGGCGGCAAAGCCACTCTGTGAAGCTCAAGATCTTTGCATTCAAGAATCTTCCCCGTGTTTACAAAGCGTATCGACGACAGACAATCCACGGGGAATGCAGTGTTACTCCTGCCCTTCATACACACCCCCCCCCCCTCCTCCCTCCACCCCGATTCAAAGAACACGTAGTGTGTGTGTGAGGGTGGGGAGGAAGAGAAAAAAACTCTACTTTGCGGCGTCTTTGGTTGAACGAAATTAACATCGCCAGAACTCAAAGGGGTTCTTCCTCGCCAGAATAGACCGCGTGTCACCTTCTTTGCAACTCTGAACAAAGGCCGGTGAGCACATCTAAGACTGTCTGAGATTCAGGGTGTGTCGGGGTAGGATCTAAATCAGGGACTCCCAACTGGTGCGCCGCTGCTGTGTGTGCGTAGCGGCTGTTTGGTGTATCTTTGATGTTTGGTGGGTCGTGGACGTTTGGTGGGTCGCGGACATTTAATGTGTTGCTGTTTAATGGGTCGTGGATGTTTGGTGTATGTTTGATGTTTGGTGGGTCGTGGACGTTTGGTGTACGTTTGATGTTTGGTGGGTCGTGGACGTTTGATGGGTCGCGGACATTTAGTGTGTTGCTGTTTGGTGGGTCGTGGATGTTTGGTGTATGTTTGATGTTTGGTGAGTCGTGGACGTTTGGTGTATGTTTGATGTTTGAGGGGTCGTGGATGTTTGATGTATGTTTGATGTTTGGTGGGTCATGGACGTTTGGTGTATCTTTGATGTTTGGTGGGTCGTGGCCGTTTAGTGTGTTGCTGTTTGGTGGGTCGTGGATGTTTAGTGTAACTTTGATTTTTGGGGTTGGTCGTGGGCGTTTGTGGGTCGTAGACGTTTGGTGTGTCGTTGATGTTTGGTGGGTCGTGGGTGTTTAGTGTATCTTTGTTGTTTGGTGGGTCGTGGACGTTTGATGGGTCGTGGATGTGTGCTGTGCCGCTAATGTTTTGTGTGGCATGCTAATGTTTAGAGTGTTCCTAATGTTTGATGTGGCATGCTAATGTTTAGAGTGTCCCTGATGTTTGGTGTGGCATGCTAATGTTTAGTGTCGCTAATGTTTGCTGTGGCATGCTAATGTTTAGAGTGTTCCTATTCTTTGCCGTGGCATGCTAATGTTTAAAGTGTACCTGATCTTAGGCGTGGCATGCTAATGTTTAGAGTATCGCTAATGTTTGGTGTGACGTTTATGATTGGTTTGTCGATGATGATTGGTTTGTCGATAATGATTGGTTTGTCGATGATGATTGGTTTGTCGATGATGATTGGTTTGACGATGATGATTGGTGTGTCGATGATGTTTGGTTTGTCGATGATGATTGGTTTGTCGATGATGATTGGTTTGACGATGATGATTGGTTTGACGATGATGATTGGTGTGTCGATGATGTTTGGTTTGTCGATGATGATTGGTTTGTCGATGATGATTGGTTTGACGATGATGATTGGTTTGTCGATGATGATTGGTTTGTCGATGATGATTGGTTTGACGATGATGTTTGGTTTGTCGATGATGATTGGTTTGTCGATGATGATTTGTGTGACGATGATGTATGGTTTGGCGATGATGTTTGGTATGTGGTGGATGTTTCGTATGTCACGGAATTGTTCAAATATCGCTAATGTTTCTTATGTTGGATGTTTGGTGTGCCACGAAATTTATGGATCTTTCTTCTTCTTCCGCGTTCTTTCTCAATCCTACGCTACCAAGCCCTGAACAGGGCGTTGCAAGTTGCAGGATGCGCTGTATCGTAAGTTTACAGCTTGGCTACGATGTTTGCACACTTCGGTCCGACACATCCGTCTTCGGCAGTTCTGGATCTTTAATTACCAAGCAGTTTACTTTTTTCTTCTTGATGTCATCTCATTTCTTGTGAGAGACAGGCCAAGTATAGTACCTAGGCTACTGCTTGCTGCTTGCTCCAAATCAATTTGAATGATTTTGCTCTGATAGAGGTAAGGTGGGCTTATTCTTTCCTCCCCAGAACGGAATCCAAGATTCAACGGGAGCAGGTAGTCAATAAGACAAGCCCATATATGGCAGGTGTACCGACTAACAATGATGTATGGGGTACAACAATGTAAGCTGTAACAGGACATCTCTTATCCCAATACAACACATTAACTGTGCTTTCAGATAATATTACTGAAGCTGGAACTCATTATAATAACGTAGGCTCAAAGTTCAGCTAAGCAAATATATTTGGGAGAGATGGTCAGGCAAAACATACTGTGATTGGACATTACAGTCGAGGTAAGGTTCAAATATACTGGACAAGACATCAACCTCAATGTCTTCCGCGTCGGTCTCACAGGAAACATGCTGTTTTCATAGCTGTCTGACTAGCGAGGTGCGAGATAAACGTAGTAGTGAACCACGCGTAGATGAAGCCAAGTATAGCTAAACCGCCTGGATGTCCCCGGTAGACCTTCATTAACACGATCCGGGTGTGAAGAAAAATATTCAGCTAGCCACTTAACACCCAGGGGGCACAAAAGAGTAGTCTTACTCATCGTTAGCATTCAACTATATATATATATATATTTATATATATACACATACACATACATATAAAATATAAATATATATATTTTGTTGAATGCCCGCAATGTGTGTGTGTGTTTGCGCGCGCGTGCGTGTGTGAGCAAGAAAATTATATACTTAGATATATTACTCAACGAAAAAGTAACTTACCAGTTTCTGTGTATGTTTTCATGTTTGAAAGCTGTCATGTAATTTCATCCCGATGCATTCTTGGTATTACTGAAAGTCATATAATTGTCTTAGAACAGTCTGAGTGGGAAGTGACCTTTCACTGACCTTCAAAATGTTATTTCATGAAATTAACGCCTGTCATGACAGTTTCTCATTAATTCCGTGCTGGTCACAAAATTGACCTGAGAAGTGTTCACTGGCGATCTGTGGTTATTTTGCCATTCATTTCGCTCAGAAGCAAACTACTGGACAGATGCCACGCACGGCGCTAAATGGAAGGTTACGAGCTGTTGGCATGTTGGAAGAAGGAATATCTGTGTCTGCAACAATTTGATGTGTCAATGCAGACTGTTAGGCTGTGGTTACATCGCTACCAGACGAATTAGACTGTTTCTGACCTACCCCGCAGAGGACATCCTCGATCGGCGACCAGACGGCATCACGCCGTCGATCGCTACATCACGCTCGCACATCTGCGAAACAGATTTTAGTCAGCAACTGCCACTGCTTGCACCATCCTCGGACTGAGAATAATAAGTTCAGCTACTGTTAGGAACGGTTTTCGCGAGCAATGCCTACGTGCAAGATGCCCTGCTATTCGTTCAAATCTGCAGTCATGGCATCGTGCCGCACGACTAGCCTAAGCCAGGCAACATCTGCGCATCGGAAACGCTCTATGGGACAGAGTGTTGTTTACTGTTGCAGAACATTCCACGTGATGTACTGAGACGCTGCATTCGATCCATGAAGCCCTAAGCCAAGCCGTGATCATCGCTCGTAATGGACACAAGTGGTACTGAGCATTGTCATTTTTAAAATAACCCCCATGCTTGCAGACGCTGCGGAGACAATCACACGTGACCCAAAAAATGACTTTTCGGTTGTTTCAGTTTCGAATTATGGAATAAAGTTTCTTATCCCAAAATTAGTTTGATTTTGGAAGATAAAATAAAAAACATGTGATGAAAAACATTACCTGGCCAAGTTACTTTTTTCGTTGAGTAAATAAATAAATATATATAAATATATTGATGACCCGTTTCTCAGCGTAGCTGCGGGTCTCATCTTCGTCTCCAGTGGACCCTGCCTTGTGCCACGGAAGTCCAGGGCATAGTACAGAGACGTCTCGGATTTTGTTGTGTACAGCAAGGATGTCGGAACTGGAGGTCTTCGCCGCGGTCTCTTTTTACCTCTGGGGTACCAGATTGCTGTCGCCGTGCTCCACCGACCATCGCTTCGCGCAACATGTGATCTGCCCATCTATATTTTGCCTTGCTTGTATATTACCGAATCATTCATCAAGGACAAATGTCGTATTTCAGAATTGTAGAGCTTTTGTATACATTGGTTCCGGGGAGTGATTTCGATCAAGTGTCTCTCGTGAAAAATAAATATATGTATATATATATCATTTCGGCTTTTAATACCATTGGTCAGCTTGACACGGCCCCAGAATGTTTATAGGGATGAAGTTTTAAGGTATTCCCAGCTGAAGTGACAGAGAAAGGAAATGTAGAAATCGAAAAAATCACAAATTTTAAATACCTCGCCTTCGTTTAAACAACAATTGAGATTTATTTAAAGAATTAAGTAGCAGAAGAATAATCATTACCATGTAGAGATTATGTCATAGGTTCTGCATACTCCTTATCTTCTGCATTGCATGAAACTATGGCAACTGACTATGGTAATGCAGAAGATGAAGAGTATGCAGAACCTATGACATAACACAAAGAAAGAACTAAAACTAAAGATCCTAAGAACATGCATTTTTTTCCTATAGCAACCTATGGATGTGAAACATGGACAATTACAAAAGCAATAAGAGCACAGATTGGTGTTTTTGAAACCAGGGCTACACAGGAGTCCTGAAAATCCCGTGGACAAAGAAAGAAAGAAATAAATCCACCCGGCAAGATCTGAATGTAGAGGAGAATTAGTTCATAAATATCGTAATGATCCGAAAACTGATGTTTTTTTGACACGTCAAACGACACAACGGACTGGAGAGAGCGGTTATGGAAGGCATGGTCACTGGAAAGAGAGGCAAGCTTGACCGAGAAGACGATGGACCCAGGACATCAAGGTGGTGCTGGATTTGACCTTGGAGCAGGCCGGAAGACTGGCGAAAGATATAGTTTCCTACAGACAAGCTGTCACGAGAGCGACGTTCTGCAAATGACATGATTCATGATGATGATGATGATGTAAAAATTAAAACAGAATGAAGAACACATGGTATAACACTAACAAAACAGAAATTTAATTTTTTTTAGAACATGCATCTTCACTGAAGCAACGTATGGATAGCTAAAATGCTGCATGAAAGCACTCAAAATAGCCTTTGCAGCGAAAAAGATAAACATTGATGTCCTAAAGAAGATAGATATAGAACAAAATTGGCTTGCAAACAGGATTACGTCTTGGAAAATTATATACTGACGCTACATTAAAAGCCCCAATGGTTTAGAAAAGAACTGGGTTCTCCGATCTTAATTTACCACAAACAGAGTTATATGTGTTTACAGCGTACGTTACTGGGCATTGCATTTCGGGTTAATGGGATGGCAGGTCGATTCATTTTATTGTAAATAAATAAATAAAGACACAAGTGTACAAAGATGGTTATATTCAGTTTTGCGAAGGATTAGGGTTATAGTTAGGATTAGGGCTAGGTTTAAGGTTACGGTTAGGTTTAGGGTTACTTTCGGGTTATGGTTAGGTTTTGGGTTGGGTTAGGGTTGCGATTAGGTTTAGGGTTCGGGTTAGGTTAGAGCTATGGTTATGTTTAGGGTTAGGTTAGGAAAAGATAACATGGTTGTTTTCTCATCGTTTGACAGCATGGATAATGTCATACTGCTGTAGAAACTGGATGCTGCTCTCCGTACCACGAACGTTGACAGATTCAAGAAATTCATTGCTGAGACGACAGGAATTAGAGGCAACAGAAGCATAAATTCTGATCTATTCTCGCAGAATGTTCTACACTCCTAACAGTTCATAAATGGGATATTCTGCTACGTCACTGCCTCAAATTCGGTGCTAAAATATACATTTCTGTTTTGTTTTTTTGTTTATGTTTTTTGGCGTGAATGAAGACGCAAGTATCAAAAACTGCTAGAGGGTACGATTCCTGCAAAACGAGGCAGTCTTACCAAAGAGAAGATGAACATACGACATGTCAAATATGTTCTTGGCATGACCGAGACGGGAGAACTGATGAAAGATCAAAATTATTACAGAGCGTCTGGAATGAGAGCGACGTTCTGCATGCAATGAGATGTTATGTGCTGATGTTCAATCTTCCAAGTCTTGTTCGAATTTGTGTGAGGTTGTCTTTTACTCGCGTGCTGTCTGCTTTGTGTGTGTGTGGGGGGTTGTCTTTTACTCGCGTGCTAACTGCATTGTGTGTGTGTGTGTATGGGGTTGTCTTTTACTCGCGTGCAGTCTGTTTTCTGTGTTTGTGTGGGGTTGTCTTTTACTCGCGTGCTGTCTACTTTCTGTGTGTGTGCGTGCGCGTACGCGTTGGCGTGCGCGTGCGTGTGCACGTGCGCGTGCGTGTGCGCGTGTGTGTGTGCTTGCTGAATGCTGTTGGAGTGTCTTTTTTCTTGTTTTTTTTCGTTAGCCTTTTTCTTAAATTTCCTAAGGTGGTGTGCGTTGCACTATGTTTTTTTATTTTGCGCCTGTCAGCCCAGTGCATCCTACTTCGGCATGCATTTCATGTAAGGGTCTGCTTCCTCCTGCATTTTCTTAGGGTTTGCTTCCCCGGGAATAACGGCCGGTGCTGTGATTGGGAAGCGAACAGTGTTGTGAGCTGTGTCACTTAACCACAAGCCCACGCCGTCCCCTAACCAATCTTTTAACAGACATACCTCCCCTTGCGAACAACGCCAGACATCATTTGTACCAGACGAAGACCACCAGACACCACAAAAACCATTTTTCACTTGATGTAATCAAACAGACTCGAGCTTATGTTTGCAATACTCGTACCTTGTCTATCAGGAATGTAAAATTGTAATAAATTTCACGTAGTCGCCCCACTTCTACCAAAGAATGTAGCGGATCTTTTCTTTGAACTGTAGCTACATGATTTGGTAGGCGGCCTCATGCTCAGTCATCCTTAGTGACATCTTACAACATACCTAGTAGTTTACAGTGTTATTATTATATCCCCTTCTTTTGTGCCCTAGCAACATACCGACCCCTGTAATAAACAACGTTTCATCCAAGTATGCCCCGATGTGATGCAGGTTGGGAATCCTTGGTCTAACAGAATACACAAATACACAGCGCTAGCGTCGAGTTTCCCCCACTTCCTGTCCTAGAATCCGTACCTGGGGCCTACTCCTTAGAATACATTTGGAGCCACCGAAACTTGCTTAGATTAGTACCCTCCAGTTTCAACATTGATCTCAACGGGCTGTCGACCACCTTTGACAATGGTCTTTTCATCGTCCCCTGCTCCTGCCGAGCGATGGTCTGTGCGCCAGTTCAAAATAAGAGGGTAGAAAAACATGACTAGTTCGGAGAGTGATGATAAAATAACACGACTAGCTGAGAAAGACGGAAGAAAAACATTCAAGGTTCAGAGGATTGTAGTTCAGAGATTGTTGGGGAAAACACTCAAGGTTCCAAGAAAAAAAGAAGAAAAACCAGTTAGCTCAGAGAAAGACACAGCTATCTCAGGAAAAAATGGAAGAAATACAAAGCTGGATCAGAGATAAATTGAAGAACATTTTAGCTAGTTCAAAGAATGTTAAAAGAGAAACGTGACCATTTCTCTGAAAGAGAAAAAAAAACATCTAGTTCACAATTAGGTAAAAGAAAATTAATCCAGAGAAGGGGGAAAGAACAACACATGTTCAATTAAAATAGAAGAAAAAAACAGCTAGCTCAGAGAAAATTCAAAGATAAATACAGTGAGTTCAAAAAGAACGTGGAAAAAAAATTGCAGCTAGTTCAAATACAATTGGAATAATAAAACATCTAGTTCAGAGACAGAAGGAAACACCTCAGAGAAAAATGGAAGAATACATAGCTAGTTCAGAGATAGATAAAAGAGAAGCACACTTAACTCATGAAAAAAAAAAACAGTTTTCTCATAGAAATTGAAGAATAATTAATAATAGCCAGTTCAGAGATAGATGGGGAAAAAATAACTAGTTCAGAAATAAAAGGAAGAAAAATACAACTATTTCAAATACAAATGGAAGAAAAACACAAATAGTTCGGAGAAAAATTAAAGAAGAACGCAGCTAGGTCAGAGAAAGATGGCAGAATAATACAACTAGTTCAGAGAAATATTTTTTTTAATCACAGCTCGCACAGAGAAATTTACAAAACAAAACAAAAAAACTTATAAATGTGGGAGAACTGCACAGCTAATTCCTAGATTACAACAGAAAAGCAAGCCAGTTCCGAAAAAGATGGTTGAAAGACCTAGACCAACTTAGAGGAAGATCAATGAAAGAAAAAAGGTAACTAAGAGAAAGGTGAATGACAGACGCAAAGTAGCTCAGAGAAAGATGAATGAAAGACACACGGTAGAGCAAGATCAATGAAAAACACAAGCTAGCTCAGACAAAGATGAATGAAAGACACAAGCTAGTTCAGAGAAAGATGAATGAAAGACACGCTAGCTCAGAGAAAGATGAATGAAAAACAGGCTAGCTCAGAGAAAGATGAATGAAAGACATGATAGCTCGGAGAAGGATGAATGAAAGACACTAGGTAGCTCAGAGAAAGATTAATGAAAGACACAAGGTAGCTCAGAGAAAGATTAATGACAGACACAAGGTAGTTCAGAGAAAGATGAATGAAAGACATGGTAGCTCAGATAAACTTGAATGAAAGACGCATGCCAAGACAGAGAAAACAGGGAGAAAAAGGGGGGGGGTGTCGGGGGTCACTTCCAGCTCAAAGAAGGATGACAGAAAAACAGGTAGTCCCATGTAGGAGGAAAGAAAACAACTAAACTCCGAAAAAAAGATAAAAGAGAAACACATCTACAAGGTAAAATGATGGAAGATAGACAGAGTAGTTTCGAGAAAAATGAAGGAATAACAATTCTAGCACAGATATACGTAACAAAAGCAATCCTAGCTCAGATAAATAGGAAAAAAGCAATCCTAGTGTAGATATACGTAAGAAAGCAATCCTAGCTCAGATAAATGGAAGAAAAACAATCCTAACGCAGAGATAGATGGGACAAAAACACAACCACTCAAAGAAAGATGGGAGAAAAATCCAGCTATCGAAGAAAGAGATTAGATTGGCCGATCCGAGGACTTCGATTGGAATGAATCACGCACTTGACTAAGCTCGGGAGAGACGATTTTTCCAGAATCAATAACCACTGCTGGACGTGTGCCTGCACATTCGTTCTGTCATAGAAACACTCCAGTGAAGCCAAGGCACATTACTCTTTCAATGTTACACTCTCTTCTTGATCTCCATCGTCTGAACTCCTGGTAAAACGAGTTTTTCAATCTGCTATTCCTGTTTCGCGTATGGAAGGTGGGGTATGGTAAGGGTGGGGTGGAATGAAGACAGGGGGCTGGGGTTAGGAGAGAGGTATATTGGATATTATTTCAAACCCACAAGGCTGTTTTATGCTCGGAGAAGAAGACGCTGGTGTTATATATGTCACATATAGGGAAACTTGAAGGCATTTTTACAAGATAGTCTCAGTTCTGGAATCTCCAGGGCAAGAGAGGTAGAGATGAACAAAAGCATATAGAAGGGAGGAAAACAAAAAGGAATCAGCAAAATTGTGGGCAGAGTTTGAGCGAATGTTTCAGGAGAGGAGGGCTCGTCATGTAATTGTTGAAGATATATGCCCCACAAGGAGCTTAAACTGTTATATTGAAAGATGGGTATGTACATCATCATCATGAGGTGTGGAGTTTTCTATCCTAGAGAAGTTACACCATACAGTTAATCTCCTCTTTTCATATGCTGTCAGCGTGACAGTGAGCCTATTCAAGTCTCTGTCACTTACAAATCACGTTCCGGTAACTTAACTTAACAACTTAACTTAAACTAACGTAACGTCTTTATACTAGTCTAGAAGACTCTGCAGAGTCTGTGTACACCGATGTTAGCTGGTACACTGTCTAACAAATCGTTTCGAGAATGTAGAAGGTGCAAAACTACCACAACCGGATACTAGTATGACATACGAAGAGTCAAAACGGCTTATTAGAGCTAGATACATGACCAAATGGGAAACAGAACATATTGGTTACACCAAAAAAACGATGCCTGTTACCAGTTGAACAGAAGAGAGCAGGTCGTTGTCTTCAGACTTCGCACTGGCCACAATAGACTGAGGTACCACCTATTCAACAAATTGAAGATAGGTGGCACCGACGAATGCCCGTGTGGTACCGGGAAAATGACCGCTGAACATTTGCTGCAAAACTGCCCGACATACGAGGATCAGAGAAAGCAGATGTGGCCATCACCAGTGGCAACACTAGACAAGCTCTATGGCAGTGTCGACAGCATCAGGATGACCGCTGCCTTTTTCGAAAAAATAATGGTTACTGTCTGACTGCGTACGATGAAGAAGAAGTTTCGAGAATGTAACACTGAAACCATACTTTAGTCACTCCTCTTCTACACTCGGGTCAAGAGGTATCGATGGAGATCTCCAGCCTATTTTTCTACTGACTTCCTTCTTGTCAAGTCTCAATCAAGACCTCAGTCTCTCAAGAGTTGTATTTATCGTTACAGGGGACTTTGGATCATCTTGGTGTCTGGACCTCGGACTTCCCATTCTTAATATTCTTCTGCGTTAGTTCTCAATCTCCCGTTACCAAGACATGAACTTGGCTTTGCAGGTAGGAGGATGTAGTCCGCAGAATGGAATGCGTTGTGTCGCTAGTTTACAGCTTGACTGTGATATTCGCACATCAGTCTTCGGCAGCTAATCTTCCCGTTATTGTTGCTGTAGCCGGTCTTCATTTGTTCTACAGACATGACCAAATCACAGCGCTGAGAATGCTGAATTCGAATCTCAATGGTCTGGCTTCAAGAAAATGATATACTGTCTTATTGCGGACCTTATTCACGTTTGCTATTGGACCACTTTCCCCGAGTGTCTCATTCCTGAGACTTGCAGAAAATGGCATTTTTGGGTAGCGGTCATCGTAAAATTGAACACGGATAAAAACAAAAGATCTTTTTAACACACCATCATTCTGTTGAATCCTTTTCTGTATACCCTTTCACTTTTATATGGACGCTCTAAAATGCAGTCAAGTACGCTTTTCTTGTGGACATTAATAATGAAAGAAGACTTTGATGCAACGATAGGAAAGAAGGACTTTGATACAACAATAGGAAAGAAGGACATTGATATAACGATAGGAAAGAAGGACTTTGATGCAACGACAGGAAAGAAGGACTGATGCAACGATAGGAAAGAAGGACTTTGATATAACGATAGGAAAGAAGGACTTTGATGCAACGATAGGAAAGAAGGACTTTGATGCAACGATAGGAAAGAAGGACTTTGATGCAACGATAGGAAAGAAGGACTTTGATGCAACGATAGGAAAGAAGGACTTTGATGCAACGATAGGAAAGAAGGACTTTGATGCAACGATTGGAAAGAAGGACTTTGATGTAACGATAGGAAAGAAGGACTTTGATGCAACGATAGGAAAGAAGGACTTTGATGCAACGATAGGAAAGAAGGACTTTGATGCAACGATAGGAAAGAAGGACTTTGATGCAACGATAGGAAAGAAGGACTTTGATGCAACGATAGGAAAGAAGGACTTTGATGTAACGATAGGAAAGAAGGACTTTGATGCAACGATAGGAAAGAAGGACTTTGATGCAACGATAGGAAAGAAGGACTTTGATGCAACGATAGGAAAGAAGGACTTTGATGCAACGATAGGAAAGAAGGACTTTGATGCAACTATAGGAAAGAAGGACTTTGATGCAACTATAGGAAAGAAGGACTTTGATGCAACGATAGGAAAGAAGGACTTTGATGCAACGATAGGAAAGAAGGACCGATGCAACGATAGGAAAGAAGGACTTTGATCCAACTATAGGAAAGAAGGACTTTGATGCAACGATAGGAAAGAAGGACTTTGATGTAACTATAGGAAAGAAGGACTTTGATGCAACTATAGGAAAGAAAGACTTTGATGCAACGATAGGAAAGAAGGACTTTGATGCAACGATAGGAAAGAAGGACTTTGATGCAACGATAGGAAAGAAGGACTTTGATGCAACGATAGGAAAGAAGGACTTTGATGCAACGACAAGAAAGGAGGACGTTGACACAACAATAGGAAAGGAGGACTGTAATACAACGATAGGAAAGAAGGACTTTGATGCAACGATAGGAAAGAAGGACTTTGATGCAACGATAGGAAAGAAGGACTTTGATGCAACGATAGGAAAGAAGGACTTTGATGCAACGATAGGAAAGAAGGACTTTGATGCAACGATAGGAAAGAAGGACTTTGATACAACGACAGGAAAGGAGAACTGATACAGCCATAAGAAAGAAGGAATTTGTTACAACGATAGGAAAGGAAGACTTTGATATAACGATAGGAAAGGAGGACTTTGATACAACGATAGGAAAGGAGGACTTTGATACAACGATAGGAAAGGAGAACTGATACAGCCATAAGAAAGAAGGAATTTGTTACAACGATAGGAAAGGAAGACTTTGATATAACGATAGGAAAGGAGGACTTTGATACAACGATAGGAAAGGAGGACTTTGATACAACGATAGGAAAGGAGAACTGATACAACGACAGGAAAGGAGGCATAGGAAAAAACGATAGGAAAGCAAGACTTTGATACATGATAGAAAATGAGGAATAGGAAACAACGATACGAAAGTAGGACTTTGATACAACGATAGGAAAGGAGAACTGATACAACGACAGGAAAGGAGGACTTTAGATACAACAATAGAAAAGGAGGACTTTGAAATAACGATAGGAAAGAAGGACTTTGATACAACGATAGGAAAGAAGGACTGAAACAACGATAAGAAAGCAAAATCAATACACTACAAAATACATGCACCTTGCCTTATAGTGACAGATGAGTGTAAATAAATTTTAAAATAAATATATTTATTGGGTTTATTATGAAGGAGATGACACATCATCTGATTCTTCGGTGAACCGTCATTGATGAAAGAAGAATTTTTTTTTAGTAAAGGGCAGTCCAATGTACTCTTTACAAGTAAGAGACACATACAGTAAAGCGAACAAAACACTACAAAAATATCAACACAGAGCTTTTCAATTTATGTTAGCAAGTTTGAAGATAATATATACATACACACAGAGGGGGCCATCGATAGAATGCCATTAGAAACACTGTGAGAATTGTTAGAAAGGAAACCAAGATCACATAGAAAATCATCATTATGAACAAATTTTAAACGACCTTATTCCGATATCTCAGGACCATTTCTTGTGTAAAGACAGTTCTTTAGACCAAATCAGGTTTTCGGTTTGCTTCTGGCTTGGCTTCGTTCATTCTCTATCTCCCACTACCAAACAATTAAAGGGCTTAAGTAGAAGAATGTAGTCCAGAGAACGGAATGCGTTGTGTCGTAGTTTACAGCTTGATTGCGATATTTGCACCTTTCGGTCCAACACATCCGACTTCAGCAATCATTTTTTAGTACCGGGCTAGCATTCCCGCTTCGATCCCTTCTCCTAAGCCAGTCTGCCCTGCTGCAGCCTGTTATCCAGGATCACCGCGTGGAGGTGTAGAAGGGTCTTGGCAGCTTTGGTTCACTGGCCCTGACGCTAGCAGTCAGCTACGAGTCGCTGGCCACTGCAGCTCATGCGCTCGGTTTGCTTCTAATAGTTGTTCCCCGAATCCTATTTTATAAGGTCACTCTGTTGTTAAGTTCTAGACGTGTATTATCTGACTAACACTAACATGTTTTGTTTTACCTCACAGGTGATACACGCTGTATCTTGTATTCGCTGTTTTCAAGAGAACATGTATCCGTCAGTTGCCAACTTCTGCACTGTAAGATAGACTAGTGGTCCCAAATACGTCTATTCAAGGGCACAACATCGTGTGGCCCCTATCGTCATCGAAACATTCGCTCCAAGTGAAGCATGGGAGCACTACTACAGCCGATTTCGTTACAGGAAGCCTGAATCCGAGCACTTGTGATGGATCATTCAATAGTCATTTTTTTACTTCAGTTTTCTTACCCATTGACAAACTAGTTTAATTTTCTTGCATAACGTACTATTGAGGTTGAAAACTAACCTCTGGTCAGTCAAACTATATTGATCCGAAAATGTTAGTCAGGGTCAGGCAAAACATACTGATCAGACAATGTGAGTCAGAATCAGGATACAAAATTACTGATCAGAAAATGCTAGTCAGGGTCAGGCAAAACATACCTATTTGAAAATGTTAGTCAGAGTCAGGCAAAACTTACTTATCAGACAATGTGAGTCAGGATCAGGATACAAAACTTACTTATCAGAAAATGTTAGTCAGGGTCAGACAAAACATACTGATCAGACAATGTGAGTCAGGATCAGGATACAAAACTTACTTATCAGAAAATGTTAGTCAGGGTCAGACAAAACATACTGATCAGACAATGTGAGTCAGCATCAGGATACAAAACTTACTTATCAGAAAATGTTAGTCAGAGTCAGGCAAAACATACTGATCAGACAATGTTAGTCAGGTTCAGGCAAAACATACTGATCAGACAATGTTAGTCAGGGTCAGGCAAAACATACTGATCAGACAATGTTAGTCAATGTCAGGCAAAACGTATGATCCGCCTCCATCAACACGCTCAGAATGTGAGGAAAGCTGATGCACCCCCGCCACTCAATGCCCCTTTCAGGAAGCACAAAAGTAATTTTGCTCATTGGGGGCATTCAACAACAACATACATTTAACTTCCACTGTCGAGAGAATCAAATTATTTAAGATTTTGTTTACCTTTCTTTAGTTTACGTACGCACTTTCAAAAGATATAAAATGCGTTATGCACTTTTTCCGGTGACGCAAATCACATGTGCAAGTAAAGCACTGAATTCCTGTTTACGAACATACTCTTATCCTCATCTGTTCATATAAGCGGAGGTACTACTGCTTACACTTTCTCATGTTTTTCCTAATTTTCACACAAGTAACCGTCTCTCTACCCCAAATTGAGTCCGTTATCGTCGACAAGACGTGAATGTGTAGCACGAGTGACACGTCCTGTTAAGTAGAGAAGTAAAATTGTGAGAAACATCGTCTATCAGGAGTTCTCAAACGGTGTACCGGAGAACAAATGGTCCAGCTAAATGTCTAAATGGGTTACACAAAAGATCGTGATAGAGCAACATAAAAGTCTTCATTTATGAAAAGCTTTGGCTTGTGGTATGTCGAAAGAGATCGAACGGACCTGCATGACAGTGCTCGCTTAAACGTCTGTACTGTTTCTCCATACTGTTTGGGCAGGGGAAGAGGATCAATACTGAGGACTCGCCTCTTCTTTCCACACACTCGTGTTTCATTTGACTCTGTCCAACAATCACACTCTTGGCCCGTGTTTCATTTGACTCTGTCCAACAATCACACTCTTGGACCGTGTTTCATTTGAATCTGTCCAACAATCACACTCTTGGACCGTGTTTCATTTGACTCTGTCCAACAATCACACTCTTGTACCGTGTTTCATTTGACTCTGTCCAACAATCACAATCTTGCACAGCTTTCACACGTGCCCTCATTGTGAGGCTATTCCATTACACTTTGGTTGGACTGACTTCTGAGAGAGCACAAACCTAATACATCCAAGCATTGGTTTATGCGTCTTAATATCGCTCAATTGACTACGGTCTGGGTGGAATAGGCACGTCTACGCCAGTAGAAACTGGTGAGGCAAACACGTAAAATAATTTAAAAAATAAAAAATAACATACTGTTTGGATCTATCACTGTCGGTGAGTAGCTGTACTATTCAATATAGCCAATACATTATCACGGAAAAATATCTTAGTTAAGTACACCCGCCATAAACATAACTACAAGTATATACAGATGGCCAGATGGCTTAGCTAACGAAGAAGCCACATCCAAAGGAGGCGGAGGAGTATATTACAAACTAAGGAATTGAAAAGAGAACCTCAAGTGCTTACAGCGGAAAGATACTCCAATAATTTCCGCACGAAAGCAGAGGCACGGATGAGCTTGTAATCCAAGATGAAAACATACTATTCCTGACTCGTTAGTTTTAGCAGCACTAAAACAACATAAAGATGGGGATCTTGGGCAACATATATACCCCATAGCACAGCTTTCAGCAGAACACCAAGGTTGGTCATTCAGAGGATCCACTCCAGGGCAGTATCGAAAGCAAGGAAGCTGCAGACAAACTAGCAATGTATGGAGGAGCTTTCCACAAACAGATCTGAGCATTACTTATAGTGAGATCAACACCAGAATTAAAGATACATTCACAGGGAAAATGGGTTGACCAATACCGCTACTTACGAAAAGAAGACAACTACTATGATTTAACTAGGGACAAGCAAGTCGTCATTTTCAGACTGATAACGAACAAACCATGACAGGAGAACAAATCGTGCATGCTCGCGCAGGAAGAGGAACAGAGAACAATACAGGCATAGCGAGACAGATATGAGACAAAAATTATGGAGATAAAAACAGTCTCACAAACAGCAGTGCCCTTTGTAAGAGAAACCATGACTTAGAACTAAGAAACAAGAAGAATAAGAAGAGGAGGAAGAAGAAGAAGAAGACGCCCATCAAATCAGCCAAATGAGTATAGCCAGTTATTATCACAACTAAGCCTTTATCTGTAGATGTGCTTTGTCTTATATCCAGGTTAACTGAGACCTAATCACTATTTGAACAGTTCATCTATGATTACACACGTTCAGTATGATGTAATAGATATATCTTGACATCGATACCACCAGCATGTTTACTTGACATCGATACCACCAATTTGTTTACTTGATGTCGATACCTTCAGCATGTTTACTTGACGACGATACATACCATTATCATGTTTACTTAACATCGATACCATCAAAATGGTTTTTTGACAACGATACCAGCAGCATGTTTACTTGACATCGATACCATTAACATGGTTATTTGACATCGATACCAGCAGCATGTTTACTTGACATCGATTCCATCAACATGGTTATTTGATATCGATACCAGCAGCATGTTTACTTGACATCGATACCATCAACATGGTTATTTGACATCGATACCAGCAGGATGTTTACTTGACATCGATACCATCAACATGGTTATTTGATATCGATACCAGCAGCATGTTTACTTGACATCGATACCATCAACATGGTTATTTGACATCGATACCAGCAGCATGTTTACTTGACATGAATTCCATCAGAATGGTTATTTGACATCTATAACACCAGCATCTGAACTGCTAGACCAGATTGTGGAAGCTGTAGGACATAAGAACACTACACAATGATCTCTACACAAGATGGCAGACGAGGAGCGACTATATCAAGTCGTTATACATTCCCTGTCTGATATGTTGTTGCTAACATCACTCGTTCTTGTGTTAGGTACTATTGACTACTTTCTTTGGTGACGGGTTACAGTGGCTCTCCTCACATCACAAGGTGAGAAGATACTTCAGAAGATGGACCGGTCTCCTGGCTAATGAATATAGACTGAGGGCTTCCCGGCTGTTGTGATATATTTGGGCTCATCTGCATGACGCTCACTACTACGGAGATCACGTCGACCCCCACATCGTTAGTCAGACTGTCATGGAACAGTCTGTCTCTAGGGAGAACTGGATGAAAGTGAGGTGGAGTCTTGGTCAGTATGAGTATGTATCACCTGACCGTGACTAATATTGTCTATCCGTAGTTTTGCCTGACCGAAGGACAGTCTCCTTCTGGTAAGGATAAAGCCAAGTATTTTGGCCATACAACTCGTAAGTTGGCACTTGGCATCACCTCACATCCACCCCCTGCCTCCCTCAAAAAAGCAAAAGAGTTGTATGAATATGTAGATATATAATAGAATATTCAAGTCTTTGTTACACAATCTGTTACAAAATAATCCAATCTCATCTTCTATTAAATGATCCAGTCTTGTACCTAAAACTTATTGTTCGTGAAACTTAAGTGTTCTCAGCTTATACTTAAATTATTGCTCAATTAAGTCTACTCTTTTAGAAGCGTCTGATTAGCGTAGTGGTAGCTGTATCCCACGACCATCAAGCTCCATTCGACCCAACGGTAAATGAGTACTTGGAATTCGACGGGAAGTAAAATGCGTTGAAGAAAAGAACTGACCAGCTTACCTCATACAAGCTTAGTATATTGAAGTATCTACCATGTTCATTTTCCGACAACTAATATGAGACAAACTTTCACTTACTTTGATCTTGGACATCTAAATCTACAATTATCATAGCGTTCATTGAACGTTTTATGTGCACGTTTCTAGTTCATTTCATGTCTCCGTTTATAACATTCCTTCTTGCTAGTTAAACAGACGCCAATAGATCTAGTTAACCCTGTTCATGATTATGTTTGTGTGTACATACAATTAATGTCTTGCTTTGTTCAGACTGCCTCTTATTTGGACATATTTCTATGTGGGTTTTTTGGTGTGTTTTCTTTTTTTTTTTTTTTGTTGGTGCCTTTGTTTAGTTATTCTTCCTTCTTACATTCGTAAACTAGAATTTCGTACGTCACTAATTTCCTTTAAAAGGTTGATCCCTTTAACATCACCTCCAGATTTTATATCCTCGACACAGAGGGACGGCGTGGCCTAGTGGTTAAGTGGCACGGCTCACAACCAGAAGGTGCTGGGTTCGATCCCCATCACAGCACCGACCGTTACCCCGGGGAAGCAAACCCTTAGAAAATGCAGGAGGAAGCAGACCCTTACATAAAATGAATGCTGAAGTCGGATGCAATGGACCGACAGGCGCAAAATAAAAACCACAGTGTAACGCACACACGCCTTGGGGAATAGATAAATAAGGCAACGCAAAAAAAAAAAAATATCCTCGACACCTTTTTTATTGCGTATATTAATAACACCAATACCATTTGGAATTATAACAGCAAGAATTCAAGTAAAAGGAGGGAAAACACCACCATTATCGAACGCAACGTTCTCAACATGGCAGACGGTTCCACCAAACAACTTCTATGGTACACTCCAGGGAGTATTCGATAAATCACTAAGACACAGGCTATTAAGATATTTTTGGAAGATTTGCAAGGTCGGAACAGACTACAGCAGCTAGAAATTGATTGTGGGGTAGGACGGTGTGAAGAGTCAAAATGAAAACGTGGAGCTACGTACGCTTCTGCGATTTCTGTTTCGTTGAAGGAACCATCTTCCCACACCGAAATCTAAATGGGAAATCAGAGACTAATCCACAATAAATGAGAAATGGAAACCCTGCTAACAGCATTCTAGATCAAAGGGAGAAGCAGAAAAGAAGAACAAATCACCGTCTCATCAAAAGGATTATGAAAATGAAGGCGTGCGGGGAAAAGTCACGAAAAAATCGTAAAAACACATTACAAACTTTATAATCTTCAGACACATATAATTACCATAGATCAATCAAACGAGCTTGGCGGATTAGCGAGTGTTACCGGGACCCGAAAGGAGAACTAAGAAGTTACTCTGTAACCTGTCAGGCATGGCATAAAAGGCGACAAAAAAAGAAGTGTTGGTTGGGTACGGGTTTGTTTACCCCATTCTGTAGCAACTTTAAGCCACAAAACTTCAAGATAAGAACAAGCCAACATGTAATGACTTGCAGTGTATTTGTTGAAAATAAAAGTTCAACTGATTGATTAAATCAAATGAGTCACTGACCCAGATGTATCTCAGCAGAAGCAATCAAAGAGAACATCAAAATTTAAACAAAAACAGATTACGCGCTAAAATTTTGGGAAAAGAAGAAATACAAGCGGACTGGAAGGAAGGTTATGTAGTCAAGTTACTAGATAAAGAAGATTTACAGGACTAAACAAATTATAGAGGAATAATGTTATTATCAGTCTCTGGGAATATATTGAACATGATCATACTAGACATTAAAAGAGGGCCTTAGACAAATAGGGGGCCGCGGTAGCGCAGTGGACAGTGCACTCGCTGCCCAGTCAACATGGACTGAAACGGGATCTTTACTATTTTACTTTTTACATAAACAAACAGCTGAGCATGTAGGTTATTGAGAATAATAGTTGAACAAAATGTGGAATGGAACCAGCGTTATATATCCGACTGAAAAGACAGACTAAAGGGTGGAAAACTGGCACACGTAAGAAATAACATCCATGCATATCGTCATGAAGTATATATGAAGGAGGCGGAGTACCAGATTCTACGTTCTAAGACAGAAAGTACAGATTTCCTTCTGCTAAACTATTACTGTTAGAGTGATCGTCCACTGGCACTAGATATGATCCCAACAAAAAAGAGACGTGAGTGGAGACTTCAATAGCCCCTCGCAGAGCTGTGGCTAGCTATGACTAAATGGGTAGAAGGGGTGATGAATTAGAAAGCTGGCACAATGACAAATGGTTTATCTTGATAAGTCTCTCATCGTTCTTCGTGCTCATGGCACACCACTTCTACATCAGATTTGACGGGATGACACGCGTGTAATTGTTGAAAAACTGTGCTCAGCAGGGCGCTTAAAGGTTCTAATGATGGTCAACCAAAAAATGGTAAAAAGAAAACCTCTGTATGGAAGGGGGGGGGGGGGGTGAGGAGTTGATAATGTAGGTCATGCAGCGCCTTGATATGGAATATTATAAACGATTTAGACATTGATATAACGATTTGGACATTGATATCGAATCCATGATTGGAAAATTCGCTGATGACACAAACCTATGCAGTAGTGTCTCATTTAAATCAGAAGTGGATATATTGAGGTCGGATTTAGATAAAATTCGAGAATGGTCTGCGAACTGGCAAATAGAGTTTAATGTAGATAAATGTGCAGTTATCCACATGGGTAGATCCAATATCGAACATAATTACAGAATGGGCGAGAACAATATTAGAATGATAGAAAAGGAAAGGGACCTAGAGGTTATAATAGATCATACAGGTAAGGTGAGTGAGAAAGTCCAGGTAGCAGTGAAAATGACAAATACAATGTTAGGTATGATAAAAAGAAATATTAAACATAGGAGCAAAGAAGTGATAGTCAAACTGTATACAGCATTAGTTATACATAAATTGGAGTACTGTGTGCACGTGTGTCCTTATCGTAGAGGGATATAAACATTTGGAAAGGATACAAAAAAGAGCGACAAAGCTGATAGTAGGATTCCAGAATTGCAGTTATGAGGAACGACTCAGAAAAACCGGCATATAGTCTAGAAAAGAGAATAATTCGAGTGGATAATATAGGTTAATAAGATAATCAAAGGAACGGATAAATTATACTATAACATTTTTTTTGAAAATACAATCACCTACAATAACAAGAGGGCATAGCTACAAATTAACTAAAGAAAGGTCTAGATTAGATATTAGGAAATATATTTTGTAGTCAGAGAGTGGTGAATGCTTGGAATGCATTGCCACAGGAGGTAGTGGAGGCAGGAACAGTTAATGCATTTAAGAATAGAATGGAAGAGCATAGCTTTTATAGCAAGGAAATGTAAATGAAACTGGTTGTATACAGACTTTGCAGAGTCTTCTAAACCAGTATAAAGACGTTAAGTTAATATATCCTGCGACTCGATAGCAAGATATATTATAGTAAATATACATCTACTAAGAGGCCCTGTATAGGTGGCTTAGAACCACACTCCTCGAAAATGTGAGAATTAAAATTGTGGTCAGACAGGAATGTAGCATGCCCCCATCAATCTTCATCGTGATGTTGTTTTTGGTAATGCAACAAACAACCGCGTGCAGAAAAATAGGAATTTAATAAACAACTGGAAAATCTTAAATGACTCGCAGGGAAAGAGAGGATAGCCTATCGGTGGAGCACAGCAGGCGAGAATACAAGAAAAGCCGGGGATTTGCTAATGGAGCTCAATAATATTACCCAGAGTGAGAACATGTGGTGGGTGAAATTTGCAACTGTGTTTCAAAAGGAAGTAATAATCGAATCACCTCTTGTTACGCGCAATTGTCCGTTATGTCTTCTTTCTCGTAAGATTGCTCGCGCCACCTGTTTCTACGTAGAACGTGATGCACCTATAAATGTGGGCTATTGTGCAGGTGTTCCGCAGTTACTGATATAAATACTAGAGTCACCCATCAAAAGCTATTTATTTAATTTGTTGAATTAGATGGTATCTCCCGTCTATTGTGATTATTACGAAGCCTGTACATTCACTTCTGTTGAGATAATATACAACAATTGTATGTAAACCATTTAGTACAAGTTAGCCATTACAGCCAACTAGAGTAGCACTACTTACAGTCCAATTAAGCAGGGAGGTTTGCTCAAACTACGAAGCTGAAATCACTGCATTTGAAGCCGCTTTGTACCATCTGTCAAAGGCTCAAAACATTGTTATTTTCAGATTCCATGTCAGTCCTTTAAGCATTAGAATTTGCCGGTCATTGTAGACCTGACCTTATACAAATATCTCTAGACGTTTACCACATTATCACTTGCCATGTTGTCAAAATAGTTCTGCAGTGGGTCCATGGACGCACAAACACATTTGGCAATGACAAGACAGATAGACTAGCAAAGGAGGGATCAATATAAGAACAGCCACACACAGCAACAACTTTACAAACAGCTCATAAGAATCGCAAACAAAGAAACTTGACTGATCAGATGGGCCATGGAAACACGCGGAGGAAGGTCTACAGACATATGGCAAACCCAAACAACAGTATAAATCAACTCACAAGGAAGGATCAGAGCATCATTTTCCGACTAAGAACCCAACACATCCCAGCTGTGTACAAACCCATATGAAACCGTTCATCGTCATCTCTTTGAGCACTCAGCACTCAACGATGTTAGGAAAATGCTTCTTCCTCCGAGGTCAGATCAATGGAACACTTTGTATGGTACTAGACAACAACTGATAAACACATGCAGATACCATTACACGGCATTTGGCCGAATGACAAAAACGCGGAGACTGCTGGACCAATAACAACAACATTTGAAGTCACATGACGCATAATAACCATATCTTGTTATCTAACTAAATTTGATTTATAAACAAAAAGCTGTATCTTTAATGTTTTAATAATAATTTTAGTTTTAATTACTTCTTGTTTTGTTAACAATAAAACATAAAATTACGGTTCATTTCTTGGACATTAAGACTAACATCTATAAATTAGGTTGGACTGCGAAGGGCTAATTGTCTGCTTCCTACGTATTCTAGTATGTGCTCTCTGCGAACCTAGTTTTCAATGGTATATGTTTATCGGGTGCAGGCAATTTTTCTCATAACATGGACAATACGCCAACCTCTTCGTTTCCAGATATGTTTAAAGGTGATGAGATTCACTGTACCACAACTTTATTCAATCGATGGGGACTTAGATGTAGCACAGTGAATGAACTGAAGGCAGGCAGTTCATCTCATAGCTTGCATCAGGGTCAGCGAACTACAGTTTATCAAGACGACTGTTAATTAGATTCCTCTATCTATATGTTATGCCACATTTGTACCTATCCATCTGTATTCACATGTGTTGCTTTGGTAGTGTTTCTTGATGCGGTGTATCATAGAGTTCTTCCTTGTTTCTGTTTTATCCCACGTTCTGCAACAGAGTGCGTTATACAGGTGTGAACCAAATGGCGCAACACATCCGCCTTCAGCGCGATTTTTAAAAATTGAGTTACTTCCCACAGGGACACGAACTTGAGGTATCATGAATCCGAGCACCAGCAAGTTTGAGCTGTGACCCGTGTCACTAACGCCCCCCCCCCCCCCCCGACTTATTTATCTCAATGCACTCTGCGCCCTCCAGAAAGCACTCGGGCGTAACTACAATACATAACGGCACTTCATGATATTTCGTTCCCAGTGACACGCAAAGTAAGAGAGTGAACAGCACAGCACTGCTCCCTGGGACAAACGACAGGTGTAACTTTAAATACGCTTATTGAATCCTTCAGACCTATATTTGTGTAATGAGATCACGAAAAGGCTTTTTGCCTACAAAGATCTACCTATCAGCAAGTGTGGCTCTGCGAATTATTTGTGTCTACATTTGTTCAACGTGGTTGCTATTGGAGAAGTAAATTCACAACTTCTCCCGCTAGTGTTGTTTTCAGTCTTTCTCGTTTATTCAGTCTTTCTTTATTGAACTTCCCTGGCTTCTACGAGAGTTATGTGCATGGTGGAGACTAAAATAGAACTACTGTCACACTGGCAACATATAATTGACGACGGTCAGTGTGATGTAATTACTCTGAAGGTTAAAGACTCCGAACTCATGGCAAAGTACATCCGATCAGCCACAAAAGCCAAAGTTCTGCTGTGTATGGAGTAACTTTCTTGGTTAGAAGAATGCTATAAAAACACAAATTTCTTCTTCTCAAATAAGATGCAGAAAGAGTAGGCGGATTCAACCAAGAACAATGCTGGACAAAAAACTGGCGACATTCTGACAAGCACAAAGAATAAAATGGAGCGACAGAGAGAATACCTAACAGAAGTGTATAAGGATGACACTACAACAACCATGTTGATCAAATTTTAAAGGACGATGATTTGGAAGAGAAGAATCTGCCAATAACTAGAGAGGAGTTTGAAACAGCTCTACACTTCATCCCGCTTAACAAAGCACCAGGCATAGACGATGTACCCATTAAACTTAGCAGGGATCAAGATGCCCAGCAGTGTATGAGCTGCAGTGGTCAGCAACCCATAGCTGACTGCTAGCATTATGGACAGCGAACCAGAGCTGCCAAGAACCTTCTACACCTCTACGCAGTGATCCTGGATAACAGGCTGCGAACAGAGCAGACTGGCTAAGGAGAACAGATCGAAGTTAACCTGGTACTCAAAAATACCTGCTGAAGTTGGATGTGTTGGACTAAAAGGTGTAAATATCGCAATACAAAGTATTCCGTTCTCCGGACTACATCACCCTACTTGCAAATCCCTGTTCAGTGCTTGGTAGCCGGAGTTTGAGAATGAACGAAGAACTCAATTAAGCAGCAGGAAAACCCCTACAAGATCTACTTTTTCTACACGTGAACAATATATACCAAAATGAAATATGGCCTACAGATCATACAACACCAGTAATCATCCCAATACATAAAATGTTGAATCCAATAGATTACAGCCAATGTTGTACGAAAAGTCTAATATCATATAACATGTTTATAAAGAATGAGATATATATGTCTATTATCTCCAAGCCTATTCCATCTGTGTTCGAAGGTTGTGATGGAAGAAGCCACCAGAAATTGCAACATAGGGGCCAAGGTAAATGAAAAAAGAATATGTACCATCAAATTTGCGGATGATTAAGTCATCATAGAAGACAGAGAGAAATCATTACAAAAACTGCTTACCAGGATCAACAACACGCATTTGGTATGAGGATAAATACTAGTAACACAAAAGTGATAGTAATAGCTTATTACAGAGGATGCCCAAGATAGAGGTTGAAATTATAACTAGGATAGCAATAGTGAAAATGGCATTCAGTGAGAAACAAAAACGTCCAACAAATAACATCAATTTTGATTTCGGACAAGAATAATCGCTACACATATTTTGTCTGTAGCATTGTACGGCTCTGAAACATGGACTGAAACAGAAGTGTTTGAAATGTGGTGCTATCGCAGGTTGTAAAGAGTGAGTTGGACAGAAAAATGAGCAATCGAAAAATGATTAAAGATGTAGGGTCTCACATACAACTAATGAGGAGTATACAAAAAGGTAGATCGTCCTGACTTGGTCATAACGTCAGATATGTAGGCCTACTGTTTAAAATACTTGGAGGCAATTATTCAGGGACAAGAAGAAGAGAACGTCAAAAATATAATGACATCACACAGGCAGGCTTGCAAGAACATAGGGGGGGGGGGGCAGACTTATACTGTGAGCTGAAGAGATCTGATGGGAGTAGACGGCAGTGGCGTGACATTATCTGATGACTTCAACACCAGTATACAGACTGGCTAACCGGAGAATCATTGCCTCATACATGATACATTGTGGCAGTATTTTGTCCTGTTTTTGTAACGTGGCACAAAACGAGTAGTGATAAAAGTGATAAGCGACTTTTTCACTATGACATCCATCAGAATGGAAGGGCAATGTTTTTATCTATCCAGGAAGGCTCGAAAAGTCATTTGTTAAAAGCGTCAATAGTTCCTATTTATTTTTAGAAATACTGCATTCTCATGGCCTTCTTTAGATAGATCTAAAAAGGGCCATTGCGTAACTCGCTCTGACTGGTTCGATGTAACACTACGTAACTGTATTACGTATTACATTGACAAACATATATTATATAGAGTTTGTACAGTTTTAAAATGTTTATATAGTAGACGTCCGTGAGTTACAAAAGGGGTGTAAACAATATTGAACACTGTAATCTGGATGTGTTGGTGAGAGGCAAGTACGGATGGCAGGAAATGGAGTTTATTGCACTTCCTGCAGAAAATACAACCTGCACGAAAAAGAGAAAGACATCTCCACCACATTGTAGAAGGAGTGACTGGGTCAAGTCATTTCTATAATGGACCTATCTTTTGTGACTTTTGTTTTAATGTATGAACGTTTTCTTATAAAGGGGTCACTACAGTTGAGAGGAAATGTGATTGCGTTGTAAGAAACAATGACGCGAAACGGAAGGATTTCAAAACCCGTAAGTTTCAATCGTCCTTTGGTCTCATTCGTCCATTAGATAATGACTAGAAAACTAGAATACACGAGAACACTACTAGTGCACGTAAAAGAACCAAAGGCAGTTGGAAATCGATAAGAGAATGATGTTTAGCCGTGGTCCTGTCAAATTTGTAAAAGTAATGAAATTCTAACCCCATGTTCGTTCCTCCATGCTTTCTGAGCCACAAGAAATAACGATTTAAAAATAGCGTGCTACGGGTAGCTTTCAACTACCTGGTCCCAAGCATGCATGTGCCTGAATACTAATGGCTCTGTTCATCTCAAAGATACATTTTGAAACTGTAAGGTGACAATCGTTTCAGTCTTTTTGTTACTATTTCAACCTTTATAACTTTTGCATGAAATCCTCGACTCTGCCACCAAATCTTTATACTTGAAAGTGTGTGCATATTGACACGACACGGTTAGCTATTGTATCCCTTATATGATGCAGAATCATGGTAAAGCAGTCACGCTTACAGCGACGGCCAGCTCTGTAGATGTCCTCCCTATGTAGTCACACGTCTTCGTTGCATACACAATTCGTGATGGCACGACACAAATTAACATTCAATATTGAATGTGCACTGATACAAAATTTGCGTCAGAGTAGCAGTGGTTAGAGCGATGACAAACACAACACAGAACGGAGGGGCAGGAGCATTTCTGAACCTACCAAATGGCAGAAAAATAACACTGTCATTCGCTACTGGAAAATACACAAGCAATTTCAGAGCGGAGGCAGAGGCACTGAGGGCAGCAGTGGAAGAAATGGTGACAGGTAAAAGGAATGAAAGCCACATAGTCCTGCTTACAGATGCTCTGGCCGTAGTCGCAGCACTAAAAAGCCAGAAAAATACTGAACTTGATGATTTAAGAGCAGTACTCTGTAAACTATACCAGCAGTCCGCACCAAAAAGGGTGGTGGTGCAGTGGGTTCCATCTCACTGCAACATCAAAGGCAACGAGGAGGCAGACAGACTGGCAAAAGAAGATGCAAAACTACCACAACCAGATACTAGTATGACATACGAAGATTCAAAACGGCTTATTAGAGCTAGATACATGACCAAATGGGAAACCGAACATACTGGCTACACCAAAAAACGATGCCTATTACCAGTTGAACAGAAGAGAGCAGGTCGTGGTCTTCAGACTTCGCACTGGCCACAATAGACTGAGGTACCACATATTCAACAAATTGAAGATAGGTGGCACCGACGAATGCCCTTGTGGTACCGGGAAAATGACCGCTGAGCATTTGCTGCAAAACTGCCCGACATACGAGGATCAGAGAGAGCAGATGTGGCCATCACCAGTGGCAACACTAGACAAGCTCTATGGCAGTGTCGACAGCCTCAGGATGACCGCTGCCTGTTTCGAAAAAATAATGGTTACTGTCTGACTGCGTACGGTGAAGAAGAAGAAGAAGTATCCCTTATATGATGTAGAATCATGGTAAAGCAGTCATGCTTACAGCGACGGCCAGCTCTGTAGATCTCCTCCGTATGTAGTCACACGTCTTCGTTGCATACACAATTCGTGATGGCACGACACAAATTAACATTCAATATTGAATGTGTACTGATATAAAATTTGCGTCAGAGTAGCAGTGGTTAGAGCGATGGCTGCTGATAATAGAACAGGGCTCAATCCCAGGTCTTGAAATGTTATAATCTACCCAGCTATAAATGTAAACCTGGTTTAGGATAAGCGGCGGGCTTGTCACACAAGAACTGAGGCTGGCACAATGGAATCTCGAACATTCCATCTCTTTTCCCTTTTAATACAAAATGCCATTGTTTCCATTAATTAAAGAGGTATCTCAGAATGAGTTGTCTCCATTGAGCAGAGGCTGCACAATACACTGCTTGCTGTAGTCGCGTGAATGAGTAGCAAGGGAGGCAAATAACACCCATAATACAAGCGGAATATAAAGCAACGAGAGTCTCATAGACAGAGCTGACGATGTTCCAAAGTAATGTGTGGTGAAATACGATTGCCTTCTTTTAGAAATGAAAAATAGTGCAAAGATGAACGTGTTTGAAGGGTGAATTTTCATATATGGAACTAATGAAATCAAGTTACAGTCTCTACACCTCACGGTAGAAGAGGAGCGACTAAGTAAGTAAGTTGTGGGCTCTTATTTCTTGGCCGCAATAACCCACCTACCAAAACAAGAGTATCCGTCACGATAATGATATCTCTGACAATATATGATAGTTATCATAAAGTCATGACATGAAACAAGTAGCTATAACCGGCACCAGCTCAACATATGACAAGAAAAACACGTGTCTACCAATGACAACTTGAACAACATTTCTATATACTGGATATTGAATGAATCAGTCTTCGTCTGTTTGTGCTACAGGATTATCAGATGCTGGCTTTAGCAACTGGGTATTTTGGTAAACCAATAACTTCAACCATATCAGTATCAGTTTTTCTTTACACTCTTAGTTTCCACTCAGAAATATATAGCCCTCATTCTTCGCCACTCTCTCAGGTTGATTAAACGGCAGGACATGATCCCACTACTTTAGACAGCTGGTATCCCTAGAATTAATACCATTTGGTGCAATCACATCTGCTGAGCAGATCTTTTAGTTCGCATGTCAGGCCATCAGCTGCAAAAAATACTCCTATGGTGAGACGCAGAAGTGTAAATAACCCCATTGTGGCCAAAAGAAGCGTTTCAAAGATACAATCAGGAAGCTGGTGCGGAACCGATCAGCTTAACAAACATACCTTCGTGCAGATGTAGGGTCATGAAAATAACAGATGAACGGAGACGGGCTAGGAATTCCCGTGAAATGGAGCTTTCACGTCAGGCGATCATTCCCTGTCCAAGTGAATTCCAGACCCCCATATGACCCCTCAGCCTCTTTTGAACCAGTCGACTAACAGAACGTGTTCCAAATGGATGAACAGAGAAAGTGGTCGTCATCGATCATGATAGAGTAACAAATAAAAAATTTGGCGTAATGTAACGTTGTCCTGTATGTTACAACAGGGCTGATGTATGTGCAGGCTATAGTCCGAGTTGAACCAATGTATGTTTAGGCTATAGTCCCAGCTGAACCTATGTATGTGCAGGCTATAGTCCGAGTTGAGCCAATGTATGTTCAGGCTATAGTCCGACGTAATCCGGTGTATGTTCAGACTATAGTCCGACGTAAGCCGGTGTATTTTCAGGCTATAGTCTGAACTGAGCCGATGTATGTTCAGGCTATAGTCTGAGCTGGGCCGGTGTATGTGCAGGCTATTGTCCTATGTGACCCGATGTATGTGCAGGTTATTGTCCTATGTGACCCGATGTATGTGCAGGTTATTGTCCTATGTGACCCGATGTATGTGCAGGTTATTGTCCTATGTGACCCGATGTATGTGCAGGTTATTGTCCTTTGTGACCCGATGTATGTGCAGGCTATTATCTGATGTTAGCCTTCTTCTTCATCGATAAACTGATGCTATGCTTCTAGTCCGGTGAGGTTCACGAAGGAGGCTGTGTGTTTCAGGTCTTCGCAGGCCCCCTACAGCTTTTCGAGCATGGTCGTTCCCCCAGGCCAGACTGCCTCTCTTCGGTCTGCATAGGTAGGGCATTCTTGCAGAATATGTTCTGGTTTTTGCTTGGGTGCACCACAATCGCACGTGGCAGTATCTATAAGACCCATTCTGCGAATGTGTTCCATGAGTCTTCAATGTCCCGTTCTGAGTCTGAAGATCTTTGTCTGCCCATCTATGCTGTCATTTTGCTGGCTTGTATTCGTTGTGCTGTTCTCTCCACGCTGTCCTCTTGGATCGTTTGATGAGTGTCTGTTTCTTTATAGCTCTGTGGATGGGGAATCTACTCCACTACAGCCACTTCCGGCTGCTTTCTCGTATCCATGGATCCCACACTGGGCCGGAATCCATTGTAGGAGTAAATCTGTTTTTAGAGACAGCAATCCCATGTTGTATTTTATTACATGTTTGTGGCTTGAGATGGCTTGTTCACTCCTGGAGTCTGTTAAAATGACAGTTTCCCTTGTATTTATGTTTTGGCTTAGAAGAATCTGAGTTGCTGCATGAACAGCTCTTGCTGCAGTTCTGAAATTGATACTTGTCTCTCCTGCTGGTATGGAGTGATTTTCTATGTCGCCATTGGAGTGTTCAATGTAGATTCCCCTGCCTCCCCTATTATCGCTTACCGAGGTAGATCCATCTGTGTCCAAGAGTTGTTAGGGTTACTATCTCTTGAGCTCCTGTAGAACGTGTGTCCAAGAGTTGTTAGGGTTACTATCTCTTGAGCTCCTGTAGAATGTGTGTCCAAGAGTTGTTAGGGTTACTATCTCTTGAGCTCCTGTAGAACGTGTGTCCAAGAGTTGTTATGGTTTCTATCTCTTGAGCTCCTGTAGAACGTGTGTCCAAGAGTTGTTAGGGTTACTATCTCTTGAGCTCCTGTAGAACGTGTGTCCAAGAGTTGTTAGGGTTACTATCTCTTGAGCTCCTGTAGAACGTGGATTTGTTGCTCTGTTTCCGACTTTTCTTCGTTAACCCTGGAACCTCTAAGATTATTTTGGACCGGTCCTGGCTCAGTGTCCAGGGTTCTGGAATGAGTGTTTCGCGGATTCCGCTTCAAGGATGTATGTGTGTTTTCCTAGCTGAGTCAATGTATGTGCAGGCTATAGCCCGATGTGAGCCAATGTATGTGCATGCTATAGCCCGATGTGAGCCAATGTATGTGCAGGCTATAGCCCGATGTATGTACAGGTTATTGTCCGAGCTGAGCCAATGTATGTGCAAGTTATTGTCCAAGCTGAGCCAATGTGAGCCAATGTATGTGCAGGCTATAGTCCGATGTGAGCCAATGTATGTGCAGGCTATAGCCCGATGTGACCCAATGTATGTACAGGTTATTGTCCGAGCTGAGCCAATGTATGTACAGGTCATTGTCTGAGCTGAGCCAATGTATGTACAGGTTATTGTCTGAGCTGAGCCAATGTATGTGCAAGTTATTGTCCAAGCTGAGCCAATGTATGTGCAGGTTATTGTCTGAGTTGAGTCAATGTATGTGCAGGTTATTGTCTGAGCTGAGCCAATATATGTGCATGTTATTGTCTGAGCTGAGCCAATGTATGTGCAGGTTATTGTCCGAGCTGAGTCAATGTGTGTGCAGAGTAAAGTAAGAGCGGTGCCCATGTCGAAATGAATATAACCAAGTTACCTTCTAATAATGGATAACTAAACAGGTTCTCCTAACGTGATACCATTGAGCGTGAAACCACTACTGTATATGTTCGGATAAAGGTTTCCTGTAAATGGGCCAGCTGTAGTGGTGTCCTGTTTTACTTGCAGAGAATGGACAATTTCTCATAATAGTCTCGAACTGCACCTGAAGACGCAGTGAACATAATGACAACAGTTAGTGACAGCGACTCATGGCTGATTGCTTTGGTCACGGAACTAAAGCTGTCTTAGACCTGATTCTACCTCCAAGTGGTGCTCCATGGAACTGACTGCATCTGTGCAGTCTAGCTGAAAGAATAGGGATCGAAGAGGGTAGACAAAAATGGTCCCTAAATGTGCATTGCT
Source organism: Ariolimax columbianus (assembly GCA_036924085.1). Lineage (NCBI taxonomy): Eukaryota > Metazoa > Mollusca > Gastropoda > Stylommatophora > Arionidae > Ariolimax > Ariolimax columbianus. Next base: position 31,643,468 of record JAVGWX010000004.1, on the reverse strand, counting down.
AAAGCAGAATGTGTTGGACCAAATATCGCATCCTCGCCACGTCATAAAACGTCCAATATCGAACGCAGCTGATATTCTTAATACATTTCAATGCTTTTGGTTTCTTCTCGTTTCCTTGCTAATAATATCGTCTCTGTTGCATCAATAAAGGCAATACAAGAATGCCATTAAAAGAGTAAATTGATAAAGAGTATTATTATTAAGACAGATGACAAACTAAACATGTAACATACTTGTACAGGAATGTGGCTGCATAACATATAATAGAAATAGTCCACGTTATATTACTTTCCATTCATATTTTCAGTTTATTAATTGGCATAACATTGAATCATGAAACAACAAATTAATATGTTCAAATCTAGACAATGAAGATGTATGTTTAAACAAAATACAACTATATTTTTTTTAAATGGCAGAGATAACTTAGCCAGTGTTTCTCAACTTCTTTGTTCGTGGTCTGCTCTTCTCAGTTTCATTTACCACCAGTGCACCTATCATTCATAGTCGTTGCTAGTTGTCTTCCATGAGTTGTTACTGGGAAATGTGTCCTGCTTCCCCTAGGAGAACTAGATGACCTAACACGCTGCTAGGCTAAAACAATTGGCTCTGTTTACTACCCCCAGTGAACCATATAACCCTGAGCGTATGGTTTTATGTTAACTGCTGGCATTTGATTGGTGCATTCATGACCGGCCTAGTTTTAAAATGAGCATTGCTCCATCATTTGTATATTACGCAATACGCTCATGTTGGTGAAATAGCTAGCTAATCGACGTTTTAATCCGAGATAAAAGCAGCTTCAAGTGAACACTTCTCCCAAGTGTTACTGAGGAGAGCAAAAAACAGTACCACTATAACCTGTTAAGCATGTGGAAAGACTGGTTATCCCATCCTGTAGAAACGTATGCTTCACTCTGAGCTGAAGAGGTTTGGCCGATAATGAAGTGAACACTAACATTGTGAGTGAACGCCACAGAAATGAAATCACAGACCAAACTATGGTGAGGTACCACTATTTTGCCAGAAATGTATGGCAATAGATTTTGTGTATATTTATATACTTAATAATTGCGTACCAATTGTCAACCTCACAGAGAAAGTGATCATGTGTAAGGTTTTTTATCATTTTCTTAGCCGCGATGCCGTACATTTAGTTTCCGTGTGTTGTTTTTTTTTCACCGCTCAGATATTTTTGTAAAACATTATTAAACAAGGATAACTCCCAGTGACAGAAATGTAAAGCCGAGGGGTTCATTAACTGCGAGAACTTATTTACAACTACTTCCAATCAGCTTCAACTATAGAAACAATATACCAGGTGCTACATTGCAAGTAGCATATTGGATCATCTGAGCAGCTGTGACAGTTAAACAAGTTGTTTAGTGCTCTCCCCACAATATATCTCCATCTCTGATTTCAGTATTTCAAATTCCCGCAAATTCCAGTCTATTTGTTTACTGTCGAGATTGTATTTTAACTGTGGAAATTCATGTGAATATATGAAACCGTTTCACACAAATTCCAGTCTATTTGTTTACTGTCGAGATTGTATTTTAACTGTTGAAATTCATGTGAATATATGAAACGTTTCACACAAATTTCAGTCTATTTGTTTACTGTCGAGATTGTATTTTAACTGTTGAAATTCATGTGAATATATGAAACTGTTTCACACAAATTCCAGTAAAGGTCCAGGGCCGGCGGGAGAGTGGGAGGAGAAAGAAAGATAAAGAAGAAAGTGTGGGACTGTTATTATAAATGAGAATCTAAAACATGCGAACATGTTTGCTCGTTTAATGAAGTGTCAAGGCAAGAAATCTTCCATCAATTAGGAGTGCAAAAAGAATGAATGGATGAAATCAGAGGATGACAATTTATTTAGGGCATATCATAAGACATATTCTTATTGAATACCATACCGGGTCGAAGATGCATCACAGCGAATCGGCTGACGGCAATTAACAGCACGGCTGCTTGCAACAGTGATCTATAACTGACCAAGACCCTCTAAGTGGCGGCCCTGGAAACATTCTACAATTATGCAGCCTGGCTGAAAGATAAAAGTGGGAAAGCACACCCGGTACCCACAAAACGAATGTCTTGAGCCGAAAAGCGCAGATTTCCTTTAAATGATTGCCACGTCCTTTGCAGAACGAACGCAGAAGAGGGGAAATATAGAAGGGCAAACGTGGCAGGGAAAGCAAGGCTATAGGTTATAGGAAGGATAACGCCAAGAGAAAAGATCGTCAGTCGCACTATCACGCAAGAAAAAGTCTTTGAAGAATTACTTCGGCCGACCTTTCGAGAGATGGCAACTGAGCTGAACGATGTGGTATGCACCCTACAGCTTTGTTGAATCGTTCAAAGAAGAGACCAAATAGATGAATTACAAATGGAAGAACACTGTCAACCAAGGGATATACTCTAGAACTTTGACAAGCACATTGGTCTCATGATGATTTAGACCTTGTGTCATGTATCTTCAGTGTCTAAACAAATAAGTCTTCAGACTCCTGTATTTTGGTACTATGTCAACAAATATCTTAGATGTTATGCTGAACTGAAGAAACACTGGCTCTGTGATAAGAGTTTAGAAAGTCAGGGCAACAATAATTTTTTGAATGATTAATTATCACTTACAAATTAGATGGCACAAAAACTGTCAGATGAATTTGATTATGACGATGAAATAATTATATCGTTGAGAACAGCCATCTTTGGAATAGCCTTAACCATAACTATGCTGCTCTATCCAGTATAACAAACATGGTCACCTGACAACCTGTGCTTACGACAGTTTACATATACACAAAATGACAAATCTCAAGTGTAATATATCTCTACAAATTTTAAAAAAGGCTTAGTTCACTTTCAGATCCCGGCTATACATTGCTGAATGTGATTTTGAGGCAAAGTGCCATTTGTGAATACACACACTATGAACAGGATCAAGTACATGATTATCCCAAAGAAGCAAGGTTGGTATCAACTTCATTTCTAGCTTTCTATGGTACAAAGAAACAGGACAACATTTTCTTCACTGACAGATTTATTCTGTGGAAGAAGCTCATCTCTAATGACCTTCTGCAAATAACTTCAGAAAAAACATACAATTACCTAATGGTAATTTAAAACAGGCCTCAATGTAGTATGTTCCAGTAAGGATGACCTTTGTAGTTAAGTTGCAGAGTAACACAGTTTATGCTCAATCCAAAATTAAAAAAACAGGTCTGTTTAAAATTATCCTGGAGCAATTGTGAATGTCCAGAAATCAACAACTTTGGAAGCTACTGACATGCTATGAGACTGACCTGACTTGTAAAATCCCCAAATGTATAACACACAAATTAGAATTAGTTGAGGTAGATTCTCACATTGTCCATTTTCTCACATCAAGCAAAACAAATGACTGCAAATCGTTACAAAATATAAACAGATGACAGGTTGTTATATCCCTATGTTTTAGAACTATTTCTCAAATCACTCATGAAATTCTTTGCCTCACTACCATCATCTTCTCCATTTGGCTCCTTGTGAGCATAGGTCCCCAATTATAGTTGACCAGTAGCCTGAGCAAAAGCATTTTGAGCACCCTTGCAGTAGTGGTTTCTGTAGAACTGGTTTCCCGAGGTTGTTAGGCTTATTGTACAACTATCTTTATGCCACTATTTACAACATAATCAAGGTGTTGTGGCTTTATTATTTCCTCACAAGAAAAGGACCTTGGGATTTATTTACACACTGACTCGCTACTCTGTGAGTTCAAATGATGGGTAAGTATCCATTTACTTTGTGAGAAAATATCTCTCCCAGATGCACACTCTGGTTTATCAACTATCAATGATATATTGACAATGTTTTTACAAAACCAAATTATAAAACCACCTCCCAGGATCAGCTAGGTGAGTCTTTTCTTGAGCTAGGCACATGATGATAAATGTAAGACCATTGTGTAAATAGACCAAGATAGTTTATAATCATTTACTGCTGATAGTGTACCAGTCTATAAGAAGAGAGAAATTTGGAGATGGAGCACTCAGAAACATGCAAAACATGTCAAACTACTCACCTTATGAAAAAATCAGAGCAGAAATCATAATTGTAGAAAGTGAACTGAATATCAATACACAGGTTTTATAGACTTAGTCCACTAAAAAGTTAGTCCTGTATGACAAATTACTATTTGGAAGAACTGCATTAAACTGGAGACAGGTAGTGAATGAGCAACACAAATTATTAAAGGGACAATTTTACATAAGAATTAGCAGACGAGGACCAAAATTTCAGTGAAAAAACAGCACAAAATAAATTAGAAGTAAAATCTCTCATTAACACATAAGTGTGACTTATTGGGAATATGGTGTTGGGCCCATATTTTTCTTGACCAATGACAAGCTTGGGGTGATGTGGTTAACACCATGACTTTATTTATCCACAATATTCTGGTACCCAATTTTTTTTAGGCTGGATCAACCACAGGAGCCGTTTTGCAATGGGAAAAATCCAGCACCAGCTGGGAATTGATACCCAATCGCCTGGCTCGGAAGCCAGCGCACTAACCTCTTCGCTACCTTGGCTTCCAGAATAAACTAAGCTAAGCATAATAACAGAGTTGCGAAATGGTAAAAGCAATCCAAAAAGTTGCAAATAACCATAAATTAAAAAAACAATTACGATAGTACCTCACCTATACAAATAGATGGGGACCAGACCATGTTCGCAAAATGGATTTGTTCATAAAGTGGAATTCAGTATGTTTTTTTTTAGCTTTCAAATGCATTTTGGCCACCTCAAAAAAGGAAATAACTCACTCTTCTTCTTCTGTGTTCAGGTTTTCTGATCGTGCTATATCTTCAGTCCTAACGCCACGATGAAGTCCAGTCCTATCCAGATCTGAGCGGTGACCCCATAGTTTTTGCCTTAGTTCTGCTCCATCTGGCCAAGTTTGGTTTCTTAGTTCTTCGTTAACCAGGCATTCTTGAAGTAATATTTGGAAATTGTGTGCAAGGACTAACTTAATATCAATGGTCCCGTAACCTGAAAATTCATGTGGGCACCAATACTACCATTTGTTGAACCAGTTCTGGATTTTGTGCTGTTAACAATAATAAACAAAACCTTACTTTTAAATATTTTGATTCTTGCAAGTGGTGGAGGATGAATGTGCAGAATGATGGTGATTATGTGTTATGAATGAAGTCACTACCTTCAGTTATGTCTCATTTTCAGAGGAAAATTCGGTGAATGCCTTCTCTTTTTGGAGAATGGGAATTTGATGATAATCTTAAAGGGGATGATTAAAAGCTCTGGATCTGAAGGGTTATGGGTGACACAAAGGAAGTGGAGATTGCTTCTTGAAAAAGGTATGCAGATCACCAAGGCCCGTCTACTTTCTCTAAGCATCTTACTCTATTTAATTTTATAGCATTCTAGAAACACAAATACAATAGAAGCACATGATCAGTTTCAAAGAGCTATGTCATGAATGAATTTCAAAATAAAAATAAGCAAAACATGACACACAATCCAGTTTCAAAACATGTTGGTTTAAAAAATCATTCCTGGAAAGTGTTCATTGGAGCAAAAGTGCTGGTGTGTAAAGGTTGTAGTTATAATTAAAGATGTTTGCATGAGCATGTGTTCATATAGGGGGACACTACTGTAATAAACAATATTTCTGGCAGTTATCCATAAACATTCAATATTAATGTCCCGTTGGCAACAATGAGATCATTTCAAATTCGTCATCAGCATCCAGTGTTTGCATTAATTGCTTTTTTTTTTAATTTACTATTAAATTAATTGATTTGTTATAATGAGCTATATTTGGTCAAATAATCGGCCCTCGTCTGTTTTTCATTGACCAATAAATGCCAAATTAAACTCATGATCAGACAGATTACTCTCTGAAAACATAATATCAATCAAATAATGAAAGTTAGGTGTAAATTATGTACAAACTGTCACACCTCACACATTTACCTTTTCACTTAATGTAGCAATTACTTAAGAAAATTTGTATTTTCATGCCGATTCAAGTTTTGTGCCAAATTATTCAGCTCCGTCAATAGTGTTACATACTTCTCTAACACCTCTAACACTGTGTTCCTACAGCAGCATCTCTCAGCCACACTATTCTTTTCACTGATCAATAACGCCTGTTAGCTCAAATATTCACTCTCAAAACAAGCCAACTCAATGAGAACTAGGATTCACATATATGTTCCTTTTTTCTTCTTCTTCACAGGTACCCCATGATACCCTTTATGTGTGCTCTATAGCATTAAATAGCTTTTCTTAGCTTACAAGGTAAAATATTTTTTGCAAAGATGCTTATTTGTTATCTGCATAATATCTGTTCTGTCATTTTATATTGGTAGTCTGCAACTTAAGACCAATTTTTCATAGTATATTGTAATCAGACATTTCTGATCAATTTTCCATGTCATTGTATTTGGTCTCCCCAGGTATTTAATTAAATACATACAATAAATTTCCAAAATATATGTTTACTGTTGTGCTTCATTTTTCCTTGCATCTTATTCGTTAGGTCAGGGCTGCACAACTGGTGGTCTGAATGAGGTCCTAGAATTCTGGTTTGTGGCCCGCTGGGCGTTGAGATATTTATAATTACAAGGAGGGGCTAATGACAATGGTTTGTTTTTAGAAAACAAACATGTTTCTGCTGGTACTTTATGCAATCTTTTGTTAGTTATTCTGTAGCCATTTATCAGTTTTGTCTAGATTTTGTTTCCCATTCTTAGAATTGTCTTGTGGTTTTGCTGTTCACATTTTGTGTTCTTTTCATTTTAGATATAAAAATGAATAACTTGTTAAAGAAAAGTAAGATTTAAAATGAAACTAGGACATTATATCAGGTAAATTTCACTACAAAAAATATTTGTGGTGGGAGGGATGGGCGACCTTGCAGTGTTTATTCTGCAAGCCGTATGTTAACAGTGTCTGCTGAAGTAAAACAATGTGAATAGACAGACATTCAAGTGTGTGTGAAGAGAAATATACAAAATGTGAAGGACAATCTCTATATGTAATCATTTTAGTTAAAAAATTTGTGTTCATTATTTTCTTTTTATACCTCCGGCTAACATACAAATACACTTGCATCCGCCAGTTAAATATAGCTGGACACCTTGAGTTATGGTCATTTAATTGATGTCCACCATGTCTCTAAACTTGCTCTAGTTCTTGTAAATAACAACTGCACCATCTGCACAACACACACTGATGTCATGTCCTCATCCGGGATCAAGATGCTGAGCAGCGCATGAGCTGCAGTGGTCAGCGAATCGTAGCTGACTGCTAGCGTCAGGGCCAGGAAACCAAAGCTGCCAAGACCCTTCTACACCTCCACGTGGTGATCCTGGATGACAGGCGGCAGCAGGGCAGACTGGCTAAGGAGAAGGGATCGAAGAGGGAATGCTAACCCGGTACTAAAAAAATGCTTGCTGAAGTCGGATGTGTTGACTGAAAGATGCAAACTACGACAACGCATTCCTTCTCTGCACTATATTCTGTTACTTAAGCCCTTTCAGTGTTTGGTAGTGGGAGATTGCGAATGAACGAAGCCAAGCCATGTCCTCCCCCTTTTCCTAATACCTTGATTTATATGCTGGAAACTGACTTCGTTCCAAATCCTATAGCTACAAGTTTGTGCATACACATGTTACGTTTAGTACATGTCTAAAAAAATCATTTCTAATCAATCATTGATTGTTATTAGTGTATCTTATATGGTGGGTCTACAGAAAGTAATCTTTATCCAAATATTTGCCTGCTGTATGTGTAAAAGTGTTTGTCCACGCACTGAAACAATCTTTCACCTTCAATTCTCAGTTTAATAAAGACTGCACCCATCTGCTCATCATGCCCACCACTCACAAAAGCATTAACACAGACAACACTCATGTTAAAAATTCATAAAATTGTACACTGTACATGCCAAGAGCAAAATACGTGAAAACATTATACAAATGGGTAGACCTTGTCATCCACAAACGGCAAAAACATAAAGAAAAATTATTTCCATTAAAATGACTACTTGAGCCTGATCCATCCCATCCCCTCCACCAACTGCTCTCGTTTCCTTCGCAGGTTGATACAAACTTAACTATGATATTCTATAATCAGTTCACAACATGACAGGCCTGGACAAGTTGGCGGACGGTCAAGCACATTTTTTTTTACATTGTATATAACAACAGTAAGTGTATAAGTACATAGCACGGTGAAGGAAAAACCACACATACACATTCTATATAAAATATATGCCAAATTGCAGAGACGCTCACTCTTAGAGAGAAATTATACAATGGTATATAATTTAAAACACCCTTTATGTCAACTGTTCCAAGGTCTGGTCCTGAGATGGGATAAATGTCCAGGACTTAACGGTTTCTGATCACAAGAAACATCTTCGTCAAGGTGTTCCTAGATGTGTACAGGTTGGTAATGTGTGTATGTAACAATTCCTCCCTTTTCGCTCAAATCAGAGCATGAAGTAAACACTGCAGTTGGCCTCCTAGAGTAAGCATTTATGTGGTCTTGCAGCTGTGGTTTAACATTATGTGGTTGCCAGACCATTTTATGTTGTAAAGTGGTTGTGTTCATTCCTTGATAATTGGTGGCCTTGGTATCAACATTAGTAATGCATGTCATAAGGTAGGTATCAATACATGTACAAATCACCTGTATTTTGTGACATCCACTGTTTTACTGCTCTTATCCACATCTGCTTAAAGTATTACTGTTTTTTAAACACACAGACATCACAATAAGTCATCAGCGACACATGATTGAAACATCCCAGCATGCTTTTATCAATTATTCAAGTTTTACGAGTTACGTGTTTCCAAGTCTCTGAAGTAATTATCATTTCTTAAAACAAATGAGATGAACTGTTGATAGGTGCCCACGAACCAGAATTGCTGTCATGACATATGAGCAACTGCCAACCGAAGAACACACATTCTAATTACTCTTAACATGGTACCCTCATCTGAAGAGTCTAGAGTCGGCATATAAGTATTTTCTCAACACATATTATCCATTAAATATTTCTGCGTACGAATGTGTCACATAGCAATTAATGAATAGTTTTCACAATGCAATGAAAGGTGAGGAGTACATGTGGTTTTATGACAACACAAAGCAGTAAGTAGCTTTACAACTAGAACCTACTACACACTACACATTAACAATGAATATATTGTATTATTACTATGTCACATGTTCTTGTTTACAGCTGGCACAGTCAAATGCTGAGGCTGAAGGTATTATTTGCAAACACGATGACTCGAGTCAGAAAATTAAGTCCCCTTAATATGAGAAAACTATCATCTACACATTCTACACCACATTTTCTCTGGATACAAGAATCACTCCAGATTCAGACAATGTCACTGAGAAACAGATGTCCAAAATCAATAAACAGCATCCTTCTGCACCACAATTTCATTCATGTAGTATAAGGTTCTGACTAATCCTTCACTAATTCATGTCTATGAAGCCATTCTCTGGCTTAGGTGTTTGTGCAACAATGTTCCATCCCCTGTAGAAACAGTGTTCATAAGAGTATCTATTTTCACAGACATTACCAGACCAATGTTTGTAAAGACTATTTCCAACTTATTACAGTGGGTGCAATTTGTAGTAGACACATTAAGTGCTCACACTACGGACTCATTTGCTCTGTGGACAAATATCCTGCTAGAGAACGTCCTCCATGAATGGAAAGTTTTCCCAGTCCAGATCCACACTCCAGAAGTGATTCCAACGATGACTGTCATTAAATATTTGATCATGAAGACATTAAAATCTGGCCATGGTTTGGAGGTTACACCATATGGACATGTGATGTAATATGCCTTGCATTCGCTATCGTGCCATGTAACCATCCACTTGTCACGAAAAGCTTGCTCGTAAAAGTAGCAAGCGATGACGATAGTTGCAGGAACGGTATAAAGAACTGAAAAAATTCCAATCCGAACCATCAGCTTCTCTAGCTTGTCAGTCTTGGTGCCATCACTCTTCATGATTGTGCGAATACGAAACAGGGAAACAAAGCCTGCCAGAAGAAAGGATGTGCCTATAATGAGATATACAACCAGCGGAGCTAGGACAAATCCTCTGAGAGCATCAACATCAAATATGCCTGTATAACACACACCACTGAGAACATCACCATCAACCTGTCCCATTGCCAGGATTGCAATGGTTTTAATGGCAGGTACAGCCCAGGCAGCCAGGTGAAAGTACTGGGAGTTGGCCTCAATAGCCTCATGGCCCCACTTCATACCAGCAGCCAGGAACCAAGTCAGCGTCAGAATGACCCACCAGATGGAGCTTGCCATGCTGAAGAAGTACAGCATCATGAAGAGAATTGTGCAGCCTTCCTTCTTAGTTCCCTGAGTTACAACCTGCAACATGTCCTCTTTCCGGGTGTTTCCATTAGGAGGCTCAAAAGGCCCACTGCAAGAAATTTTTTCCCTGAGAGCAAACCCAACAACATAAGCAAGAGCTACCATGAAATAACATCCAGACAGAAATATTATAGGTCTCTCTGGATATCTGAACCGCTGCATGTCAATGAGAAAAGTTAAAACTGTGAAAAGTGTTGAAGCAAGGCAAATACAAGACCAGATCCCAATCCACCATCGAGCAAAATTACGTTCATTGTGATCAAAGAACATGTCATAGCAGGGTGCACCACAGTTCTTCTCCAAATCATATCCAACTTTGAGATGGTAGTCAAAACCTTTAGGCATGGACAGGACAGCTGGACACTGGAAGCCAAGATCCCGTGATGGTGGGCCGTTATCCCAAGGTGGGATGGTTTCTCCCCCTAAACAAGAGAGAAAAAAAGGGACATTTTACTTATAGTGAACCAGCAAAACAAATATTGAAAAATCACATGCCTGAACAGGCCAAACTGTCATTTACAGTTTATAATTAATCTCAGAAATGTACTATGGAGATTCATTGTTAGTGTTTTACACTTCTACTGTGTATCTGAGTGCCCCAGGTGTTATGGTGCTTTCTCACAACACTGACAGGATAAGGGCTCTAGTCCACACAGCTACCAATGAGCATGTGAATGCTAACTGCCACAGAACGTATGGCATGCAGTAATGAATGGAAAGGTCACCCTATTTAATAACAAGTTGAAATATCTAATAAAATGGTACCCAACACTTCATCCCATTGACATTAACGTTTACAATATGTTAGATTGACATTGCATCATTCCTGATTAAATAGTATGACATGTCCTAGAACAGCCACTTTTTCTTTTGTTCACTTGAAAATATGTCTATATCTGCAATGTTGTCTCTTGTATAAACTTCAGTGTCTTTTATAATTCATATATAGGTCTATAAAGTTTCTTTTCCCGTGTTGTTTCTATGAGCCAGTGGGATTTTCTCTGTATATTATAATCGGGGCTGCTCTGTAGTATGCGCTCTGCCGTCTGGGGGTGCCTGTCCGCATGTACACGCAGCTGAGTTGTCAATCTTTAATTCTGTGTACATGTTGTGAACAGTCACTATAGTTGGCCCCTGGCAAGAAACCTGACCGAAGGTGGTGCATGACAGGTTTCTGAATACAAAGTTGCTGGCCCCACAAATAATTATATGAATATGCTTACGAAGTGTATTTTTATGGTCACCTCTTTTGTTTTGACATTTTTTTGGTCTTCTACTCCCACACACCGCCTTTGGTGAGTAATCGTGTATTTTTTTTTTAATGATCCTTTTTCTCCGCTACCTCAATTATTATCAGCTTACAAACAATGAGCTAAACACAATAGCCAATTGTGATCCAACAGCTATGAGACACATTAAGGTGATTAATTTGCACCAATCTGGCATGCTGTTATTTATGCTGCAAATACTACCAATACAGAAGCATTAAAATATGTATTACTTTACACAAGTTTCTACAGTAACCTGGAAGTTTAGGGGGGGGGGGGGGGGGTGTGTGTGTTGTATGGTGGCAGGTCCCTCTGACGATCATGGTATATGCTTCAGGACATGTTCTCTACATTTATTTGTGCATCAGCTTACAATAGTTCTTAACATGTTAATTGTTTCCAAATTAAGACATAAATGTGTGTGTGTGGTAATTACACACAATTGAAAATGTGTATTTTGAGGGAACCATTTATATTTGCTGCAGCAACAAAGCATGTACTTGGAAATATACACACATAGAAATGTAATGTACAAAATTGTGACAATAATGCTCATTTAATAACCTAAAATATAAACTAAAGGTAAACCCAGTCCCGTACCAACAATTACTGTCGGGGATGAAGGTGTTCTCTTCATGTACTTTGTGAGGTGGGGTGGCCACTTCCCTTTCTTGCTGTTTTTACCTTTCCCAACTCGTACGTTAGGTAACCATTTACAGCATGGTCGACTGGAGAATCGGTCATACCAGGTACGAATCACTGCCCGTTAATGAATCCTAACCCTAACAAGCTGTAATCCCAGTCTAGTAAGCTAGCTCACTGTCGACTAGGCTACATACACCATAACAAAAAATAAACTATATGGCAAGTAATACATGTAGAGCAAATAGATTGCTTTTCATATCCAGACTATTCTGTACATTATATTAAATATCTTCTATAAAAGTTAAGCAAGTGATGTCCCAAAACCAGGTTTAGCAACATTTCATTGAACTTAACGATGGTGATTAAGATCCGTCATGCCCAGTGTTGTTGATCAATTTTTCTTCAGCTGCCATGATCCACCCACATTTTCTCTTTCTCTTTCAGCCAGGTTTTGAAGGCCTTTTGTAAGAATGGGATAACCCCCCCAACCCCCCGTAAAATGGTTGCATCACAATCTGAACTTTAAAACATTTATTGGTCCATAGTCTCCACACCAACAGCAGTTTCCAGTCAACATATTTGGCAGTTAACACGGTTATTGCAGCATGGTAGGTTGTCATTATGTTCCATACACTGAAGAGCAATCGCATCGAAAATTCCCTGTCTGCAAACTGAACTTGATTCGAACTGGGGCGTTCGGATTGTGGAACTGTGGCGTTCGGATTATGAAACGGGCGTTTCACCCTTAGTCCACCCCCACACACACAAAATAAATTCACCCATCGTCGTGGATAAGAATCATCCCTTGATTATGTGTGCGTGCCAAATGCGAGTATGGAAAGTTCTATGAAACAACTGGCAAACGTAATCCAAAGTTGCCAATAGAATTCCCCTGCTCTAGACTTCCTACTTGCTCTTCTACTTGGATTATTTATTTATATATATATATATATATATATACACAGAGAGAGAACGTCACTCTCACCAAGTCACTATGTACAACTCGATCTTTGGTCAGTTCTTTCGCCTCCGTTAATGCCATGATCTGAACTTTTTTGGTGTCGTGTGTCATCTTCTTCTCGGTCTACCTCTTTGTTTTCCAAGCACCGTGTCCTTTAGTATAGTTTTATATAAACCATTGTAGCGTTTAATGTGGTCTGAGCATTTGAAAGCTCGAATTAATCAATTGCCTCATGTAGTGTTTGATGAACCAAATTCCGCACCTGTATATTGCTACAGCGAATGTGTACTGTATGTATGGATTTGTTGTGTTTCTGCCATGCATGTGTCATGTACTTCCTGGTATCCTTTTTTTTTATATCCTCTTCACTATCCGTAGGATGATTTTGCTGAAATGGCTTAGCAAAACAATGGCTTGGTAGTGCCCTTTGCAGAACGTCGCTCTCATGACAGCCGATTAGTAACACTGGATCCCTGGCCAGCTCTCCCGCCTCTGAAAACCAGAGTCTCTGTAATGTCACTTGTTAATCTTCTCCAGCGTCTGCCTATTTTACCATGTACCATATCCCCCAGTATCGTTCTTTCTAGACCATTGTTATATTTCATGTGGTAGTAGTATGCTAAATTTCCTAGACGTAATGTTCACTAGTCATTTTTGTTCTACATTTTCGCTATCATTTATATTATGAACATTGATTCTGTCAATATTCATCTATGCGTGACAGACATGGACAGCTGACCTGCAAATAACTATAGACAGTAGTGGCTAGATCAGTGGGCCACAGCCCAGACAGGCCGAATATATTTCAAACACCAAGTAAAACCAGATCTCCAGGACCCAGCCAAGAAACTGAAACAAAGAGACCAGAGTTTGATTTTCAAGATGAGAACAGGTCATGTCCCTCTTGACACACAACGTGAACCAAACGGCAGATTCTGTCACGACCACGAGGAGTTAGTCGAGCACCTCCTGACTGTGCATAGGGCTAGCCGATCTGCTGTTCCCACAACACACAATTGAGGAGTACGCATGCTTTTGTCCAGGAGACATTGGGCTGTCAAGAACTGCCAGCTCACAGCTAAAGGGATTATATCATGAATAGATTGTGTTCCTCGCTGTGTCGTTTAAACGACAGGATCATCTGTTCTAGTCCCGCCGCACTCTTTGAGTGGGCAGTTATATCATCTACACATATAAGTTCTGGTAATGCATTCCTGCCAACTGTTAACGGCTCGAATTGTTCTTACTCTTTATCATTCCTCGTTGTTTTCTGCATATATATTGAACATATAAGGAGAGAGTATGCATCCTTGTCTTACTCCATTGTGGACCTAGAACCAGCCGGATGTCTCTCCGGACATTCTGACTGTTACTTGCTGTCCCTGGTGTAAAGGATCTGTTGCTAAAACATGGCATTGGACATTGTTATTTCGTCAGTATATCTAAGATCCTCAGAATACACTGGACGGGAGAGAAAGACAAATACAGACATTCTGCAAGAGTTGAACATAGACGTGGTTTGTTGTTTTGCTAATGCCAACAATGAGTAGGTTACTCTTGTGTGCGCCCTGAAAAGGACGCTAAGTGGCGGGTTGCAGTAGCTTTCCTCACATTCCTAGCGTGCTGATGAAGGTATACCGTGGTCCTCTGTGCGGCTGTGCTATGCTTGGCTTCAACTGCATGTCGCTCACTATTACGGGAGATCACGTTGATCCCTCACCTCGATAGTCAGGCTGCCAATGAAAACAGCCCGTTTACACGGAAGCCGAGGTGAGGGTATTGGCCAGTGTGTCTTGCCTGACCAGACGTTAGTCTTCCTTCCGAACAAAGAGGAGAGCTGGTTTATAAATTCCATTTTGGTAAGAAAATTGAAATACTTTGGTCCCATCAAGAGACAACTGTCTTGATAAAACAACGATGGAGGGTATAGTGCCAGACAAAAGAGGCAGGGGTAGACCGAGAAGACGATTGCACCAAAATACCAATGAATGCCTGGGTATGACCGTGGCAGAGGCTGAAGTTTTGGCAAGGGAACGAATTCATTTCAGACAGGCTGTGATGGGAGCTACGCTCTTTAAAGGACATGCTACATAATGATGATGATCTAACATTTGTAAAAAATGTGTTCTGTACTTGAAATATACTATCCTGACATCTCTTTTGAGTGTTTTTAGTTGCATGTTTTCATTTATACACTTTAAAAAGTAGTTCAGCTCTTGATTTCAGACTGAAATCTGATATGTTTTGTAATGCTTTCCTCCAGCGTTATCTCTACGTGTCAACATGATTACGTGTCAACTTAATTTCCACAAGTTCTATTTTTATTTGCTTCCTCGTCAAATTGTTTAATCAACTCTTATTACAGTAGAGTTTAAAAGACTTATACAAAGTTACGTAGATTCTGCCTTATGAAAGTTGAGTGTAACATGCGCGCCATAGCTAATTAAATACAGATACTGGGGGAGTAGAAGCCCAGTTGAGGATTGTGAAGAAAATGATCATTACTGATATTCAACTTTTATCTGCTAGCGCTGTTTTGACTTTATAATGCATCTAATGGTGATGTATGCTATGCTAAAACAAATTTGGCACTCCGTGCTCTTTTCTTAACTTCTGCTCGATATATTCAATACACTATCCCTCCTGCCTTATTAGCTCTTACAATGCTTATACATATAGCTCTTGATTCTTATATATATATCTTTTGCCCGCCAAATATTGATGTCCCGTTCATATTCAATGCACTATTATATTAACTGAGATAGTCCATAAATATAAAAGAGAAGAGTAAGAAAAGAAAGTTTTCCTTAGTCATACTTCAACCTTTACTACAAAACAATCATGTTGAATCTTCTAAAAACAGTTTAAATTGAGACAAGAAAAACATTTACAAGGACAACAGATAGAAAATGTATGATGTCCAGATCACACACTGTGCACAGTAAAATGAAACAATATTTAGAAAACTATTAACACTGCAAACAGTGCACATGAATATTAAGAAATTAACCTAAATACTTACTTCTGCTCACACAAAAATAGCCATAACATATGAATAAACAGTTATGAAATGCACAATTAAATTAAGGATATTATAAGTTTTTAAAACATACCAATGGAAGTGAGAAAGAATGTATACCAGGTTTTATGAGAACTAACACTAGAGAGTTAATGTGAACTTATCAATAAACAGATGAGTAAAAAAAACAAAAACATATCATTCCCGAGAAGCAAATCAAGTATGTTATTACATGAAATTTGGAATTGCTACAACAAAACTTGATTTCATACACTGCTACAAAAAATAACAAAATGACCTAAAAAATGCAACCAACACAGTCTTAAGACAGAGCAACTACAAGGGCAGCTTTGGAATACAATGACACAATAACATTACTGGGCAAATTTGAATTATAAAAATACTATTTTTAAAAATTTAGTGTAGGAAACCATATTGTCATAGTCATAAGGTATATTATACACATACATATTCAGGAATTTTTAAAGTTGAACTGTCCCACTCTTTTTCTAACTACGGATTACATAATTTTATTATTGTGACTTAAATATATTCGTAATTTCTTTGCTGTTGCTTCGGCTTTCCTCATAAAAGGAATGCAAGGCGACAGACAATCTTGCTTGCTCTTGAATTCATATAACAAAATGATTTCTTATATAAGATGCTGCTGTTTGTGAGATTATAAGCTGACCGTATGACACTTTAATTATATTATCCGTAGGCAAAAGAGATAATATATAGTTTCATTTTATATTGGTTGTAAACAAGTGGAAGGAGGTCTTCCAAAAGCATTTGATACACCAGAGGAGAAAAGATTTATCACTCGCTACATGGAGAAATTCTATAACACAAATTTAATTAAAGAGATCTGTTGAG
Organism: Ariolimax columbianus; assembly: GCA_036924085.1. Lineage (NCBI taxonomy): Eukaryota > Metazoa > Mollusca > Gastropoda > Stylommatophora > Arionidae > Ariolimax > Ariolimax columbianus. The sequence continues at coordinate 31,626,257 of JAVGWX010000004.1, read as the reverse complement.
CGAGCGACTTTCCCCGATATTTAGTAAAGAGTAAGCACACACACACAAAATGGTTCCCAAGAACTTGTAAGTTTCTGTCTCAATTCTATCCTCAGAAAATAAATCTATTCAATGTCTTTGTCAATAAGTTATTTTCAGAAGTGAAGCAGCTGCAATATTGAACTTCTAACCACAAGGTGACTGGTTCGAACTCTGCTATGGACACAGGTTTTTTTCAATGGCGTAGGTTGAGGTGGGGAAAAAAACACCAAAGAAGCACACTTACAAAATAAATGCCAGGACTAGCTTATTCGTTTAAAGACTTAAGTTTTCTGTCAATTATTTTGAAACGTGTGTAACTGAACTTAATCTTGGTTAGTAATGTTACACACATCCCAGCCAAATTGAACTTAAATTAATATAAACATTTGTTATTAATTCATATTGTATAGACAGCTTACTATACAGATAAGAGATGGAGGAAAAAGTTAATATTGCATGGATAAATTAAGAATAAAGACATGAGCTTAAGGAGCACAAAAGCAACATACGGTCATTCCAAGAGTTACAGGACTTCAGTGTTAAAAGTAAATGGTACATGATTCAATTTCTTCGCAAAAGAATAATATTAGAAAAATAACAGAAATACCCAGGCAGGAACAGCTTGTGGAAGATACAGAATAGAATGATTATCAAATCAATGGAGGGGATCAAGACGCTGAGCAGCGCATGAGCTGCAGTGGTCAGCGACTGCTAGCATCAGGGCCAGCGAACCATAGCTGCCAAGACCCTTCTACACCTCCACGCGGTGATCCTGGATAACAGGCTGCAGCAGGGCAGACTGGCTAAGGAGAAGAGATAGGAGAAGGAATGCTAACCCGGTACTCAAAAAATGCTTGCTGAAGTCGGATGTGTTGGACCGAAAGGTGCAAATATCGCAGCCAAACTGTATGTAAACTACGACAACGCATTCCGTTCTCTGGACTACATTCTGCTACTTAAGCCCTTTCTGGGTTTGGTAGTGGGAGATTGAGAACGAACGAAGAAGAAATCAATGGAGGTGCATCAGTCAAGCAAATCAACATTTACTGTATGGTGCACATGCAAAATTAGACAACCGCTTCCTGATGGTCGAGATAAGTCTACATATCAAGTGATAATGATGATCAATTCCATCCCAAATTTGTTGTTCCTTGTCTCCCTCTACAACTTTTGTCCTCCATCTTTCCTGTTGTCACAAGGTTTTCACGTCCCCTTCTTTTTGAGCATGTATCCAATACGCCTTATCCATTCTGTTATCAGTACCTTTTTATACTGTTCTTTTATCTTCGATGATTTTCTTACTTGTCCAAGCAAGGTATATGTAGCATTACTCACAAGAACCCTGTACACTACCTTCAGTGCTTGAGTGCTCATAGGAACTATGTCGGACGATGTCTTGTTAAGGTAGGTTCAACCAAGTCAAACAGGCAATACTAAAAGTGGACAACCATCCCCAGGGTTTTGAGGGTTGAGTTAGAGTTAACAGCCCAAATCTAGAAAAATACTTTGTTACAGAAACCGCCATCCAAATACCAGCACTACTAGCCAGATTATTGAGGATCACACAGAAGCAAAGCATATGACATGACCTGAATAAACTGCATTGAGCTGTCTCCTGCATCTTGCAGAGGAAGGATGGAATGGTGCAGGACCCACAACACGTGGGGGGGGGGGTGTGTTGTGTCAATAGAAGCAAAGAAAGCATCGACTGAGGGAGAAAATAACTCCTTTAATAATAACAGTAAGATTTCACTCAAAAGGAAGAAAAACATCAATCATCATGCAGTGCATGGGCCAACAAACAATGCTTATGACAATGTCAAACTTGAACTCTTTGATGTCCCAAGTATCTGACATGAGATATCAAGATAGTCATGGGAGATTTAAATCCAAAAGCTAGAATAGACAGCAGCAATTGTGAATAGTTAATGGGTTTTACATTTTTGTCCACTTATATGATTTCAATAACCTGGTTATATTGGGAACCATCTTCCCACATACAAGTGTACATGTCACCTTGTGTTCACCAGATGGATACAATAAAAACCAAATCGACCATTTCACAACAAATTATAAATGAAGACGCTGTCTACAGGATGTGAAGGTAAAGAGAGGAGCAGACAGTGGATCAGACCACCGTGACCTGCTCTTAGCAACTATGGTAATAAAACTGAGGGATTTCAAAGGTAGAACAGTTAAAACAAGACATAATACAACACGCAAAACCTACCAAACAGAGACACTAAAGGTTAAATTCAAACTAAATCTGAAAAACAGATTTAAGTCCCAGAGAACCTCACAGATGAAACCATAGACTGCCACTGTATAAGCTTGAAGAAACAATTAGGAAATTAATAACACATGCAAAGAGATTCTTGGAAAGATAGGCAAACAGCATAAGGAATGGTTCACAGAATGCACATGGTACCTGATAGAAGAAAGGAGGACAAACAAAAAATGAGTTCATGCTAAGAACAAGAAGTAAAGACAAGACTGCACAAACTATATTCTGAGCTAAACAAGAAAGTGATTAAGAGTGCCAGACAGAGGAAACACATAGACAAAATGGCTCAGGACCTGAAAAGGCAGTAGGACAAGATGACCTAGAGATGCTGTACAACATAACTAGAATACCACAAAGAAGAAAAAACAGAATCATAATACATGAGTGTTTGACAAACAAGGACAGACCATATGTAGTGAGAAAAAAGACATTGACGAAATACTTACTACTGCCAAATAAACACATTATGATCTGCTTATTTATACTGATGATTAATGTGCCATAAAAAATAGACAATACCACATTAATTTAAAGATCTATGACTTGGTACAATGACATTCTCTATAAAGAAAAAATATGCATGTAAGCACTGGTATATTAGCAGTCTTATGACACAGAGTAGCATTTGTGGAGCTGTGAGACAGCATTTCCCCTTTCAACAACAAAATGGTTTTTTTTAAATGTGTGCTTGATTTTGTTGATGACAAAGAACAATTGCAATTGTCAACCAAAGCACTTTGTGACTAAATTTGAAACTACCACAGTTTAATGTTACTATGAAGTATAAAGTAAAACTCTGAATAAATGAATAAACATAGACAAGTTTAACATCGAAAATGTCTGTGAAGAGCAGAACTTATATTGGCAATATACATTTATTTTTATATATATATATATATATATATATATATATATATATATATATATATATATATATATATATATATATATATATAAACACTATAGTATCCATTATTGTGGAAGTAATTGACAAACATTAAAAATGTTGACAGATGTTATAGTGAACCAGAAATTAAAATATAATACAACCCTTCTATTCAGATTTATAGCCAGGGAATATTCAGAAAGCAAGAGGCACCAAGCTAAAGATAGGCTGACAGTGTCAAAGAAATATTAGACATGTATTGAGTATTTGAAAACAGCAAGACCACACAGGTGGCACTTAAAATAAAACAAATTCCATTTAAATTTGGATTACTCATCGCAACAGAATTTTCATTAAATTGCACGAGTATGATTAACAATCCCTAAATTTTAGGAACAAAAAACAAATCTTGAAACCAAAATTGCTTTGATTTCTTCTGCTGAGATAAGATACTATCCAGATCAGTAGCTTTACCTTATCTTCAGGAGCATTTTTAGCTTTCTCTTTCTTTGGTTTCTTGTAATTAAATTAACATGCAGTTCCATTTCTGCAGACAATGTCTGAAGGGACCTTGTGCAGCTTCATTTAAAAGTTCTTCAACATGTTCTGCCCATCTCTTCATTTGCATTGTTAATCAAATTTCCTCCCTTCAACTGTATTGCTAATCAAATTCCCTTTCTAATCTTCAATAAAGCCATTTACTTGCTTATATTTTCCTGTTAGTTTCTTTGTGCTGGTCTTCCATATTTCTTTTCACAGCAGTTCTATTGCAAACAAATCAATATATTTTCTCTTGTCTGTTCTGATCTTTCTTACTTCCTTGTTTGATTCTGTGTATATTTTAAATCTGCCTCTTTCTTTAACTTCAGTTTCTGTTCTCTACAAGTCTGCATGTAAGCACTCTTAGCAGTCTTATGACACAGAGTAGCATTTGTGGATCTGTGAGGCGGCATTTCCCCTTTCAACAACAAAAGCCTATAGATATATATATATATATATATATATACACACACACACAAAAGACAGTCATTGGGGTAACATCAATTTTATTAATATTTTTACAAGAGAGAACCAGAAATTGTTTCTATTTTTTCTGACATAGTCCCAGTGCCTGGCAACACACTTTGTGTACTATCCTATGAATGCCCTCTAGACCAGTTGAGTTTGAAGAGCATACTCTGCAAATTTTTAGAGCCCATTATCAAGGACACCATAGTACTGCCCTTGGGCAAGTTTAATTTAATCAAAAATAATCAGCATGGGTTTACTAAAGGGAGATCGTGTTTAACCAATCTATTAGAATTCATGGAGGAGGTTACCAAAATGTTAGATGGTGGAGAGCCGGTGGATGTTATCTATCTGGATTTTGCAACAGTCTTTGATAGAGTACCTCATCAAGGATTGTTTCGAAAGTTGAAATCACGTGATAGGTGGTGAAGTTGCCAATTGGATAGAAAATTGGTTGACAGACAGAAGGCAGACATAAATAGAGAGTATTCTGACTGGTGGGATTAAATGGTGTGCCTCAGGGATTGGTATTGGGACCATTTTTGTTCTTAATATATATAAATGATTTTGGCATTGATATCAGATCCACGATTACAAAGTTCGAGGATGACACAAAATTATGTGGCATGGTCTCTTCCTTCGGCAGAGGTGGATCTATTGTGATCAAATTTAGATACAATTCAAAAATGGTTTGAAAGCTGGTAGTTTAGTGTAAAAAAATGTCATCCACATGTAAAGATTCAATTATTAATATAATTGCATGATGGGAGAGAACAATATTAGGACAATAAAAAAAGGAAAGAGGCCTAGGAGTTATAATAGATCATACAGGAAAGGTGCGGGAGCAAGTCCAGGTAGCAGTGAAAAAAGTTAATGCCACGTTGGGCATGATAAAAAGAAACATTTCACATAAGAGCAAGGAAGTAATAGTCAAAACTATATAAATCATTGGTGAGACCTAAATTAGTACTGTGTTTAGGTGTGGAGTCCATATCATAGAGTGGATATAAACATGCTGGAAAGGATACAAAGAAGAGCTACAAAAATGATCGCAAAGTTTCAGAATTATAGTTACGAGGAAAGACTAATTAAAAAAATAACTGCTCTTCACTGTCTTGAATATAGAAGAATTCGAAGTGATAATACAAGTGTATAAATTAATAAATGGAAAGGATAAATTAGTTTTTCAAAGTGTGATCCGCTACAAGAACAAGAGGGCACAGCTACACACTGTTTTAAAACAGGTCCAGATTAGGTATTGAGAAAATTTTGTTTAGTCAGAGTGGTAAATTCTTTGATGCATTGCCACTGGATAGAGTCAGTTAATGCATTCAAAAATAGATTGGATGCTCACAGTACCCCTCAGCTCCCGTGGAGTGAAATAAACTAGTTGCATAGAGACAATGTAGAGCCTTCTAAACCAGTAAACCTATTATGATGTTTAGTTAGAAAAATAAATTTTGGTGTGACCTTTTAACCAATTTTGCACCACCTCAATTACCTCGTCACCCATCTGCTACACTCTCTCCTGTAACCGAGGCCATCATGGACAATTTTTTGCGCAGCACCATGACACACATTGAAATCGGCGGCTATTTCATCAATAGTGATTCATCTGTTGCCATGGGCTAGCTGGTTTCCTATGCAGAGGTTTATCAATGATGTTTAGTCTTGTTTTGAAATCGTTTTACCCATTCATACACTCTCCTATAACTCAAACAACTGGGAACCATTTTGTGTCCTGAAATGAGATTTACTTCTGTACATACTCTTTATGCACCTTATAATAAAATTACTGCTACTTAATAACTTTCCCTTGTGTGTGTATATATATATATATATATAGAGAGAGAGAGAGAGAGAGAGAAAGAGTAATGTGTGTGAGGCAACGTGGCCTAAGCTATTGCAGTTTCAGCCCACCGAGTTCGATACGTTACGTCCACTTTGGCCAGCACTAGTGTTTTTTCTCTCTGTATACGGAAAGTAATGGCAACTTACTGTATTGATATAGTACACCAAGAAACTGATAACACTAATAACAGCCAAATAGGTTGGCAGTTGTAAGGAAGCAACGTTCTGCAAAAGTCATACTACTTACATTCTTTTACACACACACACATATATATATATATATATAAAGGGTCATTGTGTTCGAGAAGGCACTCGGCCCTCAAAGAGATGAATGGAAATGACGTAGGTAAGAGCCCTGCAGGTTTCAAGCAATCTCTGGACTCATGGGAATTGACCAGAGTGCCTGCTTCCTGAATTATTTCCAGTAGTCGTCTTGACTTATGTCTTGCCACTGGCACAAGGTAATTCCAGACCAGAGAAGAAATTTTATGACCAGCACAGCTTCTTTCTGACGTAATCCAAATACAGAGCAAGTTACAATCATCGGGACAAGCCCTGTCTGATGGTGTCATCATCATCCTTTGAGATGGGCAACTTTATATCTATAGAAATGTTATTTGGACTACATATATTATTATTATATATATAATATATATATATTACAAATCTGACAATAAAAATGTATTCTAGTGCAGCATCTATTCATATTCGTCATATTATAATTACTGACACAATACAGAGATTGGACTGAGACAATTCAGCTTTACCTGGAAAGGATATGCCACTCCAAGGCCTAGTAGGTCCGCCATCACCGTGTCCACCACCACCACCATATCCACCACCGTAGCCACCACCGTGTCCACCCCCTCCAGGTTTCGTTGGTTCAGATGTTTCGGTGGCGTTCTCTCCTACACAGAGTCCTGACGGTGGAAACTGGTCACATTTTAGAGTTTCGGGCCACTCAAATCCGAACTTATTCATTAAACTCTCACAACCAGTCCTAGCCTCGTTACACAGAGATCTGCATGGTGGAATAGCATCCTCTAAGACTGTGCAAACGGGGACATACATTGTACACAAGAAAAACTTCAGCTGTTTGCTGCACTGCACCTTCACCAAAGGAAAAAACTGGTGCACTTCTAGGCCCGCATCATCTTGCTTCATGTGGTTTAAAAGGTTTGGCATGATGGTTTCATTGTATTGAATATCTTTACACAGAGGTATTGTAATTTTCTCGCACTTTCCGTGTGTAGCCATGTATTCTGATTCTTTAGCGTACTGACTAGCGCTAACGCGAACACTGCTAACTAGAAAGACACACATAAGAACACCAATAAGGAGCGCATACCAAGTCCCTACGGTGAGAGACCGTTGGGCCGCCATCTTGAGAAACCGATTTTATGCTCCCTCTCGAAAACAAAGACGACCCGATCCTGCCAAATCACATCACTATTCTACTGTTAATTGAGGATGAAGCTCAGGTTATTTATACGGCAACATTTCTATCAACCACTGTTTACTTACGACCGGACTCTGGTCTTGATTATATGATTAATCTACGCGATGATTCATAAGTTTTATTGGTGCACAACAACACAATAGATATCTGACAAGGCCAGGCCAGGCCAGACTACAACCGTTTCTAAACTCTCGCGAGCGAGCGCCGCTTTCGGAGCTTGGAGACCAGCCACAGCCAGCAACCAATCAAATCTTCGGGTGAATTAGCACGGGGCAAAACGATTGGTGGACTGTGCTGAACTGAATGCGCTGTTCTGTTTACCTCCCTCTACGGGTTGTGCGTGTGGGGAACCAGGACTAGGCTACCCTATTTCCTCATGACAGAGTTTATCCTGTTTTTAAATCACTGGGTCTCAAACTGTAGGCCGCGAAAGGATTTGTTGGCTTGAGTCAAAGATATAAAGACGACCAAGGATTGACATTTAAAAAAAATGATAAACCGAAATTAAATATGGCTTGGCTTCGTTCGTTCTCAATCTCCCGCTACAAAACCATAAAACTCAAGTAGTAGAATCTAGTCCAGAGAACGGAATGCGTTCTGTCGTAGTTTACATCTTGACTGCGATATTTGCACCTTTCGGTCCAACACATCTGACTTCAGCAAGCATTTTTTTAGTACCGGGTTAGCATTTCCTTTTCGATCCCTTCTCCTTAGCCAGTCTGTTCTGTTGCAACCTGTTATCTAGGATCACCACGTGGAGGTGTAGAAGGGTTTTGGCAGGTCTGTTCGCTGGCGCTAGCAGTCAGCTATGGGTCGCTGACCACTGCAGCTCATGCGCTGCTTAGCGTCTTGGTGATCTAGATGACCCATTCCACAACGTTGCTACGGGTCACATCTTCCTTTTCCACAGACCCTGTCTTGTGTGTGTATACATAAATTCACATAACTTCCTAGAAGTGAGACATTTTAACGTAATTTACTTAATAATAAATACTTACAGGGGACACACAATGATCTACTACATATTAATTTTAACCAGCAAGCTTCAAGATCTTCTTGTGGTTTCTCTGTACTTCTCACTACTGTCAATTTAAGCCGTGGTACCTGGTCCTAACTATTGGCTCTCTTAGCTTGTATACCGATATTCTTGCGTATCCTTTTCTAGTGTTTGGTTTCTTACTTAACTGTGCACATTGTTTTAGTGGGACTGCTTTCAGATGTTTTCTTTACTGTCACGAGATAGTGGTCACTGTCGATTTCTGATCTTCTCCAAGTTATGGCATCTCTCGCATACGTTAATTTAAACTTTCCTCGCCATAGTATCATCGAAAATGGAATTCTTCTTTCTTGTCTGTTTACATGAAGTGTACAAATGCACGCACCTGAGAAGTAACTTTGTGTTTGTGGTGGTCAGGTATTATTTGCTGCAGAATTTCAGAAGTCGCCTTTCCTGTCACTTAATACATCTTAATCGTATCACTCAATCATTCAATCCTATCTAGAATAATAATTTCTAACTCTTGCATTGATTTTTCCAAGTAGGATAATTTTGTCATGACAATCGCCCATTGTCTTTTGAACAGTTAAATAAACTCATCTGTTCTATCTTTCTCATTCGGAACGGTCTTGACTAACTTGTCTTCTTCATTGAGGTACAGTAATGCTTTCGGAGATAAAATGCCATCCCTTGTTGGTGCCCTTTGACACTTGCACACAGTTCACTCCCCATTTGGTTCTGTCGGTAGTGGGAACTCTGCTATAGAGAAGCATATTGTTCTCAAGATCCATGACAATATCTGTTATAAAAAATGACATATCAACATGCAATGAATGAGTTGAATCATCATAATAGTACGTCTCTGGCACGTAAACATCTAGCTATCCAAATCTTCATGAACATTCTCTGTTACACTGTGTCCATATATGTCGGATGTAAACAAAGACAGCATTGTAGTGGTTGGCTGAAAATTATTACAACAAATATTATTACGAGCCATATATCCACGAGTATGCAGGAGATTTTCAGGCAGACTTTGCTCCATTTTGTTCCTGAGTTTTGTTTTAATTAGATTCATTGCGAAAATGCTATCTTAACAGATGCATTGATGAAGGCCAAAAGAGACAAAGTATAATTCTCTAGATCATGGAAGTCGTGTTCGTCTGATGCATCTGTATGGGTAGCAATGTCCATCCCAAAACCAGTAAACATCAGACTCATCAGCATCTGACCAAGAAATTAAGCTGAGAAGATTCCACTGTTGTTCCAGTTGTCCAAGATTTCCTTGAAATAAAGTTATTCTTCTTCCTCGTTCGTCTTCAGACCTCAACTTCAATGACTCTAACAAAGACAGCAGTCGACTCAAGGCTCTATATGCTTCCGTACAGCTTCTCGTGGAAGGACACTGGCTGTTGCCAAATGCTACTTATTTTATCGGTAGTGGTTTCCCTAACTGTCCATGCCCTGGCTCCACAGCACGGAGGTAGGGGACCGCCAGTAGATTTTGGTGGACCCCTTCGAGGCGGGGGAGGGGGGGGGGGGGGTCCGGCACTCTTCCCACCTGGCAGGAATCCTTGGGTCGAGCACCATCTCGTTGAGTCATTTAGGTGTCCGTCAGCATTAAACGTACTGCGTTGCACTGTGGTATGCGCCACGCAGTACATTTAATGTTGACGGACACCAAAATGTTAGATACGACAATGTTGCTAGGTGTGGCTTTTGTTTGCCCAAAACTACTAAAGGGCTAAGATTCTTTTCTGGGGGATTTTTTTTTGTGGTGGTCATTTGCCTTATTTCTCTATTCCCCAAGGTGCTGTGCGCTGCACTATGTTTTTGATTTTGCGGCCTAGTGCACGACTTTGGCATGCATTTTATGTAAGGGTTTGCTTCCTCCTGCATTCTCTAAGGGTTTGCATCCCTGGGGTAACGTCCGGTGCTGTGATTGATGAGCGAACCCAGCACGTTCAGGTTGTGAGCCGTGTCCCTTAACCACTAGCCCACGCCGTCCCCCAGATTATATAATGATTCAAGTCATTCCACGTTTGTTGGCAATCTCTATATAATTTCTTTTAAAACTTCCATCAAATAATTTCGACAACGAATCTTCATATCTTCTGACAGCTGGGTATGACCAATGTTATGTTCCACGAGAATAGTTTGAAATGTTATTCCAAAATTAACAGCTGCATGGGGGAGATGATTTGAGTATCCGTCAATCGCACGCTTCAAAGTCGAAGCCTAGGTATCAAATATAGCGATATAGTGTTCTAGACGCATTTCTAAAATCGTGAACACACATGTCTGTGACAGGTAGCCCCCTCAAAAGGCGTTCACAAATTAAAGTAGCCCAAAATACTGCAACCCGCAACCGACATAAATTTCTGAAACTCTGAAAAAAGAAGACCATTTGGGCGGAAAAAACCACCGAACTGACAACCCTACTGCTTAGCCGCCCCCTGAAACAGAACAAAAGAGAACAATACTGGTTTCGCGAGACAGATGATAGACAAAAGCAGTACGGAGATTAAAAATATCTCACGCAAAACGGTGGGATTTGAAAAGAGAAACCGATACCTTGATCTGAGGATGAAAGAAGATGAAGAAGAAGAAGAGGGGGAGGAGGAGGATAAGAAAGAAGAAGAAGACGGAGAAGAAGAGAAAAAGATATGTGCGAAGATCTACTCGCAAAAAAGCGAGTCGGTTTACTAGAGGAAACAGAGTGAGAAATTGAGATATACGACAAATAATTGTAACAATGCAACCAGTGACATATATAGACAGACAATAAGTTAGATGAGTTGGTCATTTGTCAAAAATGTCTCCATACTTGTTACTCGCACGAGACCAAAGAAACCCTGGAGACATGTTTTGAAAATATGAAGAGCAGTACAAATGGCACACGCAAAAATAGCGCAACTCCCCAATTGAAATGATTCGACATATAATGTACTTGATATCAATTAGATATTGTCAGCTTAGTTACGATCTTCCACCAGCGCCTCTTGCGGCGGCTTGGTCACGTGTGTCGAATGGAGGATGGGCGAATACCAAAAGATATATATATGGAGAGTTGACTACGGGCAAGTGGCCTGAAGCGTTGGATATTAACACCTGCAACTGGGAGGAACTTGCCAAAGATAGACCCGGCTGGAGGCAAGCCTTGTGTGTTGGTCTGCAAGCAAGGGAAGATAAGATGCGTCAAGATGCAGACTACAAACGTGTGCGACGAAGCAAAGGCACAAACTGACTGTCCCTTCTCTATCGTGAAGTCTATTGTCTCTTGAGACTGAGAGGATGACAATCAATTAATTAGATAGTTATGTACTGAGCTTATTTTGGATATACAATAATGCCCTAGATATGGGATTGAAGGTGCAGCATAGTGAATAAGCTGACAGCAACCAGCGACTCATAGCAGACTGCTTGCATCAGGGTCAGTAAATCAAAGCTGACCTAGACCCTATTCCGGCTCCAATCGACCTCCCTGGAAACAGGTTGCACTAGTGTAGCCTGGCTTAGAAAATAGAAATCGCAAACCCAGTACCAAAATAAGACAACAGAAACTAGCTGTGTCGGGCCTAAAGGTGCAGATATCACAGCCTCGCTGTAAATTGCGACACCAACATCACAATATTCTTGCCAGGGCTAACGCCGAATAAGAAGAAACATGCCCCAGATATACGACGGGGTTTGAAGCGTGTATGTAAGTCGAAAATGTCCGTCAATCGAAGTAATGATTTGTTTGTCTTCTTCACTTATCAAAGTACATAATACACTGCGATCGTCATATGTGAACGTGATTGCACTGGGTCATCAAATTGATGTCCAATTGATGTAAATAAAGCATTCAAAAGTGAACTATAGATAATCATCATCATTCCGCCGAAGACGGATGTGTCGGACCGAAAGATGCAAATATCGCAGCCAAGCTGTAAACTAGCGACACAACGCATTCCGGTCCCCGGACTACATCCTGCTACTTGCGAAGACCTCTACAGGGCTTGGTAGCGGGAGATTGAGAACGAACGCAGAAGAAGAAGAAGAATCATCATCATGTATCATGCTCTTTCTAGAACATAATTTTCATCACAACCGATAATTATCCAACCAGTACATACTTCAGAGTGCCGGCTCTGCACACATCACTATGAAACTGTTGAACATCATCTTTTTTTAATATCCGGCGCTTGCCGTTGTTAGGAAAGAGCTTCTTCCTCCAAGGCCAAACAAATTGAACACTTTGTACAGAACTGAACAACAGCTTACAAACACTTGCAGAAACCACTATATGGCATTGGGCCAAAGAGCAGGAGCATATAGGCCGCTGGATCAATAACCAACCAACCAACCAACCAACCACCACAGCCTATCTTCAGGACTCTCGATCCTTAGCCAGTTATCCCACCTCTACCACTGTCATTTTCAAAACATCTTTGATGCCGTGTGTCCATCTTCTCTTCCGTGTGCATCTGCATCGTTGTCCGGGTAAATGGCTTCTAGCATAGATTTGTCCAGACTACTGTGGCGCTTAATGTAGCCAAAGTATTTTAGTTTCATAGACGCTTTGCTGTTTACCAGTCAATTGAGATCGATACTAAGCACTTTTAAGACGTCTGTGTTTGTCTTTTTCGCTGTCCGTGGTATTCTGAGAACTTTTGAGCTCATCAAATTCATTTTCTTCCTGAGTGTCTGTATGATAGACTGTTTTGGATCCAAAGACTGCCATAAATGCATGCCCTGAGATTTTTTCGTTTTTGTTGTTTTGTCCTTTCGTCTACAGTTATTTTACCTCAGAATGTTTTGAACACGGTTTTTTTTCAACTTTGACAAATATCTAAGGCAAAATTAGAAAAAAAAAGGAAAATCTTATTATGTGCTGATTAAAATGTGTTGGGGGATATATATATATATATATATATATATATATATATATATATATATATATATATATGCATTTATATATTCAAACACACACACATATATTCATACACACATACGCGCACGCACACACAGACACACAGAGAAAGACATATGGAGGTTAGCAAGCAAGAAATTAAAACAGACAGACGGACAGACAGAGTAATTGTTTTATATATTATCATTAAAGCGAGTTGTGTTTATGACTTTTTTCAAGATATTTCTTATCAACAAGGGCATCTGATTGACGTAATAGTAGAGCGTTCGCTTTTCGGCAAAGGTACCGGGTTTGACTCCATGGTCGGGATCAAGATGCTGAGCAGCGCATGAGCTGCAGTGGTCAGCGACTCATAGCTGACTGCTAGCGTCAAGGCCAGCGAACCATAGCTGCCAAGACCCTTCTACACCTCCACGCGGTGATCCCGGGTAACAGGCTGCAGCAGGGCAGACTGGCTAAGGAGAAGGGAACGAAGAGGGAATGCTAACCCGGTACTCAAAAAATGCTTGTGCGGGTGTGTTGGACCGAAAGGTGCAAATATCGCAGCCAAGCTGTAAACTACGACACAACGCATTCCGTTTTCTGCTACTTAAGCCCTTTCAGGGTTTGGTAGCTGGAGATTGAGAACGAACGAAGAAGAAGAAGACTCCATGCTCTACACTCTCCAGTCGACACAGCTGTAAATGGTTAGATGGCCTACAGTTAGGTGAGTACAAACAGTAGGATAGGTAGCTGGTTATCCCATCTCATAAACAAGCAGCTGTGGTCCAGTACAATGACGACTGTAAGACTTTATCCGTGTCTGCTATATCTTTACCTATACTTATCAATAAATAATGTGATCTGTTACGGTAAGAGCAAAAATTGTCATTCCAAAAAATGTGTTCCTGACATGACAGAGTTAAGTTTGAGAAGCACTGACTTAGATCGACTTGCCAGGAACAACGAAAACATAACTAGGCGCGCAGTCTTTCAGTGTTTGGCAAGGCCCTCATTCCTTTCCCGTATTCCGTTCGCACAACCAATAATGACACCCGTGCGAAATAAGTACGTAAGGTGAAGGAAATTGAGACGAGTTAGTGGAGTTTGTAGTTCAGTTATACCAGTTTCCGAATAGGGCATAGAAGTACCAATTTATTAAATGAACTTGTGGATATTAAGTTATTATATACGACAACTTTATGTAAAACGGAAGACCTGAAAGGTCTTTTAACCTCCTAGGGATAACGTAGTGACATAATTATGCTGAATTGTGACCCTAAACCTTTAGGTGTGGGTTGGGTGGGAGGGACGGGATGAGTATGTTGACTGCCCTTGGTTGCCACATAATATTGTTCACTTCAGTCGAGGCGCAGGCGCTAGCCATAAAATTCAGTCACCCCGAGAGTCAGGCGCGAGGTATCCTGAATAGAAACAATTATTGCCTCGTTCATAAAAGCTGTGGAGTTATATACAGGTCTCTCAGCCTCACTAGGTACGTGCCGATGTTATTCGTAGCTCCGAGCGTCTTCCCCGACTGGCTCTACGCTCCATTACCCCAGGATTGTTCTCTTTTTGTGAACAGCCAGCTAGAAATACCGTAGTCTCACCCGGGGAAATGAGAGCTTTTAAGATAAGACCAAATGTAACACGCACTGTTCACTTAGCACAGCGCCTAGGGCTGTGTAATGCCTTGCAGTTACAACTCAACCGTCGGCGGGTATTACATATCTGGATATACTTACTTAATCTGGATAATTTTTTTGAAGAGGGTATACCTAGTCATCATCTTCAGCGTTATCTCCAGGATACCTATATTAGACGTAACTTAATCGCCCCACTCTACCACGGGATGTACTCTTCTACAGTGGATGTGAAGAAAACTACTACACCTCGTCACTGAATGCAGTGCGCACAAGAGTAAACTTACTCATTGTACGCATTAACCAACAACAAGTATTGTGTGTATAGACGTTTCCTTTTATTTTTCTCACGATTGACTAGTGTCAACTAGTTTCACTATTCCTTGATCTCATTTCAGATTCCAGGAATATTCACTATATTAGAACTAATTAAGTAAGTATACATCCGACACAACGCTTCTTACTGAATATTCAAATAATATTACTCTTGCAACAATCCGACTAATCCTCCATAAACTTAAAAAAGGGATCAAGATGCTGAGCAGCACATGCGCTGCAGTGGTCAGCGACCCATAGCTGACTGCTAGCGTCAGGACCAGCGAACAAGAGCTGTCAAGACCCTTCTACACCTCCACGCGGTGATCCTGGATAACAGGCTGCAACAGGGCAGACTGGCTAAGGAGAAGGGATCGAAGAGGGAATGCTAACCCGGTACTCAAAAAATGATTGCTGAAGTCGGATGTGTTGGACCGAAATGTGCAAATATCGTAGTCAAGCTGTAAACTACGACACATCGCATTCCGTTCTCTGGACTACATTCTGCTACTTAAGCCCTTTCATGGTTTGGAAGTGGGAGATTGAGAACGAACGAAGAAGAAGAAAAAACTTTTTTTTTAAAATGAAAACTAAGTAATTTTCCAAAACAGACACACTGTTCTAACACTACATACAATATATGATATAGACTACGTCCTGGATACATATAGTAATTCGTATGGACATGTAACAATAAAATAAGGGTACTTGTCCCCTTAATTCACCCCAAACAGAGTTCCCTGGGTTCCCATCATACGCATTTGACAGCCAATGCAAAGCCTACTGTACTGATGACTGCAACGGGACATCCCATTTCGGTTTATGGAGAGGACAGGTCAATATAATTTTATTTTAAATAAATAAGTACAAACTTATGTAACAAAAGACGTGCAGAAAAGACCGTAATATTAAGTTTTGCTACCAATCTTCTAGAAGAATGTAGAGCCCTAAAAAGGAGCAGACGGAAATTTCCTGGCCGCTTGCCAGAATGATCTGCCTGATTGAAATAATTGGACGACCAAACACCACAATATTAATTATTGAGCTGACCAGAATAGAACAATGTCGACAAGAATGGCGCTGACAATGTTCAAACCACTTACTTTGATGCATCGACGTCACATGAACTCCCACATGTACGAATTGTACACTTGTCATTAACAGTTTGATGATTAAATCTAGGTTTAGGTAATCACGTTACAGGCGGGATGTTTGGGACCCCCACAGTTAAAAAGTAGACTATTCTGTGACGTTACTTTCCCAAAATTTGGTGCTAAAAATGTATAGACTCTGCAAAAAAAATTTTTTTAAATTTGTTTGGGGTGGATTAATGGACAAGTACCAAAATAAGCAAAAGAGTGTACTTGTGTTACACACTATAAGTAGGGGTTACACATTATAAACTAAGCATATTTTTTTTGTTTTTTGTTTTGTTTTTTTTGTTTGTTTTTTTGCGTTCTACTTATTTCTTTAATCCAACAGGCGGTTTGCGTTGCACTGCGGTTTTTATTTTGCGCCTGTCGACCCAGTGCATCCGACTTCAGCATGAATTTTATGTAAAGGCTGCTTCCTCCTGCATTTTCTAAGGGCTTTCTTTCCCGGGGTACTAAGCATCTGATTAGCATAGTGGTAGAGCACTCACGTTTCATTAGTTCAACTGTTAGCTGCACGCTCCATATTCACATGAGCTGTAAATGGTTACCTGGCTTACTGTTAGGCAAAGAAAGGTGTTGAAGAAGGGAACCGGGCACCCTAACTCATAAACAAGCTGAGGCCAAGACATATACTAATATCATCTTGTTCCATTTTCGCACCATCCAGTCTATAGGACCTCAACTACAGTTGGTCTTCTGGAGGAAGCCGGGACAAAAGCACCTTCCGTGCTTTTCCAATGGTGGTCTCTGCAGCAATTTGTTTTGGCATGACGAAGTTGTTAACTCCATGGACAGCCTTTTATTTTTTGTCGCCTTTGACGACATATATGGAGGCAGTGGTTAGTATAATCTTTCTTCTCCGATAAGTAGTCCGGGATCTATAAATACACACACATACACACATGTACACACACACCCACATATACACACGCAGGTACGCACGCATGCCTCCCCCCTCCCAAACACACCAAAACACGCACGCACGCGCACACACACACACACTCTCTCTTCCTGCCACTCAACTGTAAAGGGCTTCATTTGAAAAAAAAATGGTGTACCTGATTTACGGTTAGGAAAGGAGAGGCAACCAGACAACCAGAAAAGTGACTTGACACCTCACGCCTGGGTCAGGTAAAACACACTCTCTTCTTGCCACTCAACTGTAAAGGGCTTCATTTGAAAAAAAAATTGTGTACCTGATTTACGGTTAGGGAAGGAGAGGCGACCAGACAATTAGAGAAGGGACTTGACACCTCACGCCTGGGTCAGGTAAAACACACTCTCTTCCTGCCACTCAACTGTAAAGGGCTTCATTTGAAAAAAAAATGGTGTACCTGATTTACGGTTAGGGAAGGAGAGGCAACCAGACAACCAGAGAAGGGACTTAACACCTCACGCCTGGGTCAGGTAAAACATTTTGATCAAGACTCAAGAGTGAACTCATCACGAGTGGCTTCGAACAACATTGGAGATGGTACAAAAAAAAGGACAACATAAAGCGGTGAATGTCACTTGTTCGATTCTGGATTGTCTATTATTTCACTTTCTAGCCTGTTATAAATGTTTTCTTTTTGTGATTAAAATTGTATTGTATTTGCTATTGTTGGTACTTTGTGTATCAGAGACACTCCATCTAACCCTCATTGGTAAAATACGTATCCTGAATGCATTAAAAAAAATATGTAATTTAGAATTATACATGTTTTTAGACATGATTTGAGGTAGTTCATTTCTGCCGAAGATGGATGTGTCAGGTCGAAAGGTGTACATATCGCGATCAAGCTGTAAATTAGGAGCAGCGCATGAGTTGCAGTAGTCAGCGACCCATAATTGACTGCTAGCGTCAGGGCCAGCGAACTAGAGGTGCCAAGACCCTTCTACACCTCTACGGTGATAATAGGTTGCAGCAGGGCAGACTGGTTAAGGAGAAGGCATCGAAGAGGAAATGCTAACCCGGTACTCAAAAAATGGTTGGTGAAGTCGGATGTCTTGGACCGAAAGGTACAAATATCGCAGTCAAGCTGTAAACTACGACACAACACATTCCATTCTCCGGACTTTATCCTGCTTTTTGCAAACCCCTGTTCGGGGCTTGGTAGCGGGAAAATGAGAACAAAGGCAGAAGAAAAAGAAGAAGACGACGAAGTGAAACAAAAAGAAGAGACAAAAGAAAAAAGAGGGAAAAAGAAGGTAGTTCATTGAGGAACTGAAACGCTAGTCTGGGCAGACACAACATACTGACCAGAGAGTCGTGTCATGTTCAGACACAATATACGAGGGAAGCTCCGAAAGTAATGCCTCCAATTTTATTCAATGAAAACCGTAACAGATAAAAGGACCACAATAACACCATTTGATAGAGCAATGTCTTGCCATACAAAAACTATTTTTCAAAATAGTGCTCGTAAAAATCTGCACCAGCTGAGGTGACCCACTGTTTCACAGCTGCTATGATGGCGTCGTTGCTAGAAACATGTTACCAATCTTTCATTGACCCGAACAGATGGAAGTCAGCCTTTGTAAACTTTACATCATCTCCCGCCTCGCAATCCACCAAACTCTGCCCATCTCTGACCCACGTCAACAATCATTTATTGCACCTATTAAAGCTGGATGCTTTATTTTTTTAACTATATATATTTATTAATTACATTTTAGTTTATTCTAAATAAATAATAAATAAACAAACCGCAGCTGCTCACTGATCCAAATCGAAATAACGGCGGTCATTTTGTTTGACTACACGCAACCCACAGAAGGTAACATAATTCGAGCATCAAACCAAATCTCTGCAGCACGCGTCATACAAACAGACAGACACACAGACGCTCAATCAATATTATAGTGATACACCCTATTCATAAAGGGATATAATTCATAAGTACTTCGACACACTTTATCATCACAGTTACCGAACTTAGTACCCGTATAACCACAATAGGGTAGAAGACACTCCAACTTAAGTTGCAACACATACCGTCACCTCCTCACTTTTGTCACGCCTCCATACTGATATTCAAACATACCAATAAGGATATTGGGCGTGGAGTAGCCTTCTAGATTTGAAAGATAGTTTTATTTAAAAAATACCCTCATATTAAACAATATTAATGTCAGTAATCATCAACATCCATCTCACATAGTTTGTACCACTCGATATCTACATTTTTATTCATTTTGTGAACCTATCCACCCCACTCACCATACATTATCTTGTTGTTGTTGTTTGAGAATGCCCACAATGAGTAGGTTACTCTTTTGTGCGCCCTGAAAATGACGTTAAGTGGCGGGTTGCAGTAGCTTTCCCCACATCCCGAGCATACCGATGAAGGTGGACCAACGTGCACCAGGCGGTTGTGCTATACTTGACTTCATCTGCATGTCACTCACTACTACGGGGACCATGTAGATCCTTCATCTCGTTAGCCAGGCTGCCATTAAAAAAGCCCGTTTCCATGGAGGGCTACTAGGAAGCCGAGGTGAGGGTCTTGGTCAGTATGTGTTTGCCTGACCCTGACTAATATGTCTGATCAGTATATTTTGCCTGACCCTGACTAACATGTCCGATCAGTATATTTTTCCTCTCCACATTTTGTTGTAATACCGGTACTGTGCAATCAAAATGTCTCTTGGTCCTTTTTCGCCCCACCCGGAGCGGGAAACGCTACATGGAAGAGAGAATGCGGTCTTGGTCAGTGTATTAACCCTGATGCGACGTCTTGGTCAATATTTTGTGCCTGACTGGACTAGCGTCTCAGTTCCCTCGTTTGGAGTAAACTGTACACATTGTTCATCTATTCTGAAGGTGGCTATTTCCTTTAATTATCTTCACTCCTTTTATATTCAGCAATAACGGTTTGTATAATTTTTTTAAATACCGGATAACTGTAACCTGCATTGTATTCGTGTACATGGTCTGCGGTCAATAATCGATACCAGTGTGCGACAATACAGTAATGACTCAACAAGGCCCGTACGGGCATGCTAACGTTGTGATTATCAACGTCAAACATCATATCTCGCCCATTTGTTGAAGAATGGATTGTCTCCCTCTCTTAAATTCCGCGTTATCGTGGCCACGGGATTTGATGTCATCATTTCCCGTCAGCTCTTATGTTATCATTCGCCGGTGGCAACGATGTTATCAAATTGGGGGTGAATCGGTCACGCGATATGGTAATCTATGTGTAATAACGCGTACAAATCATTGACATTTAACCCGTCAACTAGAATGTACAGGCCAACACCGAGAAGAGAGCATAGACTGACCTTAAATAGAAGAGCCTCACGCTTCTGGTCGTTGAGAATTGAATACTGTTAATATATGTTATCCACAAGAGTGTGTATCCCATGATATTTTACAATGAAGAGAAATAACAACAATAAGCCAATTCCATCTTTACGTTCACAATAATACGTAACCAAGGACGCTTGTAAATGGGGCTAGTTACCTATTTAAAAAAAAATCATGTGCAGATTTCCTGCAATAATTTACAGTGGCTGTAAGCTTTATATGGTACACAATCCTGCTGACATCGAATGTGTTGGACCGAAAGGTGCACTTATCACATTCAAGTTGTAAACTGCGACATAACGCATTCCGTTCTCTGGACTACATTCTGCTACTTGCAAAGCCATTTTCCGGGTTTCGTAGCGGGAGACTGAGAACGAACGAAGCCAAGCCATATGGTGCGAAAAAGAGAAGAAGCGGATGGCATGAATGATGCTCACAAAGTCCGTATCTACTGGTTAAATTCTATGCATATACATATATACAAAAATGTCCACAAGAGTCAATCGAGATTTAGCTTGTTTTACTATAAAGGGGGGGGGGGGGGCAAAATATAGGAACCACCAGCCGCTAATTGCTGAGAGAGACTGAGCAGCTATGTGTCTTTCAGGAATGCAGCATGATGATTATTGTTGACATAATTGTTGACCTTCAATGTCGTTGCAGCTTCGCTTTATTTTTTGTTAACATGCCTTAACTATAGATTTTCGCAAACTTGGCATCTATTTCAGTAGCGAAGCGTTAGAATGGACATGATAGGCTGAGCTATCCCAAACGGTTTTGAAGAATTAGAGAAGACATCCCTTTGCAAAAACAGATGTGAAATAAATTAGAAATTTAAACTGCAATGGTCATTTCTTTTTAGGCGTAGTGATATGTTAGCAAATGTTGAAGAGGCAAAGTGAATTGATCAGCTTCTATTGGAAAGGTAAGCTGATTTCGTCCATCCTAATACAGCGCAGGAATCACGTCAATTGGTAGCTAGGAGACGGTCATTGCGGCGCTGCTTATTGAACATAGTTGGGTCAGAAATGAAAGAACTATATAAGAGAGGGTAGATGTTTATGAATGGGTAAATGTACTGAAGAAGGTGGACCTGTAACTTTCTGACTATAGTGTAATGCATAGTTTCTCAATAGCATCACCAGTACCGCTGCAGCTTCTCTTTATATTGGTTAACACTACAAAACTATAGATTTCCACAAACTCGACATCTGTTTACCAAACATAGTTTGGCCAGAAATATAACAAAAAACAATGATGGAGTTCTGGTGGATCGGGAGATATGCATATAATGTCTTTATTTCTGTCTGTAATTTGTAAGTTGTAATCCTGGCATTCAATCCAAGGGAATGATACCAAGTAGCCATATTTTGTTTAAACTCATTTCGTCATTTTGCTGTATTTATAGTCACTATTTTTATAGATTAATGTTTGTTCAATATGACAACTATATTTTACTTGAAAATTGGTTCAGCACATTGTATAATAATATACGAAGACGCAATTAGTAGAGTGATACAAGAAAGAAGGCTAACTGACAGCTTAGGGTGCAAACAGGAGTGAAACAAGGTTTCCTGCTCTTGCCTTTCCTGTTCTTGTTGGCTTTAGATTGGATAATAAAGACGTCAACCGAGGGAGAACTGGTATTCAGTGGATACTTTTGTTACATTTGGAGGACCTGGACTCCGCAGGTGATCTGGTACTTTTGTATATGAACAATCAGCCAAATTTTGACTTCAATATGAAGAAAACCAAACTCCTCAAACTCAACACAAACAACAGCAAAGAGCCAATACTGCTAGAGGGAGAGAAAAATAGCTTTACAAATGTGACAGCACAAGTGACACATCAGGATGTAGGTGTAAGGATCAGAAATGGAAGGGCAAGAGAGGCATACCTGACACTATTCATATGGAATCGAGAGAAATCAGGATTCACACCAAAGTTAGAATATTCAACGCCAGTATCAAGTCGGTGTTGCTGTATGGAGTGGAGACATGGAGAACGTCCAAGGTCATACAACAAAGACCAAGGTGAGAAAAATAGTGGTAGACCCAGAAATACACGGAAAAGAGAAATTAAGAAAGAACTAAGATTAAATTATTACATCTGGAGATAGGCAGCCAGAGCAGCTTAGGACAGTGTATGCTGACGGGATATTGTCAGTGGCATATGCACTGTGAGGAGTGAGCTGGGTTGGTTGATTTGACAATTTAGAAAACTGACTAGCCAAGAAGGGGAGACGTTTAATGTGTTTGAATAATGTATAAATGTATTGTAAACACGAAATAACTACTACTATTTACAGTATAGTATAACGTTTTCTTCAATATCTTGTGACGATATTTACCCTTTCTTTTTTAAATGTGACGCAATAATATTGTGTTTACCGTATTTCATCAAACAAGAATGGAGCACTGTCAACGAGAGTCAAATCCACTGGGTATTTAAATAATAAATACTCGTTAACGTTGATTAACAAGTATCCTCCTCATTCCATTAAATGTCACTGAATCTAAAACAGTACTTTAAAAAAATAATGTTACATCTTTTGCTACAGCGTTTATTTCAACAGGGGTAGGCCAGAGTTGTGGGTGGGGTAAAGAGGGGTGCAAGGAGCCAGGAGACTAACGCTCGTCCAAGTAAAACATACTTATCCGGCTATGTTAGTAAGGGTAAGATGAAACATACTTACGAGGCCTGTTCAAATCAAACCGGACCGAACTGCAAACAAGTGAACACGCGTACCATGTTGACGTCACTTCTGGTGTAAACAGCACATACCAACCGTCAAGTTTGCAAAATTTCATTATACTTCGACTCATAGTTTCCTCAGCAGACCGTTGAACACATGGCGGGTGTGATACCGAATCCGTCCAGAGTTGATCAGCAAGCGATAATTCGGTTTCTAACAGCTGAAGGATGTCGAACAGTTGCCAATCATCGCAGAATGCAGGCAGTGTATGGTGACAAAAGTGTGTCGAAGACAACAGTGAAGAACTGAACAACGATTTATAAAGAAGGCCGTGAGCTAACGAAACATCTTCCAAGACCAGGTCAGGCGCATATTGTTGCGCCTGAAAATGCCATCGCCAAAATTGATGCAGCAATTCGTTTTGACCTTCACCGCTGCTTACGTTCGCTAGTAGAGGAATTCGCTGTGTCGCTAGGAACAGTTCAAATGGTAGTTAGCAAGAAAATAAAGTATCGGAAAGTGTGTTCACAATGGGTGCCTCGGTTGCTGACCAACCACTATAAGGAAGAACGCATGAGATGAAGTTTGAACCACTTACTAAGATACGAAGATGAGGGTGATTCGTTTCTTTTGCGCATAGTGGCAGCTGATTAATCGTGGTGCCACCACTTTGAGCCGAGCAGCAAAACTGCTAGCATGCAATGGAAACATCCCGGATCACTGAAAAAAAAAAAATTCAAGTCACGCATTTCCGCTGGTAAGGTTATACTGACAGAGTTTTTTTACCATGAGGGATTTTTGTTGGTAGCCTGTAAAGAGTCTGGCGTTAACACCAGTGCCATCCGCTACTATTACACACTAGACAAGCTGCATACAGCAATCAAGAATAAACGACCTGGCATGCTTTCGCGTGGTGTGATTCTGTTGCACGACAATCCGCGTCCACATGCCGCGAACGTTGTTCAGAAAGCGTTAGCACAGAAAAGGTGGGAAGTACTGACACACCTTCATATAGCCCCGATATGTCCCCCTATGACTTCCATTTGCTCGAACTCTTAAAAACATTTCTGAAGAGACATAGATTCGACTCCGATGCAGAAGTCATGACCTCAGTGACCAAGTGGTTCAAAGAGCAACCAAAGTCCTTTTTTTCGGACGGCATCCGCCTTCTACCCAAGTAGTGGGATGCGTGTCTGAATGCCTATAATGACTTTTTCTAACTAACCCAGTGGCATGTTTGTTTCATAACAATTGCTATATTTAATTCTGTCACACCAGATGATGTCACTTTTATATGTTTGTAATAAAGCCACTGGGTTCGGTTTCATTTGAACACGCCTCGCATCTAACTATGTTAGTCGGGGTCAGGTGAAACATACTAATCAAGACCCAACGTCACTTCAAAACAGTACTCCCTGGAAACATGGTGCTTAATGCAGCATGACTAACAACGTAGGGGATCGTCACTGTGATTCATATAATAGTACGCTTATTGAAGAGCATCAAATTGCACTACAACAAGGAGCATCCCGGTCCACCTTCTCAAGTCGAGTATCCGGTGATGTAACCGGGCGGGCAGATTCGGCTCATTAGCCTGGTTGGCAGCCTATTTCATAGAAGGTAAACTCTTACTCTAAGCCCGGGTAGACGAAACTCGTTAAACTGTTCAGTAAGTTCGCCTAGGAGAGGTGGAACTCTTATTTCAAATGACAGGGGGTGCTGGCTAGTCCTGCGACGTTGAGAGCATCAACGGGCTCCTCGACTAGCAAACAACCACGCCGTGGGCAACGACTCAAATGATTTGCGGAAACCTCGGGAGAGGGTATGGCTGCCAAGTAAAGCCAGAGAAAATCCGGAGTGGTAGCGCTAAGGTGGATGGTTTACAAGTGCGAATTCATTCCGGCAGTTCCTGCAGTTGAGCTGGTGCCAAATTGTCATTCTTTGTGTTCGTTTGGATTTACAGGGTCGAATAGCATTCAACCGTCAACTCAGATCTGATACAAACTAAGGCAATCAGACTGTCTAATTAAAACTAAACAATTGAAACAGAAGAACAATAACAGTCTCCGTCATCCATCAGCATTGTGGTCTATAAAGGTTACACTGGGCGAGCAAAGTGACACAGGTAAAGGATGAACGAACTGGTGGGGTAAAAAAAAAAATCTGAGTCAAAGCGTCAATGAACGGTTGGTAAAACAGAGAAGGTCAGCGCGTCAATACTAGTCAGCGGATCTCCGTGGCAGTAGCAAAGGCCTCACAACAGAAAGGTCAATACGGTGTCAGCAAGGATTATGATATAAATTCACATAGTAGATGATCAATATCTCTGTTTTTCATGCTGCTGATTGTCTCTCAACGGACTCGTTTCGAATAGCCAATGGTTCCCAAATGGGGTCATTCTTCACTTCCGGAAGGGTCATGACAGGCGGCAAGGGAAGTTATTGATGAGGTTGGCAACATCACTTGCATATAAACCATTGGCAGGTCGCTATAGCTGAGAGGTACGTCCCTCATCTTTCAAGAGTGAGAATGAAAGCACGAAATGGTAAGTGTTCGAATCCGGCAAATTTAAAGAAGTCCCTAGTCTCAAGAGAGGTAGGATCGACGCCAAGTGATATCGGAGATGAACGATAAACTCAGAAGTACCGGTATACACTTTGGACGTAAAAGATCCATAGGAATCGGACAACAGAAAAGCGCTCTGTTAGCTGCTACCTGTAGAACAATCTGCTCATCAGAACACTTAATTGAAATTATATGCAAAAAAACTGGATCAAGATGCTGAGCAGCGCATGAGCTGCAGTGGTCAGCGACCCATAGCTGACTGCTAGCGTCAGGGCCAGCAAACCAGAGCTGCCAAGACCCTTCTACACCTCCACGTGGTGAACCTGGATAGCAGGCTGCAACAGAGCAGACTGGCTAAGGAGAGGGGATCGAAGAGGGAATGCTAACCCGGTACTCAAAAAAATGCTTGCTGAAGTCGGATGTGTTGGACTGAAAGGTGCAAATATAGCAGTCAAACTGTAAACTACAACACAACGCATTCCGTTTCCTGGACTACATTATGCTACTTAGGGCAGTGTTAGGGTTTGGTAGCGGGAGATTGAGAACGAACTAAGCCAAGCCAAGCCATTTGCAAAAAAAAAACATAGCTACACTCTCAAAGAATAGAAGAGGAATAATTAAATTCAAGTGAATAAAACTACACTGCAAACAAATTGATTCTGGATTTCATACAAGCTGAAATGTGTAAATATAAATGTAGTGATGGACCTATAGTAGAGTAAATCCAAATGTAGTGATGGACCTATGATAGGGTAAATCCAAATGTAGTGATGGACCTATGATACGGTAAATCAAAATGTAGTGTTGGACCTATGGTAGGGTAAATCAAAATATAGTGATGGACCTATGATAGGGTAGATCAAAATGTAGTGTTGAACCTATGATAGGGTAAATCCAAATGTAGTGATGGACCTATGATAGGGTAAATCCAAATATAGTGATGGACCTATGATAAGGTAAATCCAAATGTAGTGTTGAACCTATGATAGGGTAAATCCAAATGTAGTGATGGACATATGATAGGGTAAATCCAAATATAGTGATGGACCTATGATAAGGTAAATCCAAATGTAGTGTTGAACCTATGATAGGGTAAATCCAAATGTAGTGATGGACATATGATAGGGTAAATCCAAATATAGTGATGGACCTATGATAAGGTAAATCCAAATGTAGTGTTGAACCTATGATAGGGTAAATCCAAATGCAGTGATGGACATATGATAGGGTAAATCCAAATGCAGTGTTGGACCTATGATAGGGTAAATCCAAATGTAGTGATGGACATATGATAGGGTAAATCCAAATATAGTGATGGACCTATGATAAGGTAAATCCAAATGTAGTGTTGAACCTATGATAGGGTACATCCAAATGCAGTGATGGACATATGATAGGGTAAATCCAAATGCAGTGTTGGACCTATGATAGGGTAAATCCAAATGTAGTGATGGACATATGATAGGGTAAATCCAAATATAGTGATGGACCTATGATAAGGTAAATCCAAATGTAGTGTTGAACCTATGATAGGGTAAATCCAAATGTAGTGATGGACATATGATAGGGTAAATCCAAATATAGTGATGGACCTATGATAAGGTAAATCCAAATGTAGTGATGAACCTATGATAGGGTAAATCCAAATGTAGTGATGAACCTATGATAGGGTAAATCCAAATGCAGTGTTGAACCTATGATAGGGTAAATCCAAATGTAGTGATGGACATATGATAGGGTAAATCCAAATATAGTGATGGACCTATGATAAGGTAAATCCAAATGTAGTGTTGAACCTATGATAGGGTAAATCCAAATGTAGTGTTGAACCTATGATAGGGTAAATCCAAATGCAGTGTTGAACCTATGATAGGGTAAATCCAAATGCAGTGTTGGACCTAGGCTCCGCCAGTTGAAGCGACGAGTACAACAACTTTACATTGTATTGAGCAGCATAATTTTATTTTCGTTGAAGAATCCTGTCGAGCTCCATATGGGACGAAGAGAGCTGAAAGCATCTCTGATTTCTTCATCATAGCGTGAACATCTTAGTTTGCTAAATGAGTATTTGCCGGTGTTATAGGAGGAAAGTATAGTGTGTGGGACATAAGATGCAACACAGTGAATGAGCTTACACTAGCCAGCAACTCATAGCTGGTTACTTGCATCAGGGAAACCGAACCAAAGCTGACCAAGAGCATATTCTGCCTTCAAGCGGCGGCACCGGAAACAGGCTGTTCTAGTGTAGTCTGGATAAGATAATAGGAACATCAGTGGGAAGGCAAACCCGGTATCCTAAAAAGCCAGCGGAAATCGGATGTATGCGTCAGAAAGGCGTAGATATCGCAGCCTGGATGTAAGTTACGACACAACGTTCTTTTCTGGACCAACTCAGAAAAAGAAGAAAAAGAAGAAGAAGAAGAAGAAGAAGAAGAAGAAGAAAAAGAAGAAGAAGAAGAGAAAATAAGTGTGGATATTTGTAGAGCCAGTGTCCTGAATGTAATCTTAAGTAGTTTTCTTATGTGGTAACATGGGATTGATATGCAAGTATTGAATTTGTTAGCGAGCAACCTCCCACCCCCAATCCCCTTTCTACATCTCTACAACTCGTTATCCCCACGCCATTTACATCTTTTCTTCCCCCCCCCCCCCACCCCCCTCCTGTGAGCTTTCTGTATCTTCCATACTTCATTGCAAAAAAAACACACAAAAAAACATATTCTCAGGCAAGTTTATTTGAAGTCGTTGACCTGTTTCAGTTTGGTATTGTTTATACGCGTGTTAAGTGCTCTGTTCATCTTCACAATTACTGTCTTTGATGTGGTAATCTTCATATTATGTCTTCATCTTTGTCCTCAATATAAGTCTTTGGTCGTCTGCTGCAAAGTAGTTCATGATCTGTTAAATTCTACATCTTCCTGTCTTTTCGCTCCAAGTATTGAAACATATGTCCAGTAGCGAAGCGTAATGGTAATGTTAGGGTAAGCTGAGTCATGAACATATAGGGGCACACTTAACGATGTCGAAAAAATTTTGAAAAATGCTTCGTGTTTGTGTTGATTGAGGTAGTTGAAACCCATGCTGTCGTCGTACTTATGTACAGTTGTCTACGTTTTCTTGTAAATCTGTTCTAAGTGTTTTTTCATTTCTGAATAAAAAAATATCTATCAACCTCTCATTTAACACGTCATCACACAGAATGATCCTTTTCTGTTGAAATGGTAGCCAGATTGTACAATCTATTTTTGGTCATAATTTACAACAAATTGACAAAAATTGCGACTGCTCGAAAGAAATCAGAAGAAGACTAGCCATGGCAATGCAGAGATTGAACAGCCTGAAGAAATTATGGCAGAGTACCAACAAAAGGATGAAAGTAAAAGTCTTGAGAGCCTGTGTTTTTCATGTGGCAGCTTATGGCTGCGAATCATGGACGATTACCAAAACTTCCAGACAAAGCATCGAATCCTTCGAGTCAAAGTTTTACAGAAAGATCCTCAGAATACCATGGACAGAGAAAAAGACAAATGTAGACATTCGGCAAGAGTTGAGCATAGAGGAGAACTGGTTTATCAATTCCATTTTGGCTAGAAAATGCAAATACTTTGGTCACATCAAGAGACACAACGGTCTCGAAAGAACAATGAAGGAAGGTATGGTGTCAGGCAAAAGAAGAAGAAGGGTAGACCAAGAAGACGATGGCACCAAGATATCCAGGAATGCCTGGGTATGACTGTGGCAGAGGCTGGAGTTTTGGCAAGGGAACGAGTTTCTTTCGGACAGACTGTGATGGGAGCGACGTCCTATAAAGGACATGCTACACGATGATGCTTATTGGTCATAGAATTACGTAGATGTGTTGTAATTCTTGTCATTGTACTCAGTGAACGTTTTGCAGAACCCGATCACATTGGAATAAAGAGAATCAGCTGCATCAATTTGCCCGTCTGTTCATACACTGTTTGGCGGTCGTTTTTTACACGAGAGAGCGCGCCCAAAGAAACGTTTTAAAGACGGTCTGAAGGACTCACTAAAAAGTTGCCAGATAGACATCGACACCTGGGAATGTCTTGCGAAAAGCAGAGCTGACTGGAGAAGCGTAGTCAAATCGGGTGTAGCTGCTGGTGAAGATGACCGTGTTGTGAAAGCCCAGAACAGACGCGAGACGCGGAAATCCCGAGCAGCGGGAACACCATCCCCTTCTACAAACCTCGTGTGCCCGATATGTAGCAGATGTTTTCGTGCTCGCATTGGCCTGTTCAGCCACATGCGCACCCACACCCAACAGGGAAATCTCTGACAAGGTTGATGTCGGCGGTCCTCATCGACAACGATGGACAGCTATTATTATTTACACTGAAGCCCAATAATTCAAAGCAAGGTTTGGCTTTGTCTTCTGGGCTGTAAATATTTGCCAATTCATTGTGTAGTGCTTTAAAGTTAAACAAACACCTTAGGGTATGTGTTTTTAAGATTTTTTTAATTGACTGGCAGGAAAAGATTTTTTGAACTTCGTAAATTTTGCATAGTATTTACCCTTTCAGATGCACTTTTTGTTCAAAAGACAAAGTATCAATATAACTTTTTAACAAAAAGTCAACTGAAAAGAAAGAATCTTTGTTGATCTTTACAGTGTCTCCAATTTTTGTAAGGGCATTGATACTAAATTTTAAAACATTAATGATATAATAACACGAAATGAACTTTTCAGTAAAATAATCAGCCACTACAGATAAATCAGCCATGACTCTACACTTGTCAATGCCCCCAACGGAGATATGTTGCCATACCAATAGAAATGAAAAAGAAGTCATGTGGTCAGAGACACCAGCTTTTTGGATACAATCCAGAAGAGTAATGACTTAAAACAAGGAAAAGTGTTCTCCACACTGTCCAGTTAATAATGATAATAATGTTCTCTAAGGCGTTTGTCACCCGTTGCGTCGGCCGGTCACATACATGGCCACAGCTGAGGCGTGGTTCCATCCCTCGACCATGACGGAGGAGGAGGTTGCTACTTGCTGGTGCCATACTTCGGGGACGGCCTCTTCTGCACCTCCAGCCGGTTGGGGAAGACTTTTGGCGCTGAAGAACAACTTGTGTAGTATCTCGTAGGCCAGAGTTTCTGGTCCAGTAGTACAACATGACCGAACAAAGAAACTCAGCGTCGGTCAAGTGTTTCTGAGATTGGGTGGAGGCCTGTTTTAGCAAAGAGCTCCACGTTGCAGATATAGTCATGCCATCGTATGCCCAGAATACGCTGCTGATTGTGCATGTGAAAGGCTTCCAATCTCGATATGTCATGTTTCAGCAATGTCCAGATTACGGAGCCGTAAGCAGGACTGGGACCACGCAGAACTGGCAGATGCAAATTTTTGTCCCAAACGAGATTATGCTATTACTCCACACATTTCGGAGGTCGTGCATAGCGGACCCAGCTAGTTCGATCCGCCTTGACATATTGGGACCGCTGCGCCCATCGGATGATATCATGATACCGAGATAGATGAATTCGTTGGTGCCTTCCGCAGTGTGACCTTGAGTTGCAACACCCTGGGGAGCTGTGTCGGAAATGAAGTTCTGAGCTTTGGTTTTGGCCTAGGATATAGACATGCCTAGGGAAAGTGTTTCACTGTCTAACATTTCCAGAGAACGCTGCGGTGCAGATCTGTTTGTGCTGAACAGGACAATGTCGTCTGCGTAAACGAAATCATTGAAGATTGGCTGATCAATAGCTATACCTTACGGATCGCGCTGATCAAGATGGGATCAAGATGCTGAGCAGCGCAAGAGCTGCAGTGGTCAGCGACCCATAGCTGACTGCTAGCGTCAGGGCCAGCGAACCATAGCTGCCAAGACCCTTCTACACCTCCACGCGGTGATCCTGGATAACATGCTGCATCAGGGCAGACTGGCTAAGGAGAAGGGATCGATGAGGGAATGCTAACCCGGTACTCAAAAAATGCTTGCTGAAGTCGGATGTGTTGGACCGAAAGGTGCAAATATCGCAGCCAAGCTGTAAACTACGACACAGCGCATTCCGTTCTCTGGACTACATTCTGCGACTTAAGCCCTTTCAGTGTTTGGTATTGGGAGATTGAGAACGAACGAAGAAGAAGAAGAAGAAGAAGAAGAAGAAGAAGAAGAAGGATTGCGCTGAGGCGGTGAAGAAGCCAGTCGACTGCCTGGCAGAATATGTCGGAGGGAATCTGTCAGAGAGAGCGCCACCTAATCGAATTCTGTCATCTGTGTCATTGTGTAGCTCCTTGATCAGGTTCAACAGGGGGGGGGGGGGGTGGTGTACCTATTCCCTGGAGGGATTTCCATAAAGCCGGCCGATCAACCGAGTCGAAGGCGGACTTCAAGTCCACGTATGCAGCGTATAAGGGACGATTGAGGGCCCGGTGCAGTTTGGCGAGGAGGCGCAGAGAAAGTATAGTGTCGGTTGTAGAACGACCCTAGAAGAAGTCAGACTATTTTGGGCGACGTTTTATATTCAAGAGAGGCTTGAGTCTTGCCAGTACCACGTGGGCAAACACCTTTCCCGGTACCAAGAGTGGTGTTATAGACCTGTAATTACTGCAGTCTTTGAGACTTCCCTTGCCGTTGTACAGGGAGACGACGATACCATCGCTCCAGTCGGATGGGATGTGTCCGTCCTCCATACTTGCAGGAATAAATGATGGAGGGCAGAGCTGATCGGGTCGATGTCGTGTATCAACAGCTCTGGTGGGATGTAATCCAGACCTGCCGCTCGTCCATCTCTGAGTTTCCGAATAGCAGCAATGACTTCAGCTATAGAAGGGAGTGAGGGTGAGGGTGTGGTCGATGTTGGTTTCCGTATCTGAGGGAGGATCTGGAGATCCAGCAGACAGATCAGGACACGTGGTTACTGATGTGTGGTTAAGAGCATACGTGTAGTGCTTCTTCCATCTGTTCGCTACCTCCTCGTATGACGAGCACATGGAGCCGCCGGACTTATTGATGAACTCCATCCTTTTATTTCTCATTCTGTTTGCCTCCAGTACAGAGGAGTCTGATAGCCTGCTGAAAGGCGGGTCTGAGGTCATGAGATAGACCAGCTTCCACTTCGTCAGCAATATCGTTGAGAAAGTGTTTCTTGCCTGCCCTGGCCGCCGCGCGAAATTTGCCTTCCAGTCAAATAAGTGAGTTTCAAATGTTATTTCAGTTTTGTGATTGTCCAGTTATCAAACCAGAAACCTGGGCAAAACCGCACCGAAAAAAACGCCAAAGATACGTGGATAAATGAATGGAGATCAAAGAATAACAGAGAATAACATGCCAGATCCTGTGTAGAAAGCCCTGAACAGATTACGAACGAGAGTGTTCAGGTGTAGATCGAATTCGAAAAAAATTAGGTTATGCAAACGGCGATTTCTGCAAAAGCGGAGCCATCTAAGACCATACACACCTATGTAACCCCGCAAGAATGCAAGAACCATGTACCTTGGCCGACCTCATGACAGCAAATGAAAGATCCTCCAGGGCAGCTGGTTTCTGGTCCAATACTTTGTGAGGTTGCCGGACACAAAAAGAAAGTATAACTATGCTTTCACATACCGATGTATGGTACACACGTGCTTGGCCAGGCAACACATACCTACTCTTCCATCGTAGGAAAGCATAACACAATTTCCATTATTTTTTTATTTGTTTTATATGTGAACACCATTGGATCACAGCCAACTTTAGATACAAAGTAGGCCATGGTTTGATACATATTGGCAACACTCTTTGGATCACAGCTAACTCTAGATGCAAAGTAGACCATGGTTTGATACATATTGGCAACACTCTTTGGATCACAGCCAACTCTAGATGCAAAGTAGGCCATGGTTTGATACATATTGACAACACTCTTTGGATCACAGCCAACTCTAGATGCAAAGTAGGTCATGGTTTGATACATATTGACAACACTCTTTGGATCACAGCCAACTCTAGATGCAAAGTAGGTCATGGTTTGATACATATTGGCAACACTCTTTGAATTACAGCCAACTCTAGATGCAAAGTAGGTCATGCTTTGATACATATTGGCAAAACTCTTTGAATTACAGCCAACTATAGATGCAAAGTAGGTCATGGTTTGATACATATTGGCAAAACTCTTTGGATCACAGCCAACTCTAGATGCAAAGTAGGTCATGGTTTGATACATATTGACAACACTCTTTGAATTACAGCCAACTCTAGATGCAAAGTAGGTCATGGTATGATACATATTGGCAACACTCTTTGAATTACAGCCGACTCTAGATGCAAAGTAGGTCATGGTTTTGATACATATTGGCAACACTCTTTCATTACAGCCGACTCTAGATGCAAAGAAGACCATGGACGGATACGTATTGGCAAAACTCTTTACTTTAATTAATTACAAACTTGCAGTCGTGTTATTTAGACTATCGGTTCGCCAGTCGAACAGTTGAACATGAAAGAAACAACAGCAGTTTAACCGTTAAAGGATTACCCTCCCCACATCACCATTGCACTCTTTCCCCCACCATCCAACCTGTTCATCTGTCCTCCTTAAGTGTTATTATCCCTTTCAAAGTCCACCCCCCACCCCCCTATACCCACCCCCGACTATCACTCTCGTTCTCTCTCCCTCTTTCATCACACGCAGACGCGACCGCAAGCACGCACGCACACACACGCACACATATATATATATATATATATATATATATATATATATATATATATATATATAATATATATATATACACACACACACGAGAAACCCCCCCCCCCGTCCCCCCTCCCTAACCAACACAACACCCCCTCCCCCAATCTAAACTTGTCCATGCTTGTTTGAGAGACAGAACTGTGTTAACGACTTACATAACTATCCCCATTGCAACCCCCCCCCCCCCCCTCCCTCCCTCAATCGTAGTGTATCACAGCAAACGTCGAGCTGAGCGCAAATTAGGTCACAACCCATCTATTTCGCATCCCCTCCCCCCTCCCCCTCCTTCCATCGAGATCAGCCCCAACTATTCCACTCTCAAGCCACCCAACTCTTTCACCCATCTCAACTCATCTACGCTTCTTTCAAATTCAGAATGGTTGTCTCATTTTCCCAGCAATATAATTTCATAATTATCCTAAATTATACTGTAATATATTGTATGAAACGTTGGTTCTATTGTATGGTTTTGAAATGTGGAGGACCACACACAAAAAGATGACAACAAAGGTGCAGACTTTCATAAATTGGCGTATGTGCAGAATAGAGAGATCGAAATGGTATGATTAGATTACTAACATGGATCTGTGAGAGAGAACCAGACAGATACCGGTGGAACAGGACATGAAGAGGATTAGTTGGTGTATCATTAAAGAAACCAGTTGATATCTTTTCAAGGCAGTATCTGGTCTGAAACCACAGAGAAAATGAGACAGGCCAACTCATTCATGGCGGAGACAGGTTGGGGCAAATATAAAAGAGACGGGAGATGTGGGTGAGATATCGCATGCTAGGACGTTTACTTGTTTAAGACCTGTGCTCAACAGGAAAATATAAACATTTTGATTGATTGATTGATTGATTGAGAAATTGAAACTTAAAATCAATGAAACAATAAAGACTCTTCAATTACCTAGAACACGAAATAAACAATTTTTGCTGCAGCGACATAAACACATATACAGCCAAATTTCATGATCGTTATCAGATATCGAACTAAGGCAGATATACCTATCTCAATGTCCACGAGAATTGGACGTCGCTCACTATGTTTAACTGAGCTTACAAAGGAAGACTGACGTCTGGTCAGGCAAAACATACTGATCAGACATGTTAGTCAGGGTCAGGCAAAAATATACTGATCAGACATGTTAGTCAGGGTCAGGCAAAATATACTGGCCAAGACCCTCACCTCGACTTCCCTGCAATCCTTCCGGATACGGACTGTTTTCATGGCAGCCTGGCTAACGAGGTGGGGGATCGACGTGATCTCGTAGTAGTGAGCGACACGCAGATAAAGCCAAGCATATCGCAACCGCTTGGAGGACCACCGTCCACCTTCAGCAGCACGCTCGGGATGTGAGGAAAGCCACAACAACCCGCAACTAAACGTCTTTTTCAAGACGCACAGAAAGAGTAATTCTACTTATAACTTAACTTAACGTCTTTATACTGGTTTAGAAGACCCTGCAGAGTCTGTATACAACCAGTTTCATTTACATCACCTTGCTCTAAAAGCTATGTGCATCCAATTTATTCTTAAATGCACGAACTGTCCCTGCCTCCACTACCTCCCCTGGCATATGGTGGGCATTCAACAACAGCAGCAAGAACAATTCATTGTATGCAATCAACGACTGCGTCTAGGCGTTCATGGACACTGAAAATTTGTTTTCACTTCTTTTTACACACATGCGCTGTGTTTCCCAAAAATCAACATATATGCCTATACTTTGCGACATGATTGACTGCAAATATTAGCACACCCGATTGGTACCAAATTTGCAAAGAAGTCTTTAAAACCTTCGAAGAACGTTGTGACAAGCGACCATAGTGGGTTGTTCATTAGACTAACTTAACTTAACTAAACATTTTTATACTGGTTTAGAAGGCTCTACATTGTCTCTATACAACCAGTTTATTTGATTCCACGGATACCGAAAAGACTACATGCAATCTATTTTTTAATGCATTAACTGACTCTACATCCCGTGGCAATGCATTCCAAGAATTCACCACTCTCTGACTAAAAAAATAGTTCCTAATATCTAAAATAGATGTCTTTAAACAATTTGTAGCTGTGCCCTCTTGTTCTTGTAGCCGGTTGCACTTTGAAAAACTTGGTATAGTTATTGTCTAATTTATGCTTTCCATTTATTAATGTATACACTTGTATTAAGTCACCTCGAATTCTTCTTTGTTCTAGACACTGATAGTACTCTAATCTAGGTCTCACTAATGATTTATATAACTTGACTATTACCTATTTTCTCTAATGTGAAATGTTTCTTTTTACCATGCCCAACATGGCGTTAGCCTTTTTCACTGCCACCTGGACTTGCTCCCGCACCTTTCCTGTATGATCTATAATAACTCCTTGGTTCCTTTCCTTTCTTATTGTCCTAATATTGTTCTCTTCCATCCTGTAATTATATTCATGATTGAATCTTCCCATGTGGAGGACTGTATATTTCTCTACATTAAACTCCATCTGCCAGCTCTCAGACCGTTTTTGAATCGTATCTTCTTCTTCTATCTCTTCTTTGCGTTCGGTTTCGTATGCTCGTTTTATGCCACCAGATGGGCCGCGTCCATGAAGTTACACGTCAGTCGCAGGTCCTCAATGGTTCCCCACAGGTTTGTCTTGTATGTTTCTTTACTCGGGTCAGGTCTTCTCACGGGAGCCTTGGTGCAGTGGACATGGTTGCAGGATGTGTTACAGAAATCCACTGGAGGGTGATTTTATTGTGGTCTGAGCGTTTATTTAGCTCGTATATCAGTTCCCTTTCCGTACTACCTCGTGGTCCTCTTTGTGTGGCCTGCAAAATGTCCATGCAGTCACACAAAAACACTATTCTGTTATCCTTTAACCCCTTTGAAAAGAGACCCTGCCGCATAATTTTGTGTCATCCGCGAACTTAGTAATCATGGATCTTATATCAATTTCCAAATCATTGATATATATATAACAACAAAATTGGTCCCAATACCGACCCCTGGGGCACACCTTGTATTACATCGCACCAGTCAGAGTAGTCCCTATTTATGCCCACTCTCTGCCTTCTGCCCGTCAACCAATTTTCTATCCAATTGGCAACTTCACCACCTATTCTATGTGATTTCAACTTTCAAACAATCCTTGCAAAGGCCTTTGCAAAATACAGATAGATAGCATCCCCCGGCTCTCCACCGTCTAGCATTTTGGTAACCTTCTCCATGAATTCTAATAGATTGGTTAAACCTCATCATGTAAAATAATCCATATGAAACCACTACTGCAAATCCTCGGATACTGGTAATATGTAGTGGTGACCCTATGCTTCACTTGGAGCGAAAAGGCGAATGAGTCAACGTTTTCTTCACATTAACAACTCACAGATAAATATTTGAGAAGGCCATATTAAATGATTGAATTGAAACGTCAAGTCTGTTATTTTTCTATTTCCCTATTAGAGTGAGCGGACACATAGATGACTTTAATCACTATAGAAGCAGCTTATTTAGTATACATCGATAAAGCTATAACCCACAATAAATTAACAGTATTTCGAATTTCAATATCTGGCTTTTCATACCTAGTATAAACACATGCCAGCTATTTCGAGTTGGTACGGTACAGGCCCAGGTAAGTTCAGGTCAGGCCAGATTATGCATATGTTGACCTCATTTAATAATGTCAAATAAGAAAGTTTTATACTGTTGTCATTTATACTAGGAAAGTTATAAAACTTACTCTGACAGCTACAATATGTTTTGTTTTATCAAATACTCATTAGTAATTTGTGCTACCGAGCTTTGTGTTTGATGCTGATCTGGTGACTAGTCTAGAGTATTTTCGTCAAATCGGCCCAGCTATATGGCCTGGCGCTACCCTAGCTGTGCTCATGAATATTCATGTGTTTTTGGGACGTGTAGTACAGTATGTACACTAATGGCTAGATGTGTTGTCACCGAGTTTATTTACTAACTTGTATCGCACATATAGCAAAAACGTCGCCCACAGGAGGTTGCAGGTGCCATCTAAATGGACAGTTCGTCCATTATTACACAGGTTACTCGAGATGACGGGTTACGTGATACATTCCCCCCATCGGAGAAGGGTAAGTGGAGAATGCAAGTAGTTGCAAAATGGCGTTTGTTGTTGCCTGGAACTGCAGAATGTTGACCTGTTTCAAATACTGTTTGAACCATTTCTTTGTAATGTTTATTCATTTATCACAATATTGTAATTCAAAAGTTGAATGAAAGGCTTTACTCCTACGATTTTTTAGTATATCGTAATATGAAATAACTGAGTGTTTATTGGTGTTATATTGTAACTGAGTTTGATTGATTGATGCAGACGATTAGTTTACTGAACTGAGTGATCAGCGAGTTGGTCCATCTTCTTGTTTTCAAGCTGGTATCAACTCATTATTTACTGTGTGCTCAGTAGCACATATTTGCCATTTTTACGTAAAGTATAGGTTTGTAAATACTACTATGGGTTCATTACGTGGACAATATCACGTAATGTACAGAAAATATGGAATTGGGGCTTCGGTTCACTTGAGGGCAACCTAATTCTTGAAGTAGGTCTACACTATTCCGACTAGGCTTCAACTGCAGTCGTCACACCCGGTAGCGAATCATACATAACAAGAAAACAATATTTTTCGTAAACAAGATTTACATTGATAGATTATTAGGTTCGATCCGCCACATGCAGATGTCACCTTAAAGTAAAGTTTTAAACTAATCACAGTGAGAGCAAATAATTACATTGCAGCTTGCTATTTGAACACATAGGATAACTGTGTATTGCGGCCTAGTGAGAAGACTTAACACATTCCTGCACCAGGCACGATTACCACATGAAAAAAAGTAATAGAGCACATTAAGTGCGGACACTACCTATGTGTATGATTTAATGATCAAGAACATAAGTAAAAACTCGCGTGTTTTCGTTAGAGACAAAGTCCACAAAATGTAAATTCTTAATTTCTCTTTAGCACAGGCATGGGCTTCAATATGTTATACATTTGTTGGGGAAAATATAAATGAAATGATCTGAGTGTCTCATCGTTAAACATTAAATGAACAAAAAAATAAATAAATGAGTTGGAAGAATACAAAATCTGAGTATAGTAAGATACATTTAAGACAACCGTTGGGGGAGGAAGACTAATGTCTGGTCAGGCAAAATATGCTGATCCAACATGTTAGTCGGGGCCAGGCAAAGTATACTGACCAAGACCCTCACCTTGGCTTCTGTGCAGCCCTACCTTGAAACGGGCTGTTTTCATGGCAGCCTGGCTAACAAGGTGAGGGATCGACATGGTCCTGGTAGAACGGTAGTAATGAGTGACATGCAGATGAAGCCAAGCATAGCCCAACCCCCTGGAAGATGCACAGTCCACCTTCCTCAGCACACTCGGGATGTGAGGAAAGCTACTGCAACCCATGACTTAATGTCCTTTTCAGGGCACACAAAAGAGTAACCTACTCATTGTGGGCATTCACAAACAACAACAACAAAACAGCAGTTGAAGAAACACGATAACTATTTAAAATTAAAACTTCTTTACAGTATTACTGGGCTCCCATTAATATAAAAGTTATGCTTCTTCCTATAAGTAAACAACCAATATTTACTTTAAAATTTCTGACTGGCTCCAGAAATAAATGAAAATAGACATCAAATACTTTCACACCTCTCGACTGCCTCCAACAAGTACAGAGTGTACACCCCTGTTATGGAAAGATGATTGAAAGTAAAGCTGTGTAAAAGCCAATCTGCGCTAAAATGTACAATTGGATCAGCCTCTGTCCTGAAAACAGAACTTATAGAATAAGTCCAAGGACAGATTAGCAGAAAAAGGATATAAGTGCAGGGTATCCCCCAAAGTGGTATCCTGTCACCCACATTGTTTCTCAAATATATATATAATTGATATATCAAATTACTTTTGCAAAAGTGCACACAGCTCTGTATTTACAGATGATTTGACCTTGTGGATCTCAGAAAAAAACGTCATAATGGCATGCATTCAAATGCAGCACACCCTAATGCCCTTGGAGTGGGCCAAGGAAGCCTAAATAAATATATAAATTGCTTCTCTCTCAAACAAACCACATAGCTCTAAACTAAGGCTAAATGGCAGAAATCTGCACCTTGATGAACCCTCCAACTATTTAGTTATTACCTGTGATTGGCGGCTAACATGTAAAACGCAGATAGAAAGAAAGCAGATGCATTCAAGGCAGAGACAAAACTCATGAAAAAACTTACTGGAACACCTTGAGAGGCAGATGAAAGTGAAAGTGTACTAAAGAATCTGTACACTAGATGTGTGAGACCAGTACTAGAATATGGCATAGCAGCATGACCAACTGCAGCTATAGCTAGAGTTCAAAACCAAGCAATGTAAATCATAACATGTGGCATGAGGACCACGCCCATTGGAGAACTGAAAACAAAATTGCAAATCTGCAACAATGGAGGACAGAAGAGAGAACAGAGCCCAATAGCAAGATGAGAAATTCAGAAGGCTGATAGACTAATCAATGAACTAGAGAATAAATGGGCTTGGAAGGGGAAGACTTAAGTGAAGCAACTATGTGGCATCAGTGAAAGAAACACGGAGAACAGATCCTATAAAAGGCATTCCACAAATAAAACCTATGCACAATACACACATGCTTCCCAACTGGAGAAAAAAGCACTTCTCAGAGCTGATAGTAAACATTCCAGTCAGAAATAGAAAGAACAGCCCTAACTGTAAAACCACATAGAGAATCACTACCCAAGCAACATCTAAACCCATGTATATATATCGATCGGCATAAAATGCAATAGAGAATGGAGGTGGAGGGATCTTTCTAAACCTAAAAAACAGTGCACAAAGACAGCTATCAGTGATGACGAACATTTTCAAGTAACTTCAGAGCAGAGGCAGCAACTCTAATGATAGATGAAAACACAGAAAGACAAGTTGTGCTCTTCACAGACACTGAAAGGGGTTTCGGCACTGGGAAACCGGACAAATACAGGCTTAATAAAACTAAGAATGATACTCTATAAACTGTATCACTGGTTCGAAATAGTTGTGATACAGTGGATTCCATATCATTGCCGTTATTTTGGCAATAAGAAGATGGACATACTGTCAAGAAAAGGTAGCAAGCTACCTCAACCTGATATAACCTATGGAGAGGCTGGCATACTGTCAATAGAAGGTGGCAAGCTACCTCAAACTGATATAACCTATGGAGAGGCTGGCATACTGTCAAGAGAAGGTAGCAGGCTACCTCAACCTGATATAACTTATGGAGAGGCTGACATACTGTCAAGAGAAGGTGGCAAGCTACCTCAACCTGATAACTTATGGAGAGGCTGATATACTGTCAAGAGTAGGTGGCAAGCTACTTCTACCTGATATAACTTATGGAGAGGCTGACATACTGTCAAGAGAAGGTGGCAAGCTACCTCAACCTGATATAACTTATGGAGAGGCTGACATACTGTCAAGAGAAGTTGCAAGCTACCTCAACCTGATATAGGTATTTTTTTTTTTTTTTTTTTTTTTCCGTTCGCCTTATTTCTCTAATCCCAAAGGCGGTGTGCGTTGCACTGTGGTTTTTATTTTGCGCCTGTCGGCCCAGTGCATCCGACATCAGCACGCATTTTACGCTAGGCTCTGCTTCCTCCTGCATTTTCTAAGGGTTTTCTTCCCCGGGGTAACGGCCGGTGCTGTATTGGGGATCGAACCCAGCACCTTCTGGTTGTGAGCCTACTTAACCACTAGGCCACGCCGTCCTCTTTGATATAGGTATAACTTGTGAAAAGGCTAAGAGAATCCAGCGGCGATCTCTACACCTGGAAAGGAGAGGCTATATCAGACGCTTCACTTTTCTTTAACGAGCGGGACGTCCAGCCCAGATCCTCGCTACCATTCCACACAGTTTGATAGAAGTAACTAATACAACATTAATGAGTGTTACATTACGATATATGCAGATCATATTTGGTACAACCACGTGCAAGTCTGTGCATTAAAAAATATTATGTTATCATGGAGCATGTGTATGTTATCTGTGTTATTTCTGCTGCAGGTTTGCACAGTGTACTTATCATCTCAGCATTATCTCATCTGTCCACTTGTTTCATTAAATGTTTTAGGGAGATAAAATCGTTTTGTGTACATTCTGTGTGTTCGTTGTTATTTTTAATCTATGCCTTTCCAGTATCTCTTTAACATCATCAATCCATCTTTTTACTAGCTTGACATAAAAAACAAATTAAGATATTCAGATGCTGTCTTTATCATTGCAAATGACATATCCGTCATGTCATGCAGTTGTTGACACTTTTGTATATATTTTGCTCCTTCCATCATTAGCAGGTACAACAGCAACAGTCGTACCAGCTGCCAAAAAACCACAAAGTCGAAATCTCTTTGGCTCCATTCTTTGCTGCTTTCGCAACAGCAACAACAATACCAGCAACAACAACTATGCTCCAATCAACACCCAGCTACAGGTACCGGAGAAAAATGACAATCTTAAGGTAAAGATTTAAGTTCTGCAATAAATACATCTGATTGAAAGTAAACTGTATATGTAACTATGAATATATAAGAGGTTATATTGTAAGTAAACTGTATATGTAACTATGAATATATAAGAGGTTATATTGTAAGTAAACTGTATATGTAACTATGAATATATAAGAGGTTATATTGTAAGTAAACTGTATATGTA
This sequence comes from Ariolimax columbianus, assembly GCA_036924085.1. Lineage (NCBI taxonomy): Eukaryota > Metazoa > Mollusca > Gastropoda > Stylommatophora > Arionidae > Ariolimax > Ariolimax columbianus. Next base: position 31,582,736 of record JAVGWX010000004.1, on the reverse strand, counting down.
ACTATGAATATATAAGAGGTTATATTGTAAGTAAACTGTATATGTAACTATGAATATATAAGAGGTTATATTGAAAGTAAACTGTATATGTAACTATGAATATATAAGAGGTTATATGAGACTGTCATACGAGCGGTTGAAAAGAACCTTCCAAGCATGCCTTAAAAATTGACTAAAGGAAGGTTGTGCAGGAAGCTGGCAACCTTGTCATGTAAAACCATTGTTATTGAAACTGGCGCTACAAATACTCTGATAAAGATTTCCTGAGGGTCAACTATAGTGGTGACTCTATGCTTCACTAGGAGTGAAGGAGCTGGCAACAGCCAGTGACTCATAGCTGGCGCTAGAATCAGGATAAACCAAACAGAGCTGAGTAAGACCTTATTCTGTCTCCAATTGGTGACACTGAAAACAGGCTGCACTCATGTAGTCTGAATAATAGAATAAGGATTGTAGAGGAAAGGCAAACCTGGTCCCAAATATAATGTGCTGAAATCAGATTGTTCGGACCTATAAATGCAGGTATCATAGCCTTGCTTTAATCTATGACACAGCGTTACATTACCCTTTATCAAGACAAGCGGTGATAAAAAATAATAAGAAATGGTATAAGGTCACCAATATTGACCTGCTAAGAAGATCGAGACAGATATTAGTGGAATGCAATATAAAGATAATAAACAATAGGGGCAGGCACTTGGCCAGGAGCTCCTTGAATCCGGTCTGAATGTCCTCAACTGTCAGATGAAAACCAGACTTTTCACTCGAATAGCAGAGTCAGACTCTAACATTGACCTCATACTGGTTTAATGCCACGGAGAGACATACACCAGGTAGTCAGCACTGACATATCACGGAAGTGACCATTTGCCATGTTCTGTTTCCATCACGATGGGGCAACCCAGCAGACAGACCAAGATGCAATTTGCTTTTAAATACATGTGCACCAAAGACTTGATGTTGGGTAGCTTGAGACAATTGGCATGGAAAAGCAAGAGAACCCGAACCAACACATTTCAACTCCCTTGGTGGTCTGAGAAGATTGAGACCGTATGGCGAAGCAAGAAGAATGCCACCAAGGATTAGCAGCAGAAGAGAAGACTCGCAAACATCACTTTGGAGAGAAGAATGAAGGTAGAGACCAAAATAAGAAGGATCACTGAGGATTTCAAGCAAATGGCCAGAATAGCCATGGTGGGAGACATTTACGGAAGAGGTGGCAGTGAATAGAACTCTACATAACTTCTGGAAATTAAATAGGGTAATGAACCAAAAGATGGACAAGATCTAGTGTTTGCATGAGAGGTGAGTTGGGACAGGTGCTGACTACTGACAAACAGAAGTGAAGAGCCTTTTTTGACAGGTACCTTTAGCAGACTCACCAAGACATTGTTCAACGCAAGATACTGGTGACAAACCTAGGAATAATGGAGGAGGAGCATGACCTGATTAGTGTTGAGGAGGTCAGACACTCCATAAAGAGAGCCTCGGACAGTGCACCAGGCCACTATGGAATACGATACAACCTGCTGAAGGACTGGGGATGATGAGCTCGCAAAGATTACATATGATTCTAACGACAGTTTTATGGCAGACCATGTATCAGAGTAGTGGCTACACAGCTATCGTATCCCCTTGGCAAAACCAGGCAAAGATGCTACTAATATAAAAGGCTACCGCATAATCACACTACAGAATGTGTACGGTAAGGTGCTGAAGGGAATCATTGCTAGACGAGTCGCCAGTGAGCTGGAAAACACATGTCAATTTCTAGACAGTCTATGCGCATACAGAACTGGCAGAGACACGGCCACCAATGCAGTTGTCTTGGCATACGACATATATGAGGGCTTCCAGACAGAGGAAACTGTCTTCGTGACGATCGACCTGGAAGATGCCTACAATAGGGTCAACTACAGAAAACTAATCGACCTATTAGTAGACCTCAATATTGACCCCTGGATCGTCCGTTAGATTGCAACAGTCATTTATGTCAAGAAGTGTCGCTCTAAAGTATGGTTCCTGGATGTCAGAGATCAGAACCATAGCGCCGGGACTGCCTCAAGGCTCTCCTCTGTCTCCTGTACTTTTTAATGTGTACACTTGCAAAATTGCACAGATTTAGGTGAATGGGCCTGGTAGGATCCTCACATATGTAGACAACATCCTGCTATACAATCAGGGCAAAGACAGGAATGAAATTGTCGCGGGTGTGCGGACCAAGCTGGGGAAAATATCAATGGTTCACTGACTACAACGCCGAAATCAATCCATCTAAGGCCAAGATTTTCACATTTCATACATACACTGGAACCATTGGGTACTTGTATGTAGGGTAAACCCGTATCTAAGAATATCACGTAAAGATTGCTGACGATTGCCAGCAGATGTCTCTATTGCCTAATTTATATTGAATGGTCATATGTAATGACAGACAGTATTCCCACCAACAGGCATGTATATAGCACTTTCATTTCCTCCAACCATTTAGAGAGCACTTTCCTCTTCCAGTACTGTAGATGACAGACAGTATTCCCACCAACAGGCATGTATATAGCACTTTCATTTACTCCAACCATTTAGAGAGCACTTTCCTCTTCCAGTACTGTAGATGACAGACAGTATTCCCACAATCAGGCATGTATATAGCACTTTCATTTCCTCCAACCATTTAGAGAGCACTTTCCTCTTCCAGTACTGTAGATGACAGACAGTATTCCCACCAACAGGCATGTATATAGCACTTTCATTTCCTCCAACCATTTAGAGAGCACTTTCCCCTTCCAGTACTGTAGATGACAGACAGTATTCCCACCAACAGGCATGTATATAGCACTTTCATTTCCTCCAACCATTTAGAGAGCACTTTCCTCTTCCAGTACTGTAGATGACAGACAGTATTCCCACCAACAGGCATGTATATAGCACTTTTGCTTCCTCCAACCATGTTGAGAGCACTTTCCTCTTCCAGTACTGTAGATGACAGACAGTATTCCCACCAACAGGCATGTATATAGCATTTTTGCTTCCTCCAACCATGTTGAGAGCACTTTCCCTCTTCCAGTCTGGTAGATGACAGACAGTATTCCCACCAACAGGCATGTAGATATCACTTTTGCTTTCTCCAACCATGTAGAGAGCACTTTCCCTTCCAGTCTGGTAGATGATAGTATTCCCATCACCAACCATGTAGAGAGCACTTTTCCTCTTCCAGTCTGGTAGATGACAGTATTCCCATCACCAACCATGCAGAGACTTTACCTCCTCCCAGTCATGTACATGACAACATTACCACCACAAACCAAGTAGTTAGTGCTTTTCCCCACCAGTCATGTACATGACAACATTTCCACCATCAGCGAAGTAGTTAACTCTTTCCCAACCAATCACCAATCAAGTAGTTAGCCATTTCCACCACCAGTCATGGACATGACAAAATTACCACCACCAACCAAGTACTTAGCCCTTTCCCCACCAGACATGGACATGACAACATTACCACCACCAACCAAGTAGTTAGCCCTTTCCCACCAGTCATGTACATGACAACATTACCATCCACCAACCAAGTAGTTGGTGCTTTTCCCCAACAGTCATGTACATGACAACATTACCATCCACCAACCAAGTAGTTAGCCCTTTTCCCAAATAGTCATGTATATGACAGAATTGTCTCCTTCAACCAAGTAGACTGCACTTTTATTCTTTTCCAAATATATAGATAAGGCACGCGTTAAAGTTTTTACATTCTGTTTGGCAAAATATTTCCCCTTTCATCACATAATTTGTTTCATCATATCAGTGTGTGTGAGTCATCAAACATCAGTCAGCAATATGGCCTAAACTCTCTAGCGATGATAAAAAGAACTTTGTCCTGAATGTTTTTGTTTTTAATCATAGGTAATACTTCACCACAGAGGGATGTGGAAAAGATACCTTTTCATATTTTCCTATTCATTTAGATGTTACACTTTCATAAACAATTAAATATTTTGACCAGTTTAAATTCACCCTATCAACATTATCACTGTGCTATGGAAGTGAAACCTGGTCTCTGACAAAAGTCACGGAGGACCAACTAAGGACAACACATACCTTGCTTGATTGCTGTTTCATTAGATTATCACTTAGGCAACAATGCCAGATGGGCCTACGCAACAGTGACATCCAGGCATTGTAACATGTTAAGGTTGATCTACAGCATGCCAACAACTCCTAGCATCGCTGGACTGGCCATGTAGTTAGAAGGAAAGATGAATGCTGGAACACAGCAACAACTCTGTGGTATCCGTTCGGCACAGAAAGACCTCCTGGACGACCCCCTACTAGGTGGCAAGATTCGCTCAAGCTGCACTATACTTGCGATTCTAAAACAAGCAAGTTTGCCTTCCACTGGACATCCTGTGCCGAGACAGAACCGACTGGAAATTGAGCTATGACCCGTGCAAAAAGTATTACTGCTCGAGCCCAGCCCACTTAGCAGAAAACTACACCAACCAACAATTCACACAAAAGTTGGGACCTGCACAAGGGCAACTGCTCTTTAAGATGTACTGGTCGACTAAGACTATCAACAATCCCTGAAGAAGTATCATTATTTAACTACTTAGGGGACGGCGTTGGCTAGTGGTTAAATAACACGGCTCACAGCCCGAAGGTGTTGGGTTCACTCCCCAATCACAGCATTACTCCAGGAAAGCAAACCATTAGAAAATGCAGGAGGAAGCAGAATCATACATAAAATGCATGCCGAAGACAAATGCAGGGGCCGACAGGCGCAAAATGAAAACATAGTGCAACGCACACCACCTTTGGGAATAGAGAAATAAGGCGAATGTTTAAACAAAAAAATTTTTTACCACATATCCAGCATTCATTATGTTGCTTCCTTTTGTATATGTTTTTGGGCAGTTTTTATTTTTACAATTATCCACAGACATCAGAGAAATATCTTCTGCCGCCCTTGCTACCACAAGTCATCAATAAGAAATGTGTGGTTATAGATCTTGATGAGACCCTTGTTCATAGTTCTTTCAAGGTAACCTCTCACTTAAACATTGTTTTAAGGTGATTTGGACTGATTTATGTTATCTGATTCAACTAGAAAGATGAGCCTACACATGTTGAACTCCGACTCCTATGTTACGCTAACTTTGAGCTCAGCCCGTGAGACTTTTAAAAGTCTCTAGAGGAAAGTCAATAAAATTGGGAACACTATACAACAGCCATAATCAAATTTGAGACAAAGTAGTTTACAAAAAAATGTGGATTATTAATATGAACTTAAAAATAAATCGCGAATTAGCTCTAGTTTTCAAAATAGAGTGGAAAATTACAGTAGAAATAGATGGATTGCATCAGAAGAAGTCTGATATGTAAACTTATGATTCCCCATGAGACTGATAACTAATTGGATGATACGGTCTGTAGCAGTTATGAAAACCACATTCCCTTCTCGTCATCATTTGTAGCTGTTGCCGTTTCAGTATAATTTTATATTTTTCCAGTTGAAGTTGTTAGCTCTAACCCTGCCTCCCCATCCTGTGTTGACCTGCATGCTTTGTTTGTTTGGTCTATATCCTAATGACTAGTTTGACTTGGCTACCACAAACATAACTCATTGGGACCAGTAGAGCATGCAAGTCACATCCAGTACATGTTTTATGATAACTTCTGCATGTTTCTATGTATTTATATCAAAGTCAATTAATCTCTATTACATTAGGAAATGGTAATGGATTAGATGCAAGAACAATTATTTAAATGAAAATGGAATTTTAAAGGAATTAAAAAGAATGACTAAGGTATGAGAACAAAAATGATATTTATATACAGATATCACCTGAATGATACCCACGTTGTAAAGAATAGTACGACTGTATCTTCCAAGCATAACATAAAACTAAAGAGAGCTTTGTATGGGGATTGGAACCTCTTACTATAAAAACTGCTACTGTAAGTGCTAAAATACAAACTTTTCAGTAAAGAGCCCAACTGTAGTGGGGGAAACTTATGTTTTACCAGAAGCTATAAGGCGAAATGAAATAAAGGATAATCAAGTATGGAGCAGAGTAGAACAGAATAAAAGAGCTTTAAACAGATTTCAATATCATCAAATGCATTTTGCAATCATGTCTGTCCACAACTTACTGCTGCCTCATCATCTTTCCTTTGTTGCTGTAATAGATGTATGGGTTCACTACTGTATTTAGCCTTTTTTCTGGAAGTCCTTAGCATTTGTGCGCTCTTGCAGTTGCAGTTTATGTAGCACTTTGTTCGAAATGATCAGGTTTCCATAGATTGGTACAACCTTCAATAATGATGATGATGATGATTCACCTTTTCTGTTTCTAATAATCAACGTCACTGCACTCCAGACATATCCATAGGTGCTTAGTCTCTCTCTCAGCAAATGACACAGGATATGGATGCTGATGGCCTCTGTAGCTTGCTGGTTGTACACTTTCTTTCTCCGTCCTCTCATGCGCATTGCTCCGCTCGAACCTTGTTTAATGTGAAAACTTTGCAGCCTGTGGATTTCTGCTTTATCTAGTGCAGTGTCCTCATCTAACAGGCGGTCATTGACGGATTTCAAAATGTATTTCTATTCAATGTAATTCTATGTAATTCCTATCCACCACTAACGTGCCCATGATGGGAGCTTGTGAAGCAAAGATGTCAGCTCTTTCATTGCCCTGAACCCAGGGCAGGACCAGGACAGTAGATCCATGTTAACCCCGTGACGTTTGAGGTCTCAACAGCTGCTATCCACTCGTACCTAAGCCATCCCTTCTGGGATTCACCTTTTCACTCAAATGAAGCATAAGCTCACTACTAAATTTGGCCCCTTTACAGTGGTGGTTTCAATAGCAATGGTTTAACAAGCTTCTAGCCCCATGTACAACTCTTCTTAGTTCAACATGCTCGAATGTTACATTGATACTTTTCTTGTTAACCCAGATGCTATTCAGGTGTATAACTCTCAAGAGTCACCATTTATGACATTCATATTAGGGTGTAGTATCCCCATTTTTCCCTCCCAAATACCAGAAAGAAGAAAATTCAGGACAAAGCAGCTTTTTTTTTTAAATACATGACATCTTATTTGGAAGAAATAAAAGGAATCAAATACAAGATTTTGGAACAGATTTTAATTATTTATTAAGTTGTAACTAAAATAATGTCTCCATGACTGTATCTCAAGGTCCCTTACTGGGAAAGAAAGAAAAGGATAATTGTACCTCTATACATGTCTGCAAAAGGTGATTAAAAAGAGGTGCAGAAGATATGATGGATCGAAAGGCACTCAGCCTAGCTGCAAACTGTGACACAACATCCTTTGCAGGATGAATGCTTGAGAAATAGGAAGGAAAAGATTAAAGAGAGTTGTGCATGGGGCTAGCGACCTCATCTTGTAAAACAAATTGCTATAAAAACCACCAAGGCAAAAGTATGAAAAGTGCTTTGATACAGTCATCCTGAAGATCGTAGTGGCCCTATATTTAGGCCGAAGTGAAAAAGGTACAATACGACTACAATGATGCATGCGGTTTAATTTTAGAGCATAGAATGTCTTGCAGTATCCTACTAAATATTTTATTTGTCTAGTTTCAACTTTGTTAATTTATGGTGCTCTTTGGCATAGATTGCTTAGCTTTACATCAGGCATATGTTAAATGCTGCAAAAACTCGTTTTCACCTTAATTTGATGGTCGCTTGTATTTTTGTAATCTGGTATTGCTATATGTGTTTGACAGCTTCTCCTGTCTGTCATTATCTTCACATGCATTTTTTGTTAGTCACTGACATCTGTATAAGTGACAGTTATTGTTGTGCCATCAACATTTCTTTCATTCTTCTTTTGTCATTTCATTTCCTAGTGTCGTAGTATGTATTTGTCTTTCGCCTCTCTCGTGGCCAGAGTAGCATTTTTTGGCAGGTCTCATTTACGCTGCCCATTCATCTTTTTCTCTATCTCTCGTCCTTCTTCCTGGTGTTCTCCTGTAGAAGGTTGCATGAATAATTTGTTCTGGTTGCATTCTCACAATGTAGCCAAACTAATTTATTCTTTGTTGCTCAATATACTGTATGCAGGAAATTGTTCAAAATTTCTCCTGAATACTCATATTCGTGATTTTGTCTCTTCTGGTGTTGTTAGTGACCTTTCGTAGGCATCACATTTAGTTGGTGGCAAAATTTTATTCCCAGGTCTTATTCAATGCCCACGTCCAGCACTAGTAGCACTGAGTTGGGATGAAGATGTTATTTATCATCTGCTTTTTTGCTTGGAGGGAAATCTTAAGGTGTCTTAGTAGTGGAATTGTTTAATGTAATGATTGGTTACTCAGACATGTCATGTGTGATTGGCATTTATTGTTGTCACCCCTTGTGTCATAATTAATTGCTTACATGTCATGTTTGTTTGCTTAGTCACTGGCATGCTGTGTATGAGTTACATGTATTGTTATGCTATGTGTCATCAATAATTCTTTAATGTCATGTTTAGTATCCACTAACATGTCATTTATATGGGATATTTACTGTCATAAAGCATAATCACATCTAACTTATTTGACACAATCTTTCTTGTTGTACCTGGAACATAGAACTGCAGGTGAACCATCTTCTTGATCTGTGCCCAAGAGATTTCTGCAACTCTCGTTCTCATCTTCCATTGTTCTTTGCCAGGTATTCTTTGGCCTCTCCGCTTTTCTCTTCTCCTGTGGGATCCAATCCAGCTCATATCTGATTATATTATTAGGTTTCTTTATGTCAAGTGTTAAGGGCATACAAAGTCTGTTCAAAAAGTTCCAGTACTTGTTTATATTACTATTTTGGGCTTTCCTGGAACCTAGTTAGCCATGTCTCCTTCGATTTACTTCATTTGGGAGTTACCCTTAATTCCTTTAATTGCCTGAAATCATTGTCCTTTCAAATTGGATTTTAGTTTGGGAAAAAAGTATGTTGGGGCCAGCTGAGTAGGGTGGCATGTGAAATACACCTGTCTTAATTTATGCCAAAAAATTATAGAACAACCAGTCATGTATGGGCTGGCACATTATCATAGTGGAGGAGTCAATAGCTGTTTCCTCTTCAACTCAGACTCTTTTCTTGGGACGTTACTGTGTTAGAATGTCATGACTCGATCCTATGGAGATGTTGCATTCTTTTATTTGCCAAATTGTCAGATGACAATTGGAAAGCACATATCAGGAACTTGAGCAATATGAGTGTTGGCAAATGGTGCCGTGGGTCACCCTGAACGCGAGTCATCATCTGTTGACTGCCGACCATCCTTAAATCATATAAACCTTTCGTAACACCACGTAAGTCCCATGCACTGATCCCAAAAACTTGAAGTTAATTTGCTGCTCATAAATTCTGGCTTTTTGAAAAACACAAAAGACAATCTGTATGCTCATAAATTCTGGCTTTTTGAAAAACACAAAAGACAATCTGTATGCTCATAAATTCTGGCTTTTTGAAAAACACAAAAGACAATCTGTATGCTCATAAATTCTGGCTTTTTGAAAAACACAAAAGACAATCTGTATGCTCATAAATTATGGCTTTTTGAAAAACACAAAAGACAATCTGTATGCTCATAAATTCTGGCTTTTTGAAAAACACAAAAGACAATCTGTATGCTCATAAATTCTGGCTTTTTGAAAAACACAAAAGACAATCTGAATGCTCATAAACAATCAGCTACTGGGCGATAGACAGTCAGAACAGAAAACACGTTAAACAGTAGATTTTCTAAGATAGTCATCACTAGGCAATGCCACTGACTAGATGTTATTTCATTGCATCAGCACACATTTTCAAAAGTTCTTCAACTTTTTGAACAGACTAAATAAATATATGACCATGCCATGTGTTATTTAAAGTTGTCTATATGCCATGTTTGTTGAAAAGCCATGAACTTGTTATATGTTATCTTTAGAGTTACGGTCTGTTACATTGTGTCATGTATGTTCATTTCAGCCAATCAACAATGCAGATTTTGTTGTCCCAGTAGAAATTGATGGAACAGTTCATCAGGTGAGAATCTTTATCCATCCCTATGTTGTTGTTGTTTGCGAATGCCCACAATGAGTAGCTTACTCTTTTGTGCACCCTGAAAAGGACGTTAAGTGGCGGGTTGCAGTACCTTTCCTCACATCTCAAGCGCGCTGATAAAGGTGGACCGTTTCAAATGTACACAATCTTTACTTGGCTTGACTTTTCCTGTCTGATTGCGCCATTAAGCGTCATTGGGAGCAGTTGTTGTAGTACTTCTGTTATGTCATCTATCCATCTGCCACATGGATTTCTTCATGTCTTATAACCAGATCTTGTATTATATGCATGCAGTTGTAGTTGGCGAGTTGTATTCATATGGGATGACTGCACCATCTCATTTTCTGTCTTGCTATGTATTCAGCAAAAGGAATAATTCACACAATATTGATAATGGCATAATTTCTCATTCTCCCTTACCTGATGTTCACTGGCTTTTCTGTCTTATTGCACAGAATATGTATAGTTAGAAGTGAAACATCGCCAACATGATTTCAGTACTGTGCCCAAGTCACAAACATCTGAGTACTAGGGTGGTTACAGTACTTTTCTCTACGTGTTCTGATATACACAGTTTTAAATGTGTACTTGACATTCAGTTAGGAGGGCATGGCAGCCAGTAAGGGAACTGGTCACCCCAATTCATAAAAGAACTGAAACAGTACAAGGAAGTCTTTCACACTTTATCCCTGATATCAGTATCTGCTGTGGGGCTAGTTTTTCCTTTTTTTTTCAACATGTCACTTTAAAAAAAAAGTAGAATTCTAATATATTGAATCAGGCTGTAGGTGTCTTAATATATCAGTCTCCATAGCTATTGCTTTTGTCATTTAAGTTACTGAAAGTATCATTTCTAAGTATGAAAAATGTCATTGCTGGAATGTAATCATGTGAGCTTTTGTAATATTCTAGTTTCACACATTTTATTATAAATGTGCCTAGAGAAATTATACTTTTGATCATATTTCATGCTATAAAGCATACTTAAATCTCTTTTCTGCCACATAATATAAGCTCGAAGAGTGTTGAGGAACCAAGCTTCTTAGGAAGCAATAAAGAGCAGCGTGGAATGTGTAAAAAGTTAATAAACACTGTATTTAGTATTTGCAGTAAATTTGACCTGGCAGTCGGCGTAAATATAAGTTGTGACGGAGAAGTAGTGTTACTTGTTACTACTACCACTTATTTCAATTTTTGTTATTGCTGGAAGTGGAGTGAGGAGGAGCTGTCGGTTCTAAATGGATGATCCTAAGGAGTTTGAAATAAATAGCCTTGGACAACAAAATTCTAGCTTTGGGCCTTCTCATGGTAGGACAGTACCCACTAATAGGATAAGGAGTGAGGTGTAAGCCTTACCCCAGTGCTCAGGACCATTGAAGTGGCTGGAAATTGGGGAACCAGTGCGGTTTCGGATGTCACTGAGGTGTTGGCGGAAACGCTCCCGCAGTTCCATACCAGTTTCCCCAATGTATGTCATACCACACTGGCGGCAGATGATAGAATAGGTGAGGTTACGAGAATTGCATGTGAATCCCTCTTTGATGAAGAATTCTGCTTTGGGAAAGGTGATGGAGCATGTAACCCACCTTCAAAGCACCTGCTGTCTTCGCAGGGAGCTTGCTTATCTAAACTATAGGGAGAGTTCACTTTTCATATAATTTTTAAACATTTTAAAAATGTTATGTTGTTTGCCTTGTTTCATAAGGTGGAAATTGTTGTACTGTGTTTTTGTACCTATGGCCCATTGCATCCTACTTCATCATGCTTTTGAAAAAATGGTTTAACTTCATATTACTTTTCTGGTTCATGAATCCGAACATAAGCTAAGCAAGTTTGGTTTGTGAGTCGTGACTCTAACCCCATTTTTCTTCTTCTTTCTTCCCCTCCCCAATCCCCTCAAGTTACATCAAACTAAAAGATTTGCTGAAAGCTGATGTGCAAAATCCAAATAACCCAGTCTTTCTGTGAAAGACAGAACAATGTATCTTATGTTGTTTTGTTTTTAACTGAAGAAGAAGAAGTATTGACACTGATTGTGGCAGTCAGACACTCAAAACATCCAGTGGAGGATGTATTATGAGAATCCAGGAATGTGACATGTGAAAGATATTACATTATCTATGATTTTCTTCTCATGCCCCCATATTATTATGAAATTTATCTGAGTGTTCTTTTGTTCTTGCAGGTTTATGTATTAAAGAGGCCCCACGTTGACAAATTCTTACAGCACATGGGACAGCACTTTGAGTGTATACTCTTCACAGCAAGTCTTGCCAAGGTTTGAACACTTTCTTAGATCATCTTTTGAATCATCAGCACAGTTTGCTCATATTTAGTCTCTCCAGTAAAAATCTTGCTTTTACTTACACACAACCAGTTTCCGTTTCCATGTTATGCATCACCATCATAAGAGTGAATATAGAATAGGATGAATATTATAAATAATATAAGTCACATACATTCTTCATGTAGTTCAGTCTCAACATAGCAATACATTAAAGTAATGTTTTGTGGGCCACACTCGTGTCTTTATATAGTTCAGTCAGTCTCAACATAGCAATACATTAAAGTAATGTTTTGTGGGCTACACTCTGTCTTTATGTAGTTTAGTCTCAACATAGCAATACATTAAAGTCAAAGTCTATATGCATCTGTCACCACAGACATGCAGCACCCTATGTACAGTAGTATCTGATACACCAAGGAGTCAAGAGAGGGACAATCGGACATGTCACCCCAGCTGACGATAGCCAAGGGGGAAGAATGGGTCCACACTGTCGATAGAATGATAGAGTACCAGAGTTCTCATAATCTTAGGCAAGGAATAGGGCAACTGGAGAGCAGAGCACGAGATGAATCAGCTGATAAAGGATAACACGCAGCATAGTGATGCCATCATATACACAGACAGATCAGTGCTGCACAGCTGGACATCAGGCTGGAGCTTCTCCGCTAGAGTGAGGACAGGTCGTTGCTGAGCACAGTAGGGCATGCATGTCAGCAACCTCCAATTTGAGAATGGAGATGGAAGCAGTGACCTCACCGCTGAGATGGAAATCTGAGACTTCTTTAACTAGGGCAGTCATCGTGACAGACATGCAAGCCATACTTCAGAAGGTACAGAAGGGATGACTTAAGTATGAGTGGATAGCCGTATGATTCCAAAACCTTAACTATTCTACAGAGTGATTAGATGCTCGTTGAAGCCCTGCACGGGATTCCTCGGCGAAGTGGTAAAGCCGTCGGCCTCGTGATCAGGTGGTGGGGGTTTGACTCCGGACTCCGCCGTCTTTTTCACGGGTGCTTGATGCGGAGTCCCCTGCATCTCGTAACCACCTCCTAGTCGTCTTGTCCTTGACTTGCCACTGGGGTCGGGCGGCTCGAGACGAGAGAGTGAGGATAAAAAGTAGCGCAGTTAATCCTTACTAAAAATAGGGCTAGCAAAATAAATTATGCCATCATCGTTTGCGATGGATGGCAGCCTTTGCCTTTGAAACTCTGCACATGCACAGCCAGATGTGCATTCTTGCAATCTATTGATATGATGGTGAAGTCACCCAATGGACAGGTCTCAAAATCATCTTCACGCTGCTTATTTCATCATGTGGCGCTCGTCTTGCTCAGGATGTCCTCGTCCACCAGTTCTTAAAGCAGGCCATGGACATCAGGGATGGAAAATGACCTCCACCATCATGGTCCTGCCCCTGCGACCAGCTTTGCAATGCATGGCTGGGTTAAATCGAAATGACTGTACACAAGATTCAGCCATTCATTGTGGTCATGAGCAGTCCTGCCTACCTTCCTGCCAACCTAACATCCTACTTGCCAGTTGGATGCCATATATTTTATGGGGCCCATAATATCATAATGATGTAGTTCAGTTTTAACATAGCAGTATATGAGTGTCAGACATATCATAAAAGGCAGGTAAATTAGGTTCTGCTTGCCGCTATCAACCTGATTATCTCAAACCATTGTGATTTTTCATCTGGTTTTTCCAATCTTGCCTTCAGACTCTAACAAAGTCATGTATGTGACTGGCTTCATAAAGCTACTCTAACAAAGTCATGTATGTGGCTGGCTTCATAAAGTTGTTCTGCACAGTAGGCTCAATACATCAATATCATCTCAAAGTTTATTTTATATGTTCACGGTACTGTTAGGATTGTCTCCAAACATATTTCTGATCCTGATACTGTCAGAATTGCCTATCTCCCTTTCTTCCCACCCCCACCCACATTCACACGCACAAACCTCACCTCACCATATTATAAATGTGTGACTTTTTCTTTCAGTATGCAGACCCAGTGGCAGATTTACTGGACAAATGGAACGTGTTCCATGGCCGTCTCTTCAGGGAATCGTGTGTCTTTCATAGAGGGAACTATGTTAAAGTAAGTGGTTGTCCCTGTGTTCAGTAGAGTCTGAAATTGGGAGACGGTTATGTGTGGGATGTAGTACTAGTCTGCTAGAGACACCAATTCTCACCAAAGGAATTCCAATGTATTATGTGTTTAATGAAACTACATCTTTAGCAAAAGAATGTGAGTGGTGAAATAACTAATCATTTCTCACTTGTCATACATTTTTGTTTATCCAATGCCATAGTAAGCGTTTCCCTAAAGGATAGGCAGATAAATGCTTATTAAATTCTTACAGAGCAGCGCATGAGCTGCAGCGGTCAGTGACCCATAGCTGACTGCTAGCGTCAGGGCCAGCTAACAGGAGCTGCAAAGACCCTTCTACACCTCCACGCAGTGATCCTGGATATTAGGCTGCAACAGAGCAGACTGGCTAAGGAGAAGGGATCGAAGAGGGAATGCTAACCCGGTACTCAAAAAATGCTTGCTGAAGTCGGATGTGTTGGACCAAAAGGTGCAAATATAGCAGTCAAGCTGTAAACTACAACACAACGCATTCCGTTCTGTGGACTACATTCTGCTACTCAGGCCCGTGCTTAGGTAGCGGGAGATTGAGAACGAACGAAGATAAGCCAAGCCAAATTCCTACAGGAAACTGTCCTGTTTATCCATCATCATCATCATGTCCTTTTTATTTTTCCAATGTTTCAGAGCCATACAATTGAACTGAGTTTGTAGGGGAAGGCATGGGCTAGTGGTTAAGTGGCACGGCTCACAACACGGAGGTGCTAGGTTCTATCTCCATCACAGCACCGGCCGTTACCCTGGGGAAGCAAACCCTTAGAAAATGCAGGAGGAAGCAGACCCTTATATAAAATGAATGCTGAAGTTGGATGGACTGGGCCAACAGGCGCAAAATAAAAACCACAGTGCAACGCACCACCTTGGAAAATAGAGAAATAAGGCGAACGTAAACAAACAAAAATGATATTAAAAAATTACTTGCAGTTATAAGTTCTTCCAAATAACATTACTCACTTTGGAGTGAAAGCTGCGAGTTTCTGATACTTGTTCTCTGGGAAATATTTATGATAAAACTCAGTTTGTGAAACATCCAAATTTTTTACTTCAGATCTGAATTCTCTTGCAGTTTAGTTAGTTCTGTTTGCAAAGAAGGTGGGGTTTGTTCTGTGTCAACATCAAATGGAGAAGAGAAGATTTAAAAATGTGCTTCTTGTGCTTGAAATCACAGAATTTGGTGTTGAATTCTTAATTCAATGATTTCAACGTGTCTACAAATGAATGGCAATGAAAATCATTGTTGTAATTCTCGAATGTGGACAAATTATAGGTATTTCCTATCCTTAGTTGGCTTTTCCAGAGTCAAAGGTTTTTCCTGAAATGACTTAATGTGTCTATACAGCTTATGAATCACCTGTCATTGAGGTTAGAACTTAGCATTTGAGTTCATTAAGATGAGTTGTAACATCCACAAGAAATGCCAGATCACACAGCCAGCTTTTATTTTTGACTCCTGTAGAGAGAGGTTTTCCCTTCATGTCCATGAAAAAACAGATATTAAATCTTTCGAATCATAAATTTTCTTCAGCACTTTATAACAGCTGAAGGATGTCGACCAGTTGACATTCATCGCAGAATGCAGGCAGTGTATGGTGACACAGTATGTAGAAGACAACAGCGAAGAACTGGACAATGATATTTATAGAAGAACATGAGTTAACGCAACAAAATGTGCCTGACCTGGTCTCGGAAGATCTTTCGTTAACTCACGTCCTTCTATAAAGACTGCAAGGCCTTCGTCAGGGACAAAAAAAACATGGGAAAATATCTAACAATTCATAAAATAAGCAGTGACAACCGATATAGGCATGAGACAGTAGCCATATTTACCATATACTGGCCAGGAATGGGTGAAGTATGTCATTTCAATTGGGAAAGAATAGGCCAAAGAAAAAATGATAATATTTGAACCAATGAAAATAAGCACAAACACAACCACTTCACATTCGTATACGAGAGACAGTCGTTGTGTAACAACAATTTGATTAATAACATTTTTACAGGAGTGCCCACTATAAAAATTGTGTCTTATTTTTCGACATGGTCTCAATGCCTGGCAACACACTTTGTCTACCTGTCCACTTGCTTGGAAATGTCCTCTAGAAAAAAAGTTTTCTGGTTTGACCTTTCACCAATTTTGCACTTCCTCGACTAACTCATTATCAGCTGCTGTGGGACTCATCTGCTACACACTTAACCGAGGTCATCGTGAACAATTTTGTGCGCAGAGCTGTGACGGATGTTGAAATCTACGGCTCTTTCAATAGCTGGTCGATCTGCTGTCTCACTGTGTCAATTGTCGCACTTGCTGATCTTCCACGGCGTAGTTCATCAATGACATTTTGAAATCTGCTCATTCATACACTCTCGTCTCCATACTGAACCTTTATTCTTTTGAAGATTTCAGAAGGTTAAAAAAAAATAAAAAAATAACACCTTGCTCTTCCATGGTGCAAGTCAACAGTGTGGCAGCCAAACTGTACGCTATATTGCGCATGCACATATTGCTCGATCGTCACAATCCATACATGCAGTATTGCTAAAGAGCTATTTTGTGCACCTGAAATAAGATTTTCCGTTGCACATAATCTTCCATGCACTTTATAATAAAATTGCTGTTGCTTAATGACTGTCCCACGTATATCGAGAGACACATGTGTACACATATAAGAAGAGTCTATTCTCTATTTGTTTATTTCAGGATCTCAGTCGTCTTGGCCGAGATTTAAACCAGGTTGTTATTATTGACAATTCACCGGCGTCTTATATTTTCCATCCAGAAAATGCTGTAAGTATGATTTGGAAGTGATGGTAGATGTCAGAGAGGAATGACTTGTTATTGGGGCAGGAGTGATTTTGAAAGTTGTGACACTGGTGCTGGTAGTGACAGTAATTGTGGAAACTATGATATTTGTTGGTGCTGTGTGGTAAAAAATAGGAATGGGACTTCTTTGTTGGAGTAAAAGGTAATGTCATGGTTCAGCGTGGGAGGATTTGTTGGCCATGACAGCAACCTTCAGAATGAGAATAGAGATTAAGGTGGTTTTATCTAAGCACTGTTTTAGTTATCTGATACCACTTCTTTAGCAAGGACAGTCCTCGAATCGGACTTTCAATCCTTGCTTTGGAAGGTACAGATAGTTTGGCTGCGGCATGAGTGGATAGCGGACATAGAGTCCTCTAGCCTTCAGGGACTTGTCCTGGTCATCCTTATTCATTGCTTGTTCATGGTAATTAATGACCTGCTGTCCTTGTCTCAATGTTATCCGTAATACTGACCTTGTATATAGGTATAGATTACATTCTGAGGTTGATCAATGACTACCCATCCATAATATTGATATTGGATATAGATAGGGATGACATTCTGGGGTTGATCAATGACTACATCTTGAATGTTGAACCTGCAGTTGATGTGACAATTCACAGGCTAAATTTTAAAAACCAATCAAGAGTTATACTGTGAAGGCATCTAAGAAAATGGAGCAAGAGTATACAACCCTATGGGCTACTTGAACTATTAGTATCCACACTCTCCACCATTTGCTATGGTAGACTTAGCACCTATTGGATTTCTCAGAGTACAGTGACAGTGAATCTTGCTAGAACACAACAGAACAGTTTGTGATGCCACAGGAAATTATTGTGGTGGAGTTGAGGGCATAGGTAGTCAAATTTGTTTGCACCATGTTGTGAAATGTTGTTATGTCAGATGTTATGTCATGTTGTTATGTCATATGTTTTGTTATGTCAGATGGCGTGTTATGTTGTTGACAGATGTTGTGTCATGTTGTTATGTCAGATTTTGTGTTATGTTTGTTATGTCAGATGTTGTGTTATGTTGTTATGTCAGATGGTGTGTTATGTTGTTGTCAGGTGTTGTGTCATGTTATGTCAGATGTTGTGTTATGGTGTTATGTCAGATGTTGTGATGTGTTATTATGTCAGATGTTGTCGTATCATATGTTATATTATTAGATGATATACATCATGTTATCCCTGTTAGACATGACATGACTATAGAAATATCGTTCGACTTAGTATCAGTTTGAAGACTCTCTTAAGTCCGTTACCTTGAAATGGTAATGGAGCTTGCATGTCTGAATGATATCAGGAGCTAAGCCAACGGAAGTGAAAGCTTCCAGAAGGGTCACCCAAGTTGGATAGGTTATGGGGGAGGGAATAGACTAAACACGGACAACTCACCTAGAGTAGAATAAGTTAGGTTAGGGCCGATCACCCAAATCTATTTTTAAAAGTTGGTTACAAAAACATTGATAACAATGCAAAAACAAACGACCTTGGGAAAGCAAGGGCCTTCAGAAACTAGAAGAATGACGTAGTGGAGTGAAAGCCGCAAGGAAACTCCGCGGCTGACTACCCTTCTAAATACTAAAAAGAAAACAAATATAGCTACACGGAATGTTAGAACAATGTAGCAGGCAGGACAGACATCACAGATAGCTATAGAAATGAAAAATTACAAATTGGCAGTGCTAGGACTGTACGTAACAAGATGGACACAATCAGGAAAGATGAGACTGACTACTGGGGAAATGATAATGTATTCTGGAAATGAGGGAACTGATGCCCAAGATACAGAGGGAGTGGCACTGATGCTCTTCAGAGAAGCCCGCGCGGCGCTCATAAAGTGGGAGGCCATTAACAATTGATTCATGATCGCTAGCTTTAAAACGAGGGACTAACATCAATATCAACATCATTCAGTGCTATCCCCCAACTAACGAGGCCAAAGTTGATAAGAGTTTACAAATAGCTGGAATAGGTCCTTGACATGCAGAAAAAGAAAGATCTCTTAATTCTAATGGGAGACTTCAATGGTAAAGTGGGAGCAGACAACCTAGGTTACGGACAGATTATGAGAAGACAAGGAATGGGACAGATAAACGAAAATGGAGAAATATTTGCAGAGTTATGTGCGCTACACAAAATGATAATTGGAGGAAGCATGTTTCTACATAAAAAGATACATAAGGTCACATGGCGATCTCCAGACCATGTAATGGAAAATCAGATTGATCACATCTGTGCCAGTCAAGCATTCAGAAGTACAGCCCAAGATGTAAGAGTAAAGCGAGGCACAGATGTAGCATTAGACCACCACATGTTGCTGGGGATTTTGCAGCTTGAACTAGAAAAGTACTCAGTACAGGGTGCAAGGAGAACAAGATGTAACATACACTTATTGCAACACGAGGAGAAGAAGACAGAATTTAGCTTAAAACTTAATAACAGATACCAAGTGCTACAAGAGCTATATGAGGATAAAGAAATGGACATTAATAGTATGTGGGACCAGGCTAAAGAGATGGGGAATAAGACGTATGAAGAAACTGTGGAATTCAAGAGAAACCAACACAAAGAATGGATCACAACAGAGACTACATAAAATAGAAGAAAGGAAAAAAAATAATGTATACTCAACAATTGTCGAACCCAAGCCGCCAAAGCAGAAGAACAGAGTAATTATACTGTTACAGACAAAGAGGTCGAGACATGTATAAGGAAAAATAAAAGGGAATATATTGACAAGCTGGCACAGGAGGCAGAAGAGGCAGCAAATTTGAGAGATCTCTACTCATTAACAAAGAAAATGACAAATAGATATATACAGACAGACAAACTAATCAAAGATAGAGAAGGCATGATATTGATTTCATCGGAGGAACAACAGAAATGATGGGTTGAGTATTTCAAAGAAAGTCTAAACAGACCTCCACCACAAGAAGAACTAAACATCCTACCAGCAGAGAAGACCCTGAGCTGGGACAGCAACCCACCAAGTAAGACAGAAAACCAAAGGGCCATACCTAAACTCAAGAAAGGGAAAGCTGCAGGACCAGATGGAATAGCAGCAGAAGCCATAATGGTAGATATAGATATGCCACTGATACATTGCAAGGATTATTCAAGAAGATACGGGAAGAGGAGAGAGTGTCAACAGAATGGAAAGAAGGACATCTGATTAAACTGCCTAAGAAGGGGGACCTGGCAGACTGCAGCAATTATAGTGGGATTACATTGCTGTAGGTGCCAGGCAAGATATTCAACAGAATCATCTAGGACAGATAAACAACTGAAGTAGACAATAAGCTCAGAGGGGAACAGGTAGGATTTCATCAGGAAAGAACATGCACAGATCATATAGCTACACTATGCATCATAGTAGAACAAAGCATTGAATCGAAATCATCTCTATACGCAAATTTTATGAAAAGGCATTTGACAGTGAAGATCGAAGCCGTCTATGGCAACTGTTGAGATACTATGGGGTACCAGAGAAGTACACAACCCTCATCCAGAATATGTACAAAGACACAGTTAGTAGAGTGGTACATGAAGGAGTACTGACTGACAACTTCGGGGTGCAAACAGGGGTGAGACAGGGATGCCTGCTTTCACCTTTCCTGTTCTTGTTAGCTATAGATTGGATAATGAAGAGAT
This sequence comes from Ariolimax columbianus, assembly GCA_036924085.1. Taxonomy (NCBI): domain Eukaryota; kingdom Metazoa; phylum Mollusca; class Gastropoda; order Stylommatophora; family Arionidae; genus Ariolimax; species Ariolimax columbianus. The sequence continues at coordinate 31,561,767 of JAVGWX010000004.1, read as the reverse complement.
CAATCGAAGGCAAAAAACTGATATTCAGTGGACACTATTGTCATAACTGGAGGACCTGGACTACGCAGATGATCTGGTACCTTTGTCACAGTCATAGACAAATGCAAGAGAAACTTGATAGGGTGAAAGAACAATCAGCTAAACTGGTGCTGAATATCAACATGAAGAAAACCAAGCTCCTTAAACTCAACACTAACAGCAAAGAACCAATATCATGCTGGTGGGACAGCAGTTGAAGGAAGTGGATACCTTTACCTATTTGGGCAACACAATAGACACATCAGGAGGAACAGATGCAGATGTAAGGATTAGAATTAGAAAGGCGAGGGGCATTCCTGACACTAAACAATATATGGAGATCCAGAGATATGAAGATTTACACAAAAATTAGAATATTCAACACCAGTGTCAAGCTGTACGGAGTGGAGACATGGAGAACGACGAAGGCCATACAACAAAGATTCAGTCCTTCGTTAACAGATGCCTATGAAGGATAATGGGAATGAAATGGCAGGACATGGTGAGGAATGAAGACCTATGGGAAAGGAGCCAACAACAGCCATTGGAACAACTAATTAAGCGAAGGAAATCGAGCTGAATAGGACATATGTTGCGGATGCCACAGTCTAACATAGCCAGACAGACTCTTACATGGAATCCTCAACAGAAAAGAGAGAGAGGTAGACCCAAAAATACGTGGAGCAGAGAATGTGAGAAGGAGCTAAATTTAAATAATTACACCTTGAGAAAGGCAGAAAGAGCAGCCCAGGACTGTGCACGCTGACGATGGCCTATGCACCAAGCAGTGCGACAGACTTTGATTGACTGATTAGTTTGAAGAACGTCCAAGTGACAGACCTGTCCTCTCATGGCAGAACACACCGGTCACCTGACTTCGCTAGACTTAAGGAAAGGAACTAGTAACTCCACTTCATATCTAGGATATCATACAATGAAGCATATAACACTTCATCTTAATCAATCTGGAGTAGAAGACTTTATTTCATGGTTTTTCACACTCGTCACTCATACATATCAAAAGCCTACTGAGTAGGGAGTAGCCTTGAGGATTTTGAATAGAGATCTAGAAGCAAACTTGAAATATGATACAGAGAATAAAGTAAAGAATTTGTTTATTCAGCAGATCAGAAGAAGAAAAATCACTTCATCTTCAGCAGCTTTTTTTGTGTCTAGTAGTAAATAATGTTCTAAATGATTTGACTGTAGAGATATTCTCTAAATAAAATATTCTCTGCTGGAAAAAAGTTACACTTGGCACTTCCAAAACTGGGGAAACAGGTGAGATTGATAGCTGCTAAATTGCAATATCAAATATGTTACAAACATGGAAGTGCTGCATTTACTCAAAATTGACAGCAGCCACAGATTAGTTAGAGCAACAATGAATATAAATACCTCCCTAGAATATTTGCAACTGCTAAGCTGACAGAATAATTTTGACGACAGGATTGGCTATGTGTAAGATCTCCTATCCGTCACCTGGAACAGTTGTTGGAAAAGCTGAACAGTTGTGCCACTGTGGCTAGAGCACCTAAAGCAACAAAATGCAGTCATATCAGTAATAATACACGGAATCTTCTTACAGCAAGGAGATGACTCAAAGAGAGTAGTCAACTTCCGGTAAAATGGTGCTATGTGAGCTCAACTAGAAGATCATATGCAGGCTCAAAGTAGACCATGAGGAGCATAAATTACAACAACTAAGAAAAACAGTTGTGGGATTTCAGAATTACAGTTACGAGGAAAAACTCAGATAAAACCGGCTACCGTGCCTTGAAAAGAGAAGAATTTGAGGTATCTTAATACAGTTTTATAAGATAATCACAGGAAAGGTTAAATTAGACTATAACAAGTTTTTCAAAATGCAACCACCAATTAGAACAAGAGGGTACAGATACAAATTAGCTAAAGAAAAATCCAGATTGGATATTTGAAAAAGACATTTTTTTTTTTTTTTTTTTTTTTAGTCAGAGAGTGGGGAATCCTTGGAATGAATTGCCCCAGGAGGTAGTGGAGGCAGAGAGAGTTTATGCATTTAAGAATAGATTGGATGCGCATAACTTTTAGAGCAGGGTAATGCAAATGTAACTGGTTGTCTACAGACTCTGATGAGTCTTCTAAACCAGTATAAAAAAAGTTAAGATAAGTTAAGAGGAAATGTGATCAATTGTTGGAAAGAACTTATTGTGAAGAAATGACCTTTATAGTATAGAGCAGTATATCAGTTCAGTTCAGTTCATCCCGTAACCCATCAGGTCGTTGGGGCACACATGAAGACATGAAAATCCCACGCCAGCTCTCTCTGTCTGTCGCCGCCTGACGTATCTCACCGTGACGAAGGCCTGACCACTCAGCGATGTTGTCCACCCATCTCTTCCTTGGACGTTCTCGCCCTCTATGTACGGATCCAAAGAGTATCGAGTTGGGAATTCCGTTGGACCTCGCGACGTGCCCGCACCAGGCCATCTTTCGTCTTTTGATAGTTGTGAACAGATCTTCAAAAGGACCAATAGCGTCTTAAACTCTCTGACGGATGTCTACGTTCGTGACACGATCCTTATATGTAACATTTAGGAGTTTTCTATAGCACCGCATTTCCATTGCACGTATTCTGCCCTGGATATCTGCTGTAATGGTCCAGGTCTCGCAGGCATACAGAAATATTGACAGCACCAAAGAGCGCAGTAGTCTGACTTTTATGCAGAGGACGAGGCGCTTGTCTCGCCAAATGGGTTGCAGCCTAGTCAGCGCTGCTGTTGTTTGTGCTATTCTGGCAATTACCTCTGGCTTCGAACCCTCTTCGCTGATCAACGATCCAAGATATTTGAAACGTTTCACCACCTCAAGTACCTGCCCATTTGCCTCTATGACAGATTGAAACCCTGCAACGTTATTGGTCATGCGTTTTGTTTTATCAGTATTTATTTCCATACCAAAACTCAGGGCCGTTCTATCCAATCTACCAATCAACTCCTGGAGTTCCCTCTCTGTGCCTGCCAATACATCAATATCATCAGCAAAGCGGAAGTTTGTGATAAGCCTGTCACCTATTATAACCGTGCCAACATGTCCTTTTAAGGTCGTCTCCATTATTCTCTCCAAGAAGATATTGAAGAGTGTGGGGGAGAGTATACAACCCTGTCTCACACCCACCGTCGTAAGGAACCAGTCGCCTAGCGTTCCCTCTACTGAGACAGCGCTGGTCGCCTGCTGATAAAGGTTTGCAATTACCCTCACAATATCACTGTTGAACTTATAATGCCTCATTGTTGACCATAGCGCCGCATGCCACACTCTGTCAAACGCCTTTCGAAAGTCAATGAAGGCATGGTAGAGTGGTTGATGATACTCTGAGTACTTCTCATTCAGTAGACGAAGATTAAATATCTGCTCGATGGCACTCCTTCCCGCTCGAAAGCCCGCTTGTATATCATAGTGAAGAAATGACCTTTATAGTATAGAACAGGATATCATTGTGAAGAGATGACCTTTATAGAACAGGATATCATTGTGAAGAAATTACCTTTATAGAACAGGATATCATTGTGAAGAAATTACCTTTATAGAACAGTATATCTTTGTGAAGAAATTACCTTCATACAATAGAACAGAATATCATTGTGAAGAAAGTACCTTTATAGAACAGTATATCTTTGTGAAGAAATTACCTTTATACAATAGAACAGGATATCATTGTGAAGAAATGATCTTTATACTATGAAACAGATATCATTGTAAAAAAAAATGACCTTTATACAGATAAAGCAGGTGATAGTGTAGAATGAAGAAGATGTCACCATGTAATTTGCCGGATTAGAATACTTTTTATTTGACAATGTTGATGTAGTTTGTACCAAGTGAGATTGTTTCATTTTGTCAGGTGGCTGTCACTTCGTGGTTTGATGAAATGAATGACACAGAACTCTTGGACTTGATTCCCTTCTTTGATCAGCTGGCACAGGCAGACAATGTGTACACAACCATGAGGCCATTGACAGAATCAGTTTCATGCAACACCCCATCTTAGCCAGAACTCACTTCCCAGGATGTACAATTGTTACAGCAGTTATTTTGACCTCATTCACTGCAAATGATGCAGTACAATGGTATTTTACATATCACATATCTCCAACGAGTGTGATGAGAAGCAAGCAAGATATGAGAATAGTAGCAGACATATATTGACGTTTAGACCTACATCAATCCCTGAATTGATCCTGGGGACCCGTATTGGGGAGGAAAGAATAGATCCACCGCACCTGCCAACATGTCATAAAGGGAGACTAAAGAGAGTTATACATTGGGCTAGCAACCTCATCATGCAAAACAAATTGCTCCAGAAACCACCACTGCAAAAGCATGCAATGTGCTTAAGTGCAGTTTTCATACAGGAGGCCAACTGTAGTGGTGGCCCTGTACTCCAGCTGGAGCAAAAAATGGACAAGAAGAAGAAGAAGGTCTATATTAAGGACTGAACATATTAAAAACAACTCAAATGAAAACAGCAAACTATTTTTAACAGATATCAGTAATAAAGATAATTAAATCCTCTAAAAAATCCATTTCCTTGTATACAATCCAATGGCGGTGAATACATAGTGGCTGAAATTATGGCATTTTAATTGTAATTTGCCTGTTGTGAATACTTTCTCTTCTGTTAAGTCACTTCTCTTCTACTCCTGCTGCTCTATAGGTACTTTTGTATACACTTGCTATCAAGTGTGCAGACAAACAGGTGAAAGGTCTGTTGTGTCTTTTGCATGATGAAGGAGACACCTTCTTTTGTCCTTCATGTCAACCACTATTGGGAAGCAGTATCACTACCGTTAACATTTTTGCCCAGACAGCAGCTAACAGCCTGCTGTTTTTCAATTTTCAACTGCCAAGAGTTCTTTAACATACGCATCATGTATATGTGATCACTGAGTTAATTGAGGACAAGATGCCCGAGCTCACAGCTCCTGAGATCAAGGGGTGCGTAAGGTTTGCCGGATTAGAATACTTTTTGTTTCTTGAAAAATGAACTCCCTACTTCACAGCTATTGCTGAACACACACCCCCCTTAATTAATACTGGTAATCATTAAACTTGGTTTAGTGTTTTAATTTTGACAATTCTTGATAAAGACTAATTTAGGTTAGCACATGTCTGTTACTAATCTCACATCAAATTTAACATTGACCTTGATTATATGTCAGCCACTATTGATATTGAGTGTGACTACATACAGCCCCTCATATTTATAAGAAGAGGGATTCACATGTTGGGAGCACACACCAGAAATTTGTTTGAGGCAAAAGCAGCATGCGCATGCACTTCCATACCTGACAACTTTTTCATTGTAATTTAAAATGGCATGCGTGTTCAGAGGAGTAAACTTGATATATCAGTCCTGCAAACGATGTTCTGCAAATACACATTTATTTTGCTGCGTTTAATTTGACACATAATTCGATAACATGATATTCGGGTGTATAATAAGAATTAGCAGTATTCTACAGAGAGCTACATCAATATCTATTGTTGTTTCTTGAAAATCAACAGTAGTGTATATATAAAGTGATGAGCTTGTATCAGGACACATTGCTGCAGATGTTGACCTCTGTTTGTGGCTGGATGAGATGTATTCACATCACGTGGACATAATATTAGACTCACGAACCACACAGATGTTGTGGCTGGTAGCACAGTATATGTACAGGCACATATACACATATATAAACATTGTAGATATTATACATATCTTGCCTTGATATGGGTGTATGGTTGTGCTGTGTATAAACATTTTACCAATAGTTATATATCTACATTATTATATGGGGTGGAGTCATTCTTTTTGTCTCATTTTTTATTCTATATGAAGTACATGATCGCCACTGCAGCCTGGTTCTTTGTAGGAAACCTGTATTAGTCAAAGCACGTAATTTCACTCTTGCAGTCATAGTTTGTAAAGCAAGATAATATTGCTGGCCCCATGCACAACCCTTTGTAGTCGCCTTTTACGACATGCTTGGCAGGTTAGTTGTCATATTTTTTCCTTCCTGGGTATCACTCTGGTGAGATGAGGACTTGGAATCCTGGTATTCAAACAGGCATGTTAATGTCAGTTGCCAGGTAGCCGAATGCTTTTGCTACATGTAGTAGGTATTTTACAACTTCCTGCAGCTTACTCTTCTCTGGGGGAAGATACAAATACATTGGGCAGAATTTTAACTAGAATTTTTTTGTCCGGGCAGCGGCCGTTAAGCCTACTCTTTTAGATTTCTAAAATTGCCAAGATTGCCAAGGCATTTTTAACGTGCTCGACACTGAACACCGGAGTCCAGTCTCACTACCCAGAGATCAGGGGAATTTTTAACCAGAAAATCCATGTGAAAAGATCCCGGTCTCTACTGTGATTCCAACAATCGACCTCCAGCACTCGAGACGGACACTTTACCTCGAGACCACTGAGCCCCCTAGATGAGGACATTACTAGATAATATATTTTGAATGTCAGAACCATGTTGTACCATAAAAATCTTATTGTACTAGTAAAACCATTTTGTACTTCGGAGGATCTTCTACTGGGTAGAACCATGGAAGATCTTTTTGTACTGGATATAGAACTATGTTGTACCATAAGGATCTTGTTGTTTGTGCCAGGTAGAACCATATTGTACCAAGAAGGACTTTCCTTTACAGATTAGAGCCTTGAATTATAATTGGCAAAGAAAAGAACATTGTTTTATATATATATATATATATATATATATATATATATATATATATATATATATATATATATATATATATATATATATATATATATATATACATATATATATATATATATATATATATATATATATATATATATATATATATATATACATATATATATATATAAATATATATATATATTAATATATATATATATTTGCATGCATGCATACATACATACATACATACATACATACATACATGGTTCAGCAGAAGTAACACTATGGCTTTCATAATACAGTATCACTGTCCTCACTCCATTGTTCTGTTATTAGTCGAAGGGCCAGGGCCATTTTCCTTCATGGAACATGGAACACAAAGGTTATTAAGTCAACATGTCCATCTATTACAATTAAAATGATTTGCTAATGTGTTTTCTATAATTTTGGTATAGACTACAAGCTCATGGAAATAGGGCGGTACCTCTGTCGAACCTTGTATATAGAACCATTTTATAAATATGGTCAGTGGTTCTCATCATTCAACTAGTATTGCTGTCTACTTATTGCTCTGTGTGGCGGGTTCTTATTGAAGTCTGAATCCTTGTGGTTTCCTATAGAACATAGGACTGTAGCAGTAGTTCCAAATTTAGGCCATATTTGTGAACTACATCAATGAGATTCCAGTTGCCTTGGTTACCTTTTTTTTACTGTACTTTACTAGATTTTCTGTTTCTCCTCCACTCTTCTCTTCCTCTGTGGGTTCATCACATGTTTGTCTGCATTGTTAGGTTAATTCTTGAGGGTGAGTCCTATCTATTTTCATTTTGTGTTCTTAATCTCCAATTTTATTGTTCTGTGTTTGTTATTATATCTGTCGATCTACTACAAAGTATGCAACATGTTGGTTTGCTCCTTCATATTTTTTTCAATGTTAAAGGCAGCTTTCACTATAGTTTAAACACAAATTTTAAAAATAGAATATGGGTTTCAGTTGTTTGCCTTAACACCATCCAGAAGGATTGGTGTGCTCTTTTGGTCTGATTTCAACACTGTTGTTATGTTCGGCTTGGTTGAACCTTCCTGAAGCACAAAGCTCCTACCGATATAGCTTACAGATTCGTCAAGACAAGGTAGCTATTCCACCACATCAAAGTAGAGCATTAGATCTAGTTGAGATATAAAATGCAACATGTTAGGTTGGACAGACTCCGTCTAGTAGCTTCATTGTGCTGTAGATCATAATCATTACCTAATCTGTCCACTTATGTTGATGAAGAAGATATGGAAATGACATCTACGCGATTGGCGGAAAATTGTGCTAATAAATATGAAACTGGTTCTGAAATGTTCTGCGCCACGGTAACATTTCTAGTTTTTATGGTAACCAGGCATTTAACACTTTGTTCATGAGCATCTGAGTAGAAGAGTAGTAGACTGCTTGCTTCCCACGGCCAAAGTACTTGGTGTGATCTGCATTATCAATACTTCCTAGCCAACCCAGCTGTAAATGGGTATCTGGCTTATTGTTAGAGAAGGAAAGACAGCCAAAGGAGGGAACTGGCCATCCTACCTTATAAAAGCTCGGGCCTTGGAGAGATTCAGATTCACAAGACAAAGCTCAATGAAGTCGCATAGTAGACACTGTTATTGAAGATAAAGTATTACAAACGCCATTGTTCTAGGTTGCAGTTTTTTCTGAGGTTGGGTGACAAGTTCTTTTCCTTGCAGCTTTGTCTTTCCAAAAAGAAAATCAGATACCCATTTACAGCTGAGTAGACTGGATCAAATTGTTACTAGGGAGCAAAATCAATACCTTTGCTGTCATGAGAAGCGCCCTAACCTGCCTGCCACCATGACACTCAGGTAAAGGCAGAACAGTTAACATCAGATAGCTACAGATGATGTATGAACCTACTTGTGCTCAGTTGAGTAAACTCTTGACATTTCTTTGGTAGTAGTTTACAGTGGCTCTTCTTACATCTTAAGGTGTACTCGAGAAGCTGGACCTAGGCCGTACTGGCTGTAGTGCAATGGAAGGCTACTTAGTAAACTCACCGCTATAGAGGTTACATTGCCAATCCACATCTCGTTGAGCAAACTGATGTCACACACCCTGTTTCCAGCATTGTATAGTATAGACCAATCAGCAATTTGGATGATATTCAAGCATTACGGAATACCAAATCAATTTGTAAGAAATAATACAAAATTTACATGTAGAATAATCCAGAAATGCAAGTTGTCAGAACCATTTACTGGTCAAACTAGGGTCAGACAAAGAATGTCTACTATCTCCAACATCTTTCCCATGGTCATGGACTGGATCACGTGGCAAATGACCGAGGAAAGAAAAACAGGGATAAAATGGACATTTTGATAAGCAGCTGAAAGATAATGATTTTGCATAATATATATGTATTCCGTTGCATAAACAGGAGGACATATATGGGAAGATAAAAAGACTAACATATAAAGCAGTGAAGGTCAAATTGCAGATTTGTGTGAACAAAACAAAGGAAATGAGAATAACAAACAAAGATACCCTATGAAGATCAGAAGTCAGATTTTTTAGGAAGTGCAAACTTTTACCTAGATGGGAATTTACATTTATAAAGATGGAGGAACAAACCAGGATGTTAATGTCAGGCTTAACGAGGCCAGATTTGCTTTCAACTCTCTTTGTCCAATATGGAACTTTACAACATTCTTCACGGAGAATAAGATTAGGCTGTTTAAAATGAATGTAAAGTCAGTCCTGCTAAATGACTGAGACATGGTATGTGACTAAAGGCATTAAATCCAGACTACAGACTTTCGTTAGCAAGTGTCTTCGTCGCATAACAACTAATACGGTAGGAAACTGGGGCGAAAAGTGGAGACGGATAGGACACGCTCTCAGAAAGAAGTCAGACAGCATAACCAGTCATTCACTAGATTGAAACAAAGTCCTGTGGTTGGGGCTTGGTAGCGGGAGATTGAGAATGAAGAAGAATCCCATAAAGTTATGGTGTAAGATGAAGGAAACAGTGGTATTCATCCAATTTAATTCCTCTTCCTATCGTAGTTTTAAAAAAAAATCACATATCTAGACATTGGAAAGCTAGGTAACCATCAGCAATAAGTTCTGTTGACTCCATGAGAGGAGCAGTAAGGCAGCATGGCCCTCCCTAACCCATTTAAGCGATAAACTGCATGGGTACGAGAGAATCCTGAGACAGACCGCCAAGCTTATGAGACAAATAGATATGATTATTTGAGAGATAAACTTTGTGGTGGTTAGAGAATCTTGAGACAACCAGGATTATAAGGGATTATTTGAGAGATAAAGGATGCAGAGGAAGAAAAGCTAACCAAATGTACAATGCAGCACAAGGAAGCTTATACTTAAAGATAAATACATATTATTTTTAAAAAGTGAAAGATAAGTAGATGAATTCAATTAAGAAGTAACTTGGGTTAAGTGGGGTCATTTATCCCATGACGGGATGAATGACATCACCATTTCTGGAGTGCCCACTTAACTTGTTTGTGTACTGATGGACTTTATCTAGCCATTCCAGGTCAGAGTGCATGTTCTATATTTGTGTGCCCATCAAATTAAGAGTAATGCAAATTAATGTCACATTAAACTGACATGGATGCAATTTTTTATTAAACTAAATCTCCAAATGCAAAAATAATGACCACAAAATATGAGTGCCACATATGAATATAACCTTAAAACAATAAAGTCGTCCTCAACAATAAGGCCAGTAGATGTATTTTAATAATGCAAGAGGATAATACAGTGCTCTCTTTTTATATATGAGCCCCTTTCAGGATGCTCTGTAGGAATCTGGTCAGATAAGTTACATGTATTTTTTTTATTCCATTATTATTCTTTACCTTTTAGTTATCCTTTATTTGTTTAAAAAAAATTGTATCCGTGCTGATTTGAAGTGATTAATGTATATATTTCTACTGGAGTGAAAATAGGGCATCAAATATGATATGAATTTCTACATATTCATTTTAATTTGGTCATGAAAATATTTAACCTTAGCGTTAAGTTTCTCTTCAAATAACGATGAAATTATCAGATATTTAATGAAGACAGGTTGCTAGTATTCTTCATTTTCCCCAATAAGAGCATAGGGCCATGCTTCTTAGATTTTTGCAGGAAGTTTGCATCAAAGCATTAATTTGCTGTTACTGTGGTTATTTCTGTAGCACTTTGCTTAACATGATGAGGTTGTCAATTCCGTGCTCAAAGTTTCTCCTTAGTTTTCTTTTATTCTTCTTCGTCGTTCACTTTCAAATAATCTCCATACAGTTTATCTCGCAGTTGGGTTGGGGAAGGCCATGTTGTCACTCTGCTCCTCTCATGGACCCGGCAGATCTGCAGACCATGTACCACTGTTTGTTTGTTCTCACCACATGGGCACATGTCTGTGTGTCCAATTTTTAATTTGCTTAACAGATGACTTTTCAGTATGCAGTGACCTGTTCGGAGTCTGAATATTGTCACTTGAGCTCTTCTTGGCAAAAGTAGTATGATTCTGCTATATCAGATTCTGAGTATTCTCTATGCATCTTGTCTTGGAAGTTAAATCTTATCATTGTCTTCATTTCTTCATATGGTTTTCTTTTGTAGGAGAGTGTAGCATGCCTATTCTTTCCTCCACATTAGGTGTCCCTTGTATCCACACCAGTCTTGATGTTCGGCGTTCATCCCAAAAGGGCATCTTGTCTTGCTGCATTGTGTTGTAGTTTACAACAAGGCCACAATATCTATGCCTCTTGGCCTGACACATTTGGCGACACATTTTTTTAGAACCAGGTATGCCTTCCCTTTTCAATCCTTATTCTCTTATCCAGATTGTAAAAGTACAGCCTGTTTCCAGGCCTTACACATGGATACGTAATACGGTCTTGGTCAGCTGTTGTTCATGATGTTCGCTGACCCTAATGCAAGGAGCTAGCTATGAGCCTTTGGCCCCTCCACAAGTCATTAAGATTGGTAGTCATAGCTTTTCAATGATTGACTGTTATGTTTATTTTAGATGCGGTTTAACTGTATAACAAACTGTCTTCTTTTCTCATTATACCATGTCCCTATATTACACTATAATGGCAATTGTGACCATTGAAATGGGAGGCAGTAGATTTGACCAACTGGTTGGATACAGGTACATTCTGAAAGTATGTACCTGGCTAAAAGTCACACAAGACTGACAGTTACTAGTTACTGTCTTACTTAGTCACTTCTCTTATACCTTCAGGTGTATAGGTTTGCCAGAGAGATTACCAGACTGTTCTATCTGCCTTCTTTTGCCTGACTTGGTTCTAGTCCATTCCTTGGTCTCTTCTAATCGACTGATTGTCGCAGTATCCAACCCTCTCTCATTCTACAGACACAGCTAAACCACCGAAGTTGAAGCTGCTCAATTTGGGCCTTGCAGGGGTTGGGCTTTGCAGGGGTTGGACTTTGAGATCTTGACATATTGTCTGGTAACAGATCTTGTCCCTTCTTGTCACTTGGACCACATCTCTTAAGTATCTCATTTCAGAGAATTGCAGCTGGATGTTTTAGTTATGGTCATTGCTTATCTTCTTCGTACGCAGTCAGACAGTAACCATTATTTTTTCGAAAAAAGCGGCGGTCATCCTGAGGCTGTCGACACTGCCATAGAGCTTCTCTTGTGGTTCCACTGGTGATGGCCACATCTGCTCTCTCTGATCCTCGTATGTCGGGCAGTTCTGCAGCAGATGCTCAGCGGTAATTTTCTCGGTACCACACGGGCATTCGTCGGTACCACCCATCTTAAATTTGTTGAATAGGTGGTACCTCAGTCTATTGTGGCCAGTGCGAAGTCTGAAGACCACGACCTGCTCTCTTCGGTTCAACTGGTAATAGGCATCGTTTTTGGTGTAGCCGGTATGTTCAGTTTCCCATTTGGTCATGTATCTGGCTTTAATAAGCCGTTTTGACTCTTCGTACGTCATACTAGTATCGGTCATTGCTTATGACTCACGTCCTTTAGTCAGTACAGGCACATATGTACAGTACCTACTTATTAACCCTTATTTTTAACTTTTCATTTCTTTTGGAGCATAGAGTAACTACTGTAGAGGACTGTTTATGGGAAGCATGTGCCAAATCTCTGTGTGTGTTTGCAGGGTTGTTTCTGTAGCTGTTTGTTTTACACAATGTTTCTAGCTATGTGCACAACTCTCTGAAGTTGCCTTTTGCAACCTGTATGTGTGTGCAGTGGTTCTGTTATTTGCTCCCAAGTAAGGATTTGGAGAGCCACTGTAGTGCAGTGGTTAGTACACTGGATGCCCAGCCGAGTGATCTGTGTTCAATCCCCAATTGATGCAGGATATTCTTTCGATCACAAATGGCTCTGGTGTCAACCCAGTCTAAAAATCTTGGTACCAGAATAAGTCTGAGAAGTGAAAGGCGGCCAACATGATGCTAACCACATCACCCTTAATGTACCAGTGGTCAAGAAAATATGGGACTAACATATTCCCAATATGCCGCACGACATGTAAATGGCATATAGGTAAGGGGCTTCGGTAACCACATTGGAAGCTATCTTATCTTCTTCTTCATCATCTTCTGTTTCATCATTCATCTTCAAGTTAAGGTCATGGTTTCTTCTACAAAGATCACCATTGTTTGTCAGGCTTTTTCATCTCCATACAATATGTCTATCATCTGTGTCACGAGGCCAGTATTGTTCTCCCTTTTACTGTGTGAGCATGCAACTTTGTAGGAGGTTGTTTTTTTTCGTCATGATATGTTCCTGACTTTGACACCTTTCTTCTCGGACATGAGAAGCTATAGATCCGGCCATCATATTCTTGACTTGTGATGAGACAGCTAATAAAAATAATAATAATAATACTACTTATAATTAATTAATTAATTAATAGCTGTCCATCGTTGTCGATGAGGACCGCCGACATCATCCTTGTCAGAGATTTCCCTGTTGGGTGTGGGTGCGCATGTGGTTGAACAGGCCAATGCGAGCACGAAAACATCTGCTACGAATCGGGCACACGAGGTTTGTAGAAGGGGATAGGGTTCCCGCTGCTTGGGATTTCCGCGTCTCGCGTCTGCTCTGGGCTTTCACAACACGGTCTTCACTGGCAGCTACACCCGATTTGACTGCGCTTCTCCAGTCAGATCTGTTTTGCGCAAGACATTCCCAGGTGTCGATGTCAATCTGGCAACTTTTTAGTGAGTCCTTCAGACCATCTTTAAAATATACCTATAATATTACAACTAATAATAATATTAAGAATGTTTCTAATAATTTTTTTTTATTTTTGCGTTCGCCTTATTTATCTATTCCCCAAGGCATGTGTGCGTTACACTGTGGTTTTTATTTTGTGCCTGTCGGCCCAGTGCATCCGACTTCAGCATGCATTTTATGTAAGGGTCTGCTTCCTCCTGCATTTTCTAAGGGTTTGCTTCCCTGGGGTAACGGCCGGTGATGTGATGGGGATCGAACCCAGCACCTTCTGGTTGTGAGCCGTGCCACTTAACCACTAGGCCACGCCGTCCCCTTTCTAATAATATAACTAATAAAACTAGGAATAGTAATAATACTAGGGCAATTTTAAAAGTTTTACCTCCAGCGTCATAACTATAACAACAGTGCACTCTGAGCCACAGGACACCTATGTAAAAATAATTTATAATGAAGTGACTATAGGGGCACGTACCTGGAACATTGTGCATGCAGACAGTAAAATGGCAGCCTACATGGAAATACGGCTGAAGCAGCGTACTGGGATTGAATAAGTGTGTGCGAGATGGACCCCTCGCATGCTGATGCAAGCAGCTCTTCAACACAACAATGCTCACTCACACACGAGTCAACAAACAGTGGTTGCATTGTAGCTCCTCAAGTTTGATAACATTTTGCTGCACCCATCATACAGCCCTGATCTGGCACCTTGTGACTTCTTCCTCTTCTCGAAGCTGAAGGATCACCTCGAGGGACACCGTTACGCTTGTAACGAGGAGGTGCAAGCAGCTGTGTGTACCTGATTTCTGGAAAAGACGTTTTATTTTTTTCATAGACAGGATACAACAACTTGTAAGACATTGGTGTTTGTATGTGGACTGGGATGGTCACTTGACAAATAATGACACATCACCTAACCAACATTCCAAGCCTGAAGAAAATGTATAGTTCATGTGTAAATTATGCGCATTAATTAAGGAAATTATCTCCTGAGAGGCAAAACTTTTCAAATCGCTCTCGTATGACTAATAATAATAATACTTATAATACAACTAATAATAATACAACTAGTAAAACTAACAATACTACTAATAAAATAATATAGCTAATAATAATAATGCAATTAACAATAATACTTACAAAACAACTAATTATAAAACAACTAATAAAAACATAAGTAGCATGCCATTTGCAGAATGTCGCTTCTTACAATCGCCAGCCTATTTGGCTGTTATAAGTTTCTTGGCATGTGTGCAGTGCAGTAGGTTGCCATTACTTTCCGTATGTATAGGTGCGGAAAAAACCAGTCTGCCAAACTGGACACAAGCGTCATTCAAACCCGATGCATTGAGATTGTGAAACGGACGGTTCACCCCTAAGCCGCGCAGCCTCTAATAATGATACAACTAATAATAATACCTTATAATACAGCTAATAATAGCACAACTAGTAACACTAATAATAACACTACTAATAATAATACTACTAAAATAATACTTATAATACAACTAATCATAATACTACTACAAATAATAACAATAACACTATTAATA
Source organism: Ariolimax columbianus (assembly GCA_036924085.1). NCBI lineage: Eukaryota > Metazoa > Mollusca > Gastropoda > Stylommatophora > Arionidae > Ariolimax > Ariolimax columbianus. The sequence continues at coordinate 31,546,248 of JAVGWX010000004.1, read as the reverse complement.
ATACTACTAAAAGTAATACTTATAATGCAACTAATCACAATAGTACTATTACTAATAATAATAATACAACTTGTAATAATACCAACACTAATCTAATACTTCTACTTTTACCCACTTGTGTCGTTAGACATCATGGGGAGGTGTAGCTTTCTTTTTGTGTACCTGATGTGTTGCCATTGCTGTTATCGTCCTGAATTTCTTCAGTATCTCACTTACACTGTCTGTCCATATTTTTCTATGTCTCCATCTTGCTCTGTAACCTCTCTTGTCTGGTGTTGTAGATCCACTCAGCTAATAGAATTGGTCGCATTCTTATCAGGTGTCCGAACCACTTTATTTTCTTCCTTTCAATGTAATTCATGCACAATGTTGCACCCATTTTCTTAACAATTTTCTCATTTCGTACTCTGCCCAAACTTTCTCAAACGCCTCATTTCTCATACCATGGTTTTTCTTTCTTTCGTGTTTTGGTGAGAGTCCATGTCTGACACTGGTAGCAGAGAATTGGTGTAAAAGTACTATTAGTCAACTGCCTCTCTGTATTCACTGGAATGTATTTGTGTCTTGATGATGGTGAGAGCTGTTAAGGAACCATATTCGCTTTCTTGATTCTTGACTATATCTCTCTGTCCATCCTTCCATCTTGTGTCAGCATGCTAACCAAGTATTTTAATTCTCTGACCTAATTAGGTCCTGTGCTTTTCACCTGAATATTATTATGCTGATTTTCATTATCTTAGACTTTGCCAAGTTAATCTTCATATTATATCTACATTGTCAAGGGCATTAAGATGTTCACATAATACTTTAATTAACACTAATACTACTTGTAATTATAATAATAGTAATACTAAAATAACAATACTAATAGTAATAGTAATGAACTTGATAGTTCCAAGTTTGTTGTTATAAAAAGATCAAGGTAGTCCCCCCCATGTCAGAAACAGCTGCAAGGTTGAAGGGTTACCAGACTTGATTATGTCAGTTCTTCAGTGTTTTAAAATGCCGTTTTGTAAATTTAAACTCAGAACTTATCTAGTCTCTATTTTCACAACTGGAGCAAACCACATGAACTGAGTCTCTTCTGTGCTAGAGTGAGTGCTCCAGTCATTCTACCATTTATACATCTAAGCTATATCTAACAACAACAACAACAATGAGCTGTACCGTATTGTACTGTACTGTCTGGAGACGTTTCCTGTGTTCATGTCATGTACATATATATATATATATATATAACACATATAAGTAACAGCAGTCTAGTTTTCTACTGTTATCAGATGCTGTGCTGTACATACACATGAAGACATATATTTTATACCTAACAAATTTTTAACAAATTTCTTATCTCTAAGACATAGCACTGTTAGAGGCAGGACCAGTCTGAGAGAAACTGAACTGGGCATATGAATCTTTTACAGCAGAGGTCTTCAAGCTTCACAATCTAGGCCACAACTGGGGGTTTAAGTTTTTTTTAGTGCTGTATGAAAATGCAAGAAAGAATAGCTATTTCTGAGAAATGTGGTTAGTATATATGACAGAATGACAAAAACAATAGCTGTCGTTGTGGCTGCTTTCCTATTGCTGGGATTTGGGGCAAGAATTTATAGCGCAGTAGAATATAGGCTGCTTGCCCCAGAAGTTACCATGCAGTGTGCAGGTTTGACTTTTATTGTACCCATGATTAAAAAATATCTTATACGGGTTTGAAGTCAAATCTGTCTAGCAAGAAAATTGGTATACTAACCTTTCCACCATCCTCCCCTGATAGAATTCAAACAGTACAATACTAATCAAATCATTGCATAACTAACTACATCTTGATAAGATTTTGAATTCATAACCACTTGATCAACAGCCTATCATCTGAGCTGATACAAATATTTGCCATTTAAAAGTTATAATGAGTAATTAATACATTGTAATAATTTAAGTGGGCGGCAGAGCTGTTAAGATACCAGTCTCATAATCAGTGAACGCAGGATCAAAACCTTGTAAGGATTAGAATTTGTTCTTTTGGTAGGGAGGGGGAGATAAAACCTAGCTTGTGCATTGCACTGTGGCAGCTGGTGTAAAAGGACTAAATTCTTCAGCCCTAAAAATCCACTTGTATACTCCAGCACATGCAATAATGAACCATGCAAGGATAAGGCCGCCGTCCATCGTAGACGATGATGGCATCATTTATTTTGCTAGCGCTATTTTTAGTAAGGTTTAACTGCCCTACTTTTTATCCTCATTCTCTCGTCTCGTGCCGAAAGACCCCAGTGACGGATAAAGGATAATGTAAGGATAAAGTATAATTTATTTCAGTAAACAGCAGACATTTAGAGCATGTACAAATATGACAAAACTAGGTGTTGGCACAAGAGGTAATTTGAACACCACTGTTCAGTGCTTGAATGTTCTCCCTTATCTCTAGGCTGGTCTATGTCCTCTGTTTGTAAGATATTCCTGTATCACACTTTGTAGTGAGTAAATAATGAATTGTTATTGCACTCATTGCTTGCTAAATATGATATTGATTACAACTTTTTACTGGTTTGAGTATGATATGTATCATTAACATGTGTGTTGACAGTTACAATATTCAGGCTGCCAACTGGGCACTGTGGGCTCAGAGATCACCTGTTTAACAAATGGAATATCAGGCACTGAAATAGCAGAAAGACAAGCAATCAGTTGAACATGTTCTACAAGTCTGTTGACTCCATGAGTGGAGCAGAGTAGTAGCATGGTATTCTCCGACCCAACTGTGTGGTGGCCATGAGAAGTCTTGAGACAGACTGGCGAGCGTCTGTTGACTCCATGGGTGGAGCAGAGTAGTAGCATGGAATTCTCCGACCCAATTGTGTGGTGGCCATGAGAAGTCTTGAGACAGACTGGCGAGCGTCTGTTGACTCCATGAGTGGGGCAGAGTAGTAGCATGGCATTCGCTGACCCAACTGTATGGTGGCCATGAGAAGTCTTGAGACAGACTGCAAAGCGCATGATGGAAATAGATTTTATTATTTGAGAGTGAATGAAGAAGAAATGGAAGAGTGATATTTGATTATTTGAGAGTGAAAAAGAAGAAAAATCGAAGAGTGACATTTGATTATTTGACATTTGCAGCAAATTGTGTATGTTGGTTTCATGCAAGATTTCTAACAGCACTGGTTGAATGTGACTTTGGTCGAACCAACTGAGTCATCATATTTGGCTCATATTCTTCTCTTTCTGCCCCTGTAGGTGCATGTGACTGCTACCTACATCAGCTTCCTGGTAGGAAGCCTGTACCACAGTATAAATGATCTGTTACCATTTTTGATCTCATTGTCACTGGATATGTGGCTGGTCCCTTACAGGAAGTCTGTACTTATTTGGCATCTTGAAGTGGCAGTCTCTGTAAGCAAATCATTTGATATGTTGAGGTTGTTTGCTAGCCCCATGCACAACCCTTTTAGTAACATCCTGTAATATTTAGTCTAGGTATGAATAATAGACAAAGTAGGAGGTACAGCTAAAGATGTTGAAGAATAAGAATACAAAAGGTGGAAGAGCTTTCTTGGGAACATGGAAATCAAAACAAATTAAGTCCAAACACAAAAATACACATTTTTAAGCCCAATCTGGTCTGTGCTATTGTATAGCTCTGAAGCATGGACAGCAACAAAAACAGCAGCCAAAAAAAGGGGCAGACTCTCATAAATGGTTGTCTATACAGAATAGTAGGATTGAAATGGTATGATAAAATCACTATTGTGGAACTGTTGGAAAGAATCAGATAACAGTGGAACATGAGGTGAGGAGAAGATGCTGGTGTTGGATAGGGCACACATTAAGGAAACAGTTGATAGTATTACAAGGCAGTCTCTGTTCATGAATCCCCAGGGCAGGAGAGGTAGAGGAAGACCAAAACATACATGGAAAAGAGAGTTCTAGATAAACATAAAGGACACAGAGAAGAAGGCGTCGGCAGAACTGGAACAGCTGTCTCAGGGCAGGAGCACTTGGTGTTTAGTTGTTGAAGACCTGTGCTTCAGAGAGCTAACGGGTTTTGATTTGATTTAATTCTGGGAATGTACAGTGTTCCTATATTATTTCCCTTTCAGGAGCATGCCTTGATGTGTATGTGAATACTATAGAGTGAAATTTGTACATGAGACCATATTTGCTGATGTTTTTTCCATGAAAATAGATTATATATATGGGGTCAGATGTTCATATAAGATTGCACTGTGTATATACTATTTTTATATAGCAACCAGTATTTGGGTATGGGAGAGAGCTATTTTATTGGCGACTACAGTTTTAAAATACAGGTCTTGAATGTGGTAGTATGTAATTGTATGTGATTGTGATGATGGATGTAGGGTAAAGTTTGTATATGAGAATACAGTATTTAATTGTGCACTCAGATTGTAGTTTTCATGTAAGGTTTGCCAAAAAGGTTTTCCATATAATAAGGACCAGCCCACTGTGTGTACAAGACTGCATAAGGACAACTTTGGTTGCTCAAGGGTTGCATGGGGACAAGCTTGCTAGACCAAGGGATACATTAAGACAAGCTCATTTGTCCAAGGGTTGTATGAGGACAAGCTCAGTTGCTTAAGGGCTGCATGAAGATAAGCCTCATTACCCAAGTTCTGCATGATATTAAGCTCCATTGCCCAAGGGCTACATAAAGACAAGCTTGGTTGCTCAAGGGCTGCATGAGGACAGGCTCAGCTGCTTAAGGGCTTCATGAAGACAAGCTCCATTGCCCAAGGGCTGCATGAAGATAAGCTTGGTTGTCCAAGGGCTACATGAAGATAAGCCTCATTGCCAAAGTTCTGCATGATATTAAGCTTCATTGCCCAAGGGCTGCATGAAGACAAGCTTGGTTGCTCAAGGGCTGCATGAAGATAAGCTTAGTTGTTCAAAGGGCTGCATGAAGACAACCTCTGTTGCCCAAAGGCTGCACAAAGACACCCACCATTACCCAAGGACAGCATCGGGACAAGCACTATCACCTATACCTGCACGAGGACAAGCTCAGTTGACCAAGGTCCTCAGCACAGTAAAACATGCTTTAGCTGGGTCAATTGTGTTCTTTACTTTACCTTAGACCATTGATTCCCAAACTGTTTCCAGATAACCAACTCCCACACCCTCGAAGTCCTGTGCTGTCCCCCATCATATGTTAAGTAACAAACCTATGCACACATATTTAGCCTTCTATGTAAACACATTTCATATTATAATATGTTTAATCAGACATAATAACAATGGATGTTTCAATAACTTGCAAATATTTTTTTAAATATAATAAATACAAAAAAATAAACATAAAATAATTGTAAATTCTAGATTTGTAAGTTGAATGTCTAGAGAACCTGTGCTCCGTAGATCATGTCTTCTGTTAATAAAGTTTGCTGCTGTGCCTTCTGTTATTAGAGTTTGCTGCCATGTCTTCTGTTATTAGAGTTTGCTGTCATGCCTTCTGTTATTAGAGTTTGTTGCCATGTTTTCTGTTATTAGAGTTTACTGCATACCTTCTGTTATTAGAGTTTGCTGCCATGTCTTCTGTTATTAGAGTTTGCTGCCATGTCTTCTGTTATTAGAGTTTGCTGTCATGCCTTCTGTTATTAGAGTTTGCTGCATTCCTTCTGTTATAGAGTTTGCTGCCATGCCTTCTGTTATTAGAGTTTGTTGCCATGCCTTCTGTTTTAGAGTTTCCTGCCATTCCTTCTGTTATTACAGTTTGCTGTCATGCTGCTCACTGTTCTTAGAGTTTCCAGGTATCTTAACCATTAGTTATGCAGTAGTTGTCATTTACATTTCTCCATTCTTCTGACCATAGTTTCACTATATAGTCGTGTGTGCATTATAATGTAATACATTCTAGACTAGCCAATATTATCTCTTGTCCCAGTTCGTGATGGTAAGCATGTTGTGGACTGTATAATACAAGATGCTAAGTACATGATACTAGAGACCAAGTACATGATACTAGAGACCAAGTACATGATACTAGAGACCAAGTACATAATACTAGAGACCAAGTACATTATACTAGAGACCAAGTACATGATACTAGAGACCAAGTACATGATACTAGAGACTGAGTACCTGATACTAGAGACCAAGTACATTATACTAAAGACCAAGTACATGATACTAGAAACCAAGTACATAATACTAGAGACCAAGTACATGATACTAGAGACCAAGTACATTATACTAGAGACCAAGTACATGATACTAGAGACTGAGTACATGATACTAGAGACCAAGTACATTATACTAGAGACCAAGTACATGATACTAGAAACCAAGTACATAATACTAGAAACCAAGAACATGATACTAGAAACCAAGAACATGATACTAGAAATCAAGTACATGATACTAGAAACCAAGTACATAATACTAGAGACCAAGTACATAATACTAGAGACCAAGTACATGATACTAGAAACCAAGTACATAATACTAGAGACCAAGTACATAATACTAGAGACCAAGTACATGATACTAGAGACCAAGTACATGATACTAGAGACCAAGTACATGATACTAGAGACCAAGTACATGATACTAGAGACCAAGTACATAATACTAGAGACCAAGTACATGATACTAGAGACCAAGTACATGATACTAGAGACAGAGTACATGATACTAGCGAGTAAGTGGGGAAAATGGCCATAGAACTGACTTCATTGTACCTGAGTGCTCCCATATTTACTCCGCCACTTTCACTGCTGGAAGTGCTGATGACGGAGCATGAACTCCGTAGCTCCTGTCGTCGGTATGAATTTTCCCCTAATTTTGGCATCAGGTAACCATTTACCACTGGGTCAGCTGGAAGAAGCAATCATACCATGAAAGATCTCACAGTCACAGATAACTGAGAGCAGTGTGATTTGAACCCGGTATGTTGGCTTTAAAAGCCAAGCTCACAACCCCTTGGCCACACATTGCCCATACGCTAGAGAGTAAGTGTATGGTATTCAGTTTTATAACACTGTCCTTTCATGAGAGGCTAGATTGTAGTATATAAATGAGGCTAGATGTTTACACTTAGAATGTAGTTCTCTCATGAGAGGCTAGATTGTAGTATATAAATGAGGCTAGTTTTGTACATTTCAGAATGTAGTTCTCTCATGACAGGCTAGATTGTATATAAATGAGTCTAGTTTTGTACACTTAGAATGTAGTTCTCTCATGGGAGACTAGATTGTAATGTGTATATGAGACTAGTTTTGTACACTTCAGAATGTAGTTCTCTCATGGGAGACTAGATTGTAGTTTTATGTTGTTCTTAAATACCAGACCGTAAACTTGAGAATCTTGTTTGTAACATGAGGTTGTATGTTTAATCTTGTAATATTTATAGCAAACTATTTGTTCAGAGTATAGTTTGTGTATAAGGTTTTTATAGCAAACTATTTGTTCAGAGTGTAGTTTGTGTACAAGGTTTTTATAGCAAACCATTTGCTCACATTTGTTCAGAGTGTATTTTGTGTAAAAGATTATTATAACAAACTATTTGTTCACATTTGTTTAGAGTGTAGTTTATGTACAAGGTATTTTATAGCAAACTATTTGTTCACATTTGTTCAGAGTGTAATTTGTGTACAAGGCTTATATAGCAAACTATTTGTTCACATTTGTTCAAAGTGTAATTTGTGTACAAGGCTTGTATAGCAAACTATTTATACACAGTGTAATTTGTGTACAAGGCTTGTATAGCAAACTATTTGTTCAGAATGTAATTTGTGTACAATGCTTGTATAGCAAACTATTTGTTCAGAGTGTAATTTGTGTACAATGCTTGTGTAGCAAATTACATGCAGCAGAGCGATGATGACTATAGCACGACACACTTTTAGTTTGATGGCGGCACTGATATCTCGACAGTTGCAGACTTTCACTTATAGCCTCCAAAACTTAGAGCTTGCTTTTTCAACCCTGCTGTTGTTCAATCCTGTTGTTGACCTCGATATTCATTTATTTACTGAGGGTACAGCCTAGGTAGGTGAAGCTTCTGACTGCCTGGAGACGTTGGTTTTGTTAAAGACGCTGCACACTGGATGTGTGAGACCAGTCCTAGAATATCGCATAGCAGCGTGAGCAACTGCAGTCACATCAAACTTTAACAACATAGAGTCCAAATAGAATCATAACAGGAAACACGAGAACTGCATTCATAATAGAACTACAATTGCGAATCTGGAAGCAATAGCAGACAGACAGGACCCAACAATAAGGGTAGAAATTCAGAAAACTGATAAACTACCTATTGTACCATAGAATAAATGGGCTTGGAAGGGAAAGACAGTAACGACAAAGTGGAGAACAGATTACATGCATGGCACATCATAAATAAAACCCATCCACACTACACACATGGAGAAAATAGGATTAGCCAGAGCTTGTGGAAAAAGTGTCACCAGGCAGAAACAGGAAGAGGCATAACTGTAAAATACATAGAGAAACAATGCCCAAGCAACAACACATGTATATTCAGATGGATCCACAGTACATGCAACAGAGAATTGGGGGGTGGGGGGGGGGGGATATTAATGAGTCAAATATCCCCTCACAAAGAAAACTATCAGTGGCAACAGAAACATTTGTAAGTAACTACAAACCAGAGAGAGAGGCCTTGAAAACTGTAGCAGAAGTTCTAGTGACATGAAAACACGGATAGACAAGTGGTAATTTTCACAGATGAGCTGTCACTGCTTGCGTACTGGGGACCCAAAATTTGCTTACCTAAAAGAACTAAGAGTAATACTTTATAAACAATACAAGCGACTCAAGATACACTGGATTCCATCGCATTGCAACATCCTTGGCAATGAAGAGGCTGATAAAATGTCCAGGGAAGGTAGAAATCGACTTCAATCATGATATAGGTATCTTCTTCTTCTTCTTCGTTCGTTCTCAATCTCCCACTACCAAACCCTGAAAGGGCTTAAGAAGCAGAAGTAGTCCAGAGAACGGAATGCGTTGTGTCACAGTTTACAGCTTGGCTGCGATATTTGCACCTTTCGGTCCAACACTTCTGACTTCAGCAAGCATTTTTTTAGTACCGGGTTAGCATTCCCTCTTCGATCCCTTCTCCTTAGTTAGTCTGCCCTGCTGTAGCCTGTTATCCAGGATCACCATGTGGAGGTGTAGAAGGGTCTTTGCAGCTATGGTTCGCTGGCCCTGACACTAGCAGTCAGCTATGGGTCGCTGACCACTGCAGCTCATGCGCTGCTCAGCATCTTGATCCCATGATATAGGTATAACTTAAGAAGAGGCCAAGAGGTTTACCATGTGTAGATACAGGAGCAAGTGAGAAGCAGACCGCTCAAGTCAACATCTAAATGACGCATGTTAACAGTACAGCAAATGTGAGCAGGTAGTATTCTTGAGACTTAGACCACAACAGATTGAGATACCATATATTCAACAAACTCATCATTATGTAGCATGTCCTTTGTAGAACGTCGCTCCCATCACAGTCTGTCTGAAAGAAACTCGTTCCCTTGCCAAAACACCAGCTTCCGCCACAGTCATACTCAGGCACTCCTTGATACCTTGCTGCCATCGTCTTCTTGGTCTACCCCTTCCTCTTTTGCCTGACACCATACCTTCCATCACCGTCCTCTCGAGACCGCTGTGTCTCTTGATGTGACCAAAGTATTTGCATTTTCTAGCCAAAATGGAATTGATAAACCAGGAGAACTGGTTCAACAAACTAAGGATAGGAAATACATATGAATGTGTCTGTGAAACAGATAAAATGGCTGCTGAACATCTGCTGAAAAGGTGTCCAATATACAAGGAACAAAGAAAACACATGTAGCCATCACCGATACCATTCCTGGACAAGTTGTATGGAGATACCAATAGTTGCTTCAGGCTGACCACATTCTTAGTAAGTTGGCATGTGAAAGTGTATGATGAAGAAGATATGTACCCCTTTACAACTGGGTAAACAAGAGAATGTTGCTACTTGGGAATGAACATTGTACTTTCTTTCAAGGTTATGTATAGGTAATTGTTTAGTTTATATATGATAGTTTTTTGTATAGAGTTTTCTGGTTTAATCATTTGTTGTTCTTGTTTTTTGTTTTAAACGGGTTTAATTGAGATTAACATATGTAAATGTCTTGACTGATTTGCGAATTGCTAACTATAAGAAAGGTCCTTTGATTTGTTTAATTACAATTCTTACATTAGTATTTTGGCTAAAGTCAGCTTGAGTTGTAAATGTGTGAGACTTGATCCTGTTCTAGTTTATTATGAATGTTGATATCAAGATAGCAATGTTGTTGCTGCCACTTGTACATACATTACCTTTGGGTTTTTAATGAAGGACAATAGCAAGTGAATAAACTATAGCAATGTGACAATTTGGATCACTATATTATCTTATACAGCATTGACATCGTCTGGACACACTCAATAGGTGATCAGTGTCTCTCAGCAAATTCTGGACACACTCAATAGGTGATCAGTGTCTCTCAGCAAATTCTGGACACACTCAATAGGTGATCAGTGTCTCTCAGCAAATTCTGGACACACTCAATAAGTGATCAGTGTCTCAGCACATTAAGAAAGGTATGGGTATTAACGGCTGATTTGAGCTCGTTCGGTGTACACACTTTTGCTGCGTCCTCTCAGACATCCGTCTCTGTTTGAGTCACTTATTGTGTCAAACTCGTGTAATCTTTGGCTACTGATTTCATTGGTTGCAGTGTCATCGCCCAGCAGGCGATCGTTGCTTGGTTTTAATATGACGCACATCATCATCATGTAGCATGTTCTTTATAGAACGTCGCTCCCATCACAGTCTGTCTGAAAGAAACTCGTTCCCTTGCCAAAACTCCAGCCTCCGCCACAGGCATTCCTGGATATCTTGGTGCCATGGTCTTCTTGGTCTACCCCTTCCTCTTGGTCTACCCATATATCCATATTTAATGTAACCCACAGAAAAAACAACTTACATATTATATAATGCCAGATTCGTCATGAATGTGACATCAAGCATGACCAGCACAGTATAGAGTGTGTTCGTGACAACCGTCACACGGAAACTACTTATCTGCACTCAGGTAACATAATAACAGAAAATAAAGTGAAGCAATGGGCAGCTTGGAGTTCAAACACCAGACATGCACATGACGGAAGCTCATTTGTCACAAGAGTGAGATGCTAAGGTGCTAGATCAGCGGATCTCATAAAAGGGGTCACAACTGGACTAAGTCTTTCGTCATTCAACGCTTGCGACTATGGAATATCGGCCTAGTTCGATCCCGCCCAATTGATAGACTCAATTACATCTTAACTTTCCTATCATCAAGCATAGACCGTATATACCTTAAATGCTTGTTTCGCAGGTAGACGAACAGTGGTAGTTTTATTTAACGAATGTGACAAGGAAGCCCATTTAAAAAAAAATATTTTTAAAACTGGCAATACAACTTTTTTTTTCAGTTGCTGGGGTAGTCGAGGGGTTTTTCAGTCTGAGAACTACAGGCCGGTTCGCCACTGCTGTCGCCACGTCGTGTGCTGGCTATGTTTGTTTATTTCATTAAAAAAATTTAAAAAAACATATGCTATACCGGGATTCCAACCGCTGCCCGAAGGTAATATGTGGTGGAAACTACGGGGCAGCGAGTTATGAACAAAGAATGTTTGTTCGTGACAACAATCACAAAACAAATATTTATCTGCACTCTTTAACAACAGAAAAGAAAGTGAAGTGATGGGCAACCAAGAATTCTAACACTGGACCTCCAGATGACAGAAGCGCCTTGCCACAAAACATAGATAAGTTAAAGTTCTAGACCGGGATCAAGTTGTTGAGTAGCGCATGAGCTGCAGCGGTCAGCGACCCATAACTGCCTGCTAGGATCAGGGCCAGTGAACCAGAGCTGCGATCCTTCAACACCTCCACGCGGTGATTCAGTATAACAGGCTGCAGCAGGGTAGACTGGCTAAGGAGAAGGGATCAAAGAGGGAAAGCTAACCCAGTACTCAAAAGTCGGATGTGTTGGACCGAAAGGTGCAAACATCGCAGTCAAACTGTAAATTACAACGCATACCGTTCTCTGAACTACATTCTGCTACTTAAACCCTTTTCAGGGGGGGGGGGGGGAGCAGTTGTCTCAAGGTAAGGTGTACCGTCGCCTCGGGTGCTGTAGGTCGCGGGTTCAAATCACGGCAGAGACCGGGATATTTTCACGTGGATCATCCAGTAAATATTTCCCCTGATCTCTGAGTAGTGAGATCAGACACCCGTGTGCAGTGGTGCGCACGCTAAAAATACCTTAGCAGTTAGAAATCGAAAAGAGTAGGCCTAACGGTCAATGCTTTGGCAAAATTCAAGTTAAAGATCTACTCAAATTATTCGAATGATATTTGTCCCACAGAGAATATGTTGCAAAAAAGGGGGACTGGGTGGTTATATCATCAGGTCTTGGTTATGTGGTTAGCGGAGCGGCATAGGTGGCGCTGGCCTGGCAGCAGATCTACCTTGCTCTAACTTACGCTATCACCTCCACCAGTTCCAAAAATAGGCGAGCGTATATTCCAGGGGTTAACAGATGCTGGGATTGACCTGGCAAGTCACCTGTGGATTTTCACCTGCCAAAAAAAATATGATACAATGGACGTCACACCTCTCCGCGACATCTAACGACATAAGTGGACTGAAGAGATAGATAGATAGATAGATAGATATATAGATAGATAGATAGATAGATAGATAGATAGATAGATAGATAGATAGATAGATAGATAGATAGATAGATAGATGGATGGATGGATGGATGGATGGATGGATGGATAGATAGATAGATAGCGGGAGATTGAGAACTAATGAAGCCAAGCCACGTGTTAGACCAGCGAAAACTGGAAGAAGCACCACCGACCGGATCTTGAATATATGAAGCGTTTGATATAGTCTGGCATGATGCTCTATAGGCAACAATGAAGATTTATAACATCAACAGTAACATTGTGAGAGTTATCAGCAATCTGTCTGTTAAGGCAACAAGCGCAGTCTCTGTGGGTGGAAAAATGGGCTAATGGTTCCGCACATCCGTCGGCGTAAGACGAGGATGTATACTCTCGCCGACACTCTTCTATATATTCCTAAAAATAATTATCTGTGATGCCCTTGAAGATTATGTTGGCACAGTAAGGATAAGGGCTAGAACAATTACCAACTTACGGTTTGTGGATGACATTGACGGACTGGCGGAGACAGAACTTGGAGAATTGATTCGAAGGCTGAATGTAACAGCACAAGGTTATGATATGAAGATAATGCAGAAACGACAAAGTTGATGACCAACAACACTGAATGAATCAACGCTGTTATCAAGCAAATGGAAAAGATCTTGAAACAGGGAACCGTTTCAAATATCTGGGCTCAACAATCAGTGATGAGGGATCAAAATCAGAGGTCCTGATCAGAATAGCACAAACAACAGCCGCGCACAGAAAGAGACGGGCGTATACGATGATCATTTCTCTGCACTTATGTTACCGGAGCTGTATGTGGAAGAGACGAGAATAGGCAGACTAGCACACTGAGAAGTTCTCGTGAGAGGTGACGAAACAGTGTGGTCTAACCATTCTAGACAACAAGATTGTCCAGCTCATGACTTTGTCCACACAGGCAGAAAGCCTGTAAGGTCATCCTGAGGTTAAAAGGTGGCTCTAGAAACAATATCATATATGTTCTTCTTCTTCTTCTGCGTTCGTTCACAATCTCTGGCTACGAAGCCCTGAACTGAGTTTTGCAAGTAGCAGGATGAAGTCCGGAGAACGGCATGCGTTGTGTCGCTAATTTACAGTTTGACTGCGATATTTGCACCTTTCGGTCCGACACATCCGTCTTCCGCAGAATCATATATGTAATAAGTGGGATAACATGCAAATAACGCGTTTTCATCGGGAATAGAAAGATATACTTATGTCGACAATAGCTGTAGTCAGGCCAGGTCAACCCGTAACCAGTGAGGTCGCTGGAGTACACATGAAGACATCCTCACAACCCCACATCCTCCCTCTCTGCCAGCGGTCGCACCCTGTGCCTCTTCTGGTAGGAGATCGGTCCATTCTTTTATGTTGTTCTACAATCTCTTTTTGGGACGGCCTCTTCGTCGTCTATCTTACGCATTCCCGTGCAAGATCGTATTAGCAGGACCATTTGATCTCGATATGTGACCATAGAGAAGGGCAGTATTCACTCGTGAACCTGACAACATATTTCCAAACATCTAACCTGGATCTGTCTTTAAAACAATTTAAGCAATACGCTCTTGTTCGTGTTGCCAGTTGTACTTTGAAAAACTTGGTAATGTCTAATGTATCCTTTCCACTGATTAATTTATCAACTTATATTAAGTGGGAGCCGCGTAGCGCAGTGGTTAGCGCGCTGGCTTCGCATCTGAGTGGCTCACATGTAGACCCAGCCTTAAATGGGACTCATATAGCAGAGCCTTTGAAATGTGAGATCGCAGTAATGCTATGGGATACGTTATATTAAGTCACCTCGAATTCTTTTCTGTTCGAGACACTGAAACCAGTTTTTTTGTTTAGTTTTTCTTCACAACTATAAATCTGAATTACCAAGAATTAATTTTACTTGATGTTTACTAGTTTTGTAGCTCTTCTTTGTATCCTTTCTAGCATGTTTATAACCACTCTACTAAACGGACTCCACACCTAAATACAGTACTTTAATTTAGGCCTCGCCAATGATTTATTTAGTTTGAGTATTACTTCCTTGCGCTTATGTGAAATGTTTATTTTTATCATACCCAGCATTGCATTCGTTTTTTCACTGCCACCTGGACTTGCTCACGCCCCTTACCTGTATGTTATAACTCCTAGGTCTCTACTTTTTTATTGTCCTAATATTGTTCTCTCCCACAGGCATCTTTACAAGACAAAATAACGGAAAGATAACCCATAAGTCCTTCCCAACAGGGAAAACTTCCTCTAACCTGAGGGCAGAATCAATGGCACTTTTCCAAGCACTGAAAATTGTCACCAAATTGTATTCCTTATTTGATCTTCCCATGTGAACGAATGTACATTTTTCTACATTAAATTCCGTCTGCCAGCTATCATACCACTTTTGAATCTAATCTAAATCTGATAATCTAAATAACGAAAACGCTTTGCTGCACCAAGAAAGAGGTGAGTTAATTCGGCCAGCAGATGCGAGGATGGGACAAACAAAAGTGTTACCACTGGCCAAGCATTTTTTTTGGTTTTAACTACAGGTTCCTTCATTTACTTATCAGTTGTTAATATCTGGTCTATATCATTCGATAGCTGCTGGAAGCAACAATAATTTACAACCCGTGCTACAAAGCTATTTATCTGAGATATTTCTGCATTAATAAGGGCCTAAATCTGACATGCTTATTTTTTAATGAATATCACACCAACAACAATGTTTCCTTCCTATATTTCCTTACAGAATAGGTCATACTATGATGAAGCTATCGACTTACACAATCGGGGCACGTATTCACGTCTGAAGAATTCGCCAGCTGTTTCTTGTGTAAGCTATAAATCGCCATGTTGAAGCAGCCTGGCGTAAATCGCATATTTCAGACAGCCGTCATCTTATGTGACTTGCCGTTGTAAATTTTTTGGTTTGCTATTTTAAGGAGATGACGTTCAACGTGACATTGTAATATTCTTCTTCATCTTCGTTTGTTCTCAATCTCCCACTATCAAGCCCTGGACAGGGCTTTGCAAGTAGCAGGATGTAGTCCGGAGAATGAATTGCGCTGTGTCGCTAGTTTACAGCTTGACTGCGATATTTGCACCTTTCGGTCAGGCACATCCGTCTTCAGCAGACATTGTAGTATTATAGTCTCACTTTTTGTGTTAGGAGTGGCCTAGGGGGTTGTGAACTTGGTTTTTACAATTTACCAGGTTCAAATCACGTCGTGTCAAGTATTACGTATAAGGCATGGCGGGAGGTTCTAGACGGTACAACCGCTACTCCCAGTTAACACAGTTGTAAATGGATACCCGACGATGGCAGGGGAAAATGCGGAACTGCTTTCGGGTGCTAACGAAGTTCGTGCTCTCTGTGGAACTTTCAGCAATGAAGAGGACTGAGAACATCTGGGTGCAATAAAGTAGGTTCTATGTTCCATTCAACATTTTAGCAAACCTCTAATACGAAATAATCCGTATCTTCTCCAACACAATTATGTAATCTATATATGCGTGGAACACGTTTAGCAGGTACATTCTACTTCTCACAATCAATCAGGGGAATACGAAGATGTAGCAGTCGATGGTATGATAGCAGCCAGAGACTCACTGCTGACAGCAGCCAGAGACACACATAGCTGTCAGTAGCAAGAGACTCACAGCTGTCAGCAGCCAGATACACATAGCTGTCAGCAGCCAGACACACATAGCTGACAGCAGCCAGACACACATAGCTGACAGCAGCCAGACACACATGGCTGACAGCAGCCAGACACACATAGCTGACAGCAGCCAGACACACATAGCTGACAGCAGCCAGAGACTCACAGCTGTCAGCAGCCAGATACACATAGCTGTCACCAGCCAGACACACATAGCTGACAGCAGCCAGACACACATAGCTGACAGCAGCCAGACACACATAGCTGACAGCAGCCAGAGACTCATAGCTGTCAGCAGCCAGACAAACATAGCTGACAGCAGCCAGAGACTCACAGCTGTCACACACATAACGGACAGCAGCCAGACACAAATAGCTGACAGCAGCCAGACACACATAGCTGTCAGCAGCCAGAGACTCACAGCTGCCAGCAGCCAGATACACATAGCTGACAGCAGCCAGAGACTCATAGCTGTCAGCAGCCAGACACACATAGCTGACAGCAGCCAGAGACTCATAGCTGACAGCAGCCAGACACACATAGCTGACAGCAGTCAGACACACATAGCTGACAGCAGCCAGACAAAAATAGCTGACAGCAGCCAGACACACATAGCTGACAGCAGCCAGACACACATAGCTGACATCAGCCAGACACACATAGCTGACAGCAGCCAGACACACATAGCTATCAGCAGCCAGAGACTCACAGCTGTCAGCAGCCAGACACACATAGCTGTCAGCAGCCAGACACACATAGCTGGCAGCAGCCAGAGACTCACAGGTGTCAGCAGCCTGAGACTCACAGCTGTCAGCAGCCAGAGACACATAGCTGTCAGCAACTTCACACACACAGCTGACAGCAGTCAGACACACATAGCTGACAGCAGCCAGAGACTCACAGCTGACAGCAGCCAGACACACATAGCTGACAGCAGCCAGAGACTCACAACTGACAGCAGCCAGACACACATAGCTGACAAAAGCCAGAGACTAACAGCTGTCAGCAGCCAGACAGACATAGCTGACAGCAGCCAGAGACTCATAGCGGTCAGCAGCCAGACACACATAGCTGACAGCAGCCAGAGACTCACAGCTGTCCCACACATAGCTGACAGCAGCCAGACACAAATATCTGACAGCAGCCAGAAACACATAGCTGTCAGCAGCCAGAGACTCACAGCTGACAGCAGCCAGAGACTCACAGCTGCAAGCAGCCAGATACACATAGCTGTCAGCAGCCAGACACACACAGCTAACAGCAGCCAGACACACATAGCTGACAGCAGCCAGAGACTCACAGCTGGCAGCAGCCAAACACACATAGCTGACAGCAGCCAGAGACTCACAGCTGTCACACACATAGCTGACAGCAGCCAGACACAAATAGCTGACAGCACCCAGAGACTCACAGCTGACAGCAGCCAGAGACTCACAGCTGCCAGCAGCCAGATACACATAGCTGTCAGCAGCCAGACACACATAGCTAACAGCAGCCAGACACACATAGCTGTCAGCAGCCAGACTCACAACTGACAGCAGCCAGACACACATAGCTGACATCAGCCAGACACACATAGCTGGCAGCAGCCAGAGACACATAGCTGACAGCAGCCAGACACACATAGCTGTCAGCAGCCAGACACACATAGCTGACAGCAGCCAGACACACATAGCTGACAGCAGCCAGACACACATGGCTGACAGAAACCAGACACACATAGCTGACAGCAGCAAGACACACATAGCTGACAGCAGCCAGACCCAAATAGCTGACAGCAGCCAGACACACATAGCTGACATCAGCCAGACACACATAGCTGACAGCAGCCAGACACACACATAGCTGACAGCAGCCAGACCCAAATAGCTGACAGCAGCCAGACACACATAGCTGACATCAGCCAGACACACATAGCTGACAGCAGCCAGACACACACATAGCTGACAGAAGCCAGAGACTCATAGCTGTAACAAGCCAGAGACACATAGCTTATATCGACTTATTTCGGTGTCATTTGAACACGCCTCGTATTTCGGTCACATGAAAAAAGACACACTGGTCAGGAGAGCTAACAGTGGAAGACACGGTACCCTGAAATGTCAACCCAGAAGAAAATTATAGCAAGCCAATAATGAGTCTGAAGATGTCTTTGTACGACGCGGGTCGACTCGCCGCAAACCAGGACGTGTGCAATGTTGCCGTGGCGGAGACTACGTTTTGGGAGGAATGTCAGAGTCATTGAACTATGTGCTGATCCTCTTGAACAATAAGCCGGTTTGTCCCACCAACTGTCTGTGTCACCCTCAAGTGGGTACTTGCTGATAAACATAGTCCACTTCATCACTGATAGCTGGAGCTTTGTTACGGAGAAACTCATCACATACATCGAGGGTCTCAAACTCAAGCCAGCTCGAGGATCGCACGAGACAAGTTTAATGGCTCGTGGGACGCACAAAATTCAAGCATGTTTTCTTCCTTCTCCATAATCTAGAAGGTCATTCAGGCACCCAAGTCTCGCTGTTGTACGATGTTTGTTGTCAATGTTCGATGAGGCATTTCGTTGCTGGACAAATGAATTGTTTCAGCTTCAGAAATGTTTCCCTTTTCACGTGTCAGCGATATTATTGAGTCTCACACTGCATCCTATTGTATTGTATTTGGTGACTAACATAATACTCAACGCTGCTATTGTTTCAAATTCAGAAATGTTTCCATTTTCACGTGTCAGCCATATCATGAAGTGTCACACTGCATCATATTGTATTGGTGACTAACATAATACTCAAATCTGCTACTGTTTGAAGACAAATTCAAATCTATGTCACATTACATATTCTCCCATTTAATTCAGGAAAATATATTTTGATTGCTCCAGTGCTTATTTTAAACATTTTTTAAAAACAATTATAAGTTTGCCTTTCTTGGCCAGTGTATCTATCTGTTTGTAATGTGGACGTATTGGCCAGTGTGACTATCTGTTTGTAATGTGGACGCATTGGCCAGTGCATTTGTGTATCTGTTTGTAATGTGGACGCATTGGCCAGTGTGTCTATTTTTTTGTAATGTGAACGTATTGGCCAGTGCACTTGTGTATCTGTTTGTAATGTGGACGCATTGGCCAGTGCATTTGTGTATCTGTTTGTAATGTGGACGCATTGGCCAGTGTGTCTATTTTTTTGTAATGTGGACGTATTGGCCAGTGCACTTGTGTATCTGTTTGTAATGTGGACGCATTGGCCAGTGCATTTGTGTATCTGTTTGTAATGTGGACGCATTGGCCAGTGTATGGGTGTATCTGTTTGTAATGTGGATGCATTGGGGTATCTGGTTTGTAATGTGTTTCCCATTCGGTACAGTAGCAGTTTGTTTTTTTCAAACATTTTTTTCCAGCTATAACATGAAGTTTGATAATAAAATCAATTCGAAGCTGTGGTAGTACTGAAGGTCAAAATTTAGTAACAAACAGGTACGACTCGGGTATAGCACTGATACCTACATTGATATTCACAAGACCTTCGTCACGGACAAAAAAACTATAAATACTTATTTCCCGTGTCCAAGCCCCACTTTATAGAGCAGGCATCCAGTATTCAGCGACATGGATCGCCTTGTTATTTGCCTCTGGCATGTTACACATATTGCATGTTACACATATTGCATGTTTCCTAGAGATTGGGACAGATCATCATGTGGTCTAGGTACTGTATTGTGCCACGGTCACATGTGTCATCATCTGTGCATTCCCATCTCTTGATGTTCCTCTTGCACCGCCATACACCAGTTCGGAGTCTGTTTAGCGACTTCCATGTTGTGTTTGGTAGATGATATCTGGGGGTAGGTTCCTCTCGAAGTTCCATGTCTGGGGCCTGCCTCAATTCGTGCCATCTCTCGATACGGCGGCTTTCAGGGCTTGTCTATATATAATTATAAATGAAAACATCTAACGAACCACAACAGCAACAGGTAACGTAGAGATCACTCAAAAACTAGAATGATCTAGGTTTATGACACCCGCAAGCTATAGGTGGTCATTCATTTAACTAGGAGAAGGAAAACTAAGCTTAAACCACCTGCTGGCTTGCAGGTAGTCTTAGTGACAGCCAGAGCCTAGGTAGATTTAACCCATACAATAAGACTTGCAGGAAGCTGACAGTCTGAGCTGAAGGGCACAGAAGAATTCGTGGTGACTTAATACAGGTTTATAAGATGATCAGAGGAATGGATAAATTAGACTATAACAAGTTTTTTTTTAAAAGCCACCCACAAAACACACAGCTACAAGTTGACTAAAGAGAGGTCCAGATTAGATATTAGGAAATATTTTTTTAGTCAGAGAGTGGTGAATGCTTGGAATACATTGCCAGGGAAGGTAGTGGAGGCAGGGACAGTTAATGTATTTAAGAATAAATTAGATGCACATAGCTTTTAGAGCAAGGTGATGTAAATGAAACCGGTTGTATACAGACTTTGCAGGGTCTTCTAAACCAGTATAAAGACGTTAAGTTAAGAGAAGAGCTTTTGTTGAAAACCCTCCAGTAATGACATGTATTACCCTTATAAGTTTGATGACTGTCAAGTAGCTACAAGTTAGATAAAAGAGAAGCAGTATAAACTCTCAAGTACGTGGTTAAAAGTAACTAAAGAAAGTTATACAAGGGACTAGCAATCTAAATCCATTGTTATTAAAGCTGCAGCAGCAAATCTGTGGTGCAGAAATTCCTGTCGAGAGAACACCTGTAGTGGTGATCTGTGCTTCACTTGAATCAAAAAGGTGAACCATCATCATCATTACATCTGGTGGTTTGTCTCAGTTTTCTCTCATCACCATGTAATCACTCTGCACCTCTCGGGGAGTCAGCAGATTTGGAGAATAAATTTTACTGTTCTTACGACAGGGACATTAGCCTGTGTATCTGATCTTTATTTTGTTGAACATGAGTACGAGTCTGGAGTATAACTATGTTGAACAGATGTCGTGGCAAGTCTGCAGCAAGACTGTTAAATGTGGCATTTTGCAAGCAAACTGTAACTCAGGCTTGGAAAAAAACAAGTGAACAAAGAACGAGATGCGGATTTGTGAAAAGTGCTCAGTTTATAGTTTCTAATGTCATTCCACTGAAGACAGTTGTCCAAGTATAATATCAATCCATCATCATCATCATATTTGAAGACACTTGTTTAAGTATAAAGGCATTCCACAATTATATCTGAAGACACTTGTCCCAGTATAACTTCATTCCACTGAAGACACTTGTTCAAGTATAATGTCATTCCACTGAAGACACTTGTCCAAGTATAACGTTATTCCACTGAAGACACTTGTCCAAGTATAACGTCATTCCACTGAAGACACTTGTCCAAGTATAATGTCAATCTACTATCATATTTGAAGACACTTGTTTAAGTATAAAGTCATTCCACAATTATATCTGAAGATACTTGTCCTAGTATAATGTCATTCCACTGAAGACACTTGTCCAAGTATAACGTCATTCTGCTGAAGACACTTGTTCAAGTATAATGTTATTCCACTGAAGACACTTGTTCAAGTATAACGTCATTCCACTGAAGACACTTGTTCAAGTATAACATTATTCCACTGAAGACACTTGTTCAAGTATAACATTATTCCACTGGAGACACTTGTTCAAGTATATTGTTATTCCACTGAAGACACTTGTCCAAGTATAACGTTATTCCACTGAAGACACTTGTCCAAGTATAACGTCATTCCACTGAAGACAATTGTTCAAGTATAACGTTATTCCACTGAAGACACTTGTTCAAGTATAACGTTATTCCACTGAAGACACTTGTCCAAGTAAGTATAACGTTATTCCACTGAAGACACTTGTCCAAGTATAACGTTATT
Source organism: Ariolimax columbianus (assembly GCA_036924085.1). Taxonomy (NCBI): domain Eukaryota; kingdom Metazoa; phylum Mollusca; class Gastropoda; order Stylommatophora; family Arionidae; genus Ariolimax; species Ariolimax columbianus. The sequence continues at coordinate 31,523,994 of JAVGWX010000004.1, read as the reverse complement.
CCACTGAAGACACTTGTCCAAGTATAACGTTATTCCACTGAAGACACTTGTCCAAGTATAACGTCATTCCACTGAAGACACTTGTTCAAGTATAGTGTCATTCCATCATCCTATTTGAAGACACTTGTCGAATGTCAACATAACAAATCCATGTTACTTGTTCTTTTATTGTAAATGTGGCATTTCTGTGCAACATTTATCAATGGATTGATAAAATATTGATATAAAGGAAGAACAATTGAAACTTTTAAAGACATGTTGGTATCTCGACCTGAATGGAGAACAAAGAATAGGAACCTACCAGGATTCTTGTAAGAGGTAACTAAGGAGGGTTGAGCAACCTACTGAAACTGTACGTCACTAGAAAAATAAAACACACCTGGACATCCCAAGGGAGAAGAGGAGCAGCTACATAAAAGCATATTTCATGAATTCTATGTAACATACATACAAGTATAGGTCAGTAAGTAGGTCACAAACTGATATCAGAAAGCTGAAAAATGTAGTTGGTGGTTTCTTCTTCTGTGTTCATACTGAAAAGGACATTGTGTCGTAGTTTACAGCGAGGCTGCAAAATCTGTGCCTTTCAACCCGACAGATTTCAGCTGGCTTTTTTTTCAAATACTGGTTTGCCTTCCCACTGTGACCCCTATTCTCTTAGCCAGACTACACTAGTGCAGCCTGCTTCCAGGGTTGCTGCCGCTTGGAGGTGAAATAGGGTCTTGGTCACCTGTTGTTTACTTACCCTGACGCAAACTACAAGTCGCTGGCTGCTATAAGTTTATTCACTGCTCACTGCTACATATTCTAAAGGTGTCAGAAACAACCAGCCTTGTGATTACTGTAGGTATCAGACACTATGTGTCACATGTGCTCAGAGAATGCACAATCAGTGTGCTGTGGTGCATTTTTTGGAGGGGCAAAAGAACTTTCTCTAAAGGATATTCACAAGGAAATGCTTACTGTTTACGGTGAGAAGTGTTTGTCGCGCAAAGAGGCACATAACTTGGTCAATCAATTTTCTCAATGATGGTAAAATTACTGATGATGTCCAGCCTGGTCATCCTGTTTTCATTGCAACAGAAGCATTAGTGCAACGGGTGGGTGAGATGATTCGAGCTTGGCTGAGTAATAATAGAAAGTGCAGCAACTGCAATGGGGTCTTGGCATGGTTTAGTCTACAGCATAATGCATGACTGATTGAAATTCATAAAGTGTGCTCATGGTGGGTACCCAGACGACTGACTGATGGGCACAAAATGAACTGAATGGGTCTATTCTTGCAGCGATGGGATAAGCGTATCAATGTTGATGGAAATTATGTTGAGAAATAAGGGACAATGTAGGTGCAATAATCGTTTTCAAGTTTATATCTCATTTAGTTTTTCTTTAAATGCCCATTTGTGACTAATTTAGTGACTTGCCCTTATATTTCAAACATTTTCTTTTTCAGAATGATTATTTCCCTCAACAAACAACTTCATACATATATTTTTTGTGTGTGTTTATGTGTGTGCATATTTTATTTTTTATTCCAGTTCATTTCTATTACAGACAAAAAAAAATCTAAATGAACAGACAAGTATTAAATAGAAATAATCTGACATACAAGATCTTGGCGCTGTACATAAGAGTCACAACCAGACATATCCATTCTATGTAGAAAAAAAGAGCATACATTCAAATAGCAACTGCAATGAAGTTATTCCACAATTTTACAAGCTCTGTGGTTAACCAGAAGATTTCTATGACTGAGAAATAAAGACTGCTTGTCTCATCAGTCATAGCACAATGAGCAGGTCAAATTTTTATGTCACACCAGACAGAAACTATGCTTAACTGAGGTTTGAACACATATGTCCAGACTAGGAACCCAGAATTCTGACCATTCGACCACACACTTCTCCCACAAATTTTATGCTTGATTGTAAATGGTAATCATGTAACTTACTTCAACTAAAAAAGTTACTCCCCACCAATTTTCCGAACGAGAAGATAAAAAGCAAACCTTTTCAGTTGACCTTTTCCTGCACCTCATGTCTAAAGTTGTTCTACAGTCCTGTTGCTGTCTACATAATATCTTGACTAAACTTCAAGCACTGTCCTGATTTATAATGAACTGGTAAGTTCCTCACATATTATAGCTTCTTTTTTTCTACTCCTTTTGGCTCTATTCAAAGCCTACGGCAACCAATGCAGCTGGCCCCTAACAGGAAGTCTGTGCCAAAGCATTTGGATGCACCCTTGCAGTGGTGGATTCTGTAGCAACTCATTTTGCATGATGAGGTTGCTACCCATGCACACCCTTCTGCAGTCACCTTATATAGCATACATGGAAAGTTACTTGTGTTTCCCCTCCTTTACAGACTATATACACATTGGTTTAAGCCATGTCCTAATAGACTATGGGAATAATAATAAAGATGTTAACAAAGTTAAACAATTCCAGTTCATCTTAAGTGGTAGCTGTGTGGCACTCTTAAAAACTACACAAGTACAAAATGAAAGAGCAGTGCACAGACTATACAATACACATGAGATTTTCAGCTTTTGTCTTCAGATTCTATTGGACATTAAAGAAGATTACACATCCCACGACATCTCAAGATAATTATGGACAGGTAAGATGCGATCCTACAAAAATGTACATAAGCATACCTCAGATCTCCAGGAACTAGTAGGATATGGACCTATGGAAACACAGGTCTGCACACCTTAGACTTGCAGAGTCAGGTAAGATTTGCACCAATGCAAACACAGGTCTGCACACCTCAGAATTGCAGAGTCAGGTAAGATTTGGACCAATGGAAACACAGATCTGCACACCTCAGACTTTTAGAGACGGGTAAGATTGGGACCAAAATGGAAACAACAGTTCTGCACATTTCAAACTTGGAGAAAAGGGTATAATCAGATCTGTCCTGAATTTCCCTGTGGCAGAACTAATACCCAACTGAAGCTAGATTTATTCTGTATAATATAACTAATGAAATATTTTGTTTTGTTTCTTGAACTCCACAAGTGTGTACAACTTAAATCTGGTGTAGGTTTCATGTCACAATCATATATCAATAAATAAGTCTTGCACACACAATATGCAAATTAAACAGTTATTTGTAAATGGACACATCTTTCAATAAGCAAAGGCTATTAAAAAATTAAACAAAAATGTAAACACACATTTTCAATAACGAAATATCCAGTATCTGTTTGCATTGACACTCCCAACCCTGTAATGTGCAGTCTAATTTGTCAGAAATGTTAAAGTCTCCTTGAGACTGGAAGTACCTAAGCAGGACAGGTTAACAGTGATCTTTCAAGCACTGATAGAACTACTTTAAAGGCTGTGCCGTGTTTCTTGACAAACACAGAATAACAGAGGTGTAGCAGACTTTAGCTAGCCACATCATACATGCAGTGAAAAACAGTCAAGCAGGCTCAAATCAGAAAGAATAAATATTTACTAGTTCATCCAAGTAACATTATTTCATTTACGTAAATATTTCCAGCACACCATCCGGTCACAGAGATATTTTGTCATATATACACACAAATATGAAAGTTTCTCAGATATAACAAACCCCCATACAGACACAGGAATAATCTAGCATTTCAAACACATGGGTATTTAGTACAGATAAAACAAATGCAACAGTGGTACATAAACAGATGCTACAAAAAGTTACATAATCACATACAGAGCCTTATATACAAAACATTACAACCCCTTTCCTATACATGGGTGAATTAACTCGTTTATGGGTATGGGTAAACCATTGCTCCTTTCATCATCAGTGCTATCAGTATGCTGTAGCTCGCTGTGGTTGAGAGGTAAGGCACTTGCCCCTCGAAGTAATGAAAGGAAATGGTGAACGATCGAATCCTACAAGTTTCAAACGACCCCTGGTCTCAAGTGAGGTAGGACTAGTGTGCCTGCACCCTGAGTTACCTCCAATCATCTTGACTTATGTCTTGCCACTGGTCCAAACCAGCTCAGGACCAGAGAGTAAGGTTGATGACCAGCACAGTTTCTTTCTCACTTTAATCCAAATACAGCACAAGCTACATCATCAAGACAAAACCTGATGATGATGTCACCATCATCGCTTGCGATGGGCAACTACCTCTTTCCAGTATGCTTGGACAATCTATGAAGGCGTTTTACAATCTGTGAAAGCTCTTTATGATCTATGAAGATGATTTACAATCTGTCAAAGCTGTTTACAATCTGAGAAGGCTATTTACAAACTGTGAAGGCTCTTCACTACTGACACACAATATTGTGCCACATTAATCTATACAGGCATGTGTTCTTACAATCAGAACTGAAACCACAAATTTATAGAAGTAAAACTTTACCAAAAAATATGTGTCTGTGATTTACTTTAATCGAATTTGCCAGAACAGCTGTCAGCAAAAAAAAGGCATCACTGCTCTCTCTCTCTCTCTCTCTTATAATGTGTCAGATCTTAGCTCTCACAAACACTGCAAGACTGTTTTGTGGACATTTATAAGCCAAAAAAAAGTGTAGCCAAATGAACCAACTTTAAACAATAAGGAAATAGCTAGTTTCACCAGCAATCAAAGACAACATTAACTGTTTTTATTTTTCCTTCAAATAATACTAGGTTAAAAAAAAAAAAAAAAAATTTTCAATATTCAGAACTGTAAATAAATAAATGTATAATATATTCAATTTGTTACTGTTATTATATGTTACTGTGTTTATATGTAGGTTTGAATTGTCTATAACCCTTTACAGCTCCATTTGACTGACACTGATGTCGCAGCAAACATGATTTTGACAGACTCAATCTAAATTGCCATCTAACACCAATGTTTAGTTTAGAGCAAACGTTTACATATTTAGACTGACCTAAAGATGACCGAATATCAAGTGCATGTGCAGCTTTCATTTCATGTACAGCTATTTCCATTAAAGTAGTGAATTTTTTTCAGTTGTGATTTTGGTGTAATGAAATTTTCACTCCAAGGCCTGAAAAATCATCTATTATTTTATCAGACCAACGATACCACATCAGGATTACACAAGGATATTCAACACGAGTCTGATCTTGACTTTGATTAGGGCACAGAAGAAATGAACTGGGCTAATGCTAGCAAGGAATTAAAGCAGCAATACACATAAATGCGGGAGTAACAAAAAAATAATTTTACTGATTATTTTGCGCTTCACATTTAGTTGATTGGGTATTGATCCAGCAGCTTGTGGGCTCCTGTCCTTTGGCACAATACCATATAGTAGTATCTGCAAGTGTTTGTGAGCTGTTGTTTAGTTGTGTACAAGTGTTTCACTTGTCTTGAACTCAGAAGAAAAAGCTTTCCTAACACTGGCAAGTGCAGCATATTAAAAAAGTTGGTGCTAAACAGTTTTATAAGGATGTGTGCATAGCCTCTGGAATATGTTTTTGTTGAATTCTATTAAAGCTTCATACTAATATATATTTTTATTACGAATACTTCATTTCATAGATAATTTTATTATATGTCTTTAGATAGTAATTTTAGCTCAATATTATTAACATTAATTTATTTTATTTTAAAAAAATATAAAAATATTTAACATACAGAGTTGTGCCAAGCAAGATACAAATCAGCAAAGTTAATGTGGAGTTAAGTTCCTCCAACAATTTACCGGTGATCCTATATAAATATATATTAATTTGCCATATTGACTGATGTCGATAAGCATGGCTCATCACAACCTTCTAGATCTAATGTCTTTGATCAATTTCACTGTTAACTTTCTTCCTAGCCATGATGCTGAACTAACTATCCAGTAGTATCTGCTCTCTTCATCCGTGTATAATATTTCTCCTTGCCAAGAAGAGACCAAGTGACAATATTCAGACTGAACAGGTCACTGCAGTGGAAAACCATCTATTAAACAAATTGATATTTTTCCAAAGTCTGCCGGCTCCCCGAGATGAGCTGAATGAGAACATGGTCCTACCCAACCAAATTGCAGGATAAACTGTATGGCGACAAGAGAAATAGATGTGATTATTTGAAAGTGAATGACCAAGAAGATTCATTTATGGAATATATATATATTCTGTTTGGTGATGTTATATCTCTCATTGATCTCTTTGCTTGATTTAGGCTCATTTGCAGTGTAGCAGTTCTGTGCCTGACATTTTCACTGATACCAAGTCACACCATCTCTTTGATGCCAATATGCAGTCAGTTTGTTTATACAGATTCATTGGCAATTTTAACATCAAGTTAGTTCACAGATGTAAAAATACAAAGAATTTTGACCAAATCTATTGTGTAGAAGAGATGGTGGCCAAGCATTTGGGATACTTGCTAACCACAGAGGTCACTGGTTCAAATCCCAGCAAAGTCTAGGCATTTACTAATACAGGTAAAATTAAAAAAACTAGTTTGCATGGGCAAGCAACTGTCTTCTTCTGCCCTACAAATCCTCCTAGCAGACTTCAATTGGACAGGAACAACGATAGAATGGCAAAACATTTTACCGCTTTGTGTACCACAATGCCTCTGCACAAGTAGTCCTGAGGGGAAAAAATAACCCCAGCCTAGCTCTGTTGTACATTGCCACCATTTTCAATTCTGTAGTAACCAAGGGGACAGTTCAATTAGACTGACAACATGCCTAGACAATTGCCTGGTGAAACTTGTCATTGTCAACTTCTGTAAGAAGTATACAATGAATTTCTTTTTCTTTTTCTGTTTTGCCTTTCAGTGTCAGGTTGTGAAATGATCTCTAGAGCAAGCCCAACTGTGTGCCTCATGCACAGTGGCATACACCAACTCAGATATTTTTGTAAACCACCTTTTTCAATATCTGCATTTGACCTTGAATCTGTTGTGTCTAAATAACATTGCTTGTTGGGGGATGCTGTGTGATGGTAGTCTTGTTACGTGGCCAAACCATTTGACAAACATAATGACACATACACTAATATATCAACGGTCCAAATTGACAGATAATTTTATACTCCAGCTCAAAACAGAGAAATGCAGGGGAACACCCACAAGATGTTAAAATCACAACAGACAAATAGATACCCCAACAAGCAAACAAAACTAGCTTGAAAAACTTGGAATATCAGCAGAGAACTTCCTACTCCATGGATAAGATACACTTTACAATCAATTGGGACCTCACAATTCCCCTGCTTCACCACATAAGTATTGTCTAATAAATATGTCCAAATGAAGCTGTCTTGAACCATTCTTCATATCATCCATCTTTTTGTCTGACCTCACCAGGCATACAATAAACAAAACACATGCATACTAAGGAAGTCATTCCCCATAGACATTGTCCATCACTCTGGATTTGTGATCCGCGCCACGACTACCAATGCAAGAGAAAAAATAATTCACAAAAAGCGAACATACATTAAATGGATGTGTATAAAGATCATATATGTATATATATAAAGCACGTACCACATTAGCACACACATGTGAACAGTTCTCCTTTGTCACTAGTTTATGTCAGAAAATATGATCATAACAAATGGTGAAGAGACTTGTATTTCTCACTACAATGACACAAATGCCAAGCTATAAGGAAAGAAAACACCAACATAACACCTGCAAATGATCTCTCAGCTGTGCAACTTTTACAAACACATTTAAATGTTTCATGCCACAAGTGCAGACTGGCAGAGACTTAAAGAAACAAGCCGAGGTGATCACTGCTCAATTCTAACTCAATGAAAAGTTTGAGTAATGCACATATTTTTAGTTCTGTGCACATAAAATATGCAGCACACCATTCACTTTACCAAAAACTATTACTCTCAGATTTAGAAACTCTTCTTTTACCCCTGTTAGAGTGCAGAGCTACTTTTGTACCTGCAATAAAGTGTGCAGACAAACAGATGATTGGCCTGTTGTGTTTTTGAATGATGGAGGTGAGGCATCCTCTTTGGCCCCCATGTCGGCCACTATTGGTAGGAATTTTATAACATTTAGACCTTTTTTGTCCTAACAGCAAGTAACAACTTGCTCTTTTCGACTGTCAAGTGTTCTTTTATGTATACAGCATGTAAACGGGACCTCTGAGAATTTATCATCAATCTCCAATAGAACTATGCGAGGATCTCAACTCACTTTAGTCCAATGGGCACTTGAAAGACGATCACATTATCTCTAAAATATGATGATATATAATCCCTTTAGTTGTGAGCTGGTGGCTCTTGACAGACGATGCCTCTCAGACAAAACCACATGCCCTCCCAAATTGTTGTGGTGATGTGTAGTGTGTGTTATGCATCATGAGGCGTAGTGAGAGTAGCCGGTTATGCAGATCGGCCAGCCCTAAAGCATAAAGTCAGGAGGTGCTCGAATGATTCCTCTTGATCATTTCAGAATCTGCAATTTGGTTCACATATTGAGTCTATACTATTCAGATGTTTTAGGTGACTCGCTGATTTAGCCATTTCATTCTATAGCGCTTTCTCAGGATCTCCTCGCAGGTCATTAGTATGCTACTTAGTAGTAGCTGTGGTAGCATTGTCCTGCTTCTAGCAAGCTAATCAGCCTTCTCATTTCCTGGTATCCACCACTTCCACTCCGTAAGAGGTGGACAGTTGATCAACTAATCTGTAGATGTTGCAACATCTGGTGACAATCTGTTTTCCAGGGTATGAAGCACAGATTTTGAGTCAGAGAAAGTCACAATTTCCTCAGATTGTATAGTAAAGCTTTCAAAATCTGAGATTATTCGGCAAAAAAGTTTTTTCTATTGCTATTATTTCTGTTTCATAGTTGGAACAGGTCTCTCCGCAAGGGTTGTAAATACAGGGGTGATTTTCTTGATGCAGTTTATAGTATTTAATTACAGCGCCATATCCAGCATTGGTGGTAGCCCTGGTGGCAGATCAATCGGTGTATAATCTATAAGCTATAGTATTACTCTCAGATCCCCAAACCCATTATCTTCATACAGAAAGTGAATCATCTCAGCCCGTTCTACAATCAGATTTGACTATAATTAGTATATCTGATCACTTATATATAAAATAATCCACCCTGCACTTTGACATAATAATACTCACATCCAGCAACACAAAACACTGTAAACGAAAGACAAAATTAGACACAGGGTAAATTATGAAACAAAGCTAGGTTTTTCTACTGTAACTGTGCTCAGACCACCAAGAAAGAACATAATATTTTTGTTTTCAAGCTTTCAAAACATTGACAGATATTAGAGAACATGATTTACAATGTCATATAGATAATAGAAGTTTTATACAGTCATAAAAATTGATGCCATACTCACACGAGAAAGCTTGATTCTCAATGTCATGTTCTATTTTCACAGAGCAGTCTCAATACTTTATACATCCTTAATAAAACTTCACATGGCCTTTTTCTAATCTGTCATCACATTGTTAGAAGTTAAAACACAGCAATGTGATAACGTCATCATATATCACATTACAGAAGCATCTATGGCAACACTGTCATCTGAGGTCACATTATTAGAAACTTGCATCATGTAACAAACTCAGGTGTCATCTTACCTCAGATGTCTACACAGTGCTTGATGTCATATCACAACTTATGTCACATTGTTAGAAACATGCAACCATGTAATTAAACCAATTTGGTGTTACGTCACCTCAATTGTCTACACAGTGCTTGATGTGATATCACAACGGATATCACGCTTTTAGAAACTTGAACCGTGTAACTAGCTCAATCAGGTGCCATGTCACCTCAGACTTCTACACAGCACTAGATGTCATATTACTAGACAATAGCACAGTGACCAATGTTCTCTCCAAGCTGTGTGCTAGAGCATATATTCAAAGCCCCCCCCCCCCCTCCCATTTTTGTTATGTGCAGCAGACAGACGCTTAATTAAATCATTCTTATATCTTAGATAAATCATTCTTATGCACTTAATTAAAAGTCTGATAATCTTAACTGTTTGTGGATCTGGTCGGCCTAGATTGTCATATTTTTAAACAATACTTTTAAAATTCAATTGTAAGAATAAGACGAACATAACAATTTTGTTAGTTTATTCTTTAACAAATACAGAACGGTGTTGGTGCTGTGCATCTGTAGCAATCACCCATGCACATGCACTCTCACACACTAAAGCCCAGAAATTGCAATAAGTTTGAGATTTCAAAAAATCTAGATTATAAAATTATCTTAATTTTTGGCATCCAGCTTTTTGGACTGCTACTGTATAGATTTAGACTTATTAATAGATGATGAGGCTGGAAAAAACCCGATTTCTTGAATATTTGCGTTCCACTTTTATGGTAAAAGAGATCTAAATTATTTTTATCCTGTGAGAATTCTTGCACACAGATTTGGTCATTGGAAATGTTATCTCATGGCTGAACATTTTGTAAACACGCCATCATTTCTTAGAGGGAACATTGGCAGTGACAACAATCCTATGACTCAGGACATGTGCTTACCGCTAATAAACCACATGACATAATCCATCGTGTACATCCTTATGTTTTGTGTTGAGTAAAATTGTACATCAGTATATTTCTATTCCCATTTGCCCTTCATTGAGACATTTCTAAACATAACTACTCCTTTCACAACTGAGACTACCATTTTGTGTGATATGCTAAACACCTTTTATCTGATGAATTCATTTCTCTTTTAGCGGGTGTCCTCTCACTGTAAATGCAACAAATGCAGTACTTATCACTTTGAGAAAGTGCAAATACTATCCTGTATACTGGGCGTACGATCTTTTAAATACACCTTATAAAGAAATCAGAATTGAACATTTACATGAAAAAATTAACAGTGACATAAGGATGCATCTGTTACTTGCAGCATCCACCTTCAGACTGTTGTGCTCCCTGTTCATTATTGAGTCGTACACCCTGTTGTCTTTGCTGTGGTGTTCCAGTTGTTTCACTTTTGGGCAGTTTCTTGGCTGGTAAAATAATTTTAAAATGTACACATGACATATTAATAATAACAACAAATAAAAGACAGATGTACATCTGACTATTCCCTAGCTTTTATTAACCTTAGTCACACTCCACTAAAATTTTTACTATGGTTGTTAACTTTAAGAGCCTTTAACGTTTTTATTTGTCGGTCTATAAATATGATGAAGCATGGACGATTACCAAAACTTCTAGACAAAGAATCGAATCCTTCGAGTCAAAATGTTACAGAAAGATCCTCAGAATACCCTGGACAGAGAAAAGAACAAATGTAGACATTCGGCAAGAGTTGAGCATAGAGGAGAACTGGTTTATCAATTCCATTTTGGCTAGAAAATGCAAATACTTTGGTCACATCAAGAGACACAACGGTCTTGAGAGGACGGTGATGGAAGGTATGGTGCCAGGCAAAAGAGGAAGGGGTAGACCAAGAAGACGATGGCTCCAAGATATCCAGGAGTGCCTGAGTATGACAGTGGCGGAAGCTGGAGTTTTGGCAAGGGAACGAGTTTCTTTCAGACAGACTGTGATGGGAGCGACGTTCTACAAAGGACATGCTACATGATGATGATAAATATGATTTATTTAATATTTAATATTTTTAAACTTGGTATTATTGTTTTTGTTGTGTGTGTTAGTTTCTAAGATACAAAAACACGAAGGTGAAAATGTTGAAAAACAACACAAACACGAAGACTGACCTATTTTTTGGGTGTGCGATTTGTCTAGTAAATGCATGAAATTGCTTCAAAGCACTGATATTGTTCTTAACAAGATCGACATATCTATTAGTTTCACTACAAACATATTTATTACATCTACATAAACAAACTATACAGATCTACCTCAGAAAAATGCATTGCAACAACTAAACTTCATCCCCCTCAATAATGGAATAATCTTCAAATCGAGTGAAAAGATAATATATTATTTCAAAAGAAAGAAGTGATGTCTATTTACATTCATATACGCATATTCAGCTGTTTCCATAGCATTAAACCAGATGTTTATAGCAGCTTGCTGTGCATCCCGTATGGAAATATATTTGTTTATCATGCTTATCCGGAAACCAAGCGCATGGTATAGGCCAATGGTGACAGAAAATAATAAAAAAGTTAAAAATGCATATCTACATACAAGGTCTGTTTAAAAAGTTCCTAAACTGCCGAGTGATGACTTTCTTTGGTAACCCAACATTTCCCAGGTTTTGTGGGACATGAAAGTAGCATGTAACACAGCAATCGGACGGCCCTCATAACAAACTTTTCCCGACTTTTCAGTCGGACAATCCTTTCACTATCAAAGGATCATGGGTCTTAAAACAGTCATCCTACTGATTTCAATCAACATTGAAGAACTCTCAACACAAGATCCAGACCATTAGGTTGATCTATCCAAACCTTCTGGAAACAAGCAATGTGGAATGATACATTGAAGGAAAATGACAAGCCAATCCACGTGACCAATTATAGGAAACATATCTGACTTGGTGCCCAGAACACGAAAAATAAGTATGTCCCAAGTTTATCTGTTGTGATTATTTATCATTCTGCAGTTAGTTGTTTTAGGTGCATAGATTGTGTTTTTGCATTTCTTGAGATGTTTGAATTTCATGAGTAGCAAATTAGCATCAAGTCTTGTTTCAAACTTGGAAAGATATTTGTGGATGGTCAGCAGTCAACAGATGACGACTTGCATTTGGAACCAATCACCCACGACATGTGACCTCGTTCATGTTGCCCTAATTCATGAGACGGTGTTTCCGATTGACAATTTGAGAAATAGCAGAAAAATGCAACATCTCCTTAGAATCCTATCATGACATTCTATTAAGAAAAACATCAAGAAAGAAAAAGGCCTACATTATGGAGAAACAACTCTGGGTTCCTCCATCATGACAATGCACCAGTCCACACATTACTGCTTGTTCCTCCATCATGACAATGCACCAGTCCACACATTACTTCTCGTTCCTCCATCATGACAATGCACCAGTCCACACATTACTGCTTGTTCCTCCATCATGACAATGCACCAGTCCACACATTACTGCTTGTTCCTCCATCATGACAATGCACCAGTCCACACATTACTGCTTGTTCCTACATCATGACAATGCACCAGTCCACACATTACTGCTTGTTCCTCCATCATGACAATGCACCAGTCCACACATTACTGCTTGTTCCTCCATCATGACAATACACCAGCCAACACATTACTTCTCGTTCCTTCATCATGACAATGCACCAGCCAACACATTGCTTGTCATCCTGAAATTTTTTGAAAAACTGAAGACAAGTGTTTCCCCAGTCACCCTACTAACCTGACTTGGTCACAGTATGCTTTTTTTTTCTATTTCCCAATCTGAAATCCAGCTTGAAATGATGATTTCAGACATTGAGGGCAATTTGCTTACAGACCTACATGTTGCCCCAAAATATGCTTGCCAGAAGTAGAAATGGCATTGGGGGTGATAAATTATTAGTGGAAAGTATTTAGAAGACGACATGGCTGACTATGTTCCAGATAATAAAATGTACATACAAACAGATGGAACATTTCGAACAGACCTCACAAGTACAGTAACAGATATATTAATTGGAATTTGTTAATCTCGAGCTATCATTCAGTAATGTTGTTTAATGCCCAGAATGAGTTAAATTACTATTTTGTGCTTCCTGAAAAGGGCGTTAAGTGGTGGGTTGTAGCAGCTTTTCTCATATCCGAAAGTGCAGATGAAGATTGACCGCGGTCCACGAGGCGGTTGTGATATGCATCACTTCATCTGCATGATGCTCACTATTACGGCGATCATACCAATCCCCACCTCGTCAGCCAGGCTGCCTTGAAAACATCATGCTTCCAGGAAACACAACATGGAAGAGAGATAATGGTCTTGGTCAGTATATTAGTATATTGTGCCTGACTCTGACGCGGCGTCCTGGTCAGTACGCTGTGCCTGACCTGAATAGTGTCTCAGTTTTCCATCATCCAGGATTAATCCACCAATATTTGAGTTCCATGATTGTTCTTGTAACCTGCACGACTACAGCTGAAAAGCAACGGAAACAATGTAAATTGCACTACGAAAGTCGGCACATAGCAACGGCTGTTCTAATCCTATATAATCAAACCGGCTATGTAGAAATCGCCTGAAAATACTGCTCATTGGATTGAAGAGAGTCCGACTTGCACCTAGTCCGATTTAATAACAATGGCGATTTTGAAAATTGCTTTAGATCTTTGGAAATGATTTCTTTTGTTTTTCACTTGGATTTGAAGATTCGCCTGATCGATTTTCAAGTGTCAAGTGGTGTTTAACGTGCATATTGTGTACATGGGATCTTCGAGTTTCTTTTGTCAATCTCCATTATGACTAGCCGCTGGTTCAGCCTCCCCTGGGATCTGGGAACGTTTGAAACCTCACTGTTTTGCACTTTCGTTTCTTGAGGCAAGCACCTTTACCTCTCAGCTATAGTGAGAAGAAAAACCTCAGTATATAAAAATCATACACAGAATACAAACTTCCTGTAATGGGACTAAATGTAGGTGACCATAAGCTTCACGGTGCGAAAAGCCCAATCCCCAGCATTTTATCATCTAAGCACTTTCACAGTGTTCTCTTGCCTATTAATAATAATAATAAAGTTCCCTTTGGCATCTGAGGCATTTGCGTCAGTCGGAAACATCCTGGGTGGAGGAGGAGGTTGCTATTTGCTGGAGCCACACTGTTCGGGGACGGCCTCTTCTGCGCCTCCAGCTGGTCAGGGGAAGACATTTGGAGCTGAGGAACGACTTGCATAGTATCTTGTGGGCAGGGTTTACTGGTCCAGCCATACAACATGACCGAACAAAGAAACTTGGTGTCGGTCAAATGTTTCTGTAATTGGGTGGAGGCCTGTTTCAGAAGACACCTGCAAATTGCGAATGTAGTCATGCCATCGGATGCCCAGGATACGCCGATGGTTGTGCATGTGAAAGGCTTCCAGTCTCGACATGTAATGTTTCAGCAATATCCAGGTTTCAGAGCCGTAAAGCAGGACTGGTGGATGCCTATTTTCGTCCCAATGGAGATCTTGCCATTACTCCACACATGTCAGAGGTTGTGCATAGCAGACACAGCCAGTCCGATCAGCCTTGACATATCGGGACCGCTGCACCATCGCTGCTACCCAGATAGATGAATTCGTTGGTGCCCTCCTCAGTGTGACCTTGAGTTTCAATACCCTGGGGTGCTGTGTCGGAAATGGGAAATGAGGTTCTGAACTTTGGTCTTTGCCCAGGATTTAGACAGGCCTAGGGAGGGTATTTTCCTGTCTAACATTTCCAGGAAGCGATGCAGCGCAGATCTGTCTGTACCGAACAGGACAATGTCGTCCGCGTAAACGAGATCAGTGAAGATTGACTGATCAGTAGAAGAAATGGTGACATGCAAAAGAAATGAAAGCCATATAGTCCTGCTTACAGATGCCTTGGCCGCAGTCACAGCACTAAAAAGCCAGAAAAATACTGAACTTAATGATTTAAGAGCAGTACTATGTCAACTATGCCAGCAGTCCGCACCAAAAAGAGTAGTGATACAGTGGGTTCCATCCCACTGTAACATCCAAGGCAATGAGGAGGCAGACAGACTGGCAAAAGAAGGTGCAAGACTACCACAACCAGATTCTAGTGTGACATACGAAGAGTCAAAAGGGCTTATTAGAGCTAGATACATGACCAAATGGGAAACAGAACATACTGGCTACACAAAAAACAATGCCAATTACCAGTTGAACAGAAGAGAGCAGGTCGTGGTCTTCAGACTTCACACTGGCCACAATAGACTGAGGTACCACCTATTCAATAAATTGAAGATAGGTGGCACTGACGAATGCTCGTGCGGTACTGGGAAAATGACCGCTGAACATCTGCTGCAAAACTGCCCGACATACGAGGATCAGAGAAAGCAGATGTGGCCATCACCAGTGGCAACACTAGACAAGCTCTATGGCAGTGTTGACAGCCTCAGGATGACCGCTGCTTTTTTCGAAAAAATAACGGTTGACGTCTGACAGCGTACAAAGAAGAAGAAGAAGAAGACTGATCAATACCTACACCCTCCTGGTGCTCATTGAGGTGGTCAAAAAGTCATACAAAATAATGTGTCATTCTATTTTTTGCTAATATTTTAATTTTTTGGTTAAATAACTCAAATTTCTTTCAACATAAGCTGTTACAAACATATAGACACAATAAACCTTACCTATTGCAAGGAATATATCATTGACATTCATAGCAGTTTTCGCTGAAGTCTCCATAAACAATAGACTGTTTTCCTCTGCATATGCCTGTGCCTCGTCAAACTCTACCATTCTTTTGTTGGCCAAATCTGCTTTGTTGCCAGCTAGTGCTATCACAATATTTGGACTTGCTTGACGTTGGAGTTCCTTCACCCATGTTTTTGCTCTTCCAAATGTGTCCTAGATGGAAGTAAAGAATTGATAATTATTATTTGAGGATTACACAGGCTGTCAAAGCCTCCAAAATGTGGGTATGTAGAAGACTGGGTAGTATTTCTTAGAAAGAGAAGAAAACAAATGTGGAGGTATTGAAAATAGTATAGGTTGAAAACAGAATTAATGACCAAAATCAAGTTCAGACAGTTTACTCAACGTCTTTATACTGGTTTAAAAGACTCTGCAGAGTCTGTATACATCCAGTTTCATTTACATTTCCTTAAAAAGCTATGCGCATCCAATCTATTCTTAAATGCATTAATTGTCCCTGCATCCACTACTTCCTGTTGCAATGCATTCCAAGTATTCACCACGCTCTGACTAAAAAAATATTTCCTAATATATAATCTCGCTAAAATATTTTTGCCATATAACAAGACACCTCCATGTTGAAGACCATACTAGAGGGTAGGGGGGAAGGCAGTCATTCAAGAGGCATACATTATATGTGAGTGGATAACATCAGGAGACAGACTGGAAAAAGCCTGTCGGATTTCATAATTATATCAATAGATAGAGTACACCGAAGGTCTATTGCAGTCAACTTTCAATGTAGAGATGACACTTAAACTAAACACAGGCTATCTTTTCATACTCCTAATGGATGATGTTATCAAAGTCTAAAAGGAAAGGACAAAAAAGTATGCAGTGGATGTACTGGAATGATGAAACCAACATATCTGTCAGAGCTGACATTTGCAGATGATGCTGGCCTGATCACAAAGCTGGAAGCACATCTCCAGACCAACTTGCAAGTCTGGAAAGACGTGTTGGAGAGGAATGTCCATTAACAGCTCCAAAGTAAAACCTAAGGTGGTCGCAAGAGAGAAAAAGAAACCTGATAGTCCTAGGAAGATAGCAGATAGAACAGTCTGGCAATCTCTCTGGCAAATCTCTACTTCTCAGTGTAGAAGAGGAGTGACTAAGTAAAGCAAGTAAGGATTACACAGGTGAACAGCTAAGTGGTACACAATGTGGAAAGAATAGGACCGCTGTAACCTTAGAAACATGTAGTAAATAATGATTAAAGAAATTGCCACTGCAATTGCTCGGAAACAGGCTTCTGTAAAGATGTGAAAAAGCGAAATCATCATCATCTGGTTATACTACCACTTCTACTTTTCTTATTTGATTCATTCAGAAGTCACAAGTTACACAAAACTGATCCCAGTTCTAAACTGCTTACATAGTATTTTATGGCATCATCATGTGTTCCAATCCTGTGCATGTCTGGTCATATTGCTACCTGAGTACACATAAAGTTTATTAACCTTTACTAAAACCTTCGTCGATTCAAAGCATAAAAGTTTTACGAACAAAGTCGCTTCAAAGCATCGGCCATTTTATTCATAGATAACCAAACCGGCCTACCGTAGAAATTGGCGAATATACTGCTCATTTGATTGTAGTGAGTTCACATTCTACTTTGTCCAGTATATAAACAATGGCAATTTTAAAATTTGTTTTAGACTTTTGGAAATGATTTATTGTTTTTCACTTGGATTTAAAGATTCGCCCATTATTGAGAATGGGGAAGTTAAGTTTTCTAACAAATTTTTCTGAGGTAGATCTGTTTAGTTTGTTTATGTAAATATAATAATTACGTTTATAGTGGAAACTGACAGATATAGCCATCTAGTAAACATTGATAATTGGTTTTTTGTGAATTTTTTTTTTTTTAATGCAAGGGACGCCAAAAGCGTGTGGGTCTATATGTTTGTGCTGTTTTTCAACACTATCACCTTCATCTTCTTGTATCTCAGAAGCTAACACACACACAGAAAAAACAATAACACCAACAAGTTCTTTATTAATTTATGTCTCTACACACAAAAAAATCATATCACTAGACCAACAAATACAAAAGTTACAGGCTCTCAAAGTCAACAACCATAGTTAAATGTGGCGTTCTGAAAAAAATGTGGTTGCAAGGAAAATTGCGTCAATTTTTTATGTAGTTTGGTAAAGGTTAACAAAATCCTTCACAAGTACACATAAAGTTTATTAACAATGCCTAGCTGAAAATAATAATTACCAATAAAAGCTACCTTTTCAAGAACATGCAACATTCACTACACCTATTTTGAGTAAATGTTCACACACACACACACAAAACATGTGTCACACTCTAAGGTTCTGGCTTCCCTTATGTGATCTACTTACTGAATTTGTGATGTCATAAACAACTATGGCTGCCTGGGCACCTCTGTAGTACATGGGCGCCAAACTGTGGTAGCGCTCTTGTCCTGCTGTGTCCCAAATCTCAAACTTGACTGTTGTATCATCCAAACAGACAGTCTGTGTCAGGAAAGCAGCTGAAAAGTATAACAATAAGCTCAGATATGCTTAAATGTTATCTGGGGGTTGGTGTAGTATAGTGGTTAGTAGCACTGCTCACAAATCTAACTTGGATGTGTTCAGATTCATGAACCAGCAAGGTTGTAACTATATGTGAAGTTACCCCATCTTAAAATGAACGTTGAAGTACAATGCAATGGGTCATAAGTTACAAAAGACAGTACAACTCACGCTAGCTTAGGGAACCATATACAGTTTATATTTTTAAACTACAAATAAACAATTCTCAAAAAAGGTTGTGCTTTTCAATGGCATGACACGTCACTTTCAACTGCATATGTTGCCACATCATTTTTAAAGTTGCAGGCTGTTAAGCAAGATAAAAACAGCGCCTCTTATTATGACTATATTTTAGCAGTAATTTGTACACTAACTTTATAACTTTCACTTCTCTTAAACAATGTGCTGTCAAGTTAAGCTTTCTTTTGTTACCAGCCTAAACACAAGAATTCTAGCCCAGCTGCCTCAAACCAATGACTAAAAGGGACAACAGATGACAATGTACTAAAGAGAACATGTGCTTGAAAAAAAAAGGTTACCATAAAAATATGGTAAAACTGTTAGTAAATGATGTACATTTTGACTGTAATAAATGCTTAGATCTGCAACATGCTCACAAAATTCCTGATACAAAAACTAATCATGTGAATAGTTTTTTCTTCTTATTGGACCAAATATGTACAGCAACAATTGTACACAGCAGTTACCTTTAAAAAAAAAAGTGGACTACATCATTAGATAATACAGATCAACTTTACTGTAAACCTATAATCAACCTACTCTAGCACACCATTAATAACTACTGGCAGTGAAGAAGCTGTGCTCACCTCCAATTGTGCTTTCCTGGTACTCGTGGAACTGTCCCTTGACAAAGCGCAAAACAAGACTGGACTTGCCCACAGCCGATTCCCCAAGCAGTACCAACTTAAACTGACATATCTTGCCCTGAGAAGCCCCATTGGGACGCTGCTGACCTCCTCTAGCCGCCATTCCCACGTTGCTTGTGTTTTCTAAAGATAAAGATATTTTTTATTGAAGGGCTAGGTATTTGTATACAGTTAGATTCTGCTCTGTTTTGTACACAACTGGATATTGCTCTCTGTTTTGTTCACAGCCAGGTGCTGCTCTATGTTTTGTTCACAGCTAGGTGCTGCTCTATGTTTTGTTCACAGCTAGGTGCTGCTCTATGTTTTGTTCACAGCTAGGTGCTGCTCTATGTTTTGTTCACAGCTAGGTGCTGCTCTATGTTTTGTTCACAGCTAGGTGCTGCTCTATGTTTTGTTCACAGCTAGATACTGCTGCTTTATGTTTTGTACACAGCTAGGTGCTGCTCTATGTTTTGTTCACAGCTAGGTGCTGCTCTATGTTTTGTTCACAGCTAGGTGCTGCTCTATGTTTTGTTCACAGCTAGGTGCTGCTCTATGTTTTGTTCACAGCTAGGTGCTGCTCTATGTTTTGTTCACAGATAGGTGCTGCTCTATGTTTTGTTCACAGCTAGGTGCTGCTCTATGTTTTGTTCACAGCTAGGTGCTGCTCTATGTTTTGTTCACAGCTAGATTCTGTTCTATGTTTTGTTCACAGCCAGATACTGCTCTATGTTTTGTTCACAGCTAGGTGCTGCTCTATGTTTTGTTCACAGCTAGATTCTGCTCTGTTTTTAGCTAGATTCTGCTCTATGTTTTGTTCACAGCTAGATACTGCTCTATGTTTTGTTCACAGCTAGATACTGCTCTATGTTTTGTTCACAGCTAGATACTGCTGTTTTGCATTTGTGAATAAACACAGACTGTGAACTTGTTTTGTTCCATGGAGGTCTGTGCACATGCACACTTAAAGGTCGTGTATCTTTATAATGAAGGGTCATACACTTGAACAGATGAAACACATCTACCTTTTGATTATTAACATTACCAGTACCCATAAGGGAGGAGATGAATGGGAATGCTATAGACTACCTGGGAGAGGAGCATTGTGGAGGCAAAAGAATACATGGTATAAGAACATTATCGAATGTATAGCACCAGTTGCCACCATGTCACTAATGCCATATCAATGACAATACAACCTAACAAATTTCAAACCTACTTAATAGATCAGATGTCATCTGCACTCACAAAAATGTATGCAAATGGTCTGTAAAATGATGTTTCCTGTCTTGGTAGTAAACTGTATAAACGCTAGCGGGAATACTTCTTGAATGTTTCTTTCCCAATTACATTACTCCATATCTCTTACTCAATAACCTTAAACCGTTCCTTCCCAAGTTCCATTCCAACAAAGTTTCATTCTTTAAATGCCCACGGTATTGTATGCGTTTAATTTGTTAACTCTTGGAGTATTTCTGTTAATTCTTCTCAATTTATCCAGAACTTTTTTTATTTGTTAGCTTCGATCTAAAAAAAAAAAACGTGCTTCACATTTCAAGGGACCTGTGTATATCTTGTTCATTCTTCTTCTTTTGTTGTCTCACTCCCTAGTGGATTGTAGCCAAGTGCCAATATGTACTTGTCTTTCACCTTTCTCGTGGTCCAAATAACATTTTCCCTCCATTTTATTGCAGGTCTTTCCACATATTCTTCTGTCTACCTCTCGCTCTTCTTCCTGATGTTCTCCTGTTGAAGGTTGCAAGAACAATGTGGTCTGGTTGCATTCTTACAATGTGGTCAAACTAATTCATTCTCTGTTGCTTGATGTACTGTAGGCAGGGAATTGTTCCAACCTTCTCCTGAATACTCATATTCGTGATTTTATCTCTTCTGATGTTAGTGACCTTTCGTAGGCACATGAATTTTGCAGATGGCTAACTTTCATTCCTGGCCCTATTCAATGCCAATGTCTAGCACTGGATAAACAGTTTCCAGATATCTAAATTCTTGTACCTGCTTTATTTTTGTTTCATTCACATATCAAGTGTGGTGTGCTTTCTATCTACATTTATTGTCTCTGTTCTTGATGTGTTGATATTCATGTCATACTTTTTACAGTTTAAGTACAGTGAGTCAATATGACATTGTAGGTGGATTAAACATTGGTTGTCAGCAAAAAGGTAATTTGTTAGTACTTTCCTGTTCTGTATTTGCCTCCTGGGTGATTTTACTCATATAAGTGACAAAGAAGAGGAGAGAGAGAACACAACCCTGTCTGACGCCTGATTAAATGGGGAACAACTCGGATATACCTTCTGTTGTTCTTACTGCACTGTGGCTACCCTGATATAGGGCCTTCTTCTTCTTCATACGCATAAACTGTCATCATACTGCGATTTATGTTGCACTGTTTTGTTAGGCTTGTGGCCCCGTGCATCCGATTTCAACAGGCGTTTCTGTAGGGATGCCCTCCTTAGCCTTTGGCTGTCCCCAGCCTATCTGCAAGGCATCAGTTGTTTGTGGTCAGAGTTGTCTCTCTTATGGAAGTTGTCTTACAAGACTGACAAGTCTTCACTACTCGTGTCTATAGGATGCGGTAATGATATATGATATGGACTATGTACTGGTTTGAACTAGCCCGGAAGAGAGGCAGTCTAGTGTGTCTGTATCCCAGGATCGTCACGTCCTGCCAGAAACGTATCATGTGCATGTGGGCGGGGTACCTCTTTGCTCCCTTTATTTTCTCGGCACATTTTCAGTGATGGTACGCCTAGCATTCCCTGCCACCTGGGAGGTTGACACAGTAGGGCAGATGTGCAATGTCCGCTAGTCTGCATCTCTTCTGCGTCCATTGGTATGGCTGATAGCGTACAGAGGTAGAGATCAAGGCAGGAGTGCATTTAACCAGGGAACAAGCCTGGTAATGTCACGGAGATGTTGTTCGCCTAGTGTGCGGACAGATCTCATGGTCATTGGTTGAGTCTCGACAGTTCACAGTGAGGTGGCTGCTCTACTGTTTTCGACACCCCGACCAGGAACTAAGTCTTATGTTGGTGGTTTCGCACCCCATCGCCGTATAAGGTGAATATCAAACAGCTGTCCGCCCGCTTTGATCAGCGGACGGCAGAGACCTCTTTCTGCGGCTCTACCGGATAGGGCTGGGGTGCGAGCCCCAGGTCCCGAACATGTAGAAGCCTCCCATTGCAGTGGTGCTGAGATTTTGGGCGGGATTCCGGCTTACAGGGGTTCGGCCGTAATCCCTCACATGGTAGCCTCGCTATCAGCCTGGTATCACCCGTTCACTATTTGACCAGACGAATTAATTGAGGGCTTTTGTTTGTCAGATATAGGGCCTGAATGTTACTAAGGAGAAAGCCCTGTAGTCCATAATCTGCCAGGATCTCCCATATTTTACTTCTGATAATAACATAATTCCTCTATAGTTTCCATTCTTTGGCAACACAGTCTGTCGGTATTTCTTCTTTTTTTAAAAACTTCACAATAACATGTTGCTTATCAAATTACCATCCCACTACTGTTGCCATGAGGTGTCGCAGAAAAGCAGGATGCGTAGATTTTTTGTTATCACCAAGTGGCAGGCTTGTGCTGTCATTAGGTGTAACTTCTTGAGAGTGCCAGAAACAATCGATCCACCGACATTGAGGTCACCCCTCTGCTCATAGACCTGCATATGATATGCACTTGCTGCAGGCATGACATTATGCATTATGACTAAATAACCAAACCACCAGATTTTTTTTTGGGCGTCAATGTAAGCACTAACTGGGGTTACCCCCACTATCTGCATCAGCTTAGTGTTGCGGATTTTGTCACGGATTGTCTTTCCGGCTGCACTTTTAAACACAGCGCATCTCACTGCTCTGGATCTTACTCTTCTGTTATGTTAAGTTCTGATCAAGTTGGGAGAGTATACATAGCTTTCTTGTATTTGCTGATGGTGTAGAATCTGTTATTTATGACCTTATGGTCATGGATGGAGAAATACATACAAACATTTGTCCGTGGCCGGTGTTGGGAGGACAGGCAAACATTATACAATGTTCTCAAAATCTGCTGATTCCAAGAGAAAAACAATGCGACAACATGGCCTTCTCCAACCCAAATGACGGATAAACTGTATGGTAATAAGAGTAGTCTGGGACAGTCAGCCAAGTTCAAAAAGGAAATATATGAGATTATTTGAGAGCAAGCAATGAAGAAGATGGAAGATGTATTTTCTTTACTGTAGGACAAGTCTGTCTATCTAATATCAATATACTATAATACTAGCTCTCATTGGGACAAATGTGGAATTGCTGCCAATTACTTCATCCTACCCAATAATATGCTTAAGATAGGAGCAATACTTCTGAAAAGGGCAGACCACTTTTTTGCTTCTTAGCATTACAAACTCCTATTATAATTGATCAGGATTGTTTACTAGTGCTGAAAAGTAATGTTTTATGTACTTAAAATTAAAAAATGTGAACAAAGCAGATTACACAAACAAAACAAATGAAAGTGTATGGGGAGAAATAAAAGTGGGGGTGAAAAAAACCATAGTTTTTATATGATTGAAAACGTTACCGTTGGGGAACTGTTTGGCTCAAATGACCATCAGATCATTCGATGCGATCTTATAGCAGGGAAAGAAGTAAACATAAACACGTGAACATACGACTTCAAATGCAGTTGTTAAGAAGATGAAATAGGCAGCGAGCCAGATAATCTAGAATAATATTGTCAGAGGAACAGATGTTGAACAAGAGTGGGAGAGTTTTAAAACAGTTCTAGAAAATCTAAAAGAGGAATGTGTTCCATGTAGGGAGGTAAACTCCAAGTAAGTGGATAACTAGATCTGTAGTTAAATGTAGAAGAGCTAAAAATAAAGCACGGGAAAAATGTATAGAGGCAGGTAAATCACAAGCAACATATTTTAAATATTTGGAACATAGCTCATAAAGTGAATAAAACAGCAAAAATGGTTTATAAAAAAACTAGCTCAGAGGATCAAGACTGATAGTAAAAGCTTCTTCTCTTATGTTAGAAATAAACAAAGAACGAAAGACACAAAGTAGGCCCTCTCATAGACTACACGGGAAAAATAATAAGTGAGAATAGGGAGGCAGCTAATCTACTCAATCAGTACTTTAGCACAGTCTACACAAAAGAGAACTGCTCCAAGATGCCAGAGCATGTAGATATCTTTCAAATAGACACATGGATACAGCAGGATTAAGATCAATCGGTATTATAAAAATTTGTTGTTTTTTTTTAAATTGGAGGTGTTGAAAGTGGATAAATGTCCAAGCCAAGATGGTATTCATCCAAAATTGCTGTTTGAAATTAGAGACCAACTAGCAAAACCATTGGGTATAGTATGTTCTTAATCACTTGCAAAAAGGATTGTTCCACAGGATTGGAAAAATGCAGGCATGATACCCTTATTCTTCTTCTTCTTCTTCTTCGTACGCAGTCAGACAGTAACCATTATTTTTTCGAAAAAAGCGGCGGTCATCCTGAGGCTCTCGCCACTGCCATAGAGCTTGTCTTGCAGTTCCACTGGTAATGGCCACATCTGCTCTCTCTGATCCTCGTATGTCGGGCAGTTCTGCAGCAGATGTTCAGCGGTCATTTTACCAGTACCGCACGGGCATTCGTCGGTACACCCTATCTTCAATTTGTTGAATAGGTGGTACCTCAGTCTGTTGTGGCCAGTGCGAAGTCTGAAGACAACGACCTGCTCTCTTCGGTTCAACTGGTAATAGGCATCGTTTTTGGTGTAACCAGTATGTTTGGTTTCCCATTTGGTCATGTATCTGGCTTTGATAAGCCGTTTTGACTCTTCGTACGTCATACTGGTATCTGTTTGTGGTAGTCTTGCACCTTCTTTTGCCAGTCTGTCTGCCTCCTCGTTGCCTTGGATGTTGCAGTGTGACGGAACCCACTGTACCACTACCCTTTTTGGTGCGAACTGCTGGCACAGTTTGCAGAGTGCTGCTCTTAAGTCATTAAGCTCAGTGTTTTTCTGGCTTTTTAGCGCTGTGACTACGGCGAGAGCATCTGTCAGCTGGACTATATGGCTCTCATTTTCACTATGTGTCACCATTTCTTCCACTGCCGCCCTCAGTGCCTCTGCCTCCGCTCTGAAATTGCTTGTGTACTTACCAGTAGCGAATGACAGTGTTATTTTTCTGCCATTTGGTAGGTTCAGGAATGCTCCTGCCCCTCCGTTCTGTGTAGTGTTTGTTACAGAACCGTCGGTGTATGCATGGGTCCAGTCCATGCTTGGGTAGCTTTTCGTTATGAAGCTTATGGTAGTATCTCTCCTTTCTTTTTCAGTCTGGCAGTTTTTGTTTGCAATACCTGGTATATTTTCTACCACCTCTGGAAATATATCCTGCCTCCAGGTAGGTTTTCGTACAGTAGTGATGGGTTTTGGTGTTGTTAGTGCGTTTATGGGATCTTCGTGCATCTTTGCTTTGGCTATTTCTGCAAAGTTTCTCCGCTTTAGTTTCCCATTTCCCAAATTGTTTAGTCTCTGGTGCATTGGATGGTCAGTCAGTCTTCGGAGTTTCTCTGACTGCAGCTGGGCTCTGCAGTCTCTTCTATCGGTCATGGATTGCAGTTTTGTAATCTTTTCAAGTTCTACAATTGGCGTTGACTTCATGCCACCTGTTATAATTCTCATGGCTTGGTTTTGAAGTTTGTTGACTTTATCGAAGTTCGCCTTCGCTGCTGTTGTCCATGCCGCAATGCCATTCTCGAGAACTGGTCTCACTCTTCCAGTATACAGTTTCTTTAGTATGCCTTCGTCTGCTCCCCAGCTTGTGCCAGCAAGTTTCCTCATGATTGCCATTCTTTCTCTGGCTTTCATTCGGTTTCTCTCAATCTGACTTTTCCATGTCATGCGCCGATCAAATGTGACTCCCAGATAGGTTGGGTTGTCGTTTGGCTGCAGGATTTTGCCATTTAGACTTAATTTGGTACTTTGGGGTTTTAATGAAAGCGAGAATATTGTGCATGTGGTTTTCTCCTCGTTTATTTTGACCAGCCATGAGTTCGCCCACTCTTCCAGCGATGTTAGGGCCGTCTGCATCCGATTTCTTGCTATGGTGAGATTCTTTTCAGAGGTCCACATAGCCAGATCGTCTGCAAACATTGAGCTATGGACTCTTCTTGGTATATTCTCTGTAATATCGTTTATATATACCAGGAAGAGTGTGGGTGACAATACTCCCCCTTGGGGTACTCCCTGCTCGAGTGTCCCCTTTTTGCTCATCTGCCCTTGTACTTGGACTCTGGCCGTTCTTTGTTTGAGGTAGTGGTTGATCCACTTGTACATCTTCCCACAGACATCACTTCTTCTTAGCTTGACTCTAAGTCCATCCTTCCAGACTTTGTCAAATGCCTTTTCCAGATCCACCCAAACCGCTACTGTGTGTTTTTGTGCCTGGTAGGCATCTTCTATCTCCTGGGCTATGAGGATGACCTGGTCCTCAGTGGATCTGTGCTGTCTAAAGCCGGCTTGCTGTGGAATTAGTATTCGTTTTTCTTCCAGATGCCACATCAGTCTGGTGTTTATCATCCGTTCCATCAGCTTGCCGACATAGCTCAGTAGGCTTATGGGCCTGTATCCATTTGGATCTGTTTTGTCCTTTCCTGTTTTTGGTACTGGTACCAGTATTGCATCTTTCCATGCCTGTGGTACAATTCCCCTTTTCCAGCTTTGGTTCAGGACCGATAGCAGTTTCTTCTTCGCTGTTTGGCCCAGCCCCATCAGCATTTCGTTTGTTATCCCGTCTTTTCCGGGAGATTTCCTTTTCTTTAGTGTTCTCATAGCCTCTTCCATTTCGCGCATTGTTAGTTTGGCCATCATGTGTTCTTCAGGAGCCGTATTTATGTTTTCGTGTCCCTTTAGCTCTTCGCTAATGTCTGTATGCTTATCTGCAGGGACCTCGATGTGGTTTGCTCTGGCATAGTGATCGACAAAGGCGTTTGCGGCTTTCTTACCTGTGATCAAGTTCTCGCCCTGCTTGATAGTAATTTGTTTATTTGACGGGGTTTCGTCGTTCATGGCTCTGACTAGCTTCCATAGCTTGTTCCCATCTTTGTCCAGGTTAAGACTTTCCGTTTTATTTTTCCAGCTTTCTCTTGCTGTTTGTTTGAGAGTGTGTTTGTACTTCGCCGCGGCGGCTTTGAGGGCGATGTTTGCCTCCATGGATTTTTCTCGCTCTGCCATGTTCCTAGCATTTGTTACTGCATCTTCCACTTTCTGCAACTCATCATTCCAGTAGGGCTTATAGTTTTTCCTAGCTCCTCTTGGGATGGTTTCAGTGGCGGCTTGCATTATTGCCTTGCTTAGGCTCTCTACCATGATACCCTTATTCAAAAGGACAAAAAATCAGATCCAGCAAATTATACATCAGTGAGTTTAATGAGCATAGTCTGTAAATTGTTAGAGTCAATAATCAAAGAAAACATTGTAATGCATTTAGAAAAATTTAATCTAATTAGAAATAGTCAGTATGGGTTTACTAGAGGGAGATCATGCTTAACAAATATATTAGAATTCGTGGAGGTTACTAAAATGAAAGATAAAGGGGAAACCAGTGGATGTTATTTATCAAAGGCCTTTGATAGAGTACCTCATCAAAGATTATTTCGAAAGTTAAAATCACATGGAATAGGTGGGGAAGTTGCCAAATTGATTGAAAATTGGTCAATGAGAAGAAGGCAGAGGGTGGGCATAAATAAGGAGTACTATGAGTGGTGTGAAGTGAAAAGTAGAGTGCCACAGGGTTTGTTCTTGATGTATATAAATGATTTGAACATTGATATGGGATCCATGATTGCAAAATTCGCTGATGACACAAAACTATGCAGTAGTGTCTCATCTAAAGCAGAAGTGGATGTATTGAGGTCGGATTTAGATAAAATTCGAGAATAGTCTGTAAGCTGGCAAATGGAGTTTAATGTAGATAAATGTACAGTCATCCACATGGGTTGATCCAATATGGAACATAATTACAGAATGGGCGAGAACAATATTAGAAAGAAAGATAAGGAAAGGGACCTAGGGGTTATGATAGGTCATACAAGTAAGGTGAGTGAGCAAGCTCAGGTAGCAGTGAAAAAGGCAAATGCAATGTTATGTATGATAAAAAGAAATATTAAACATAGGAGCAAGTGATAGTCAAACTGTATTAAGCATTAGTTAGACCTAGATTGGAGTACTGTGTACAGGTATGGAGTCCTTATCATAGAGGGGATATTAACATGCTGGAAAGAATACAAAAAAGAGCGACAAAGCTGATAGTGGGATTCCAGAATTAGTTTGGAGGAAAGACTCAGAAAAACCGGACTAGTGTCTAGAAATGAGAAGAATTCGAGACGACTTAATACAGGTTTATGAGATGATCAGAGTATGATCAAGGGTATGTTTGTCCCATCAAAACAAAAGAAGTAACTTGCTATAGAAATCTGCTGCTTCTCTGCCTCAAATAAGATACTCATTCCTCTTACTACCCCAAAACCATAGAATAAGATGTAGGCAACAATCACAAACAGAACCTACCTTTTCTTGCAACTCCACACACTGGGAAAAAGTATACTATCTAATCCCGTGTGACCTGTAGAAAGATTGAAGGAAAAATAACAGTTAGGTCAGAACATGTCTGTAAGTAGAATATAAAATCCTTCATATTATCACTAATCTTGAATTCACAAATGAAACTAAACACTTGTTCCCAGACCAAAGTAAATCTGGTGTAATTAAAGTATTAAATAAAATACTTAGATAATAATTTAAAGTAAGTATTGAATACAGGATAGAATGAACAACTTATAAAACTGACATTTATATATATTTGAAGAAAAAACAGATTGATGATATTCTACTAGCACATATCACAGACATAATAAAAGAGCAGTCAATCGGCAACAGATTGATGAACTTACTTGTAAGAAATCTTTTATCTCTAAACATATCAATAGAACTGATATAAGTAGTGCCAACAGAAACTGAATTATAAAGTTGCCAGCAACTTAAATATATAAAATAATCAACCAGTTCTTCAGATGGTCAAAATGACAGTACTGAGTACAGTACATGAGTACATGTAGATAGCACTTACAAACATGGTCATGATAGAAGTGACACAAATATCAATGACTCAGACTTCTAAACTACTTACAGATGATAGTAAGATATGGCTGAGTTAGCATTTTCATTTACAAAAGTAAGAACTCACTAATATTTATTATTTAATCAATTCAAATACATGACTGCTAGTAAAAAAGTAGGTGTCTGATTCAAGTAGATCAACGATTGTATTCAATCGTGCAAAATGTGGCAATATACATTACATGTACTACACACTCAGATCTAGCTAGGTCTACTTAATATTTTCTTTAAAACAACAATTACAATGAAGTGGGCTAATGCCTAAGTAATATTTAATAATAAAAATGATTAGTAATGCCTAATATTAATAATAATGGTCAGGTAAGACACAACTTCAGAATCAAGTGACTGGTTCATTTCAATAACAACGATGGTTATCTTTTTCAATAAGTTTTAAGTTTACAAATGTTCATATAAACAATATATTGACTCAAGACTGTCAATTAAGAGTCAAAAAGTCAATGGCACCTGCTTATCAGGTGTGTACACACTAACACTTACTAACAGTAACACTAACCCTAAACTAAGTAGTTAAAGTACTCAAGTAAAGTAGTCATGAGAAACTAAGTCATTGTACACAGTTTATTAATATTAGAACTAATAATTATAATTAAAATATAAATGAGTTAATAAAAACCAGCCAGTTTTCCTTTGTGTTATTTAATAGTAATACTAATAATAATATGTAGACTACTACTACTGTCACAACTGCGTACTGTAACTGTAGGTTTAGGTTAACTACGAATCAATTTAACAACAATGAAATGAGCATGACGAACAATAGAAAATACTTTGCTCACGAATGAAGAATGTACACCAGCAAATACTACTAGATATGGACTGAGATAGATGCTTCAGCACCGAAAGTCAAACGGTATGCAGATAATGTCGTGAGGTTCTTAATTTTATCTTCAAAAGTGCTGTGTAATTTCGTAACCACAGTATTTGTAAACAGTAAAACGCGGAAGAGGCTATGAGTCAATGACTAACGTGATGTCGGCCATGTTTATGACAAAAGAGAGATATAAAAATCTTTGCGAAAGCTCTATATAGTAAAATAAGAGTAATGTTAGCTTGACTTGTGTACTTGCCAATAATTCCAAAGAAAATGTTAAATATATCGCATTAATTTATCTTCACGGGAGGAAAATGAATGGCAGCCAATAATATAGAAACACCCTCTCTGATGTTCAACTAATTTATTCACCAAAGCGGATACCACAGCGCGCCAGAACATAGGTCGATGTAAATAAATATATTAACAATCTTAACTAATGATTCAAATTTAATTTTAAACACAGCAACATTGTAAGGAGTATAAACGTGGGCGTATGTTTTATCGCTGAGACATTGGTATTGGGTATATATATTAAGCGCAGTAATTTGTTTAAGAGGATCCAATTATTAAACATGTATGACGTCATATTTTGTGGGTTGTGGCAAAAACATGAGACAGTTTCAGTTCTCTGTTTCAATATTACATCCTTAAGTTCTATGTTAATATGATATGTTGTAAAACAATGAGACAATTTCGATTCTCTGTCAAGTTAATGTTACATCGTGACGTTGTCTGTGTATGTAATGTGTAACAAATCCCCGATGTAATCAAACTGCATTCTCAGTTACCTCCAGTCGTCTCGACTTATGTTGTCACTGGTTCAAGCTAGTTCGAAACCAGAGAGTGAGGTTGATGACCAGCGTAGTTCTTTCTCGCTATAATCAAAATACAATGATAGTTACTTCACCAAGACAAACTCGTCTGATGATGTCACCATCATCGCTTGCAATGGGCAACTAACTTTAACTTTAAACAAACTGCAATGTTCCATCCTTATGTTCCATATAGATGTTTAAAATGTTAAGTGTGGTAACACATTAAGAGAGCTTCGAATCTCAGTCCCTGCTGTAACATTACATCCTATATGCGTGTGTATGTGATGTGTGGCTCTGTTCCTAATAATCGACTTCACTGCCATGCACATATGGGTGCTCAGTCTCGCTTAAAAAATGCGAAGCGGTGGATACAGAAGGTTCCTGTAGCAGGTTGATTGCGCACACCCCTGCTCCGTCATCTAGTGCGCCACAATCTGCTCGACCCTCGTTTTATTTCAAAGCTCCGCGGTCTGTGAATTGCCAATTCATCCATTGTGGAATCAGCATACAACGAGTTTCATTGAAAGACCTCAAAATATTATCCATATCCAATTTTCCCATAATAGGTGCATGTGAAGCCAAGATGTTAGCTCTTTCGTTGCCTGGAACCCCAGCATGGCCAGGTCAGTAGATCTGCACACCATCCCCTG
This sequence comes from Ariolimax columbianus, assembly GCA_036924085.1. Taxonomy (NCBI): domain Eukaryota; kingdom Metazoa; phylum Mollusca; class Gastropoda; order Stylommatophora; family Arionidae; genus Ariolimax; species Ariolimax columbianus. Next base: position 31,491,840 of record JAVGWX010000004.1, on the reverse strand, counting down.
GAGGTTTGAGACAATTATAACTGTTATACATTCACAACTTAACCAGCCCCTCTGTGTCTTCCAAAGTAAGGACTGGGAGTCTGATACGATGACTGCCCTTGTTAAATCGGTCTCAGATAGCCGCCCATCCCTGTTAGCTGAGAAAACTGTCTCCATCTCCATTCTCATACTGAAAGTTCTCTCTTCACCTGTGTATGTGATGTGTGGTAAACAATTGAGACAGTCTCAATTCTCAGTCAAATGTTAATTGGAATCGCTCCAAAACCGTAAGCAGCAACAAGAAAGAGAAAATCAAAACCGTGTTACATACAACCGTAGGCCAGGTGACGGACGACCAAGGCGGCAGCAGACATGATAGCCAGAACTTAAGTCACAAAGTAAAAAAGTCTCGAAAGACAGAATTAAAGGTGTAAGAAACAGATCAGAGCTCTCCTAAAAAAACTATAGTACAAGCACCCCAACAGAGTATAGTTTACCCTACAGGATCTAAATGATGGAATCAGGAAATTTAAGGAGAAAAAAGCACAAGGGGCAGATGGTATCACATATGAACTCCTCAAACACCTCGACCCCATAGACAAAAGGTTCCTTCTTGGAGTTTTTAACCAGAGCTGGCACGAGGGTATTGTCTGGATGGAGGCTCACATCAAACCTACTCCTAAACCAGGAAAAGACAAACAGATCCTAAGAACTACAGCTGTGTGAGAAACTGATGGAAAGACTGATAAACAAAAGACTCACGTATCTTGAGACCAACTCGAAAGACACACCTGGTATCTTGAGACCAACTCGCAACTCATTCCAACTCAAACTGAGTACAGGTAGCACAGAGGACCAATTAAAATATCTAACACAGGACATATAAAACACATTCCAAGGGAATTCTTGGAATGCATTGTCGCATGATGTAGTGGAAACTGAGTCAGTTAATGCATTAACAAAAATAGATTGGATGATCACAGTATTTTCGGTATCCGTGGAGTCAAAAAAAATTGTTGTATACAGACTCTGTAGAGCCTTCTAAAATAGTATAATGAAGTTAAGTTAAGAAGAAAAAAAAGATTTAGCCATCTTTTTTTTATCTCTGCCGTTTGGAGAGAAGGCTTGATGCTGAAAATCCTCCAAGTGCGAGTTACAAACATATTTTTATGGATAGAATGTTACCTTTTCCAAAGATTTGTCAGGGTTGAAATGGACAACTATGTTGTTCGTCCATCATAATCAATGAAGACCACTTTGTCAACATTCACTTCTCACATGAGTTCGAAGATAGCTAAATAAGCCAACCAGGGCCCGGATTATCTATTCCATTTAGTACAAAGAAATGCTGTTGTTCGTCCATCACGAATGATGAAGAACTTTTCTTGTTTCGATCAACCAGTTGTTTTTTTCCCCAGCTGAGTATTCTGTGAGTCGAGGATATGGGTGGGTGCGAAGATGGCTGACGAATCCAATATGGGATCTACATATCGTAGGCAGTGAGGGCATGGAAAGTTCGCTTCGCGAGACGGTGATATTTCACGGGCTTTTCTATTCTCTATTGTTCTGTTGCAGCCTTTTTGAATGCATTGGATGACACTGTTCCTCTGCTGTGCGCCAAGTTGAACGTTCTTTCACAGCATCTTCCAATGTTTCGAGGTTTATGCTGAAGGCCTTTAGAGACGTTTTTAGTGCGTCTTCAAAGCGCCTTTTTTGGCCTCACTGGAAGCGTTTACCCTTACAAGGAAATAGGACACCCCTATCACCGGAGTTGAAGAAAGGGTAATGTGAAACGACTTGCGAAGGGATCGTCTCTGTATAGCCTTATATATTCTTGATGCCTCATGTCTCTGAACACCGCCAGCAGTAGTGATGCGCTTAAGCGTGTCCTTGTACCATTTCCGCTTGCTCTCTTGCCATTTTGTATTTCACCATAGAGCAACTATTTTGGTAGACGTTGATCCGACATGCGTTCCACATGGCCAGCCCATCTCAGCTGTGCTGCACATATCATGGTGTGTATACTGGGCATGCCCGATCGCGTTAGCACATCTGTATTTGGCACCATGTCCTGCCATTTAATCCTAAATTATTGTTTAATGCCCACAATGAGTACATTTACTCTTTTGTGCGTCCTGAAAAGAACGTTAAGTGGTGGGTTGTAGTAGCTTTCCTCACATTCCGAGCATGCTAATGAAGGTGGACAGCTGTCATACATGCGGTTGTGCTATGATTGGCTTCATCTGTGTGGCTCACTAATACGGGGATCACATCGATCCGCATCTCGTCAGCCAGGCTGATTAAAAACAGCATGTTTCCAGGGAACGCTATAGGGAAGAGAGATGATGGTCTTGGTCAGTGTATTGTGCCTGACCCTGACGCAACGTCCTGGTCAGTATGTTGGGCCTGACTGGACTAGCGTCTCAGTTCCCCATAATCCTCAGTAGTTTCCGCAAGCAGTGGACGTGTAAGTGGTTTTCCCGACATGACGACTATAGACGACCCAGACCTCACACGCATATAAAATGATGACAACTATACCAGCAGATCAGTCAGATAGAGAGGGAGTGCCACATGGAAGTGTACTCGCGTGTAATAGTGTAAATATTGAGAAAATCCAGGTAAGGTTCATTCAAAACTGGATGGCGGGAATAGGGGGAACAATATCATTGAGCAAGTCTACATTGGAACAATCAGACCAATCACGAAATATGCTTCTAGCACCTGGGCAACAGCGGCTAACATAAACACAGAAAAACTAGGCCGAGTCAAAGAAATAGGCCTGAGAATTACCATAGGCATTGAAAAGCACTCCTGTTACAGAGCTACGGAAAAGAGAAAATATTGAGCCCCTAGAATTAAGAGGAAAATACAAATCCCTAACTAGGTTTGAAAAACTAAAAAGAGTATCTGATTACCCTCTACAACAGAAGTTCCAAGAAAGAAGTAAAAACAGATTACAAAGGAAAAGCACCCCATCTGACCAGAGAAAACAACAGAAAACATGCAGACATCCTTGAAGTCAAAATAGAAAAGTGCAAAGCACTAATTCCAGAACCATGGATACGGAGTCAAGACAGGTCCAAAATAATCTTGGAGGTTACAGGGATAACGAAGAAAAGTGAGCAGTCGGCAACAAAACCAAAAATCCACGTTCTACATGAGCTCCAGAAACAGTATCTTAGCAACTCTTAGACACATGTGTATACAAATGGATCTACCACGGAGAGCGAAAAAGGGAAGGCAGTGACATCTACATTACACTCTCAAAAGGCGTCATAGAAAACCACTCCATACCAGCAGGAGAGACCTGTACCAATTTCAGAGCTGAAACAACAGATGTACGCGTTGCGGAGTGTGAAGATTACCCCCTGTTCACCTCTGTTGAGTTGGTAATATGCACAATTTGGTCTTCGCCTCTGCTTCCCACTTGTTTCTGTATCTATACCTGGTAAACGTCTTGCCCTCTTTATAAGTTGTACACATATCAGGCTGAGGTAACTTTCAATTTTCTGTTGACATGTAATGTATACATGCATATTATTATTGTGATGTGCATGTTTTGGCATGAGACCGTGACTTTGTGCGACGTCTAATGTACACATTGTATAAAAAAAGTATTGTATAGTATTTGCATAATGTACTGATCCTTGACAGGTGGGCGGAACATTTTTGGAACATTCTTAACAGTCCATCATCCATAAATGAAGAGGCCATACAACGCTTGCCCCAGGTAGAAATGAATACGGCTACGGCTTCATTACTGAAGATGAAGTAGACACAGCCATTGGAAAAGCCCCTGGAGCTTACACAATACCAGCAGAGGTGTATACAGCAGCGGGAACATGTCTCACTTAACTTTTCTGCTCCATGTGGGCTGAAGGAATAGTCCCAAAGGAAATGAAGGTTGCATGAATAGTACATAGGAATTTCACTGCTATCTATTGCCGGAAAGATCATCATAAAGCTTCTCAATCACCTGAACAAACATCTTGAACTAGTAGATGAAAAGTCAGGGTGGATTTAGAGTTGGTCGAGGAACTGTGCACATGATATTTGTAGCTTGTCAGGTACAATAGAAATGTCGAGAACATGACTGTGAGCTCTATATTACGTTCATTGACCTCACAAAGGCAATTGATACAGTCAGCAGAGGTGGGCTATGGCAGATCATGTCTAAATTCGGCTGTCCTAGCAAATTTATAACCATTGTGAAACAACTCCACAAGGGTATGCATGCACATGTACTTGACAGTGGCGAGACCTCTCCACCATACGAGGTCAATGGTGTAAAACAGGGATGTGTACTTGCTCCGACACTGTTCAGTAATATGTTGACGGGCGCATTTAAGCATACCAAGTATGACATACCAATAAAGTACTGCTTGGATGGTGGTCTATTCAATATCCACAGACTGAAGGCAAAGACAATGATGATGCGCGACACGATATGCAAACTTTTGTTTGCGGATTGCTGTGCTCTGAACAATAGCTCAGAACGGAATATGCAGGAGGGTATGGACCGGTTCTCGGCTGCTTGTGACAACTTTGGCTTGACAATTAGCACAAAGAAAACCGAGGTCATGTATCAACCGGCACCAGGCACATCGTATAAACAGCCAGTAGTTACAGTGAAGGGACAGAAATTACAAGCGGTTGAAACATTTGTTTACTTCGGACGCACGCTGTCGAGATCAGTGACTATTGCTGATGAGCTGGCTAATAGAATAGCATAGACCAGCACAGCTTTTGGTTGAATACGCTCAACAGTATGGGAATGTCGAGGAATCAGCATAATGACTAAGCTGAAGGTCTATCATGCCGCAATTGTATTTTCACTGTCTGAAACACATACTGCATATACGCTGGCAGGACCATATTACAGATACTGAAGTACTGTCCAGAGCCAACATGCAAAGTATTCATGCACTTTTGCAAAAATCCCAATTGAGATTGGCTGGCCACCTTGCCCGAATGACATACAAAAGGTTTCCAAAGAGGCTCCTGTATAGCGTACTCAGTGAAGAAGAACGATCACAAAATCGCCCATACAGTGTTGCAAAGACAGTCTGAAGAAGTGCTGTTAAATAGACATTAACACCTGGGAGAACATGGCTCACAATCGCTAAACATGGAAGAGTACAGTCACAGATGGCATTGAACTCAGCGAGGGTCTCCGTATCCAGACAGCACAGGATAGACGTACAATCAGGAAGTCAAGAGCAGAGAAAATAGCAGAGACAACTGCTGACTACGTTTATTAGTTGTGTCACAGACTTTTCCAGGCTCCAATTGGCTTGATCAGTCATGAGCGCACATACAAACTCAAGAATGTATTATGACAAGTGATGATGTTGGCGGGCTTGATCAGTCATGAGCGCACACACAAACTCAAGAATGTATTATCACAAGTGATGATGTTGGCGGGCTTGATCAGTCATGAGCGCACACACAAACTCAAGAATGTATTATCACAAGTGATGATGTTGGCGGGCTTGATCAGTCATGAGCGCACACACAAACTCAAGAATGTATTATCACAAGTGATGATGTTGGCGGGCTTGATCAGTCATGAGCGCACACACAAACTCAAGAATGTATTATCACAAGTGATGATGTTGGCGGGCTTGATCAGTCATGAGCGCACACACAAACTCAAGAATGTATTATCACAAGTGATGATGTTGGTGGGCCTCATCAACGATGATGACAAATGATTATTATTACTGTGTATAGCATGTTTAATGCAATTTGTTACATGTTCATATGTATATGGATCACAAGGACCTGTTCATGGGAAGAAAAGAACAGAATAACTGCAATTTACTTTGAATAATGTGGAGAAATGAGACACTAGTCCAGTCAAGCACAATACACTGACCAAGACCATTTCTTCCATGTAGCGTTCCCTGGAAATGCTGTTTTCAAGTTAGTCTGGCTAACAGGATGTGGATCAATGTGATCCCCGAAGTAGTGAGCGCCGCGCAGATGAAGCCAAACATAGCACAACCGCCTGGAGGACCGCGTTCCACCTTCATCAGCATGTGAGGAAAGCTACTACAACCCACCACTTAATGTCCTTTTCTGGGTGCACAAAAGAGTAAACTTACTCACTATGGACATTAAACAACAACATCACATTCACATGTAAGAGGACAAACTGCTACACTGTAAAATAGAATTGATATGAATCAGAGCTGAATAATTTAAATGAAAATTTAAAAAAACATACAATATTTCTGAATCAAGATACCAAAAACATTCTTAAAAGAAGAAGAATATGAAACAATGTTATCAGTTATAAACTGTTTAATATACCTAAAGCACAAATAACTGTAAACACACAAAGGTGTCCCAAAGAAATATAAAACTAAATGCATTCGCTATTATTTTAACATTATAGCTGACACCAGGTATCTGTTAGAGCACACATAGACTCTAGGAGGGTTAAGTTAGTGCAAAACTGGGGTGTATCTACACGAGCATTGTTAAATAACGACACAAGTATCACAATTAATATCAGACCAAAGAAATATACAAAGGTATCTTGCAGATAACATGGTCAAAGACATCCAAAGTGCATTGCAGTTTGAATAAATTTCCCTGATTGTAGGCAGAAAAGTCATATAATCTGGCAGCTGTTATCAGCTTCAGTGCTGATCCCTTCCTGTTCTCTATTTCGTTAATTATGAAGCATAGAACTACCACTGTAGAGGGTTCTTTACAAGAAGTCTGTGCCAAATAACTGTGCTCTAGCAGGGGTGGTGATTTATGTAACATTTTGGTTTTATATGATGTTGCTAGCCCCATGCACAAACTGATTTCATTGCATTTTACTTTATGCTTGTTGCTGGGAACTGTGTCGTGAAAAAAAAATAACACATTGCCATTATAATCAGCCAGTGCAAAAAGCTAGGATAGCCTTCCTGTATAGGGGTCATCTGCAGTTAAAATCTATGCTTCACAGTAGAGCAAAAATGTGAATGATTGGTACTGAAGTGCACATATTCTTTATTCTCCTCAGTAGCAGACCCTGGAACCCACACAGGAAGTGTCCTGTTTATTATGGTAAGATACCACATTGATAACATGTGGAAAGAATGGAGAATCAAAGATTCGAGGTACAACATGAATAGAGACATAAGGGAACTATTTTACTGGATGACTCATACATATGTCTAGAGACAGATCTACGCATGATTCAAAATGAATGAAAAAAAAACATAATTCACTGAAGGACAGATCTACCAAGAAGTAGAATAGTCAATTACTTTATTGTTTACAGCAAACTCTCTTACAGGCCTTCATCTCTATCATCTGGTTGTATGATGGCAGTAGGGAATTTGATCTGGAATCTCGTCCACAACACGAAGGTAGACACATCCATGTAGGTGGTACAAATTAATTTCAAGTCTCAACATTAACCTCAATGCACATTAATACATATCATCTTATGTATAACTGCTCTGGTGATGAATGTACAGACAAGCAATGAGCTATGACATTACAACTCATGTGTTTTACTATTTTTGTTTTGATAAAGACCATCTTACTATTAAAAATCTGCAGACAATAGGGTAAATAAAGCTTAAAAGGATATTAAAGTGTGGCAGTTGATTAGTATTCTTACCCTATTTAACAAAATACAACCTACTGTGTATCATTTAGTTAAATATGCTTTACGTATATCAATGATGCACTTAAATGACAATTTCAGTGCAGTACATGAATTGTTATGCAAGAAAAACCACTGTTTCAAGTACATCATCTGATCTGGAACCAAACCTGTCGTAAGTCTGAGAACTGCCAGTACAAGGAAAATAAATCTATCCAAACCTGTCGTAAGTCTGAGAACTGCCAGTACAAGGAGGATAAATCTATCTTACAAATATCAACTGCAATTTTAAGTAAATTGCTTTTATTTCCATTTTTCTTCCATCTAATTGCCTTTTTAGTTTATTTTCCTTCTCTACTTTGGTTCCACAAATTTTGAAGAAATAAACATTTTAGGTCAACAGGAATGGCGACCAAAGAATGTTATCTGTAAATGAGTAATCTATAATTAAAATATAACATCATGTCAGTGTTCACGCTGAAATATAAATAGACATAAAGGTGAGCAAGTCATGAATCAGAAAACTGTTTCTAATGTTCAAATAGTTGAGTCTCCATTCTATCATAGCAACTCATCATAGTTAGGCTGGATTGACTGATATTTGTATTTTAATGTTTTTATAATGCTTTCTAAACTACTCAGTCAGCTTTAGAAGGCAGATTAAGAATGTTGTTGTGGTTAGGTAGAAATGCCAGCTGTTATCCAAACAACACACATAGAACTGCACTGGCAAAACATCTATTGCAAACTAAAATGTAGGACTACACTAGACAAAAGTGGGTCACTGACTGTGCATGTTGTTGTTGTTCTGGAAGTTGCATCAATAATGTTTACACTGTCAGATGAGTTCCAGTTTACTATTGTTTGGAGTTTCTTTTACGTCTGTACAGTTTTGAGTTTAGTATTGAATCACTAAGCGTTGGATCAGTGTATCATCTTAACGTGCATAATATGGGACTGTCCTGTAATGTATGCTCAGCGGTATGTTCATTTTGTCCACATATACAAAGCAGTGAAGCAGACAGTGGAAGCTTGTACATGTGTTTGTTCAGTCTGTCATGCCTTGTCCTGAGGTGAAGTATGGTGATTTGTCCCTGCTGGTCAAGGGTGTGCAAGTTACCTTTGGGTTGGTTCTGTTCTCTTTTTCCAATAGTCTAGACAGCCATATTTTTCTTTAAAAAAGTGGTTTCCATGTCTACTTGTTCACAATATCATCCCCTATTTGCAAGCCTGCCTGCCTTCTCGTTCCCTGGAACTGTGCATGTATTGCACAGTTATTTTTGGTAATGTCTTGATTTAGTTGCTCCACTACTCATGTCCTTTCTAGAATGTTGCTCCCATCACAGTCTGTCTGAAAGAAACTCGTTCCCTTGCCAAAACTCCAGCCTCCGCCACAGTCATTCCTGGATATCTTGGTGCCATCGTCTTCTTGGTCTACCCCTTCCTCTTCTGCCTGGCACCATACCTTCCATCACCGTTGTGTCTCTTGATGTGACCAAAGTATTTGCATTTTCTAGCCAAAATGGAATTGATAAACCAGTTCTCCTCATTGCTCAACTCTTGCCACTTATCTACATTTGTCTTTTTCTCTGTCCAGGGTATTCTGAGGATCTTTCTGTAACATTTTGGCTCAAAGGATTCGATTCTTTGTCTGGAAGTTTTTGTAATCATCCATGATTCGCAGCCATAAGCTGACACAGAAAAAACACAGGCTCTCAAGACTTTTACTTTTATCATTTTGTTGGTGCTTTGCCATAATTTCTTCAGTCTCTGCGTTGCCATGACTAGTCTTCTTTTGATTTCTTTCGAGCAGTCGCCATTTTTGTCAATTCTGGAGCCCAGATATTCAAAATGTGTGACCTAATCTATTTCCTCTATACCACTGTAAATTTATGCTGACATTGTGTTTTGTCGATGGTCATTATCTTTGTTTTATTTATGTTTATAAACAGGTTTTGATCTTTACTATGTCCATTTACGGCTAAAATTAGCGGTTCTTGCCCTTCTGCACTTCTTGATAGTATCACTGTGTCATCTGTGTATCGTAACTCTGGAATTTCGTACACGCCAATCATAAATGGGTCGAAACTTTCATGTTCTCGTCTTCTTGAACATTTCTCATTATACATATATGTTGTATGGATCAGGTGAGAGGATATATCCCTGTCTTATTCCCTTTTGTACTGCAAACCAATCTGATGTTTGCCAAGATACTTAGACAGCGGCTTGTTGATCTTGGTATAATGTTTCAAGAGATGAATAATATGCACAGGAATCCCCATTTCCTTCATGATTTTCCACAGATTTTGATGTTTTATGATATCGAAGGCCTTTGTGTAATCAATGAAATATGTGTACAGGTCTACATTAAACTCTCTACATTTTTCATAGATATCCCTCATATTGAATATGTGGTCCCTGTGTTTCCTAAAACCTGCCTGGACTATGTGAATTTCAGATTCAAACCTTTTCTCTATCCATCTTAATAGGATTCACAAGAGTATCTTGCTAGCGTGGCAGATCAGTGCGATAGTTTGTGCACAGCTTCAGGTTGCCCTTTTTGGGGAGGAGAATATAAATTGATTTTTTCAATGCTTCTGGCCACTCTGCGCTGTGGTCTATCTGTTTACTCAGCTTGTGATTGACTTGAGCACCTGTCTCCCCTCCTGCTTGTATTAGCTCTGCTTGGATATCATCACATCCTGGGGACTTTCCCTTTTTCAGGCTTTTGATTGCCGAGCGTACTTCCTCCAATGTTGGTGCAGGTTCTTTCTCATCCTTTGGTAGGATTATAACTGAGCGCTTTATGCTATCTCCATACATGGTTCTGCAGTACTCTCTCCATCTATTCAGTATGTCTTTGGTTTCTGTTAATGTGTTATCCTCTTTGTCATTGATGACATGTGGAACCGGACGAAATTCCCCTGTCAGTGTTGTTATCGCCTTAAAGGCATCTCTCTCTCTGCCTTGTGTTGCTGTAGGTTTTCTATATCCTTACAAGTTTTCACTATGTATCTTCTTTTATCTTTTCTTATTTCTCTTCTAACTTTTCTTGCACAATATTTATATGCTGTGTTGGTCCCCTGACTTCCCATATATTTTAATAGTTTCCTTTCTACAGTGAGTTTCTGTGCTCCACTACTACCAAAGGATTTTAGGTCTTTTATTATTCTTATGGCTTATAGTTTCTACAGGATAGATTAGGTAGCCCCATGTCCAAGTAGTCTTTTTCAGCATGGCAGCTTACAGTGTTACTGTTTTTTACTCGCATTGGCCTCCATTAACACACATACATTTCAATAATAGGGTTATAATGTCTGCATTACATTATTCCATAGTATTCATGTATTTATATGTTCTTTGAAGAAAACAAAAATCTGCCAAATTAAACTCATTTATTGTAACAGTTGTCAATTTAGTATTTTTTATTGCAAGCAATTTCACATCAAACTTGTAAGCAGCAATATGATACAGTCACTAATCTACCACGGGGTGTAGATGTCTTTTTTCTGAATGTTGTGGTTTATAGTTTCAACAGGATGGGGTAGCCAGTCCCATCCCAACAAGTCGTCTTTCACAACATGTATGACAGGTTACAGTGTTACTATTCATGGCTCCCATTTGGGACCTGGTGCACTCTCGCACCCAAGCATGTACTCTCTTTAGGCAGCGAAGACCACAATGACTTGTTTGTCGTATGGAAGATGGTCACATTCCCAAAGATATCCTCTATGAACAGTTGGCCGACCACAGTTGAGTTTCAAAGATGTGTGTAAGCATGATATGAAGGCCCTGGTCATGAGTGACATCCTGGGAAGATGAAGCTGAAGACTGATTAAAGTTGAGATGTACCCTGAAGGGTCACCTCAAACTTGATGGAGAAGCTATTGCAACACAGAGAAGTGAAAAGACAACACTGCAAGGAGAAAGAAAACAAGAAAAGCTAAGTATTCATTTTGTGTTTACCACTCCAAGTCATATCATCCTATAGTCAGTCATGACTGAAAAGGGCTAACTAATGTAAGCAACAGGGCATACAAGGAAAGATATACAGACTAACACAAGAAGCATCAAAGGTGGGATTGCAGATCAGTGTAAACCAAAGAAATGAGAATAAATAAACAAAGAGGCCTTAGATAAATTGAAGAAATGCACAATATTACCTATATGGGAAGTAACTTTGATAAAGAAAGAGTTACAAACCAAGATGTTAGCACCAGAATTAACAAGGTCAGATTTACTATCAACTTCCTTCGTCCAATATGGACAACATTCTCCATAGAAAATAAGAGTAGGCAGTTTAGCACATATGTAAAATCGGTCCTGTTAATTGACTTGAAACATTGCATGTGACAGAGCATCATATCCAGACTGTAGACCTTCATTAACGAATGTCTTCATTGCATACTTACTTTATATTAGATGGTCAGAAGTAGTTGGAAAGACAGATTTTTGATAAAGAACATGGCAATAATCAATACAGCAGGAGATCAGGAAGTGAAAGTAAAGATGAATAGAACACCCACTCAGAAAGAAGTCAGACAGTATAACCAGACCTGTGCTGGATTGGAATTTACAGGAAAAGAGTCCAGAGTGGTAACACCAAGAAACATCTGACAAAGAATTGTTGAAGAGGAAGTAAATTCAGTCTTGGCCTTGTGGGTGGAACTCAAGTAGAAGGAACAGAATAGGAACAGATGAAGAGCATTTATTGGGGTCCTATGTTCCAAGAGGAACCAAGTGGATAATTGATGATGCTATTGTTTTTTCAAATGGGCTTGCCCTCATCCAGAAAACCCTGATGTCAAATGGCAGGAAATAGTCTTCATAGTATAACCGTTACTTAGTTCTGCATGACAAACCTCTCTTGTTAGCCATTTAATATTTCAAATATCCCATCTCTGAGGCACAAAATGTCATCTTTGAAACAAGTCAAACATACTTTAACAAGAAACACACCAATCCATACACAGTGTGTCATGTCAAAAGCAACCAACAGAGAAATTCTGGATTATAAATCTCTTCAACATTATTTTCATAACTGTGGAGATTCAAAACCTAGTACGGCTAACATACAAAAGCAAATTGCAAACAGTGGTTTAAGTTTTGTCTGGAAATCATCATATGACTAGTACTGACCAAGGTGATAATTACCAGACCTTGTTTAACACAACTGTCTCTTCAATTCCTTCAAAATAACACGTGGAATTGAAATACTACATTGTAGGTGATGATCATTACTATGATTCTAACAAATGTCAGAAAACTAGGTAATAATGAATAGTACAAGGAAAATAACATTTACATAGGGCTCAACACAGGACCATCTCCTCATTGGAGCAGTAAAATATAATGATATTAATGATGCTGACAGATGTGGTTATAAGCTTTATATTGGAACACCAGATACCTTTAAAAATGCACAATCTCTCAATTAGAACTGCAAATTCATATAACTCTTTCCAGTTCGGTCGGCAGCTACAAAACATCAGTTAATGTCTGTTTTGATGGCATCCAGCATATTTTATTGATGTTTCGTCATTTACCTTTGCAGACTATATTTACATATTTAGGCTAACCCAAATGTGGCTGACTATCTAGTGCATGTGCAAGTTTCATTTAATGTAGTGTTATTTCTGATAGGTCTGAATTTACAAAACTGGTGAATTTTCAAATCAGTCACATTTTTTGTGGTGAAAATCAGATTTCCATGGCTGAGAAATGACATATGATATGCATCTGAATTACATATGGATATCCAGTAGAAGTCCAATTCAGACTGACAGAGCCATAGAAGAAGAGTGCTTATAGTAAGAGTATTGAGAGATGAATGCAAATATACATAAACACTTGATAATGTTGGACTTTAGACATCTTTGAGTGCATGATAAAGGTTTTTCATGTCATAGTTGCCAATAAAATTTTGAACCCTATCGGCTTTATTATTCAACCATATGTCCTGCATCCGGTGGCACAGTTTATATTGGACGATTCTTCCAATGTTGTTGAAAGCGTCCTTTTTGGATGCAGACATTGGATCATTGAGATAGGTAGTGTGAACACAGTGCTCGTCTTCCAACATCTTTAAAAATATTTGAGTTCTAACCAAACCCGTCATTTTGCCTTTTGCTGGTAGGACCCAGAATCTCTGTAGAAGTGTTGTATATCTGCTCATTTAGGGCTGCCCAATTTGTTGACACTTTCACTGCCAAACTAGATTTGACTATATAGACATTATTTTAGAATATCACCAAATGACTGTTTGACATTCATGTTCTTTAACTTGGGAACATCCAGCCTTTTTTAAAATAGTTTGGCTGGTTGAATAACAATTTTTAATTTAAATACAATTGAGCGATGGTAGGTCCAGCATTTAGCTCCACGCAATGATTTGGTCACCCGGACATTTTGCTTGTCCTTCATTCTGACAAAAACAAGGTCGATTAGGTGCCACTGTCTTGAGCAATGGAGGTCCTGTTCGGGATAGGAAGTTCAAAAATTGTGTTTTGTGGCAAGAAGGTCATGTTCTGTGCAAGTCTGGAGGAGAAGAAGCCTGTTGCTGTTACAACTACCTACGCCATATTTTCCAGGTTGTATTATCTGAGCCTATTCTTGCATCAAAGTCGCCAAGATGAATGATAAACTTATCTGCTTTCAGAAATGATGTAATGACTACCTTTGTCAACATGACAAAGGTGTCCGACATGGTCAGTAGAGAGGACCTATGAAGGATAATGGAAAAATATGGCTGCCCAAAGAAATATATTGCAATAGTGCGACAACTGCATCATGGAATGCAAGCAAAAGTTAAGGAAAATAGGTGAGTTATCCGAGTGCTTTCCCATCACAAATAGAGTTAAACATGGATGTGTGCTTGCACCGACAATGTTCAGTATCATGTTCTTTGTCATAATGACTGATGCTTTCAAAAGATGTGAACAAAAGGAATCAACATCAGTTATCGTATTGGTGGGAAATTGTTTAACCTTACGTGAAGCAAAATCCAAGGTCAAATCACACATCATCAGAGATTTTGTTTGCTGACGACAGTTCCCTCATAGGCTGATCTGCAAAACTAACGTGGATAGATTCTTCTGAACCTTTTCCAATTTTGGTCTCACAATCAACATGGAGAAAACAGAAATCAGGTATCAACCAGCTCCTGACAGTAGTTATATTGAGCAGATTATCAAGGTCAATGGTGAGAAACTGAAAAGTTGTGAACAGATTCACGTACATTGGTAGCACACTATTCCAGAACGTCATCATTGATGATGAGGTGAATGCCTGGATCTCCAAAGCCAGCAGATCATTTGGCAGGCTATACACAGATAGTGGCATTAGTCTACAGACAAAACTGAAGGTTTACAGAGCTATGGTACTTCCAAGCTTTATGTTTGTGAAATATGTACTAAGCACCACGTAAATAAAGTTGAACCCCTTCCACACAGTCTGCCCCAGAAGGGTATTGAAGATCAAGTAGCAAAACAGGGTCCCAAATACCACCATTCTTGAAAGAGCTGGTATCCCTAGAATTAATATTACTGTGATGTAGTCACAGATCTGCTGGGCTGGTCATGTAGTCCGCATGTCAATCCAATCGGCTGACAAAAGTATTCTTTCATGGTGAGATGCAGAACGATCCCTTGGTGGCCAAAAGAAATGCTTCAAAGACATACTTAAGGCTTCACTAAAAGCCTTTGGCATAATACCCAACATTTGAAAAGCTGCTGCGCAAGAACAAACAGTCTGTGGCACATCTCTTCATGAAGGTGCAGCATCCATAAAAACAACAGCTGAACAATGGAGACAGGCTAGAAAATCCAGTGAAATGTAGTTTTCACACCAGTGTATTTTCCCTGCCCACACTTCTGAAAGAATTTCCAGCCCCAAATTGTCTTCTTCTTCGTACACTGCAGGCCCAAATTGGACTATCAGTCACCTTAAATCTTATCGACTGAAGATATTCCGAATGAGACAGTAGTCATCATCACAGGTGATGGACGAACAACATCATCTTGGTCTCCACTGTGGTCACCTGGCTAATCATTCTCTCTGCCTGTGATATCCATGACATCATTCTCCTGATTGATATCTGCAGTGTTCAGGTTCAGTGGGTGTCTACTGTCTTGTCTGCGACTACTCACAAGTAGGCTTTGTTTTGAGCCAGTACGCATCTAGACTTCACAGACAGAAGTCCAAGCTTGAATCTTTTGTCATCACGATAGTAGCATCTCTAGTGCACCAGTTTCATTTCTTTATTCTGGATGCATTCCAACCTGTCACGCTGTGACCGTGACGTGAGGATTCCCAGTCCATAATCGATAATTGACAGAACCAACAGATTGTATATGATGAAAATCAGCAGCTGTTGCAGGTTGGCAGCTATCACTGTCTTAAGCGCTGCCAGACCCTCTTACATCTCTGTATGATTTGATGAACATGGTACTTATAAGACAGGCTGCAATCAAAGGTCACTCTCAAATATCTCAAGCTTACAGCTTAAGACTTAAACCATGGAGAAAGTCGTGGTTCAATATTTTAAAATGGAATCAATCTTTCTGATTATTCCCAGGCATTTTCATTCTCTGTAAATGATACTAACACCGAACACTTGATCTTAAGCAAGTGACTGCCTGTGAATGAGCAACCATGACTGTGAGAATGGACATTCACTAATAAACAAGTATTCACCATGCTTCAATAAATGTGTCAACACAGACAAAAGATAACTGCAGCTTTAAAAAAAACTTGTCAACGAAGACTAACTTACAATATTATTGTAAAATGTTTGCGTCTCTTTTTTGAAAAATTTAATACAGAATAAAAATATAAAATATAAACACACAAACTCAATTTATGAACCTGCTAAAAGTATGAGGTGTCAAAGATATGCTGTGCCGAGCAGTTCTAATATTTCTAGTTCTGGCAATGACTCAACGCATTTGAAACGGACACAGGGAGATTTGTATCACTTAGCTTCATTTAACAAAGCAAGTCTATTTTCTCTGTATGACAAACTCTCATATCTTCAAGTGGAAGATTATTAGAGCAGATGACTTCCTTATATGCTCTATTGCTGACGTCTTGTAACATTTGAATCTAAAATTAAAATAATAATCTGCTATTACAGCAGACTACATTAGGCAAGCAAAGACAGAAAACTCAGATAAATAATGTAAACCTATTAGAACATGACAAACCAGTTTAAATAGGTTTTATTGCAATCCACAAAGGAGGAGTCAGAGAGAACTTAGGAAAGAGTGGTAGAAATCAAGGCAAATCTTGCTTTGTAGGCAGAACTAAAGAAAGATGGCCCAAAACTGAAATGTAATAGTTACAGCAGCAAACTTATGTGAGGCTGTTCATTTATCAACTTATTGCTGTCATAACTTCAGCAAAGCATATGTAAACACACTGTATTCAAGCTACTGAAGATTCACTGGAACTTGCCAAAGGTTTCTCACAAACGTCTTGCTTCAGGTCTGCAGACCCAGTTGATGAGACACCCACTTCTGTTTTACTAGAACTGCCTTCCAACTGGAAATTCTGCATGGCTGTACAAATGGATTGTTCAGTACCTTTGTTATGCAGTGCTGTATTAGATGTAGTGTTACTCACAGGAGGGCCACCTGGTGACAGTTCTGTTTTAAGAGCCATTCTTTTAGGCTCGCAGACCTCAAGTGTGGTTGCAGATTCTACATTATTAGCATGATTCACAAATGGTGAACAGTTTCCCTGAGCAGTGACTACATCTTTGGCGTCAGATGAAGATGCCATGGGTGCAGTTTGAAGCGGTGTAGTAGTGGACATAGATACTCTCTGTGATAACACAGATGAGCTGTAGTGAGCTTTTAACTCGCGTCCCACGTCAGGCAAAATATTTTGATTGAGTCCCTCTATAACACCAGTTTTGGTGACCAGAGTAGACCCATTGGTAGTAGGTATGACTGCAGGTGGGGCAAATATCTTTCCAGTTTTGTTGCTAGGTACATATTTACTTGCAGTGTACTTTTCGGGTGTTGACCTCTGCTCAGATTTCTCCACCTTTTGTCCTGGGACTTCCTGTGGGTGTAGCAAAATTATGTAAGTTAGTCAGAACAAGCACATACAACAGTCATAAGCTTATCATTACAAGCCCTGGGATTCAAATGGGGCAGTAATCGCGGAATACAAAACTCATGTCTCATAGCCTCTCCTGCCCAAGTCTACCCCCACCTACGTGTTGGTGGATACTGTTATAACCAGTAATCTTGCCAAAGGTTGGGTGTTAACACCAGCAGGAGGTAAGATAGAACAGCAAACAATGTTAAGATCAAGTCAGAGCCTTCAGCCAGATGGGGGAGGTGGAGCACACTCTACCACAGAACAGGTGCTGAAGACAGGTACTGGGCCAGGAGGTGCACTAGCAACCATGGTACCATAAAACTAGCCATGGCGAACGAGAAGAAGAAGATAACAGCCCTGTTGTTAGCTAGAAGTGCAGCGCATGACATTACACCTGTAATATTTTGTGTATGGCTCACACGCTTGTGGTTCAAAGTGTGTACATTTGCCAAAAGGTTTAACACTATATAAAATTACACTTGGAAATGAACTGTGAATAAAAAGGTAAAAGTAGTCCCACAGCAGATACTATCGATGGGCATAAAGCCAATGTACTAGGTCTCAGGTTTCTGCAGTGGGTTAATTGGTTCCTTTCCTCACAGCTGTGCATTTTTAACTGTAAATAAGGTTTATACTTATATCTGGGTAGACTGGAGTATCTGGTCCAGTTCCTGCAACAGACAAGCACTATAACTACTTTGCGACTCAGTTGCAAATGAACTGTGTATGAGCTATAAAATTATCTGAATTGTATGGGATAATGTGGGCATCAAACATGGGAAATAATATATGATTACAGAGACTAGGTTAACATTGTAATACAGTAATTATATGCAAAATGTTAGACTTAATAATACACCCACATTGTAATGTTCAGGCCAATCCTGAAGCATTCCAAGATTCAGACAATTAAGAAGACATTAATAAATACAATAAAATCTATTAATGTCAAGCCTAAAGATCAAAAGCCACAAAACAAAGAAAACGTCAACACTAGCCAACAATGCTAAATGAGCAATGTTAAGTACAAAGCTTGAAAACTAATATAACAAAGCACTGCTGACATTGCAAGGGGAGATCCTTTGTGCTTTTAATACAGTCTGTGTTTAATATTAAAAATGTACAAAGAAAAAAGGGACATCATAGGAATAGCAAAATAAGATAAGGTTGCCAAATAAAAGACAATGTCATCAGAAATAAAGTGCTAGACTTCATTGTGTAATATCTCATTTTTCTGAGGTGAAGTGGCTAGTCCCCTTCCTCACTGCCTTCCCTAAGTCAGGTACCCATTTACAACTGACACACTAAGTGAAAAATTTTGCCTTTTGCTGCAAGAGACAAATGCTCTAACTGCTCAGTTACTACAAGAATAGCTAATTAAGTCAAACAAATAAATTGACCTGGATACCTTGCGAGAAATAATTCTAAATTAACAAGCAAAACAGACACATTCCTTCAAAAGATACCAGGAACACAAGGACGACAAATTTGGAAAGCATGGGATGGCGGCAACAGAGCATATTACAGAAGCGCATGACAATAGGACAGAACATGTGCACCGAATTGTCAACCAATAATAGTTCTAAACCTTTACCACTCCTCTGCAGTAAGATTATGTGGTGAGCAAAACATAACTTACAGGTCAATTTTTGTAAAAATGTTTATCTAGCACCAGCGTTTCACTGTGCCATTTAGCTACGACCATCCAGGTTTTGCAATATATGTGTTTAGCGTAGTATTCACCCTCAAAAATTAAATTTCACGAGCTAATTTTAAGGAGTTACTTTTTATACCTGACTGCTGTTACTGATTTTAGATTAGTATATTTATTTTATTATCCGGGATACTAAGAGTTAATGTGCCGTTCTCAATCGATCCATATCTACATGTGTGTTGAATGTGTTAAAGATGTCCTTTCTTTGTAATGGAATTTGGACATTATTTTATCAGACAAATGATCACACATATGGATTACATGTCTTAGTTGACCTGTACTTCTACAGGAGCATAAACCCATGTGCAGGACCCATCTCTGATGTGAGCTGGATGTAGCCAGGAGAATGATTTCCTGCTTAGCAGGCTAGGCTCGAGCAGCTTATTACTCCACTATGGAGTGTGGTTAACTGATGTGCGAGTCTATCTTAATAGACACTAGAGCAAAGTAGACCCACAGCCTGTTAGGTGCCATCTATGCTGTTCCTAACAATGGCCTGTGTTATGCCATGTCACACAGTCGCCTTTTACGATATGCTCTGCAGTAGTGCTATTCTTGTCATACACATAGACCCCAGCAAACCACTCGGGAGGGATTACATGTGTATAATCAAAACATGTCTGATCCCACTTTTGACTGGAACACAGAAGTAAGTAACTGTGGTAGTGCGATTAATCAAATAAATACACATGAAGTGGTGAGTCTGAGAAGAAATTTTCCCCTCTGCCATAACCCTTTCCAGCTTGTAGGCACCGCCCTCAACAGCTGTAAAACTGATAATTGACCAACACAGATTTATGAAACATGCATTTGTGTCTTGAGATTTAGCTGGTGGAATATAATTTTTATTAAATGAATCTGACATCCACAAGAGACGTTTAATTGTAAAGTTATTTCCGATAGGTACACATTTATCGCAAGAAAAATTGGGGTTTGAGACCAGAGAAAATATTTTATTTGGTCAAATCAATGATCACGCATCAGGATTACTCGTGGATACTTACTTCAATACATGCCTGATTCAGACTGTGACACATTATAAGAAATGTATGTGTAATGGAGTTGATGTATATAACTGCAAAACAATGTGGTGATTAAACATTTTTTCTCCTCTCATATTTCCCGCTTCACATTAATACATCATCTTTATTATGAATACTTCATATCATAGTTAGTTTAATTATATGTCTTACAATGTTTAGATCGCTACTTTAGGTCAATTTATTCAATTTTAATTAATTTAAAAAAAAAATAAAGTTTCACATACAGAATTCCAGCATTTGGCCGGATTGAAAAGACACAAATCAGAAAAATTATCCAGAATTGGAAAAGGTTAATGACATTTAACACTTTATACTAATATACATTTTTATTATGAATACTTTATTGATAATTTTATTGTGTCTTAAAAGTTTTTAGATCATTATTTTAGCTCATTTTGTTTAATATTAATTAATGTTTTGCTTTTTAATGAACTATTTGACAGGGTTTCTGCACTTGCTGTGGACTATGATACTAATCGACAAAAGTGTTATGTCAGACTATAAATGGTTAATTGAGATGTTACATGGCATAAGCATTGGATGAAGAAAATGTCACTAGCAGCAGATAAAATAAATGGCACACACTGGAAGTAGATACAGGTAATGTCACACACAAACAGATAAGAGAAATGTCACAAGCAGTAGATAAAAAAAAAGGTCACACACAAGCAGGAGATTTTAAAAAAAGTTACCATCATGATTTTCACAACCAAATCATACAGCACAAACCTGAGGGTCTATAATTGGTATGGCAGCTTTAGGTCTTTTCTGTGGAGTCCTTGATGGTTGTTGTAATTCTGGGGCATAGTAAGTGATATCGCCACGATAAACTTTCTTATGCTAGAAAAAAAGATAAGTGTAACTAAGTGGATATGAACTGTATAGAGCCATTAACACGACACATTAAAGACAAAAATATTTAAGACAAGAAAAATAGCATGGTCCTGAGACTAAGGGTATCCCATCCAGACTGCAGACTTTCATTAAAAGTGTCGTCACATACTTCATGTTAGACGACCAGAGGTAATGACAAACACGAATCGGTGGGAAAGAACACAACAACAAATACAGCAGGAGATTGGAGAGAGAAAGTGTGGATGGATAGGGCACAATCTCAGAAATAAGTTGGACGGTATAACCAGATATGCACTAGACTTGAACCTACAGGAAAAGAGACAAGTAGGAAGGTAACAAAAAATACCTGGCAGAGAACAGCAGAGGAGGAAGTCAGTTCAATCTAGTCTCATGGGTGGAACCCAAAAGGATGGCACAGAATAGAAACAGATGGAGAGTCACAAGCAGATGTCTCAAATCTACGTAATTAGATTCCAGCAAATAATAAAAACAGTGACTTGACTGACTTCGCTCAAGTGGCTTAGTCTCTGCAGGATTGGGTAGCTGGTCCCATGCCCAAATCTAATTAGTTATTTCTTATGAAATGTGTGGCAGGTTTCAGTACTACTGATCTTTGCTTCCTTTCAAACCTAGGTAATGGGATCAAGATGCTGAGCAGTGCATGAGCTGTAGCAGCCAGCGAACCACAGGTGCCAAGACCATTCTTCTCTACCTCTACATGGTGATCCCGGATAACAGGTTGCATCAGAGCAGACAGGCTAAAGAGAAGGGATCGAAGAGGGAAGGTTAACCTGGTAATAAAAAATGCCACACTGAAGTCGGACCAAAAGGTGCAAATATAGCACTCAACTATGACACAACTTTTTCCGTTCTCCGAACTACTTCATGCTACTTGCAAAGCCCTATTCGGGGCTTGGCAGCAGGAGTTTGAAAACGAACGATGAAGAAGAAGATTGTGTATGCTTAAGAGCTGCACAGCAGCTTAGACACCACGGTAACTTTATGGCACAGCTTGAAGTCAAAATGTCTCTGATAAAGTACAGAACATATGTGACTTCCAACACACTGGATGACCTGGTGGCTCATAACATGTTCTGATAGCACTAGCTAATGAATATTTGGAACCTCACTTCTAATCCCAGAGAAAATAATCAGGAATTAACAGAACAAAGTGTTAAGTTTAAATTCTGAAATATCATGACCAAATAAAAATGTCGAAGTTGACCAACAAGAAATAGATCAGAGTAACGATGACAATTGGTACTAATCTGCATCAGCAAAAGTTGTTTTTGTTTTAAAGTGTAGTATTCTTCCCTTTCACTCAAATGCAAAAGAAAAGGACCACTGTAAACTTACAATCATGTTGTAAAAGGTGATTAGAGAGGATTTGGCATGGGACTAACAAAATCATCCAGTACAACTATATACTTTGATATTATTATTGAAGCTACCATGGTATATTCTCAGATTTGGCTTCCTGTAAATAGGCCACCAGTAGCAATAGTCGTTTGCTTCATGTGAATCATCATTCTGCCCATTAAAACATAGCATGCCCTTCTTGCCCAAATATGAAAATGTTTCCACTATACTTCATTTATATGTGCACATATATGTACATTTAGTCTGCATTGTGTCATTATTACTTGTACAAATATGAGCATACTTTTAATTCATCATCTTCTTTGCGTTCAGAATCTTTAGTCATGCTATATCTGCAGGCCAGTTGCCATGATGAAGTCTGTAGTCTTCACCAGGTCGGAGTGTCTGCCCCACAGCTTTTGTCTCAGCTCCACACCCTCTGGCCAGGTTTGGTATCCCATTTCCCATTGAATGTGTTCAGGATTCTGGCTCCCTGTTCCACATGGGCATTCATTGGTGTGTGAGATCTTTAGTCAGTATTTTAATACATCACGTGCACAATATAATTAAAGTTATACATAACCATATGAACAGAATCGAGGCAGCTGTTTGTTGATGGCTTGGCTCTCTGTCTCACAACCACAAGCAAAATCAAATAATTATACTTTATGAATGGTCACAAGTTTGAGGATACACAGAAAAAAAGACAAAGATTATAAAAACACAAGTACCTTACAACAATTAGATTGTGTTGGGAGACAATTCGACAAGAGATGGAATCAGTCATCTATTTTGGTAGCAATATAGGCAATACAAATACAGATATCAAATTAAGAATACAAAATGTGACAGGGGTTTCTATTACTTTAGGAAATTTATGGAAATCTAAAGAAATTAAGTCCACAACAAAAATACAGATCTCCAACTCCCAATGTAAAGCTCATCTTGTTGTATGGCTCTGAAATGTGGAGTGCAAAAAACGAAAAAGATTCAAGCTTTCATCAATGGATGCCTGCACTGAATACAGGGATTAACATATTATGATAAAATCACTAATATGGAACTGGAAAAACTGAACAGATGTCAATGAGACTTGATGTAAGGAGGAGAAGGCACTGATGTTGTATAGAACATACATTACGAAAAACAGCTCATAGCATTACAAGACAGTCTCTGTCCTGGAGTCCTCAGGTTAGGTCATGTCATCCCGTAACCGGTAAGGTCATTGGGGCACACATGAAGACATCCTCACAACCCCACGCCACCCCTCTCTGTCAGATGCCGCTGCCTGTGACTCTCAGGGCAAGAGAAATAAAGGCAGATCAAAACTGTATGGAGAAGAAAACTTGTAACAAACAAAGTCAGCAGGGACGATGTAGACAGAGCTGGAAAGGATCACGCAGGATAGGAAGGCATAGTATTTGTTGAAAACCTATGCTCTGTATGGAGCTGATTTGTTTTGATTGATTAAAGGCATATGAAATCACAAGCTCACCTGTGATGTTGCTTGTACGCCTTGTGCTGGGGCTGTCCCCTGTGCAGGTGGTTGACTACCAACAGCAGCTGCCACAGTTCCTTGTGGTGGAGGTGATGTGTAGGCTATGGTTAGGGGGAAGGCAGTTGGAGCACCAGGTGGGGGCACTCTAGGCCCTCCTCCATACATCATTCCAGCAGGGAGAAATGGGGCAGTTATCATAGCTGTGGCCGGTGCTGCAATAGAGCTGGGTGGAGGTGGTCCAGTCGGTGGTTGAAACAGAGAAGGGTTTGCAGGTATGCCGGCTGTATTTGGTGCTAGAGCAAGCCCAGTGCTTGAAACTGAAGAAAAAAAAACCATATTCTGTTAGCAATCAAGCCACAGCACAAACAAAAATATCACATAATGAACTGTTGGAGACACATACTTTATTTCAAGATCATTGCAATTATTATCACATTATGATTATGATTCACATTACTTTTAAGAAAAATACCTAAAATTTTTACATTTAGAATTCATATTTTCAAGAACAATTCACTCATACTTTCCAGCACAGGGCTGCTGAGGAATAAAGGCTGTTTCTCCTTGCAGTCGACAGTAGAGACTAAGTTATTCTTTTACAGAAAAAAACCTACACTGTACCAAGGGTTTGAGTACACATGCACAGTACACTCCTCCTGCTAAAACCATGATCTTCTTCTTCTTCGTTCGTTCTCAATCTCCCACTACCAAACCCTGAAAGGGCTTAGCAGAATGTAGTCCAGAGAACGGAATGCGTTGTGTCGTAGTTTACAGCTTGGCTGCGATATTTGCACCTTTCGGTCCAACACATCCGACTTCAGCAAGCATTTTTTTATTACTGGGTTAGTATTCCCTCTTCTTAGCCAGTCTGACCTGATGCAGCCTGTTATCCAGGATCACCGCGTGGAGGTGTAGAAGGGTCTTGGCAGCTATGGTTCGCCTGCCCTGACGCCTAGCAGTCAGCTATGGGTCGCAGACCACTGCAGCTCATGCGCTGCTCAGCATCTTGATCCCAAACTATGATCCAAAATAAAAGGGATTTCAATCCTAGTTTGAGCAAATTAACAAAAATGTATAACAAGCAGGATGACTTTTGCAGTAATGACCCAAGTGCCCCCACTCACCATAAAAACTTCAAGAACAAAAAAGGTAAACCTTCTGATGATCAGATTACCTCTTTTAGAGCAGGTCGTGGTCTTCAGACTCCGCACAGGCCACAACAGACTGAGGTACCATCTATTCAATAAACTGAAGATAGGTGGCACTGACGAATGCCAATGTGGTACAGGGAAAATGACCGCTGAACATCTGCTGCAAAATTGCCCAACATATGAAGACCAGAGAAAGCACATGTGGCCATCACCAGTGCCAACACTAGACAAGCTCTATGGCTGTGTCGACAGCCTCAGGATGACAGCTGCTTTCTTCGAACAAATTCAAGCTGACGTCTGACAGCGTACGAAGAAGAAGATTACCTCTTTTGCAATGCTTTCTAGTTTCTATGACATTTTGTGATTCATATAAGTTTTGCTAATTTCAATGTTTTATCCATGTCTTATATGAGTCATCTATTATTCAGTTTCCGATAAATATCTATTTTAAACGAGGTCTCGTCTTTATTTTTTGTTAATGCATAAATCTAATAGACAGTTTCCACTGTAATTCTTTTATCTGTACAAACTGTTCACCTGGCAAGCCAAAGGGCAAAGCTGTAGCAGGTGGAAGCAAAGCAGGAGTATGAGGTGGGTGCTGGCTGGAAGGTAGTCCTCCATGATCTCTCTGATAGAACAAGGGAGGAGGTAGTGCTGTACATATCCAGGGATTCAGAAAGAAAAATACAATAAATAATTTATTACAACATTTTTGCTAAGAAGATGAAAAAAAAATATAAATAAATAAATGAGACGAAATAATATTTCAGAATTAAGTGTATGCAATTTACTGATGTTCATAGTCATTCAATTTATCAAAGCAGGGAGGTAAAACAAAAAATGAAATGGTTATCGGGCAGTTCTTGCAAAACTTGACAAGAGCAATAGAAGGTCAAATATTATCACCAGCTTACACAGGACATGAAAAATAAATTAGCTGAATAAACTTCTTTGCCCATAGTGATCAAATAACATCTATTTCCTCAATCAAAATGCAGGATCCCTTCAGACTTTTTCCATCACTATACAGAATACGAAGTGTGTTCAAAAAGTATCCGACCTTTGGGCTGTAAAAAAACACAATTACTCAACTAGAGGTTTAAAACCCTAATCCCTTTAATCTCCTTGGGACTCCACACACTTCTCCCAGTGGTCCCGCCATTGTTGGAAGCACTTCTGGAAGGCCTCTTTGGGAATGGAGTACAGCTGGGTTTCTGCATTCTGCAGAAAGTCTTCTCGTGACTCAAATTGGGTCCCATTCAGCAGAATTTTCAGCTTGAGAAACAGCCAACAATCACAAGCAGCCATGTTGGGAAAATAGGGAGCATGGCGAACGAGAGGAATGTTGTGTTTGGCCAATAAGTCGGAATTAGATGTGAAGAATGGACGGGCACTTTGTCATAATGGAGCTACCATATTTTAGTTGTCCACAGGTCCGGTCGTTTGCGTCAAACAGCATCACGAAAGAGACGTACGACCTCTATGTAGTACTCTTTGGTAATGTTTTACCTTGTGGTGTGTACTTGTGATGCACAATCCCACATGAGTAAAAGAAAACGGTCAACATAACTTTGACATTGTTGCGCACCTACCTCCTGTGTGATTTCCAGATGGAGTTGCTTATGCCACATTGCTAGCAGCTTCAGCACAAATTTCATGACACTCTCCATATAGCCAATTCCTCACTCAAAATGAAGTGTACTGAACCAAAGCTTAATCATTTCGGCTTGATGACGACCTACGGAATGTGAACCCCTGCATTGATGTGTGGCCATCTTTGAAGCGATTTTACCACTCTTCTTGAATCTTCTGAATGGTTTCCACTTGGGCATCATCTAGCTTTTGGCAAAATTGTATGCAACACTGCTACTCAATTCTTTTCGTCATTTTGTGGTGAAAGAAAATCTGATGGGTGCTCACCACACTCAACACTGGCTAACGCAATCTGCAGGTGGGGAATTCAAGAAATTCAAGGAATTCAAAAATTCAAGAATGTGCATGCCGGTCCCCTATACCTCCCTGTTGAAGAACAACACCCATGCTTTATTTGTTTCCAATGAAAAAAATAAAGGTTGGATACTTTTTGAACACACCTCATATGTCTTCAAATGAGTTGGAAAAGGGCATGTTGTCACTTTGCTTCTTTTGTGAAGCTGACAAACTCAGAGAATGTGTTCTGTTGTTTCCTTGTACTTTCCACACATACATGTCTGTGTGTCTGATTATTAATCTGCTGAGCAGATGATATTCAAGCCTGAATATCCTCATATATCTGACAAACATCACATACAAAATACATACAAGGACAAACACAGAAAAAACAGAGCCCAAAATATGAATCCAGGAGATTGAGGAAGTCCTTAAAAAAAAGCCCAAATCATAAAGCTGTAGGTGCAGATGGAATAACCTGCAAGACAATTAAAGATTATGGATACCTCGGAGTAAAATGGTTACTTAGAATATTCTCAGCTGCTTGGAAGCAAAGTAGAGTCCCTGAAGACTGGCAGAAAGCTATCGTGGTGACAATCTGGAAAAACAAAGGCAACAAAATAAGGGTGCGATACCTACTGGGGAATATCGATTCTAAGCCACATAGGAAAACTGTACCGAAAATCTTGGAGCAGAGAAATCGGCCGATCCTAGAACCACAGCTGAGTGGTGCTCAATTTGGTTTCAGATGAGACAACTAAGCGAAACAAACATCGAATATAATCGGAAACTCAACGTGGCTTTCATAGATCAAGAAAAGGCTTTAGATAGAGTAGACAGAAATAAACTATGGGCCATCCTAGATGATTACAGAGTTAAAGGGCAACTAGTAGAGAATATTAGAGCACTGTACCAAGGGTGTCAAAGTACGACCAAAACAATGGAGATAACAACCGGGGTGAGACAAGGGTGTGTGTTGTCGCCACTACTCTTCACCATATATATGGACAGAATAACACTCGAGGCCAAATTGGAGCATTTACCAAGAAATGCAGAGGAGACAGAGATTGATTATTTTGCAGATGGTCAATGTCTACTTTACAAGAGTGAAGACGATCTGCAGCAACATCTGACTGCGCTCAACTATATGTGTGAAAGATGCAGTATGAGAACTAACACATACAAAACAGAAACTATGCAGATAAGCAGATCGCCCGAAAACATGAACATTAAGGTAAACGGGACCAAGATCAAACAAGTGCAGGAAGCAATTGCACACCATCTATCACCATTATTGAAACACCCTCACATAAACATGTCCACAAAAATAATGCTGATCAAGAGTATATTCATGCCAACTCCCCGTTACCAGTGCCAAGCGTAGCCTTTAACAAAAACTCGAGAGAAAGATCACGACATGTGAGATGAGATGCCTCCGGAAAACAATCAACGTAACTAGGAGAGACAGAATGCGTAACGAAGATATGAGAAGAATAGTTGAACCAAGACCCTGTACAGAATATATTAATAAAGAGAGAATCAATTGGTTTGGCCACCTAATGAGAATGTAGCCCGACCAACTAACCCTGTGCACCTATAACACACGATGTTTGGGTGTTCTCAACCGCGGCAGATCGAGAACTAGATGGATAGGAAATGTTGTGGATATTCTGAATCGTCATGAGATGACGAATACTTCAGTGACACGTCTGGCCCTGGACAGAAAACTACGTCTCCCCACGACACAAGTGGATAAGACAAAACATACAAAATAATGTGTGTGAAAATGTTCCCAGCTGATGAGCCAGCATCCTTAAGCTAAGAAATAACTGTTTACAATGATATGTTTCAGTTAAACATCCTGTTTGGCCTAGTGCATTTGTAAAACTGACAACATAGCATATTCTGATGCATTTTTCCCAGCGTTAAGTTTGATCCCAATAATAATTACCTCAGAGATATCTTATCTTACACTGTAAAATTGATCATATACATTACCCAGTCATTACCTCACATTTCAGTCTACCCATTTGTAAACGGACAGAGTTAGTTAATATAAGGCACAGAGGAAGGAAGAGCTTTGGTCATTACTGCTGACCGTAAAGCCAAGACCTCATACAATGAAGTATCTAATGCTTCATCCTCTAAGGTAGTATGTTGACCATTTAAATTCTCTGGTAAAGTTCATCAATAACAATATACAAATTAACTAGAATGAAATATTTTGACTCTTTTTTGTTCCATATGAAGCACTGGATGACCACTGCAGCAGGCTCCCATATAGGAAGCCTGTATCAATGCATTTACATGCAGTGCAGTTTCTGTAGCAATATACTTAATTAACTTGATGCCACCCTTTTTAGTGGCATATTACCAAATGTGGAAGGATACATATGGTCTATTCTTTTCTCCCGGGGGAACACTAGGGTGATATGGTGACTAAAATAGACATTAAAAGGCCAGCAATCAAAGTTTCAAACTTACATGGGTTATACAGCTTGGCACCAGCTCCACCAACCAGAGGAGGTTCTGTAAACATTCCCTGCTGTCTGTGTTGGGGGTAATGGTTAGTTCCAGCCGCAAGAGGTGCAGGTGCCATGTCCACATGGGCACCAGCAGGAGGCAAGCCTTGATAAGGGCTGCTAGAAATAGGTGCCACTGAAAGGAAAATGGCAAACATGTAATACAACTGTCAGTCTTCATTCTCATTAATAGCATTATGTAACTTTTTGGGCCTTCATCTGTGTTGTGCTCTACATGAAGCATAAAATTGCAACAGCAGCTGGTCCACTTACAGTAAGTCTGTACTTTCATGCCCTCTTGGAGGTGTAGTTTTTGTAGCAATTCATATAACATTATGAAGTTGTCAGCTTAGCCCCATGTAGGGTACAACGCTGTTCATATCAGGGTATCGTGAAATATACTGAGTAAGATCAAATACATGCAGTGTACATAGAAAAAAGGCTGTGTTACAATAGCTGGATAAAAAGGTGGGGACCGACACTGTTATACACATTGTGGTGAGTCTGTTGAGAAACCTAGAATTGCAATTCAGCCAGGAGGGTCAGGTCCACCACGCCTTAGAATACAAGAAGAGCCTATGCTACCAGAAAACTATTATCATGAGTGAACAACTCAACATAGGAAGCATTGTATAACACCTAGACCCATGCACAACCTTCTCTAGTCACCTTTGACAACACGACAGGAAGGTTACAGTTGATCTATTCTTCCCTCATCAAGTACCACTCAGGAGAGAAATTCACAAGCTAATCATAATAAAGAGATTGAAATGGTATAAAATCACTGATGTGGAACTGATAGAAAGAACAGCTATGAGTGGAACATGACATGACGAGAAAGCGCTGGCATAAGACAGGACACACATTAATGGAATGATTCAACAGCATTAAAAAGGATTTCTGTTACTGAACCCTGAAGGCAAAAGACAGACCAAAACACACAAGAAGACGACAGCTAAAGACAAATATAAAGTAAACAAGGAATACATGGACAGAGCTGGAATGGATGGCACAGGACAAGATGACTCGGGGTGTATTTATTGAAGACCTGTGGCTTTTATTATTGACAGTTAGAAGTGAATTCTTTGCTTGAACATATGTATTATTTACAACGAAAGAGCAAGTCGAAAATACTACCATATTATATATTACAGAAATAAATTAGCTAATTTTACTGACCTGAAGTAGTTTGTGGTTCTGCGCTGCTCACCATCACAGCCCCCTCAACAGGCCGAGTAAGCCCCTTGGCTCTGCGTTCCTTTGCATACGATTTCTTCTCAGTGGTAGTGTTTGTGATGGTCACATTGATGGTCTGTACATTTTCCTTGTTAGAGATGACCATACTTTTGCTATTGGAGGGCGCGGTCTGATCACCACCACTGGTGCTAGCTATGGATACAGCAGAAGGGGGTTCTACATTCTTTGGTTTAGATTTTGCCTCTGGATATGTGTATGAGGAACTCATGTACTCCCTGGCATCCTTAGTTGGAGCTTCAGCCATCTCCGGCTGTTGTTGCTGGTGGAGGGGTTGTTCAAATCCCTTGTTTCCATGTTTATTATTATTATTATAGTAACCTCCGGCATCACCAGAGTTCCCTGCTCTTGGGCCTCTGTTTCCTCCTGGTGCTACCTGCTGTTTTCGGCCATTGTAGCCATAATCGTGTACTCTCCCACTGTAGTTATCCCCCTTATTGTAACTATCCCTAAATTCATTGTGTGCTGAACCCTTACTGTAACTATCCCTAAACTCTTTCTGTACCGTACCCTTATTGTAACTGTCCCTAAACTCTCTCTGTACTGTACCTTTATTGTAGCTATCCCTAAAGTCATTCTGTACTGTACCCTTATTGTAGCTATCCCTATAATCATTTTGTAATGCACCCTTATTGTAGCTATCCCTAAAGTCATTTTGTACTGTACTTTTACTGTAGCTATCCCTAAAGTCATTCTGGACTGTACCCTTATTATAGTTGTCCTTAAAGTCATTCTGTACTGTGCCCTTGTTGTAGCTATCCCTAAACTCATTTGGTGATGTCCTCCATTTTTCACCCTGGGATTGGTTATTAAAGTTTCCATCTCTACCACTGCCATGGTTGAAAACCTCTCTTCTCTCCTCCTTGAAGTCCTGCTGAGGACGACTCTTCCCCCTAATATCGTCCTGTCTTCGAATGTCTTGAGTTTGTTGGAATTTGTCCCGATTATTATGCCTGTACTCATCTCTGCGATTAATGTCATGGCTTTCAGGTTGGTATGGTTTCTGAGATTTGTCATCATTTGATTTAGCATCATCCAACATTCTATCGCTGTTGTCCCCTCTCTTCCATGAGCTTTGTACATCTTTGGGAACACCCTGTTTTGCTGACTCTCCTAGACTTGGGAAATCTTCTACAGATTTTACATCTTCAGGAGACAGTTCTCCACTTCTATGACCATCTTGATTTGTCCTTCCACTTCCAATACGGTTCCTATTGTTCTTGGTTTCAATGTCATTACCACGGTAATTTCCTCTGCTGCCACCCCTTCCTCCTCTTCTGGTGTCATTATTCCTACGAGTGTTTCCACCACTATATTTCTGGTATTGGATAAAGTCATCACCATCCAGGTTGGGCACGGAATCCTGACCACCATCTGTGGTGTCAATCACTGCCATGCGAGGTATAAAATCCTTGAAATGCTGTTTACTTGGTCCTTTAACCCTGGGGAGTACAAGTTATTTAAAATATAATTTGTAACATTTGTACACATACCTAAAAATAGATGAACATGAAAAGTGACGTACAAAATATAAACATTTACTCGGTTATCCATTTATGAGATGAAGAGATAGACTGAGTAAAGCCATTGGTTCATCATACTATCAAAAGGTAAAAGACAAGAATGAATTAGAAAAGATTTTAACTATTTGGCATTAGATACAAAATATACATGAATGAATACCAGGATTTCGGATTAAACATGTCTAATTCATGTACTTAAATATGGACCAAGTAGCATATCCACTCATTGTATCACTGCTTTAATATCATGCATACACACACATACAGATATAAAGGACAGTCAATAACAGTAATGTTATCAATAACATTTTTACAAGAGTGCGAGCCATACATTTTTAATGTCTTATTTTCTACATAACCCCAGTGTCTGGCAACACATTTTTGTCCACCTGTCCACTTACTTGTAGATAAAAAGTCTTTTGGAGTGACCTTTAACCTTTACAGGGCTAGTATCAATTTAAATTGACTGACGTCACAAAAAGCGCACCATAAATATCGGCGGTAGTTGACTTATCAATGTCATTGAATAGTGCTGGTCGTTGTAAAGTTAGATACTTCTCCGTACGCAGTAAAGTTAGATACAAACAATGGCGATTTTGTCATTTGTTTTAGACTTTTGGAAACAAATTCTTACGTTTTTCGCTTGTATTTGAAGATTCACCCATTATTGAGAATGGGGAAGTTCAGTGTTTTTGCAACATATGTTTCTGAGGTAAATCAATCTAGTTTGTTTATGTAGATACAATAATTACGATCATAGTCGAAGTGACAGATATGGTCATTACGGGGAATTACAATGAACAGTGATAGTCTGCTTTCATGATATTTTTGTTTACAATATAGGGACTTTGAAAGCTGTTTTTCAACACTATCACCATCTTCTTTTATCTCAGAAACTAACATACACACAACAAAAACAATAACACCAACAAACTCCTTATGCATTTATTTCTCCACTCCCAAACAAATCATATCAATAGATCATCAAATAAAAAAGTTACAGACTCTCAAAGTCAACAATCCTAGAAAAATGTGGCATTCTGAAAAATAATGCAGAGGCTGGGTAAATTGAGTAATTTAAAGGTTAACTAATTTTGCACCACCTCCATTGCGTAGTGTCAGTTACCATGGGACTTTTATCTGCTACACACTTTCCTATAACTGAGGTCATCATGTTCCATTTTGTGTGTATGCCTTGACTCATGTTGAAATCTATGGATATTTCATCAATAGTGACTTGCCCATTGCCATGCACTTGCTTGTCAATCTACTGTTTCACTGTGTCAGTTGCCCCACTTGCTGATCTCTAATGTCATGGTTCATCAATGACGTTTTGAATTCTTTCTACCCATTCAAGCACTTTCCTCTGACTCAAACAATTGAACGTTTAATCTTCTGTAGATTTCAGAAGGTCTCACAAGCAGTGACCACAAAAATTGAATAACAACTTGTTCTACAGTGCAAGTCGACAATGGGGCGGCTATGTTGTACACTGAATTGCGCACACTGCTCAATCATCAAAATCCCTTCACAGGGTATTGCTAAAGAGACATTTTGTATTCTGAAATAAGATTTTTGATTGTACATCATCTTCCATGCATTTTATAATAAAATTTGCGTTACTTAATGAATGTCCCTCGTATATACACACACATTTCTACTTAATTCTCATGTAGACAACATAACTAAACCTGAGAATGTACTTCAGAGGACAGGTAAAGCAAATAATGTTATATTTATATCATTAGACAAGAGTAACATTTTGTGTCTCTCATGAGAACAGTAAGGAATTCAATTCTGTGGAGTGTATTACCTCTGTTGTCGCCTAGGTGGAGCCTCTGGTGGCCGGTCAGCACTTCTGATATCATATCCATAAGCATCTATCAGCTCTTGCCTTGACTTTGGAGCCTGCATGTCGTCAATGTACCTATCATGTGACCATTTTCCTTCATCCTGCCACAGTTTTTTCTTTGGTCTAAGAAACAAGAGGGACTAGTTTCATCATCAGCAAACCAAATTCTTTCAGACACATATCACATGTACATCCATAAATACAAACCAACTCATTAGTACATAGCAAGGACACATCTATCTTGAACATATACAAACAAAGAGATGTGACACAGATATCATTGTCTGGAGGTTTGGTGTTTTAATTTCTTTGCTTTCATCCTTCAGACTACTGTGAAAGTTTATGTATATTATACTCCAATCAAACACTCTCAAAATCCCATTAAACAGTCACATACACTTTCAAAATCCCATTAAACAGTCACAAACACTCTCAAAATCCCATTAAACAGACACAAACACTCTCATGATACCATTAAACAACACAAAAACACTTTGATCACTAAACAGACACAAGAACACTCTGATGAGTATATAATACTGCCACAAACACCTTCTCTAGCTTATCACACAGACACAAACACTCTCATGAGCATATAATACTGCCACAAACATCTTCATTAGCTTATCACACAGACACAAACACTCTTACTAACACACCAGAAAAAACACAACCTTTCTGAACAGCACATAACATATGGCCCACATTAAACACACCAGAGACCAATGCCCTCTCATGAGTAAATCATAAGCAAACAAACTCTTAAATACCATAAAATTGATGATAATACTATTCAAATTCTGAATTAACAGTTCAAGCTACTTAGCTACTGTTTCCTTTAGATTGTTAATCGTTTTCTATAATCAGGCAGGCTCCTTTGTAGTGTTGTCTAAGTGCACCCCATTTAACCAAAACATTAACCCTAAATGTTTTGTCATTTGTTAACTGTTAAAATACTAACACAAAATAAAAATAATAATTGTTCTCTGATACAGACCTGCATAGATAATTAACGTTATTATGAATCTTCATGCAAATAAGAAAATTTAAAAAAACAGAAGCAGAGACTTTTAAATAAACTTTTGTCTTCGAACAAATTTTAAAAACTTATCACTATAGCAATGAAAAATTATTTCACTGGACCCACCAGTGAAACTTATAGGACCATGAAATCAAAATCACATGGCCCAGCAGTTAAAGCACATCGTGAAAACCATGTTTTTCACACCTGATGGAAATAAACATATTCTTGTTTATTATTTTAAATTCATTTTGGTGGGGACGGCGTGAGGTAGTGGTTAAGTGACATGGCTCACAATCTTGACCAACCCTGAGTCGAGAGCTCTTGCCTGATAAAATGTAAGTTTTCCAGCCATTGTTGAGACCCAACACCGCACCGGGTTTATCATATATGAACAACCGAGCTGCCATAGAAATTGACTCAAATTAAATCTGTTTGTTATAATGAATACGTCACTTCATACTTCACAGGTTCGAATAGCGAAAAATCTTTTTTGTTAGATCAAAAATGAATTTGAAACACTATTATCTTCTTTACATGGATTGGAGCCAGTCCATTATTGAGAATGGTGGAGTTAAGTTGTTGTAAAAGGTTTTTGTGCAGTTGATCTGCTTTGGTAGTTTTAAGTAAATGAAATAGATGTTTTAGTGTAAACAAACAGATATGCTTATCTTATAAATGAACAGTATCCACATTCTGTGGTGATTTCAAAGGATTTTTTATTGAGTAGCGATGTTACCTAATCAGTGAGTCTAAATGTTTGTGCTTTTGTTTTATAAATTTTCACCATCTTCTTGTATCTCAGAAACTAACACACACAACAGAATCACCAAAAAGTTGTTTATTAATTTATGTCTCTACACGCAACAAAATAAAACCTATAGACCAACAAACAAAAAGATTTCAAGCTCTCAAAGTCAACCATAGTAAAACGTGATGTGAAGTTCTAATAATAATGTCATTTGTAGATTAAATTGCGTTCAATGCAGACACAGGTCCTTTTGGTTATATCAGGGCATGTTTATAATCTTGATGGTGTGGCAGGTTAACCTGGGTTTGATCAAATTTACCTAGGCTAAAAGATTGGTGTTCTAACCACCTGCTCCTCAGGGCATAAAGCAAAAAAATACTAATAACGCATTAGCAGCTTACTTGGCCTCTTCTGGCACCTCCACTTCCGGTCCTTCACCCCCATGACGAAAGTCATGCTCATAGAAAGCTCCCTTTCGGGGAACATAGGCTGGATTCTTCTTGTCTTCATCATCATCTGGCTTATCCTTCTCTGGCTGTTCCTGGGTGAAGAGATAATCATTAGAAGACACCACATAAAGCCCTGACCTAAACAAATATGAGACAGACAGTGGCAAATATAACAGTAGACTCCATGTATGGAGAAACCTGTGCTTATGAAACTTCAAAATATTAAATCAACTATAAAATCAATTTGAAGATTAAACAAACACAAATAAAAAATGTAATCAGCTATCTTTAGATTGAGTGAAGATGAAAAGGATAGAAAGACACATTATAGAGGATGCACATTATATAATTGGTAAATAAAAAATGTTTTAAACACAATATAAAAAACATTATTCTGAAAACTTATAATGTGGAAGCTAAAAACAAACAATACCAGTCAATCTATACTAAAACTTTCAAAAGAAGAAGTTTAATCAAGTATGTAAAATTTAATCATACTTACGTACAAGATTAAACATTACAACTCTTGTGTATACAACAAAGACTGGGTCACACTTATGTACCAGATAAAACATGACAACCCTCATGAATGGAACGATGAGGCTAACGCCTGGTCAGGCAAAATACACTGATCAGACAATGTCAGCCAGGGTCAGGGAAAATATACTGGTCAAGACTCTCACCTGACCTCCTCGTTGGTCGTTCTGGAAACGGGCTGTTGTCGAGGACAACAGTCTGGCTAACATGGTGAGGTTCGACGTGACCCCCGTAGTAGTGAGCGACGCGCATATGAAGTCAAGCATAGCACAACCACTTGAAGGACGTCAGTCCACAATCAGCACGCTCGGGATGTGAGGAAAGCTACTGCAACCCACCACTTAATGTCTCTTTTAGGACGCACACAAGAGTAACCTACTCGTGGGCATTCACAAACAACAACTCTCATGTATACAACAATGACTAGGTCACACGTATGTACAAGATAAAACATTATAACTCTTACTCTTGTGTATACGGCTGTTGTTAGGACCATAGTTATATACAATATAAACCACTACAACAACACTACCATGTATAGAGCTAAAACTATGATCATTCTTATTACTTTACTTAATTGCCAATTCCTCAGTAGCAGGTGTACCGCTGCGAGTCCCAAATTTGTCTCAATTGATTTCTATTGTGCTATGGAGATCCAGTGAATAGTATTTATTTATTTCTTATGCATTGTGGATGTTGTAATGGAGTGCAAGAGCGTCTGACCAACACATTGTAGGTCCATCCTGCGGTCTTTTTCCACCTCAAGGGTAACAGATTGTTATCAACATGCTCCAACCCTTCCTCTGAGCATGTGATATGCCCACCGATGTCCTCCCTTGTTTGAGTGAACAGTGCCATTGATAATTGTTGTATGTTGGAATTATGTATATTCTGCATGCGCTTGTTGTAGAAAGTAAGACAGACAATTCGTCTTTCTTTTGAGAAAGACCTGGGTTACTCGCAGTTTGTTCTCCATTGCTTTTGTAAGTGTCCATGTTCAGCAGCATGCACATTGCAAGGAGACCAGTGGAGCTGAAGAGAGAAGGGCCAAGGAATGACTGAATGGATGAGAAGGTCACTCAACCAGTGCAGCAGCATCTTGTTAGTTTTGGTTGATGCTGCATGTTGAGGAGATATCCAAGATAGCAGTATTCCTCAACGTTTTCACATTTTTACCCATCATAGATGAAACAGTTTCGCATGACTTTTGGAGATATTCATTTCTAACCATGTTTCCCCTCTTTGCTGAACATCTCTAACATGTGGCTGGCTTCTGCAGTGAACTCTATGATCAGCACTATGTTGTCAGTGAACTGAAGATGATTGAGGCGTCTGCCATCCACAATGATTCCAAAGTTCTCTGACACCGACTTCGGAATCAATGTTGATCATATGTATATCCAAAAACGAACCACTACAACAACACTTAAGCACACATCCGCCCCTATGAACATACTTATGTACAACATAAAGCACTACAATACTCTTACATGCACAGGCATGTATGATCATACTTACATTCAATATAATATATGATTTAGACATTATTTGAGGCCTTACAAATGACAAGGGTGAGCCTGCTATATAAGATACTTTAGTTTAAAGTTTCACAAGATCTCCTAAAATACAACAAGGGCCCTGTCATCATGAAAGCCATTGTGATAAGGACAAGCCATTACAAAAGCAATCATTCACTTTGATAGAAGAGGAATTTTATTAGAACTATTAAAATAGAGTAGTCTTCTGGCTCATAGTGGACTCGCCCTTGTTGTATGGAAGATCTTGTACACCATATTCATGAGCTGAAACATTTACCTCCCCATCTCCACTCTGCCGCTCTTCTCCCAGTCCCTCTTCATCAGTGTATCCCTCTGTTTCCGAACCTGTCTCTTCTTCTGTTTCTGAACCTTCCTCAGTTTCAGTCTCACTCCCCTCTTCTGTTTCATCCTGAAGTGACACACAATGCAGATAAATTAACATTTAGTTATGATGTACCTGTTCTTATATACAAGTACTTTAAGACAACAAACAATTGGTGATAAGCTCCAATTTAAAAAGGTCTTTATTGTTCTGTTAAGAATCGAGTCGCTGCACTCAGGACAAACCAATAGGTTTTTCAGCCCAACTCAGTAAATGGTGCAGGGTGTAGATATTGATGGCTCACATAGATCACAAGTTGTATACCAGCATGTCCTATTCACTTTAAAATATAACTCTTCCCCAACCCCCCAGGACATTGTTTACATCATGTAATTTTAATTAGAACCAAGACTTTTCATTGCTTATTAATATTTTCCCGACTTGCCAACCCTGTGTTGAAATGGAGAATTAATGTGTTTATAACATTATATGCTGTCTCACCTCTTGATCTGCACTGTCTTCTACCGCACTTCCTTGCTCTGAAAGTTCTAAGAAGAATCACAAATTCATAGGTTACTATAAACACATATTAAAAACTCCACAAAACAACAGACAGCTTCTCTACACTTGTGCACATTTGTATATTAATATATAAAAACATTAGAGCATGCAAGAAACTTGGTTATATAAACACAAAATTAAGAAATTATTATAGAAAAACGAGTTACAGTGAATCAGTGCATGGAGAAAAGCAAATAAATGTTTAAAAAGTTCAGAACAAACTAGACAAAGCTTTATTAAAACATACTACGTAAGTTAGAGACAAATATAGCAGACAAACAGTTCATGAGTCCCAAACTAGCTGCCCTAATGTGCTCAGCAAAGTCATTTTCTGCAGCTTGTAATGTGGTTGGGGTATCGAATAATAGATAATAAAGATTAGACAAGAGCATAGTACCTTATTTACTATAAAAGGTGAATCTACATGATTTCAAAACAGAAACAAGGTTTAACTACTCAGAATATATTGATCAAATGTGAGTTGACAGTAGACAACAGAGATATTATAACAAGTGACAACCCCTCAAAACGGAAGGTGTGAACTTTATATCTGAAATTAAAAAAACAGCACTGAGCAGAGGTGAAGCCGAATTTGTTACAGAAAAAAAACTGATATTAAGAAATAATACAGTAACATAGGTACGAATCATGGGCACTGAGCAAGCATGTAGCAAACATGAAACACAAGCTTAAGTTTAATTTGATCCTAATGATATTCCCATTTGATGGTAGGTCACATAGTAGTCCCTTGCTTCCTGCTAATATCTTTGCATACAGAATTATTGTGCCAGCAAGTAATGTAAAGGAACAATTTATTCTTTTATTATTATTTTCAATAGCTCTGGATGAGAGTTCTTGAAGGAAAATATGGACATTGTTGTTAAAACTGTCCATTTCATTCAGACAAGAGGATTAAATCACAGACATCTCATATCTTTTTTAGAAATCATTGAAAGTAAATATGGAGAATGTTTATTTCATGCTGGTTAGGTGGCTGAATCAGAGAAATGTTTTGAAGGTAATTGAAACCCTCATGAAAATTAAAGACATGCAAGTTTCTCATTTCTCTGACCCCCACCCTTTGCTATGTTTGCGTAAAAATGTTTTAGATTCTGCATTATGATTTTGAAAATGACATGCATATTTACTATGGCATGGTCTGCGGACAAGAAATGTTATCACATGGGGCGCAGCGTAGTTTTTTTTTTGCATTAGCCTTATTTCTCTATTATCCAAGGCGGTGTGTGTTGCACTATGTTTTTATTTTGCGCCTATCGGCCAAGTGCATCAGACTTGCATGCATTTTATGTTAGGGTCTGCTTCCTCCTGCATTTTCTAAGGGTTTGCGTCCCGGGGTAACGGCCTGTGCTGTGATGGGGATCAAACCCAGCCCCTCCGGATTGTAAGCCATGTCACTTAACTACTAGCCCGCGCCGTCCCCAATTCCTGGTATAAATTGTGTTTAAAATAAATGTAAAGTTAAGCAATTGCTACTTTTGGCACTATAACAGGCACCAGAATAACTAGGAAATAGGGAGAGACTATAAAATACATTAAATCTTAAGGAAGTATAAATATGGTAAGGTAAAGGTAGTTCATCCATAGCAGACACTGCTGTTGGGGGATGAAGTGTTAGAGACTTCATTGTGTGAAGTCACGAGTTGCTTATGAGGTGGGGTGACCAGCTCCCTTCTTTCCTTATCCTAACAGTAAGTCAAGTACCCATTTACAGCTGAATAAACTGAAGCATACAAATAAAGGGAGTTGAATATTGTACCTTTGGCGTGAAAAGTGAGTGCTCCACCACTCCGACAATCAGAATAATTTTTCTCAATGGTCTACAACTACAAAAGCAATGATGGATTAAGCAAAAAAGCACACTTCGACAGTTGACATATCAAGAGATCTTGTCTATGAATAAAATGTCGCTCTTTGTGAAAAAATTATCTTTTAATGGTGAA
The DNA here is from genome assembly GCA_036924085.1 of Ariolimax columbianus. Classification (NCBI taxonomy): domain Eukaryota; kingdom Metazoa; phylum Mollusca; class Gastropoda; order Stylommatophora; family Arionidae; genus Ariolimax; species Ariolimax columbianus. The sequence continues at coordinate 31,450,299 of JAVGWX010000004.1, read as the reverse complement.
TTATCAATTTAAACTTAATTTTAAAGACCCTTATTTAAGATTATTTTTAGAATGAATGTGTGTAGAAATCATACCAAATTTCTCTGTTCTTAAAATCACTGCAAACAATTATCACTTTATGTTTGAATATAAAATTTTAACTAAAAAATTGGTAAGAATTAATGATAATAGACAGCACAATTTTACATAGACACAAGTTTTATTCATGACCAAGCAGTGCAAACGATTGCAAATATTGGAAACTACCTATGTCAAATAGTGTTCAAACTACACTGTTTAAAGTAATGGCAGCGCAAAACACAAGAGTCAATTGAGAATTATGTTCTGCATCATACATTAAAATATAAAATCCACACACAGACAAAAGCATTACCTATGGCAGGACTTTCATCTTCAGACTCCTGAGAACACAGAATATAAAATTATATATCAAAATATGTTCTCCTCAAAAGAATTATACTTTGGATAAGATACAGGATAATATATGAAGCTTATAACACGTTAATGAAATTTAAATAAGATAGCTACTGATTATTCTTTGTGGTAATAAGTTGATCTATGATTACAATACTGGATGAGAGGAAATAGTATCAAGGGTAGTAGTCCTTTATGATCGATACCATGCTTTTTTTCAGTGCCTACAGATGTATGCTATGTCTAGCAGCGCAGATTCCCTTAGGTAAAATTATTGGTGCAAAATCTCAACAGCTGTTTTTGAGTGCCTCTGCTTCCTCATTTAAATAGTTTTCGCAGCATGAATCACAAAACCCATATAATGATCCATTTGGGTATTTCATATAGATGCCGTGATTTGCAAATGAGGCAGATTTGAAAGCTGATACATCTGTATAGACCAGAACTGTTGATGCAGGACAGCTATAGATTGTCAACAAGGCACATGTCTTCAGGGTGATAGGTGAAGTGCTTTGGTGATCAGCTTTTCTAATTATTTTAGATGTCGTTTAATAACTGGCAGGCATACATTTTTCCAACGAGATGGTCCATTCTATTTCTCTCTTCTCTGGTAAATGGTGTCTATTGTACTGTTTTATTGATGGTATTTGGGAGTTTTCTACCATCTTTCTGGTCTCTCATTGATGGCTGCAGCTTGCTTCGAGTTTTAGTACAACTTATTTTTCCTGGAACTGCTATTGGGAAAAAAATTCTTTGCAACTGTTAAGATGGTGACACATACATGCTTGAGAGTCAAACTGATGTCATTCTATTTAATTATTTTGCTAAGCCCAGCATTAGCAGGCCCAGTCAGCCTTCCAATTGTCTGTGTATGTAAAGCATTGGTCTGGTCATGTACCTGATATCTAAAAACCGGTATACATTTCCAGTATCTGGTGGGTTTTCCTTTCACAGTAAAGACAATACATGGCAGGTGGTCCCTATTCTGTGAACATAGTACATATCATTACAAAGAGGGAGCAATATTGCTTGATATCAGTGCCAGATACATGATACCATTTATATCCCCAGTCAGAGATGCCAATCTTGTTGGGTGTCCATCATTCACAACTACGAGGTTTGTGTGGAGTATCACCTGGCTCAAAGCTATCTCTTGCCTATTTTCAGTGGCATTTCCCCACTCCTTTTGTCTAGCATAATAATAGCTGCAATGAGAAACTTTTTGCAACACTTTCGACAATTCTGTCAAAAACCCACTTTATCTCATCAAATAGACATTCAATGTGTGTACTGAAGTTATAAATTCTCCGATCTCGATTGCCACTGAAATCCCTTTAGTAGACATCCTCAAATTTACTGGCACTAGCATCTGTTCAGGTGTGAGGAAGTTTTTGCTTCACGTACATAGCCAGACCCCCACTTGCTGGACTAACGTGGATTACTGTTGCACCTGCATCCTGGACATTTGACGGTGACATTCTCCTTCAAGAAGATCTCCTGGATAATGAGGATGTTGAAGTCATAGGCCAATTTTTTGGAGAATGGCTTCATGTTAGTAGCGATGCTGCGATTATAACAGCCGATTCATACAATTTTTAAACCAAATATGACCGATTTACTTTTGCATTTTCTCTTCCCCTCTCTCCTCTTGTCCCCCCTGCAATTACCTTTGCTTATAAGATCTACTGGAGACATCAATATCAGATTATGATCTCGTCAGGTCCCGTTATGACTCGCATTTGTGGTTTTTCATCAGAGTTTCCCATTTCCTAGAGAAGTTGCCTTGCCAGACTTACGAGTATCATTTACTTGGTTTCCAAAATACCAAATTAAGTCTAAATGGCAAATTCCTGCAGCCAAACGACAACCCAACCTATCTGGGAGTCACATTTGATCGGCGCATGACATGGAAAAGTCAGATCGAGAGAAACCGAATGAGAGCCAGAGAAAGAATGGCAATCATGAGGAAACTTGCTGGCACAAGCTGGGGAGCAGACGAAGGCATACTAAAGAAACTGTACACTGGAAGAGTGAGACCAGTTCTCGAGTATGGCATTGCGGCATGGACAACAGCAGCAAAGGCGAACTTCGATAAAGTTAGCAAACTTCAAAACCAAGCCATGAGAGTTATAACAGGAGGCATGAAGTCAACGCCAATTGTAGAACTTGAAAAGATTACAAAACTGCAATCCATGACCGATAGAAGAGACTGCAGAGCCCAGCTGCAGTCAGAGAAACTCCGAAGACTGACTGACCATCCAATGCACTAGAGACTAAACAATTTGGGAAATGGGAAACTAAAGCGGAGAAACTTTGCAGAAATAGCCAAAGCAAAGATGCACGAAGATCCCATAAACGCACTAACAACACCAAAACCCATCACTACTGTACGAAAACCTACCTGGAGGCAGGATATATTTCCAGAGGTGGTAGAAAATATACCAGGTATTGCAAACAAAAACTGCCAGACTGAAAAAGAAATGAGAGATACTACCCTAAGCTTCATATCGAAAAGCTACCCAAGCATGGACTGGACCCATGCATACACCGACGGTTCTGTAACAAATACTACACAGAACGAAGGGGCAGGAGCATTCCTGAACCTACCAAATGGCAGACAAATAACACTGTCAATCGCTACTGGTAAGTACACAAGCAATTTCAGAGCGGAGGCAGAGGCACTGAGGGCGGCAGTGGAAGAAATGGTGACACACAATGAAAATGAAAGCCATATAGTCCTGCTTACAGATGCTCTCGCCGTAGTCACAGCGCTAAAAAGCTAGAAAAACACTGAGCTTAATGACTTAAGAGCAGCACTCTGCAAACTGTGCCAGCATTCTGCACCAAAAAGGGTAGTGGTACAGTGGGTCCCATCACACTGCAACATCCAAGGCAATGAGGACGCATACAGACTGGCAAAAGAAGGTGCAAGACTACCACAAACAGATACTAGTATGACGTACGAAGAGTCAAAACGGCTTATCAAAGCCAGATACATGACCAAATGGGAAACCGAACATACTGGTTACACCAAAAACGATGCCTATTACCAGTTGAACCGAAGAGAGCAGGTCGTTGTCTTCAGACTTCGCACTGGCCACAATAGACTGAGGTACCACCTATTCAACAAATTGAAGATAGGTGGTACCGACGAATGCCCGTGCGGTACCGGTAAAATGACCGCTGAACATCTGCTGCAGAACTGCCCGACATACGAGGATCAGAGAGAGCAGATGTGGCCATCACCAGTGGAACTGCAAGACAAGCTCTATGGCAGCGGCGACAGCCTCAGGATGACCGCCGCTTTTTTCGAAAAAAATAATGGTTACTGTCTGACTGCGTACGAAGAAGAAGATTTACTTGGTTTAATGATTTAAGATCAGTACTCTGTCAACTATGCCAGCAGTCCACACCCAAAAGCGTCGTGGTACAGTGGGTTCCATCCCACCGTAACATTCAAGGCAACAAGGAGGCAGATGGACTGGCAAAAGAAGGTGGAACAACCAGATTCTAGTGTGATCTACGAAGAGTACAAAAAGTTTATTAGGACCAGATACATGGACAAATGGGAAACAGGGCAAACTGGCTACACAAGAAATGATGTTTTATTCCCAGTTGAACAGAAGAAAGCAGGTGGTGGTCTTCAGACTTCGTACATGCCACAACAGAGGTACCATCTATTCAATAAACTGAATATAGGTACTAATGACGAATGCAGCTATGGTACAGGGAAAATGACCCCTGAATATCTGCTGCAAAATTGCCCGACATACGAGGACCAGAGAAAGCACATGTGGCCAACACTAGACAAGCACCATGGCAGTGTCGACAGCCTCAGGATGACCGTTGCTATCTTCAAATAAATTCAAGTTGATGCCTGACAGCGTACAAAAAAGAAGATTTACTTGGTTTTTCCTCGGCTGTCTCCACTAACCTACCCATGTTACATCTTGGTCACAATGTCCACAGGCTACGCGATTTTCCAGTTTTATCACAAAAGCGCAAGTAAAATGTAGATAATCCGTGAATCCTAACCAGATGGTCTAACTACACACTATGTTTCATTGTTACTTCCTACACCACATTCTGGTCCTAACCATAAAAATCCCCCAAAACTAGATAAATTATCATCAGAGTGAATTTTAGACAGTGGCACCCATTGCAAGGACATATCAACATCGAAATTAATACTCGACGAAGTGAAAATCAGGAGTTATTTTCATGTCTGGAAATAGGATGTTCATGAAAAGTGAATAACATCTAATGATATTTAAAAAATGGGAAAGTGTTGAAAGATGTTAGTGACACAATTCACCACTCAAACTTACTGAAGCTGGATTCTTGAAACCTTATGAAAAGTACAATGCACATCACATTAGGAATAATGACAAACACAAGAAAACATCTAAAAAGAAACAATTTTGAATTCAATTATCTAGACATGCCACTGGGTCAGGAACACATAACAGTAGAAAGAAAAGGTTTAACAATAACATACCTATGATAATAAGCGAACAAAACAGAATAAAGGTTGTAGACTATATCCAATGTAAAACATAAAACAAAACAGATGTATACTTGTGAACAAAGGCAAAAAAATAAGTTCTATTATGGGGATTTGTCCAAGACAGTTTGTCATATGTAATCACTGACTTAGCCTTTCTCTAGCCTAACTATTGCAGCTATGGAATATAGACCTAAACAAATTACCAAGTTTCACAATCCTAAACTAATTCTGTTATCGCTGTCTCTATTATCGCAGACACAAACACTGTCTATGTCAGTATGTGTGGTCTGTGCTTGATGATAGGAAACAGTCCAAAAATGTGTCTGGATTGAATGAGATCTCCACTCTATATTTAAGCTGCTGCAATCCTGCAACTCTTAAACTTGTATTTCTTACATTCGAATGGACATTAGTCTCGACTGATTTGTCAGCTGGGCCTACATGGTTTGATTCTGGATTCCTTATAATATGTAAATGTTTTCGAAGTGCTTCAATTTTACACTTATTGATCGTTGCTATTGCACTCAACAGCCCTCAAAGTTTCCATAGTTTCATGACTAAAAATAGCATTGGACACCAGGATGGTTACACGATAACAGAAGCCTGAGTAGGATTTGGCCATGCCCATGGATTGCTAGACTAGATGTTCTCTGGGATGATTGATGCATTACATTTCTACATACAATACATAACTAACATAACACACTAGATTCTGTAAATGAGCACGTCTACATTCTACATCAGCATATGAAATACCCATATTAAAAATAAAATGAAGACCATATGATATTGCCCTTTAATTTAATTAAGATCTAGTCTGTCTAGATTCTATAATCTAGTCTAATATTCCAATAGGCTAGCCAATACCCAATAGTTTTAGTACTATTAACTAGTAGATTCTATCTATACTAATAATAGTTAATAGTAATAAATAATATAATAGACTAGATCTATATTATTACTAACTAGTATTTGTATGTATATACTATACTATATTCCAAGTCTTAGAAATAAGTAATTAGTCTACTATTACTATGGACACTATAGTAGAATACCATTATTGACATTGAACTATTTATTATTAGTTAACTTAGTCTTAGTACTATAGTACTATTATAATATTAACTATATTAGTAGATCGAAGTCTTAATTTTAACTATAAATTAATAAGTTACTAATTATTTGTACAATTATTAAACTAAATAAATGGGGGGAAAGCTGCTGCAGTTTGTATGTTACTAAATCTCACCCTGTCACAATTTGTGTTTGAAACTATCTATTCTAAGGAGTGTTACTCATTTAATGTAAATGTGAAGTGAGTAGATCAGTAGACTATGTGAAGAAAACGGCGAAACTGGAGGGGGGTAAAGTGGAGGGTATTTATTTATTTATTTACAATAATAAATACGTACACATTCGGAAGATCTTGTAACGACGGTGACAGTTTCAGTGCCTACATCCTCCCCTTCATCATGTAGACGCCTTCTTCTACGTTCTAGTTTAGGAAGTGACATAGTATATCATTCACCACGCTAAGTAATAACTGTTTGGTGTCTAGGTACAAATAATGGCGATTGTTGCCAGTCCATCAATGCAACTGCAGATTAAGATTTTAAAAATTAAAAAGTGAAGAGTTGTTTTTTTTCAACTAAATTTTCTAATATCTTCATTTGATCTTGTTATATTTTCATTTTAAACTGAGTTTTATATTAATTTTACATTTTTACTGCACAGAAATGATCTGAGTTATAAATAAGTTATGTGATAACAGATTATCATAACCCACTAAATTGTCAATCTGGCAAATTCTCACACAGAAATGGTGTGTGTATAGTTTAATGCTATTGTCATTATTATTGTGCAACGTGATAGAAAACAAATGTTCTTTTTACATATTTATTTTTCTTCGTCGTTCGTTCTCTACATACAATACACAACCTTGCAACAAAATACGTGTATGTAATAGTTGTCCATCGGAAGCGAAAATTGCGACAGCATCAGACTTGCGCTCCGAAATGTGATTTCATATGAAAGCCCAAATAAAGCACTGCAGGTATTAGCCGCAGTTGGGACACCCATGTGAGGAGTCTGCTGTTTAGGTATTTTGTCCGAACACCCACCTAAATGGAAAGGGGGGGGGGGGGTGTAATTATAGAATACGGAACAGAGAAGAAAAAACTATTTAATAGCAACTTTTCAACAACATAAAGGTAGAGATCTCGATCAATTCATGTATTCCCTGACACAGCTCTTATCAGAGCACTTAAGATCAGTTATTTAGTAGATCCCCTCTAACAGAAATATCGGAGGTAATGAAGTTGCAGGCAGACTATGAAAGTATGGAGGAGCTTCCCCACAAACGCATCTGAGCATCACATATAGTGAGGCAAGACTATATTTTTTTTAAAAATATATATATATAGCGGATGGAAAGTCACATGCACCATACTTAAAATATTTAGACATGCATAAACAAATCTTATAAAGTGAATAGAGTTGCAAAGATTGACTTTGAAAAACAGAACTTGCTCAGAAGATTAAGACTGATAGCAAAAATCTTTTTTTTCTCTTATGTTAGACAGAGAACGAAAGACACCGTAGGCCCACTCCAAAATAGCACAGGGAAAATAATCAGTGATAATATTAAATCTGCAAGTGTGCTGAATCGATACTTTAGCTCAGTCTTCACAAAAGAAGAGTGCCCCAAGATCTCAGAGCCCTTAGTTAACTTCCAGAGGGATTGCAATCAATCTGCATTACTGAGGAGATAGGTTGAAAGTGGATACATGGCCTGGTCATGACGGGATTAATCCAAAATTACTATTTGACCTCAGAGACCTGTTGGCAAAACCATTGGCTAAATTGTACTCGCAGGCTTTTGAGAAAGGGATTATTCTTAACTTAACTTAACGTTTTTATACTGGTTTAGAAGACTCATCAGAGTCTGTAAACAACCAGTCACATTTGCATTACCCTGCTTTAAAGGCTATGCACATCCAATCTATTCTTAAATGCATTAACTGTCTCTGTCTCCACCACATACTGGGTAAAGCATTCCAAGCATTCACCACTCTGTGACTAAACAAAATATTTCCTAATATCCAATCTGGACCTTTCTTTAGTTAATTTGTATATGTGCCCTCTTGTTCTCGTTGGTGGTTGTATTTTGGAAAAAAAACTTGTTATAGTCTAATTTTACATTTCCTGTGATTATCTTATAAAACTGTATTCATTTACTTGAATTATTCTCTTTTCTTCACACTGTATGCCGGTTTTTCTGAGTCTTTCCTCGAAACTGTAATTCTGGAATCTCTCTATCAATTTTGTCGCTCTTCTTTGTATCCTTTCCAGCATGTTTATGTTTCCTCTACCTCTACGATAAGAAGTCCAAACCTGTACACAGTACTCCAATCTAGGTACAACTAGTGCTTTATACAGCTTGACAATCACCTCCTTAGTCCTCCTTTTATCATACCTAACATTGTATTTGGCTTATTCACTGCTACCTGGACTTGCTCATTCATTTTCCCCATATGCTCTATTATAACCCCTAGGTCCCTTTCCTTATCTATCATTCTAATATTGTTTTCGCCCATTCTGTGATTATGTTCTATATTTTATCTACCCATGTGGATGACTGTACATTTATCAATATTAAACTCCCTTTGCCATTTCACAGACCAGTCTGTCTCGAATTTTATCTAAATCCGACCTTAATACATCCACCTCTGCCATATCTCCTAAATAGTTTTGTGTGATCTGCAAATTTTTCAGTCATGGATCCTACCTATATCAATGTCCAAATCGTTTATATATATATATCAAGAACAATATCGGTCCCAAAACTTTGGGATTGGAAAGATGCAAGTATGACCCCCTTGTTAAAAAAAAAGGACAGGAAATCAGATCCAGGCAATTACAGACCAGTGAGTTTGACGAGCTCTGCATAATTTTAGTCTATTATAAAGAACAACATAGTAATGCACTTGGACAAGTTTAACCACCTCAGGAAGAGTCAGCATGGGTTTACTAAGGGGAGATCGTGCTTAACAAATCTATTAGATAATTCACGGAGGTAGAAAAATGTTAGATGCCGGAGAGCCGGTAGATGTTATTTATATTTGTCTGGATTTTACAAAGCTCTTTGCTAGTTGTTGTTTCGAATGCCCACAATGAGTAGGTTACTCTTATGTGAGCCCTGAAAATGGCGTTAACTGACGGGTTGCAGTAGCTTTCCTCACATCTCGAGCGTGCTGATGAAGGTGGACCGGGGTCTTCTAGGTGGTTGTGCTATGCTTGGCTTCATCTGCGTGTCGCTCACTACTACTGCGATCACGTCGAACCTCACCTAGCCAGACTGTTGTCCTCGACAATAGCCCGTTTCCAGGACGACCATCGAGAAGGTCAGGTGAGGGTCTTGGCCAGCATATTTCTCCTGACCCTGGCTAACCTATTTCTCCTGACCCTGGCTAACATTCTATGACCAGTGTGTTTCGCCTGACCAGACGTTAGCCTTATCGTCCCAAGGTCTTTGATAGAGTACCTTATCAAAGATTGCTTCGGGAGTTGCGATCACGTGATATAGGTGGTGGAGTTGAGAATTGAATAGAAATTTGGGTAACGGACAGAAGGCAGCTAGTGGCATACATAAGTAGTACTCTATTTGGTGTGATGTTATATGTGATGTACTGCTCCAAGGATCGGTATTGGAACCAATTTTGTTCTTGAAATATATAAATGATGTGGACATTGATATCAGATCCATGATTGCGAAATTCGCGAATGACACAAAATTATACGACAGGGTCTCATCTCCGACAGAGGTGGATCTATTGAGATCGGATTTAACTGCGATTCATAATGGTATGAGAGCTGGCAGATGGAGTTTATTGTAGAAAAATGTACAGTCATCCACATGGGAAGAGTCAAAATTATTACATAATGGGAGTGAACAATATTAGAAAGATAGAAAAAGGAAAAGAACCCAGGCGTCACAATAAATCATACATGTAAGGTTGGGAGCAAATCCAGGCATCAATGAAAAAGGCTAATGAGTAGTCCTAGGTATTATTATAAGAAACATTACAAACAAGAGAAAGAAGTCATAGTCAAACTATATAAATCATTCTATCTATCTATCTATCTATCTATCTATCTATCTATCTATCTATCTATCTATCTATCTATCTATCTATCTATCTATCTATCTATCTATCTATCTATCTATCTATCTATCTATCTATCTATCTATCTATCTATCTATCTATCTATCTATCTATCTATCTATCTATCTATCTATCTATATCTATCTATCTATCTATCTATCTATCTATCTATCTATCTATCTATCTATCTATCTATCTATCTATCTATCTATCTATCTATCTATCTATCTATATATCTATCTATCTATCTTCAGTCCACTTATGCCGTTAGATGTCGCGGGGAGGTGTGACCTCCTTTGTTTCATATTTTTTGGCAGGAGAATATCCGCTGGTGACTTGCTAGGCCAATTCCGGCATCTGTTAGCCCCTGGAATGTATGATTCCTTTTTGCGACATATTCTCTATGGGGCGAGAATCCCTAGAATAATTTGAGTAGATTTTTAACTTTTCCCCTTCCTTTTTCGATCTCCAACTGCTACGGTATTTTTAACGTGCGCGCTACTGACCACGGGTGTCTGATCTCACTACTCAAAGATCAGGGGAAATATTTACTGGATGATCCACGTGAAAAAATCCCGGTATCTCTACCGGGATTTGAACCCGTGGCCGTCAGCACCCAAGGCAAACACCATACTCCATTGTTGTTGTACACCACTCAAACTGAGTTAATTTTACTATTGGCGTCGATTCTTTGGTGGCAGTTTACGGTTGCTCTTCTTACATTCTGAGGCGTGTTTAAAAGGTTGACCGGGGTCCACCTGGCTGTAGTGCAATGCGAGACTCCTTAACGAGTTAACCACTATAGAGATTAAAGTGTCGATCCCCATCTCTCTGGTCATACGATTCTGACAACCTGAGGGTCCTACGTGGAAGGGGGGTATTTTCTGAATGAATATTCTTCACCAGACCCCGATGCTTTACTATTGCTCCTTCCAGGGTAATTATAACCTTTACCAAGAAACAGACACAATAACATAGCGCATAAATCGAAAGATAACCAAGCTTAACTCATTCATGACGGAACTTTTTTATTCTTATTAACCATAAGTATTGGCACAAGTAATCTATCCTCTTTCAGATGTACTTGGATACTTTGAATACTTGGAATCCTGGCACTAAAATAGCCAGATGAATGCCTTCTGCCAGGTAACTGAAGGTTATCGGTAGTAGATTTTTTTTCTCCAGTTTGACTTCCTGCGGTTTACTAGGCCTATGGAAACGTATGTGGAGCATTCCGTATGAATTCTTTATTTTTAGAATTTTGAGGGAATTTATTTACTGCATTGTTGCACTTCTTTTAAGGTTTTCGACTTACTCGACGAGTAAAGTGCAGTTGCCATTACTTTCAGAACGTGGAGGAGCGATAAAAGCTCATACGTACTTTTACAAATACAAACAAAAACAAGGATTGTTTATTTTATATATATATATATATATATATATATATATATATATATATATATATATATATATATATATATATATAATAAGCGTGTACGATTGTGTGTTAGCTTCCACTGGTGCGTCTCTATTATGCTTGTAAGTTTCACCGGAAGCAAACAATAGTAACGCTGTAACCTGACTGGCATGTCGTTAGAGGCGATACGTAATAGTTGGGCATGGGGCCGTACCACACAATCCCGTAGAAGCTATAAGCCACAAGATATATTAATAATTACGTCTTTTTCAGATTGTCTGGTGGGCCGGTTCTTCTAATTATAAATCAGAAGCTAGGTTAATAATAACACCTTTTCATACTGTCTAGTTGACCGGTTCTTCAAATTATAAATCGCAAGATAGACTAACAATGACCTATTTTCTCGTTGTATAGTTGACAGGTTCTCCTAATTATTTCTTCTTCTTCTTCTTCTTCTTCTTCTTCTTCTTCTTCTTCTTCTTCTTCTTCTTCTTCTTCTTCTTCTTCTTCTTCTTCTTCTTCTTCTTGTTTTTGTTGTTATTGTTGTTGTTGTTGTTGTTGTTGTTCTTCTTCTTCTTCTTCTTCTTCTTCTTCTTCTTCTTCTTCTTCTTCTTCTTCTTCTTCTTCTTCTCCTCTTCTTCTTCTCCTTCTCCTTCCGTGTTCGTTCTCAGTCCCCCGTCTACCAAGCCCTGAACAGGGCTTTGCAAATAGCAATATTTAGTTCGGAGAACGGATTGCGTTGTTTCGCTAGTTTACAGCTTGGCTACTATATTTTCCCCTTTCGGTCCGACACATCCTCTTCGGCAAATCTCCTAATTATAAATCGCAAGCTAGACTAACAATGACACCTTCTCATCCTGTCTAGTTGACCGGTTCTCTAACTATAAATCATAAGCTATGTTTATTATAACACCTTTTCAGGTTGTCTAATTGATCTGTTCTTTCAACTAACGTTTTTTGTTCATATTTTTTTTTTAGAAAGACGCCTCCGGTAGTTTGAGGTATGTAGTTCAAATCAAGACTTACTTCTGTTTCAATTTCTTTTCTGTTGTCAAGTATATATGTTTTTTGTTGTCTGGTCTACATGTTTTCTGGCCTATATGTTGTATGTTGTCTGGTCTATATGTTTTCAGTTGTCTGGTCTAAATGTTTTCTGTTATCAGGTCTGTGTGCTTTCTGGTCTATATCTTGTCTGGACTAAATGTTTTATGGCCTATATGTTGTATGTTGTCTGCCCTATATTTTTTTTAGATGTCTGGTCTATATGTTTTCTAACCAATATGTTTTCTGTTGTCTGGTCTATATGTTTTCTGGCCTATATGTTTTCTGGCCTATATGTTTTCTGTTGTCTGGTCTAAATATTTTCTGTTGTGTGGTCTAATGTTTTATGTTGTCTGATCTAAATGTTTTCTGTTGTCTGGTCTAAATGTTGTATGTTGTCTGGTCTAAATGTTTTCTGTTGTATAATCTATATGTTTTATCGCCTATATAGTTTCTGTTGTCTTGTGTAAATATTTTCTATTATGTGGTTGTATATAATTTCTTTTGACTGATATATCTTCTCATGTAGCATGTCCTTTGTAGAACGTCGCTCCCATCACAGTCTGTCTGAAAGAAACTCGTTCCCTTGCCAAAACTCCAGCTTCCGCCACTGTCATACTCAGGCACTCCTGGATATCTTGGTGCCATCGTCTTCTTGGTCTACCCCTTCCTCTTTTGCCTGGCACCATACCTTCCATCACCGTCCTCTCAAGACCGTTGTGTCTCTTGATGTGACCAAAGTATTTGCATTTTCTAGCCAAAATGGAATTGATAAACCAGTTCTCCTCTATGCTCAATTCTTGCCGAATGTCTACATTTGTTCTTTTCTCTGTCCAGGGTATTCTGAGGATCTTTCTGTAACATTTTGACTCGAAGGATTCGATTCTTTGTCTAGAAGTTTTGGTAATCGTCCATGCTTCACAGCCATAAGCTGACACAGGAAAAACACAGGCTCTCAAGACTTTTACTTTTATCGTTTTGTTGGTGCCCTGCCATAATTTCTTCAGGCTGTTCAGTCTCTGCATTGCCATAGCTAGTCTTCTTCTGATTTCTTTCGAGCAGTCACCATTTTTGTCGATTCTGGAGCCCAGATATTCAAAATGTGTAACCTGATCTATTTCCTCACCACCCACTGTAAATGTATGCTGACATTGTGTTTTATCGGTGGTCATTATCTTTGTTTTGTTTATGTTTATGAACAGATTTTGATCTTTACTATGTCCATTAACGGCTGAAAATAGCTGCTCTAGCCCTTCCGCACTTCTTGATAGTATCACTGTGTCATCTGCATATCGTAACTCTGGAATCTCGTACCCCCCAATCGTAAATGGGTCGAAACTTTCAATGTTCTCATCTTCTCGTACATTTCTCATTATACATTCCGCATATATGTTGTACAGATAAGGTGAGAGGATACATCCCTGTCGGACTCCCTTTTGTACTGCAAACCAATCTGATGTTTGCCCAGATACTCGGACAGCGGCTTGTTGATCTTGGTATAATGTTTCAATGAGATGGACTATATGCAAAGGAAACCCCATTTCCTTCATGATTCTCCACAGATTTTGATGTTTTACCGTGTCAAAGGCCTTAGTGTAATCAATGAAACATGTGTACAGGTCTACATTAAACTCTCTACATTTTTCATAGATATTCCTTAAATTGAATATGTGGTCCCGGGTCCCTCTGTCTTTCCTAAAACCTGCATGGGCTACGTGAATTTCAGATTCAAACCTTTTCTCTATCCTTCTTAATAGGATTCGCAGCAGTATCTTGCTAGCATGGCTGATCAGTGCGATAGTTCGGTAGTTCGTGCACAGCTTCAGGTTGCCTTTTTTGGGGAGGGGAATATAAATTGATTTCTTCCATGCTTCTGGCCACTCTGCGCTGTGCCATATCTGTTTACACAGCTTGTGGTAGACTCGAGCACATGCCTCTCCTCCTGCTTGTATTAGCTCTGTTGGGATATCATCGCATCCTGGGGACTTTCCCTTTTTCAGGCTTTTAATTGCAGAGCGTACTTCTTCCAATGTTGGTTCAGGTTCTTTCTCATCCTTTGGTAGGATTGTAACTGAGCGCTTTGTGCTGTCTCCATACATGGTTCTGCAGTACTCTCTCCATCTATTCAGTATGTCTTTGGTTTCTGTTAGTGTGTTATCCTCTTCATCATTTATGACATGTAGAACCGGACGGAATTCCCTTGTCAGTGTTCTTATTGCTTTGAATGCATCTCTTTCTTTGCCTTGTTGTTGTAGGTGTTCTATATCCTTACATGTTTCTACTATGTATCTTCTTTTATCTTTTCTTATTTCTCTTCTAACTTTTCTTGCGCAGTTTTTATATGCTGTGTTGGTCCCCTTACTTCCAATTTGTTTTAATTGTTGCCTTTCTGCAATGAGTTTCTGTGTTTCGTCTGTTATATAGCTCTGTGTCTTGTGCAATATCTTTGGAATCATTTCTTTTGCTGTCGAGATCAAAATCCCCCATTGCGTACGATGTCAACTCCTCAGATGTCATCTCTTCCTGTATAGCAAGCAACGCCTCAAATTTGTTTTCTACTTTGATGTTGTATTCAGTAGGTATTGCTGATACATCGAAGCGTATTGGCTGGCAACCTTTGTAGATCCTGCGTAGTCTTGTTTGGAAAACTGCAAACAGTAATTCGTGGTCCGTATCGCAGTCTGCTCCTGGCAGTGTTTTTGTTGCCAGCACATTTGATCTCCATCTTGGTTACACTAGGATGTAGTCTATTTGGTTTTTGCTGTTGCCATCCGGGGAGGTCCACGTGTACAGTCTTCGTGGATGTTGTTTGAAGACGGTGTTGGCAATGGAGAGGTTGTTTTCCGTGCAGAATTCAACCAGTCTTTCTCCTCGCTCATTTCTGTGTCCCAAACCAAAAGGTCCTCGAACACTTCTCTCCTCTTCGGCTCTTTCCTCTCCGATTTTCGCATTGAAATCTCCAATGATGACCAAGATGTCTCTTTTTTCAACTTTTTCCATCGCTTCTTGCAAGGTGTTATAATATATATATATATATATATATATATATATATATTTATATATTTATTTTTTTTTTCCTTTTTTTTTCTGTTGCCTAGTGTGTGTGTTATCTGTTGTATAGTCTTCTTCTTCTTCTTCCTCTTCTTCTTCTTCTTCTTATTCGCCCAAACAATTTTGGGACGAGATTCTTCCCATTTGTAGTCCTGTTGTCTGGTGTGTATGTTTTCAGTTCTCTGGTGTATATGTTTTATGTTGTCTGGTGCATATGTTTTATCTTGTCTGGTGCATATTATTTATCTTGTCTGGTGCATATGTTTTTGTTGTTGTCTAGTATCTTTTCTAGTGTCTGATGAATCTGCTTTCTGCTGTCAAGTATATATGATTTATGTTGTATGGTGATAAGAGTAAAAGTCTTGAGAGCCTGTGTTTTTCCTGTGGCAATTAATGGTTGCGAATCATGGACGATTACCAGACAAAGAATCGAATCCTTTGAGTCAAAATGTTACAGAAAGATCCTCAGAATACCCTGGACAGAGAAAAAGACAAATGTAGACATTCGGCAAGAGTTGAGCATAGAGGAGAACTGGTTTATCAATTCCATTATGACCAGAATATGCAAATACTTTGGTCACATCAAGAGACACAACGGTCTCGAGAGAACGGTGATGGAAGGTATGGTACCAGGCAAAAGAGGAAGGGGTAGACCAAGAAGACGATGACACCAACAAATTCAAGAATGCCTGAGTATGATTGTGGCAGAGGCTGGAGATTTGGCAAGGGAACGAGTTTCTTCCAGACAGACTGTGATAGGAGCGATGTTCTACAAAGGACATGCTACATGATGATGATGATGTATGGTGCGTGTTTCATGTTGCCTGATGTATATTTTCTGTTTATGGCGTTTATACTTTCTGTTGTCTGGTGTGTATAATTTTTGTTGTGTGGTTTATATATTTTCTGTTGTCTGGTGTATATGTTTTCTGTTGTCTGGTATGTTTTCTATTGTCTGGAGTATATGTTTTTAAGGATAAGCGATAAATACTGTTTGCCACTGCAGTGTGTAGACTAGGTTTCTCCTTCATAAATAAAAACAAATCTAAGTCTTACCAGTCTCGAATCCGTGTCCTCCAGAGTGGAAGTCTTATAGACTAACCGCTTGACCACCCATTTCTCGATTATGTTATTCGTTTTAAACGTTTCCCCGTACACTTTTTATGTTATTCGTGGCGAACGAAAAGAAGAAGAGGATGACCATCGAGGAGATGTTATATTTTAACACATTAGTTCTGTGCTTTCACAATTGAGATCTCCTTTTTTGTAAAAACCGCCTGTCACCTATTATTTCCACCATTTTAGAAAATGCATGCTATTTTTTTTTCTTGTGGTCTACTCCCTACTTTATTTCAACGTTAAAAGCATGTTATTATGTGTGGTTTGTTTCCTGCTCGCAGTCAGACAAAATGTCACGATCAATTTGTTAGCTGTGGGTGTATTCTAAGCTTGTTTTTACCCTGCCATTCTAATGGCTGAACACACAATGAGATATATGAAAGCAGCCGCTAGCCACTCATACAGGACCTTCGAGAGGAAGTTTATCGGTGTGTACAAAGTTATTTTATGCCCTCTTCCCTTCTCCATGAATCATCCTATTTTCCCCACTACTGATTTATGCCCTATGATGTAGCATGTAAGGAGAAATACAGATTACGGCCAACCAAATAGCCCCAAAATTACTTGTAAACTTGAAGAAAAAAAAACCCAACAATAATGGTAGTTGCTTTCTGTCTCAAGTATTCTCAGTGTTCGCATGAGGGCCATATATAGGCCCACATATTCTGTTCTGTTTGGAAAGCCTCTTTTGTCATATTTCCGCTTTTGTGCCTTACGAATATGCTTTCCCCTCTGTCCCAGCCTATTCTCTGTGCTGGACCATTTGTATACACCTGTGTCCATTCCTTGGCATTTTATTTCTCCTCAATCATCGCTGGTTCCAACGTTTTCAGCTTGGTGACACTGTATTGATCATTTCTTTTGATTTCTGTGATCTCTGTACTTATTGCGATGCTGTTTATGTTGTAGCTTGGCACTTCAATGTTGATAAACACTTCGGGATCAAATGCTGAGCAGGGATCAAGATTCTGCAGTGGTCAGCGACCCATAGCTGACTGCTAGCGTCAGGGCCAGCGAACTATAGCTGCCAAGACCCTTCTACACCTCCACGTGGTGATCCTGGAAAACAGGCTGCAGCAGGGCAGACTGGCTAAGGAAAACGGATCGAAGAAGGAATGCTAACCCGGTACTCAACAAATGCTTGCTGAAGTCGGATGTGTTGAATCGAAAGGTGCAAATATCGCAGTCAAGCTGTAAACTACAACACAACGCATTCCGTTCTCTGGACTACATTCTGCTACTTAAGCCCTTTCAGTGTTTGGTAGCGGGAGATTGAGAACGAACGAAGAAGAAGAAGAAGAAATGCTAAGCAGTGCATGACCTGCAGCGGTCAGCGAAACAGAGCTTCCAATAACCTTCTACGCCTCTACGTGGTGATGCTGGATAACAGGCTGCAACAGCGCAGACTGGCTAAGGATAATGGGCAAAGCTAACTATGTACGTAAAAATGCCTACTGAATTGCAAATTTTGCAGCCAAGCTGTAAACTAGGACACAACACATTCCGTTCTCCGGACAACATGCTGCTACTTGCAAAGCCCTTTTCAGGACTTGGTAGCGGGATATTGAGAACGAACGAAGAAGAAGAAAAGCACTTCTATTTTTACTGGTTGGCATATGGTCCCCATATTTTTGGTGCAGGTGGTTTCACATATGGATGAAGCTTGTTTTCTTGAGCCAATTGTTTACTGTATGTTTCAGTTTGACATGTATAGGATGGTCAGCATTGCTGGAAGCGGACGGCAAGAAAGCGGACCTCACACCATAAATATAGAAACAACGAAAGCTATACGCAACCGTTTTGTGGAGCCCAGTCCCGTGTCCCTAAAAGATACACCACTAGATGATGGTGACAAAAAAATCTACCTCAGCCGCCTCCTCAACATGCAAAATAACATGAATATAGAGGAAGCCAGGCACCTACGAGCTGGCTGTGTACCTTCAACTCGATAAAGACGACAACAGACGCCACGAGAGACACCAGCTGACATACTCAACTCAGTGGTTCTACCAGCGATATGCTATGGATATAAAACCTGATTTCTGATATAGGCCACGGAGAACCAGCTAGGGACAACACATGCCTCGCTTGAGCGCCGCCTCGTGGGCCTATCATGTAGGCAACAGCGCCAGATCGGCTTACACAACAGTGGGATCCGGGCACTGTCACACGTCAAGAATGTCATTCATCATGCCAACAACTCCAAACACCGCTGGGCTGGCCCTGTAGTCAGAAGGAAAGCACCCGTGCAGCCTAGCTGGGAGAATTATGTTCGAAGCGGGAGCCGGATGTCTCTGACCGAAAGGAGCAGATGTTGCGATCTCTCTGTATAAACAACTTCTGGGGACAGCGTGGGCTAGTGGTTAAGTGACACGGCTCACAACCAGAAGGTACTGGGTTCTATCCCCATCACAGTACCGGCCGTTACCCCGGGGAAGCAAACCCTTAGAAAATGCAGGAGGAAGCAGACCCTTACATAAAATGCATGCTGAAGTCGGATGCACTCGGCTGACAGGCGCAAAATAAAAACCCAAGTGTAACGCACACCGCCTTGGGGAAAAGAGAAATAAGGCGAACGTAAATAAACAAAAACCAAAAAAACAAACCAAAAAAAACAACTGATTCAAATCGCTTCGCGGATGTACAGACATACATGATACATACATGATACTAATATTGCTCCTTGTCAACAAATATTGCTCCTTGTCAACAAATATTGCTCCTTGTCAACAAATATTGCTCATTGTCAACAAATATTGCTCATTGTCAACAAATATTGCTCCTTGTCAACAAATATTGCTCTTTGTTAACAAATATTGCTCATTGTCAACAAATATTGCTCATTGTCAACACATTTTGCTCTTTGTCAAAAAATATTGCTCCTTGTCAACAAATATTGCCCCTTGTCAACAAATATTGCCCCTTGTCAACAAATATTGCTCCTTGTCAACAAATATTGAGATTGTGATCTGACAACTGCAGAGTGGAATATAATCTGTTCAATAAATTTCAAATCGGATACAGACACAAGCACCAACCTATGGAAGACAAGTACTCAGTTTTGCGTGTTGCATAAATAAGCTTATTTAAGTGAGGTTAGGGTCTTGGTCAATATATTCTCCGTGACTAACAGGGCCAGGTCAAATATACTGAAAAAACCACCACCTCGCTTCTACGTAGTTCTACGTAGGGAAACATGATATTTCATGACAGTCTGACTAACGAGGTGGCGGATCGACGTGATCCCTGTAGTACTGACCGACATACAGATGAAGCCAAGCATTGCACAACTGCATGGAGTGCCCCTGTCTACCTTCATCAGCACTTCATGTTAGGAAATCTACTGCAACCCGCCACTTAACGCCCTTTTCAGTGCACACAAAACAGTAAACTTTCTCATTGTGGGACTTCAGCATCGCTTGCTTACTTCTGTGAACAATTTAACGAACAAACGTAATTTTAATTGTTTACTAAAATAATTTTAAAAAATCAACACTCTAAAAAGGTTAGAGAGAAACATTTTTATTGTTGACAAATACACACAAAAAAAGAAAATAACACAAGGGCAAAATATATATATTGTCAGAAGTTTCTAACTTGATTTAGATCAGAACATTTGTATTTGTTTTATTCATATCGTGTGTTCGTAGTAAACTGATTAGCGTAGTGGTAGTGCACTCACTTTTCACAGTAAAGTTAGCGAGTTGAATTCTCATTACCAACACATTCCAGTCTTCTATCATGGGCACATTAGTGATGGATAGAGGTGACTTTTTAAAAATCTTTGCGTTCGCCTTATTTATCTATTCCCAAAGCCGGTGTGCGTTGCAATGTAGTTTTTATTTTCCGCCTGTCGACCCAGTGCATCCAACTTCAGCATGCATTTTATGTAAGCGTCTGCTTCTTCCTGCATTTTCTAAGGGTTTGCTTCCCCGGGGTAACGGCCGGTTATGAGATTGGAATCAAACCCAGCACCTTCGGTTGTGAGCCGTGTCACTTAACCACTAGCCCCCGCCGTCCTCATGTGATATTTTAAAATCAATCAATGACCACCTGTTAGATGAGGATACAGCAATAAATGAAGCAAAAATCCACAGATTGCAAAGTTCAGACATTAGACGAAGTTCGAGAGGAGTATGGCGCAAGAGAGGACAGGGCAGGAGAGTGTACAACCAGCGAGTTACAATGACCATCAGCAGCCATACCCTACTCCATTTGATGAGAAAGACTGAGCACCTATGGGTGTACCCGAAGTGCAGTGACGTCGATTCTTAGAAACAGAAACATGTGAAAATGTAGATGCACAAAGAAAGAGTCTTCATTTTAATACTACAAGCTAGAGAATTTTAAATCCAAACAAGAGGAAACACATAGATAGCAGGAACAGACAATGTGGTAAGGCAGAAAACTCTAAAAATATGCACCTTGCCCTTATTTTCCTTTCTCATTTGGAGAAACAGTAATTAGAAAAAGTCGAAGTATCAGAGAAAGGCTGTATTACCAGGCGTGTTCAAATGAAACCGGACCTAACCGCAACATGTGAACATTTGTACAATGCGCATGATGACATCACTTCTAGTGTAAACAGCACATACCAACCGACAAGTTCGCAAAATGTCATTATCCTCCGACTCATAGTTTCTTCAGCAGACCGTTGAAAACATAGCGGATATGATTCGGAATCCTTCCAGAGTTGATCAGCGAGCGGTGATTCGGTGTCTAACAACCGAAGGATGTCAACCAGTTGACATTCACCGCATAATGCAGGTATTGTATATATGATTTTACAATAGATGATGCGGAAATAGATAAGATCATCGATTTTGAATATCTGGGCTCCAGAATTGTCAAGAATGGCGACTGCGGGAAAGAAAGAAGAAGAATAGCCATGGCAATGCAGAGACTAACAACCCGAAGAAATTATGGCAGAGCAACAACAAAACCATAAAAGTAAAGGTCTTGAGAGCCTGTATTTTCCCTGTGGCAGCTTATGTCTGCGAATCATGGACGATTATCAAAACTTCTAGACAAAGAATCGAATCCTTTGAGTCAAAATGTTAAAGATCGTCAGAATAGCCTGGAAGGAGAAAAAACAAATATAGGCATTCGGCAAGAGTTGAGCATAGAGGACAACTGGTTTATCAATTCCATTATGACCAGAAAATGTAAATACTTTGCTCACATCAAGAGACACAACGGTCTTGAGAGAACAGTGATGGAAGGTATGGTGCCAGGCAAAAGAGGCAGGGGTAGATCAAGAAGACGATGGTACCAGGTTATCCAGGAGTGCCTGGGTATGACTGTGGCGGAGGCTGGAGTTTTGGCAAGAGTTTCTTTCGGACAGACTTTGATGGGAGCGACGTTCTATAAAGGAGATGCTACATGATGATGGGTAGACAATGGGCAATGAATCAAATGAAACGAAAAGATGCTGCATTTACACTGGTAAATAATTTAAATATAAAATTAAAAATTACTCTGAAGAAATAATATTTGTCTTAATTGCAGATGAGAACAACAGGATGTTCATTTTTGAAAATTAATATAGTTTACTGAAATTTTAGCCATGTTTGTCTGAAATGAAAAGTATTATTATTTTAAGTTGCTGTGACCATACCAAACCTTGTTGACCTCTGATCTAAATTATAGACCAACACAGCATATGCCTCTAGCCCGATGGACCACTATAGAGAGGTAAGTTTGGGGAATCGTATAGAACTAACTAAAATGTAATGCAAGGATATCAGCATATTACATTAAAAAAGTGGAAGAAATTGTTGAATTCTTTCAAAGAAGGTAAACTGGGAATCAAACTAAATAAAATTGGTAAAATAATATATGGAAACGTGCAGCCACAAAGCAACGATATTATAAAAAGAGCACAAAATAACATACTAGATAAAAATGGAAACTTGTAAAACGGACAGCGTGAAACAAATACATTCATTGAAAAATACAGCATTGTTAACAAAACAAGCGTAACAGCAGAACGAATTAGAAATATGAAAAAAATGACATACATTGAAAGGAACAGACATTAATATAGTAGATGAACACAGGATGGCAAATAGTTTACCAAGCAAGAGTTAGAGGATGTTCTAAGGTAATTTTAAAAAATATATAAAAATTTGAATACACAGACATGTGCCCATGTTGAAAGAACAACAAAACGATAAAACATGCTCCTCATGGCTGCCGGATCTATGAGAGGAGCAGAGTGACAACATACCCTTCTCTTACCCATTGCTGAAAAAAAAACAGTATGACGACGAGAGAAGCTCGAGGCGGACTTCCAAGTTCATGAGAGGGAAAGACGTTATTATTTTGAAGCGAACGAAAAAGTAGTCGAAGAAGAAGAAGAAGACGAAAAAGAAGAAGAAGAATATTCAAATAACTGCTAACTAGGCCTGCTATAATTTAATCACATAAATACGGTATTTGGTTTGTGGGTCTTTATCGTAGTTGGATCGTTAATTAAAAAAATGGGGGCTTTTAGAATGTCAGAGGTTTTTACTTTCTGAATGTAAAATCTCACTTGTTGGGCTTGGTGACGCTGAAGAATGTAAGACTTTATTGGCTGATGCACAAGGGCTGCCAAGGGGCGTTACTGTTGTAACTATCGTCTTAAAACTGGTCTTTGGACTCCCAAATGACTGCTCGTGGTCTCCAGAGCCAATATTTCTCACCTTCAGTTTTGTTATAACTTTTGAGAGCAGAGATTTACGAGCAACGAAACACAAGAATATAAATAGACCCTGCGATCCATTGACCAAGATGTGAAGTGTCCACCCCGTAGTATTGTTTACTACAACAGCTAGAAAGTAGAACACCCAATTTAGGCCCATCAACATTGATAGATTGACGCATAAAATCAATTGTGAACGGTTCGTTCTCCGGTTCGCCGCACTTTTGCTCCTGAAATTAGCGCTGCTTCTAATAGCTTTCACGATAACAATTGCACACACGGATGTCACAGCAAAGACCAGAAACACAGGAACACCAAATACTATTAACAGCGAGTTCAGATTTCCAATCCAGCAAACTCTGTTCTGTCCATACCCAATGGAGACCAAGTTGGCTTTGAACAGAGCCAAGCAGCTGCCAGAAACCAAACAGGGGACTCCCCAGCAGACAGCAGAAAGAAGTTTGAAAACGTTGTTTCTGGACATATCAATATGAACGCTCGACCGGATACTTACAATGTATGCAAGATCAACAGACATGGCTGCCAGCCAAGCAAAAACAGCAAGCCAGACTGCGTGATGGATGGAGGCATAAATTTCACACGCAAGTCCTTCTGGTTGCTGGCAGCACAGAAATAGTACTTGGGCACATAAAAGGGTCGCAGAAAGAGACATAACAATCTTCCCAGGGGTATTTCTCAGTGAAGGCATGAAACTGTATACAGTAAGTGTAGTCACGAGGCAAGTGATCGATAGGGCAGAAGCAACAATAGTTGCGATAAATTCTGTGTTTGATCCAGGCATAAACTGTAACACCGACCGAAACTGAAATGTTACATTCGTTGATTCGTAGAAATGTGTGAAGTTAACACATACCAATACTCCACTTCGGATATGGATATA
Organism: Ariolimax columbianus; assembly: GCA_036924085.1. NCBI lineage: Eukaryota > Metazoa > Mollusca > Gastropoda > Stylommatophora > Arionidae > Ariolimax > Ariolimax columbianus. The sequence continues at coordinate 31,425,999 of JAVGWX010000004.1, read as the reverse complement.
CGTTCCTTCTTTCACAACCGTTGTTTCTTTATCTCCAGAATCTCGTACAAATGTTTCAACTATATCTGCTACAGTTGTGTCTGTATCAGTTTGTGAATAAGTATACAGGAACTGCATGAGTGCCTCAGACTTGTTTGTGGACACCAACGTTCCATTATAAATTATGAACTGAGAAGGCTTAATTAAAAACGTCTGAAAGGATTGACAGTTGGCCAAAAACGTGTCCACCTGACACCAACTTATGTTAGCAACATTTACCTGGATTTCTGATGTCACTGGGTTTGTGTAAAATTGTATATTAAACGCAAACTTTCCCAGCTGGGTTTGAGTTCCGCTAAAACGTACAGTATATGTTCTATTCTGAGCAAGTTCAATTTTGGTCTTCTTGTGTGTAAGAACTTCTCCACTTCTACATAGTTCATTGCTACTGCTAGCAAAACTATCACCAACATTACTCTTGTTGGTCTTTGTCCGAGTTTCTTTAAACGATTTTTCTCTTGTGGCTTTCATTTTATTTGTAAACTCTAGCCAGGACAGTAGAAAGTTATTGTCGTGAGCGACATTTTCAATCTCATTAACGATCGTCTTAGCTGCTTGTAAAACAGCATCAAGCTCATCGTTACTTCTGAGATGGAGACCAAAGGATAGACACACATCTGGTGTTTGTTTACCATTCTTTCTTGCATATTTTCTTTTCGGGTTTTTAACACATGGATTTTGGATATGCTGCTTTTTCTTATAACTATCCGTTTCTATCCAGTCATCATCTAACATTGTGAAACAACTAAAGCCTGCACAGAAGATATGCTGAATTTTCTTAATTTGGAATAGAGTGCCTATATAATCTTTGATGCTCTCGTAAATTAAGCGACGAACATTATTTGCGATCTCATTATATGTGTCTTGTTTTAGCTCTGTTGAGTTTATTTCCGCCATTCTCGTTTGCTCCACCCAGAACTTTCTCAGATTAGATACTGTAAACAGGTGACCCAAGCTATCAACGGAGAAAGTACACGTTTCACTGTTTTGTGTGTACTTGTTATGCCTAGTGATATCGCAATCGAAATCATCATTTGTGTTGGTTGTGTTGGTGTCAGTAAGGGAATCAGATGTTAAAATTTGATTCAAGATATACTCCAGGGCAATGTTTAGTTTGATATATTTGGAACCATCTGGAAATGGTAGATAATTGTAATCCAAATCTTGACTGTCGTCCACATAACATTTACTATTATTGTTTGAATCTATTTCTGAACACGAATCTACAGGTAGACATTGGTTGCTACGCCAACGGGTTCCAGTAACACAGTGAACCGGATGACAACAGCCATACAACGGCACATAAACCTGGTTTGGAGGACACGTCTTCGTTTCAATAGTTTGTAATGTCTGGTTGATAGTCACTGTGGGCAGATGAGACTGGAAGTCAAACAGAATTCGATAACTGGCAACTGGCATTTTGTAGGCTGTATCTTTAATTGCTTCATTAGCAATTGAAGTTATTGATGTCAGGAGACTATTGAATGCAAGGCTCACTAAATAGTCTAGGCAATCAAACTGACCTCTGCGACATGTATAATCTATATATTCAATCATACTTTGTGTAGGATACATGGTTGCCAGGCTAATAGTATCATTTAAATCTACATCAAAACTCATAGAGCACACGTGACAGTGAGGGTTCTTGTAGAGAGTCACTTGTGCCTTGTAGACAAACTGGTAGCGCTGACACATATTTGAGGCGGTGTCATTTCTAAAGGTGCAGCGAGGCGAATTTCCATATTTTATATCATTAAATGCGTCATCATTGGTTTGTGTGTTACTAGTGTTGGAGCTGGGCTCATATAGATGGCGTGGGAAACATGCCCTATGGAAACACGTAGGGGAATTTAAATTATGTGTCATGCAGTTGTTCCTGAGGTTGGACTGATAGACACCGCCTGCAAAGAGTAAGCTCGGGAGATCGGTCTGATTGAGTGTTTTGTTGTTGCACTTGATATCTGTGGTCCAGGCTTTCAAATGGTTTGGTGTGATGCCGTTACAGATGGCGCAGAATACGTTGTAGAAATGGATTGCTGTCCCACGAACTAACGTCACATGAGTGTGGTCAAGTGGGTGCAGCTCTACACTTCCCATCTCTTGATGCTCACATCGGTGTTTAATCTCGTTCTGTGTCAATCCCATGAAAAACTTGGTACCACCAGATAAAGGGTCTTGAAGGTCATTGTGTAATGCCTTAAACTTTGCCAGAAACTCTGGATGAGAGCTGCAACTGACTACTATCTGAATGTAAAATTTAGTAGACATTAAGTTCCAGCATCGTGAGAGACGACTCCATTGAAAATCTTCGTAGAGGCTTAAAACTTGGGAATATTTTGTCATGGTGCTGAGTGTAGCGTTCAGTATCATGGCAGATGTGGAGCTGATGTTAAGATGAAGGCAAAGAGGGTAGTAGTCTATGCAGCAATCCCCATACAGCCAACACGCGTTGTCACAGTGGCATGGGTATAAGTTATCGGAGCTTGCTATACTTACTGTGCCACACCTGTTAACACAGCTGGGAGGACATGACTTTACAATACCAAAACTCATACCGTAGCACGTCTCTGGCTGATCGTCACTAAACTTATTTGTCTCAGGTGAATCACTACTCGGCAGGCTGTTACCTTGTTCTGGAGGATTAGGTAGACTATGCTCAGAATCGGAATTGTTGTCATTGTGTTGTTGTAATGCGCCATATGGATCACTATTTGCGACACCATTCCCGGCAGCCCCACTCCACACAGCGCCATTCCACGCAGGAACAAGCAACGCTGTTGAATAAGGCATTTAAGATATTCAGAAACTGAAGGTAAGATTTGTTGTTATGGGATTACATCGCTGAACATGCGTCTGAAATAGTTAAATAAAAACACAAATTAACTGATTCACTCAGTGGAGCCGATATATCGGCTTTCAAATTATATTACAATGCCACAAAGTAGATGAAATGGCTTTCACTGTTACCATTCCTACATGTAAACGTTTCTACATACCACGTATTTCTAAATGTATAAATATATAAAATACTTTCCAGTGCCAGTTTTATATTGCACGCACGCACGCATGCACGCACGCATACATACATACATACATACATACATACATACATACATACATACATACATACATACATACACTTATTTGTATACATTCGTAAAACGTTAGATTATAATGACGGTGCGACTAAAGCATTTATTTCTATTAGGAAAAGAGATTGGCACAACCCAGTTTGACTAGTTGCAAATGAGTAACTAACGTATGGTTATTGAAAGACAAGGCAGAGATGAAGCTGAAACCCTGTATAATAAAATTGTTAACACTTCATCATCGACTGTAGACTCTGCTTTGGTACTACTTTAACTATTTTACAACATTAGTAGATCTCTAAACCAGAATGTAGCCTTACTTTACATGAAAGAATATAAACAATATGAAAATAATACTTTAAATCTACATTATAATGTTTAGTAGCTGTGTCTTTCCAAACGAAATTGCCAAAGCAGCGTGACGCATAAGGTTATTGCTACCAATAAAAAAAATATATCCGCAGTTATAATCATCGTTTGCATTGTTTGCCCAAACAAAAAAAATGCTCGTTATCTATTATTAACATGCACATCGGCACCAATAAGTGTCCATTAAGTCAAGTAGCAGTAATACTGACAAACAAACTAAACGATCACGTTCCAAGATAACATCTTTACATCTTTCTTGCTTGTAGACTGGCTCAGACAGACATGAAGTGGTTAAATGCATGTAGTAGGCAATATAAGAAATGTTACGATGGTACAAAAAAAAGTGTTGATACGAAGGAGCCGCGTAGCGCAGTAGTTAGCGCGCTGGCTTCGCATTTGAGTGGGCCTGGGTTCCTTCACCAGTTGAGGCGGTAGTGTTTTTTCGAACCGCAATGGCTCCCGGGCCGACCCAGCCTTAAATGGGTACCGGTTCAGTCCGGGAAGTAAAAGCGGCGAGGGAGAGGAGATGGCTACCGCCCTCATATAGCCGAGCCTTTGAAATGTGAGATCGCTAACACCTCACACACCTACGGCAGTAATGCTATGGGTTTCTTTACTTTACTTTACTTACGAGGTAAGTCAGTAAATATGTTATAGACGGCTATTGAAGACAAGTAAAGGATATAAGATCTTGGAAACATTTTATTATTCCACTTACAATGTCCCAGCCGGGGTCTTTGTGTATGACAAGGACAAAAATAGCACCACTGCCCCACAGAGAGGCGACTAACTGTGTGAATGGCATAACACCGGCCATAGTTAAGTATTTTGTTTAGAGCAGCATATATGGCGCCTAACAGGCTACAGGTCTACTTTGCTCTAGTGTTTGAGCCTATTAAGATCGGTTAACCATCCTCCGTAAGCGCTTGTCCCAACGCAGCGGAGTATTAAGCTGCTCGAGACAATCCCACCAAGCAGGACATCTTTCTCCAGTCTACATCCAGCTCATATCAGAGCTGGGACCTGCATAGAGGCATCTACCCTTGTAGAAGTACAAGTCAACTAAGAACTAAGAACATTGTTCCTTATTTCTCATAATCATTTCCCCCCAGCATTGATACACTTATCCCATTGCTTTATCAGTGCACTATAAACTACAGCAGGTACATCTTTGGTCTGCTGGCTCAGTCATATTTGCACTCACGTTCAACCTCTTCGTTATTTTGGAAACGTCTCCCGCCAAGGTGGTTTTTTCGGCTTAAGTTAGGACTGTAAAGTGGATGTTCAAAAAGTTGCCACCCTATTTGGTCAATTTTTCTCATTTCATATGTTCTGCAATTTTCAAATTTTCTTTTCTTCTATTATAGCGTCAACATCAAAGAAACAATCATGTGATCATTATCTATATGCAAAGTCGCAACTATGGATGCTTTTGTTGGTCAATTTTAGTTAATTAATAAAAACGTGATCTCTTCTTCTTCTTCTTCTTCGTTCATTCTCAATCTCCCACTACCAAACCCTGAAAAGGCTTAAGTAGCGGAATGTAGTCCACAGAACGGAATGCGTTGTGTCGTAGTTTACAGCTTGGCTGCGATATTTGCACCTTTCGGTCTAACACATCCGACTTCAGCAAGCATTTTTTGAGTACCGGGTTAGCATTCCCTCTTCGATCCCTTCTCCTTAGCCAGTCTGCCCTGCTGCAGCCTGTTATCCAGGATCACCGCGTGGAGGTGTAGAAGGGTCTTGGCAGCTATGGTTCGCTGGCCCTGACGCTAGCAGTCAGCTATGAGTCGCTGATCATTGGAGCTCATGCGCTGCTCAGCATCTTGATCCCAAACGTGATCTCAATTTTAGTTAATTAATATAAACGTGATCTCAATTTTAGTTAATTAATAAAAACGTGATCTCAATTTTAGTTAATTAATAAAAACGTGATCTCAATTTTAGTTAATTAATAAAAACGTGATCTCAATTTTAGTTTTCCAGAGGTCTTACAAAGAGCGATACTTTCCTGACTGTGTCAATCAATAGTGATGCAATATAATACTCAATCTTAGGTTCAAACGAAGAAATAATTGTTGTCTATGTAGGTAACGAAGGAAGAAGTAGCTGCAGCGGTAAAGACATTGAGAAGGGGAAGGCGGCCGGCGTGGAAAATATACCAGCAGAGCTCTTACAGGCAGGTGGGGAGGTAGTGGTGGAAGGCCTGACACACATCTGCAACAAAATATGGGCGGCAGGAAACTGGCCGGAGTTATGGACAAAGTCGATGGTTATACCGTTACCTAAGTCTGGAAACCTAAAGATGTGTCAAAATTACAGAACAATAAGCCTCATCAGCCACCATAGCAAGGTCATGCTTAAATGAATTCTTGACCGATTGAAACCCAAAGCAGAGAGCATCATTGCTGAGGAGCAAGTAGGGTTCAGACAGGGAAGAAGCACTACAGAACAGATATTTAAGTTAATGCTGCTAAGCGAGACATATCTAGAACATCAGTAAAAACTGTTTTCTGTGTTTGTTGATTTTAAGAAAGCGTTTGATAGGATACAGCATAAGTGCTATGGGCAACCATGAGGATGTATAAAATCAACGGAAACATGATAAAGGTCCTTGAACACCTGCATGACAAGGCGTCCAGCGCAGTTCTTGTGAATGGGAGGCGAGGGGACTGGTTTCGCACATCAGTTGGTGTGAGACAGGGGTGTACACTCTCTCTAACTCTTTTCAATATATTCCTTGAGGAATTATGAGTGGGGCACTTGGAGATCACGTTGGTACTGTCAAGATAGGGGGCCGAACGATTACCAGCCTTCGTTTTGGAGATGACATAAACGGGTTGGCGGGTTCAGAAGCAGAACTCCAGGAATGGGTTAGAATGCTCGATGAAACCGCTCTTGACTATGGTATGGAGATAAACGATGGAAAGACAAAATTAATTACCAACAACGCCTAGGGCTTCAACAGCAGGATAAAAGCTAATGGTCAGGAACTCGAAGCGGTTGACCGTTTTAAATATCTGTGTTCGATTGTCAGTGATGATGGATCCAAATGTGAGGTGCTGGCCAGATTAGCACAGACAATAGCCACGTTTGCACAGCTTAATAAAATCTCGCAAGATACACGGTTAACATTATGCACGAAAATCAGATTAATGCGTACATTGGTCCTGTCAATATTCAGTTAATATTCATCTATGCTTGTGAGACATGGACAGTTACAGCTGACCTTCAGTGAAGGACACATGCCTTGGAGATGAGATGTTTCCGAAGACTTTTAAACGTCACGTACAAGGATCGGGTAACAAATGAGGAAATATGAGATAGAATTACAACAGCAATAGGGCCTTTCGAAGACCTCTTGGCAACTGTCAAAAGAAGGAAACTCGCTTGGTAGGGTCACATATCGAGATCAAATGGTCTTGCAAATACGATCTTGCACGGAAAGGTGCAAGGTAGACAACGAAGAGGCCGTCCGAAAAAGAGATGGGAGTACAACATAAACTGATGAGCCAATCTCCGATCAGAAGAAGTACAGGCAGCGGCCGCTAACAAAGAAGGGTGGCGTGGGGGGTGTGAGGATGTCTTCATGTGTGCCCCAACGACCTCACTGGTTACAGGATGACCTGACCTGAACTGATGTAGGTAGCCAATGGGGGGAGTGGCCGGACCTCACACCAGGCACGCCAGTTAGTAGGTGGGTAGCAGAATTCCTTCTATATTTTGAGGTTAACTTAATATCAAATATACAGCCGTGGACCAGAAACAGTGGTCTGCGTGGAGATAAAAAGCCTGTAAGAAGAGGACCAAAAACTACTGTGGGGTACTGGAAGTTGAGACCAGTCTATATATCGCAGCTAACATTTACCGATGATTTGGCCTTTATTACTAAATAAAAGGAACATCTGCAGACCAACCTTCAACCAGAGCCGTGCCGCGCTATGAGGCGGCCGCGTCAGGCGGCACAGTAAGGCGGCCACATACGCAGCGAAATCAAAATACAATTTGAACTATTCAATAATTAAAAATCTTTACGCAACGCTTTTCTGTATATGTCTATGTTATTCTGATATTGATGTATACGATTTATGATTTATCGGACGCCTCTGCCTAAGCGCTTTCGGTACCCTTTGATTTCGGTTTCTAGTACAGGCAAACGCTTGCCGAAAGACTTTTGATCTGACATGGTGAAGCTATTTTTGTTCTTTGTAATTTACCGCGCGGCCGCTCCTAAAAGCTGGGCGGGGGGGGGGGGGGGGGGGGGGGGGGAATTATCACAAAAGACATTTGCACGTGTAACGTGTTGATAGCTCTGCTTTGAGCTTACAATTATTGACAATATTTGATTTTAATTTTATTTGGTCTCGAGAAGTGGCAAGTGGCTGTGCTGTGTTTAAACACAAAGATGAAGATCTCGAGCAATGTATGTTCTCCCTGACACAGCTCTCATCAGAACACCCAAGGTTGGTCGTACAGTGGATCCCATCCCACTGCAATATTGAAGGCAATGAAGCTGCATACAAACTAGCAAAGAGTTTAGGAACATCCCCACAAACAGACCTGAGTATCACATATAATGAGGTCAAGTCCATAATTAATGCCAAGTTCAGGGTAAAATGGGCCGATCAACACCCCGACTTCCGAAAAGAAGACAGCTACTATAACTTAACTAGAGAAGAGCAAGTCATCATCTTCAGACTGAGAACTTGGCATAACAGACTCAAAAGTCATCTTTACAACAAAATGAGGATTGGAACATATGACAGGTGCCCATGTGGGGAGCATATCACGACCGTGGAACACATCCTACAAAGCTGCATGCTTACGCAGGAAAAGAGAGAACAAGGCTGGCCTCGTGAGACAGATATGAGACAAAAGCTGTATGAAGATGAAACAGCCTTACAAACAACTGTGTCCTTTGTAAGAGAAACCGGAACCTTGATCTGAGGATGAACGAAGAAGAAAAGAAAATCAGATATTTATCTGTAGCAGTATAATATTTTTGCATTTATACTAATTCAGTTTTTGTGTTTAAAAGTTGATCAGGTAAGAGAATTATAGTTTTTTTTTACAGCAATTGTAGTTACTTGTTATCATTGAAAATGATTATGTTATGACAATAGTGACTCGAATTAAAAAGTAGCATTTGCATTGACTATATCTCAAGTGCGGAAAGTGTGCCTGTGTGTTATAGATAGAGAGTTATTTAGGCATTATTGGGCTACTTTTGCATTATGTGTATGATAGAGAGAGTTGCTTAGGAAATATTTGCATTTGCTTACTTTTGCGTTCGTTATTTATTGCTCTATTTTTACCAAATTCATATACGTTGAAGTGGCGACAATACAATAACAAGTTAAAGAAAGGCATATGTCAAAACATCTGCTAGCTGTTAATTTGACAGATATTCGTTATCTATTTATTATGTTCTGTTACCTACAAATCTTTCTAGCTTTGCAACTCATTTCTATCGTTATTTTATCTACCCTATTTTAATAGCTTGATAAGCATGATCATATTTAATCATTTTCAATGAGCAAAAGAGAAAAAAGCAAGACAACAAAGATTGCTGCATATCGCTCCCCTTATGTACCAGTTTTGATTTATGAGTGTGACTCATGGGTAGTGACAGCAACTCAGAAACTCAGAAAAGCCAGCTCCAAGTGTCAGAAATGAGATATGAAAGCAAGGTGATCTAACTATCAAGAAAAGATAAAGTCTTCAATCAGACAATACGATGAGATCTCGTAATCAAATCGTTGCAGATTTGAGTGGATCAATCTCTACATAGATGGCTTGGCTATATCTGCAGTAGGAAAGAAGTACAGCTCCCATAGCAGTCATGGCAAACAAAGAGTCAAGGATCTAGACACCAAAGTCCGTTGGGATGACAACATAAACCAGTGGACTAGACTAAACAAAGGCCACGAGAAAGATGGCGGATAGAATGGCCTGGCTCTCTTTCTGGCAAACCGCTCAACGGTCGAGGGTAGAAGAGGTGCAACTGAGTAAGTAGCAATGTAGGTAGTCAGCACACCGTGTGTGGCCTCAGTTGAGTTTTAATAACCTAGATTAGACAGACATACTTTCTTTTAGTGTCACATACACGCACGGTTGAATCTCAGAATCGAATAATTGAATTGGTGAATACATAACGCCGTTGCACTGAACTGAAGCGTTGGAAAGGTTGGTAAAATCATCAACATCATCATCATCATCATGTGTTTACGTGTTGGAAAGGTCGGTAAAATAGATGCACAATAATATCACTTTCCGATTCACCCATACTTAGCATTAGCCTAAATTGACTTATTAATTTAATAATACATTAACTCTAGCACACAATACAACATATTACTCAACATACATTTCATGTTGTACTGTGTTTACGGCATACTACAAACATACTGCGCTCGAAACTATTTTGCATTCAAACTATAAATTGCACGCTTTGGTATTTATAGCTACCGCTAGTCAAATTGTCAAACTATCTGTGAAATCGCCATCACATACGATTATTGACGTTGAAAATTGTTCAACCACAATGAATAAGGAAATGTCACTTTGCGATTTGCAATTGTAATACCAGTGATACAATATTTTGTTATTCAAATATTAAAATATAATAATTTTACATGTTTAAGTTATTAAGTAAATCATGCAATGCATGCACTCATGGTTATACGCCACTGACATATAATGATATATGTATGAATACATATATATTACATTATATTTACATATAAATATGTAAATATATTAATACACATATATATATATATATATATATATATATATATATATATATATATATATATATATTCATACATATGCCGCTTTAAATGCTTCACACGCTTCATATTAAAACCTTACATTTTTGCTATGTAAGTTCGTAACACTGTGGCATTGTCATTTAGTTGGCATTGTCCTACTTGTTGTATCACGGCATAGGTGAGTCATGACGAGTGATCACCTTTCCGTGCAGGATCGTATTTGCAAGACCATTTAATCTCGATATGTGACCGTACCAAGCGAGTTTTATTCTTTTTACAGTTGCCAAGAGGTCTTCAAAAGGCCCTATTGCTGTTGTAATTAAATCTCGTATTTCCTCATTTGTAACTCGATCTTTGAACGTGACGTTTAAAAGTCTTCGGAAACATATCATTTCCAAGGCCTGTATCCTTCACTGAACGTCAGCTGTAACTGTCCATGTCTCAAAAGCATAGAGGAATATTGACAGGACCAGTGTACGCATTAATCTGATTTTCTTGCATAGTGCTAACCGTCTATATCGCATTACAGCAGCAATTTAAAAATGGTTGCCCAACTAGTGACATCCACGAAAGACAAACAGGATTCTGTTTCCGTTGTTTTAGCAGTGAATGGGTCAAACATCAAAATTCACAAGTGAACGAAGGTCCACACGGTGATGCTCGCTTGGCAATCCAGCAAGTGTACAAGTGGATTTGGAAGGTCTAAAAATGCGATAGCCCTGTGACAGAGTGTTCTCAAACTCGAACTATATTCATATTTGCAGGTGTTGAATAACAACTAAGGTTGGTCACATGTCTGGTGACGTAAATCATTCCCCTCTTGTGGCAAGTCGCTCCCGTCATCTGGAGGTCCGGTGATCGAATTCCGAGCTGCATATTCCTTCCCTTTCTTTTCAGTTGTTCATTATGTATGTTACTCGAGTGCAGATTCATGCTTGTTTTGTGGTCGTTGTCATGGACATTCTCGGACATGGTCAAGCACACCGAGTGGTGACACCAGTTGCAATAGTTGAACGCAATGTGATGTAATATCGCCAAGGGACTGTCAGTGAAATAGTCGCATTTTTAGACATTAGTCAAAGTTGATCGCACCTCATCATCCATGATGTTCATCAGATCCACATAGTACACACAAGGTGAATGCCACGGCAGCTGACTTCAGAATTGGAACAACGATGTGTGAAAAACGTTTGTGGTGCTTTGATGGAGGTGAAGGTTTCCTAATGAGAATTGTTATCAAAGATGAAACTTTGCTTCACATCCATCAGCAGAACCCAAGAGACGGATCAAGAATTGGCGCCTTTTGTTATCACAAAAACCAAAGTTTCGCTCGCAGTCATCTGCATAGAAGGTTGTACTGGATCTCTTTTTGAGTGAACGATGTGTTATTTTAGAGCACTACATCTATGCGGGGAACATTGTCACCACTGTCACGTGTACACATCTCAGGAATAATCTTCGACCCGCAATAAAGTCCAAACGACGTGGATTTGGGAGTACATGTGTCTTGTTGCAACATGACAATGTTCAGTCCAACACTGACTGTATAACGGTTGCAACCTTCGATGACCTGCACTTTGAGTATCTTTCCGACTTATCCCTCACGTGATTACCCCGACTCTAGACCACTTGAAGAGGCTATCGCACCCAAGAATGTCAGTTTGGAAAAAGATGTGCAGCATAAGGTGCCAGGAGTTGCGACTCAAAGTTCATCTTTTAAAAGAATCCATGCGCATGGTGAGCGCTGCTGTGGCACTTGCATTGCATATAATGGAGATGTGCCAAAAAGTGGAAGGGTTGTGTGCTAATTTGTTGTTTCAACATTTTGAATTTAAAAAATATTTTTTTTATTTGAAGCACTCTCGTATATAGACACACACACACGCTCTCTCTCTCTCACACACACAGACACACACACACACATACACGCTCTCTCTCTCTTTTTTTTCCTCTTACACACACACACAAACATCTAAAAGAAATGATCGGGATTAATTAGGACACGAAAATATCCAGCACGTGTTACCGAATGTCGTTGAGGTAATGAGTGTCAGTGTGGCCATGTGAACTAAACTGCTGAAAACTGTTGCCATCGTAGGACTTGTCAATGTGGTCCTTCTATACGAGCAGCAAAGTCATAATCCTCAGTTTCCCGAAGAGAGGTCACAATAAATCTCAGTAGGATGGCCAGAGCTAGTAGGGGCTCAGGCTTGATGAGAGATTGAAATAGCAGGCCATTACGTGATGTGCACAGGAAGTATACACCCGGCACACGCTGCACGCACAGCGCGCGCTTAGCGTGGTTCACTGATTGGTTAGAAAACGGCGGGACAACATTTTCCCGCAATGATTTGTTGCGTCTGAGCTCTTCATTACTAACATCTTCATCTTTATTTGGTCTCCTTTGTCCACTGGACGAGTTGAGAGATGGAACTATTTCGTGTGTCATGTGCGTTGTCGTTGTTGTTTTATTTTAGCCTTCTTTAAAACAAACAATCCATTTACTACTTGATCTTCCTCTTGCTCTTAATCCCGCCCGAACCACAGATAGAAAACATATTCAAAACACCCTTCTTGTCCTTTCTTTCACCCATCCGTAGTTTAGAGCCACCACTGCAGTTGGTCTCCTTTAGGAAGCCTGTGCCAAAACACTTTGCATGCTTTTAATGTGGCCGATCTGTAGCAATTTGTTTTTATACGATTAGGTAGCTAGTCACATGTACAACCCTCTATAGTCGTATTTTACAACATGCATGGGTGTGCAAAGGTCCTCTTACTCCCTCTACAGAAGAGGACCACAAGACCCACTATGTGAATTCTTTCTCTCTACAGCAGGGAACCACAAGACCCACTATCTGAACTCTTTCCCTCCACAACAGGGGACCACACAACCCACTATGTGAATTCTTTCCTCTACAGTAGAGGACCACACGACCCACTATGTGAATTCTTTCCTCTACAGTAGAGGACCACACGACCCACTATGTGAATTCTTTCCTCTACAATAGGGGACCACAAGACCCACTATGTGAATTCAACACACCCGGTATCTAGAACTTAATATACTTTCTTGTGTGTGTGATTGACTTTAGAGTCCAAGAATATCTTCTCCATAAACCGTATTAAGAACATAAACTTGTTCTCATAACTAACTCCGTTAGTGGTGGTAAGACGATCGAGAATATTATTAATTCTCTAATGAGACACATGTTTACGTTTCCACATACACACGTTGAATTCATGGGATGACCATCGTATTTAAAGCGTAATACTCTCATCCGATGTGTTTGGAACAAAAACAACCAACTATTTGCTAGTGTCAATATATATCACAGCTGGCATGGACACTATTTTTTTAAGTCCACAATCAACAGAATTTCGTATCTTGGGAGTATTAGTATAAATGTCCACAACTCGTTATTGTCTTGGAGTGCTCTCTCTTGTTGTTGTTTAACAAATAATTCAAACATATAAATCGGTTAATTGAGGAGTCTAACTGCCTTGCAAGCTGCATGTTATCACAGTTTATGCGACTAGACAATTATGCGTCACTTTATTTATTTACTTGAGCCCGCGAACCCCGAACATAGTTAAATACGAGACCATTAGCGGTAGTTTTGTCGCAGTCATCAACTAACATTATCAAAACTGCGAGCGATCATTGTAAATAACTGGAACAATTCGTCTGTGTATTCTAATAAAAATGTGAATGATTAAACAATGAAACACTTAGCTCAATATTGCCTTATTGCGGGGATAACTGAGGACGATATATCGCTGGTAGCCCCACTCTGGCACTTAGTATCTGTTTACCATATCTGTTAGGGTGAAATTGTCTGTTCGTTAATCGGCCCAGTTACCTGACAAAGCACAACGTTTTCAGAATTGATAGATTGTGCACAACGTCCAGGTAAGAAAAAACGCAATATAATGAGATTATGAACAGAACATAGTTAATTTAGAAGTAGAACATACTGATTTGTTGAACAGAACAGAACACTGCAATACACGATTGCTGCGTGAAATTGTTTATTGTCATTGTAAAAATGTCAAATAAGCAGTGTAGCATAACTTACAACTAAATTCACACAAGCACAAAGATACGTTCGTGATTTTTCTTTACTTAGTAATGAAAACGAACATTAATTTAGCATTATATATATATATATATATACATATTTACCACAAAGAGATTGAGAGAGAGACAGAGAGAGAATAAGGAGAGAAAAGGTGTATAACAGACCCAGGATTCCTTTTACCTATTTTAGAGCCCTTAATAAGTCTAAAGGAGGGTTTCTCGCTAATAGGATTTTAGAACCTTCAGATAAGTAGATAGATTCTTTATGCTCGGTCCCACCCAAAATATTTGTATAACATTTTCAGGTGCTCGCTAAGCGACATGAAGAAATTTGACACTTTTCTGGACACCTTGGCCCATCCTTAGTCCAGAGCAGTTGGGAATGTTATGCTTTTCAAACACGTGATGTTCAAGCAAGCTAGCGATAGGCCAGACGTGAAACGTTCCCCAAAGCCGTCAGGATGTCTACTTCAAAATAAATACAAGCAAGAAATGTCAAACATCTAATTTGCGGATCCTAACCACACGAAGACCGACATTTGGTTACATCGACCTTTGTCGTGCGCACAGAAAAGCTGATCAACTCGTCAGAAAAGACAGAGAGAGACTAACCTTGTCCAGAATGATGGTCAGCAGCCCACGCGTGGGAAAGAACGTGTCAATCAAAATAGCGTTCAGGGAGACAATACAAAAAACAAACAACGAACCACTGTTATCAGAACAGAACTGGGAAAACTCCAGAGATCCTCAACAATAGCGCTCAGTGGCTACCCTCCCATTGCGGAATCACGGGAAACGAGAGAGCTGATGCTCTGGCAAAAGATGGCAACAAAAAAGCACAATATAATCACCGAGTACCATACAGAGAAATCAAGAACATCCTCAGAAATCAGTATATACACCAATGGAGAGAAGACAGAAACATAAGCAGTACACCAGACCCAATTCACTATCTCAAAAGAAATCAACAAACTACCTTATTTCGCCTGAGAACTGGACACTGCAGACTACTAGGACATCTATACCGACTAAAGATCTCACACACCGACGAGTGCCCATGTGGAACAGGATGCCAGAACCCTGAGCATATTCTACAAGAATGCCTAATCTATAGGGAAATGAGATGCCAGACCTGGTCAGAGGGTGCGGAGCTGAGACAAAAGCTGTGAGGCAGCCGCTCCGACCTGGTGAAGACTACAGACTTCATCATGGCGACCGGCCTGCAGATATAGCATGACCAAAAGATCCCGAGCGCAAAGAAGAAGACGAAGGGTTCATGTGGATCCTTCACAGAAGAGGGAAAACCCGAGAGGCGGAGTTTCTGCACGTTGCTACTAAAGACGGATGTTTCTTATTCAGGATGATTCAGCTATTTAACTCAGAGAGTGAAAGAAAAAGAGAGAGAGAGAGATAGAAAGAGCGGATGTGATTAAGATAGTAGGACATCCTTCAATGAACTTGCTGAAGATTCATGGCTCTCCCCCCCCCCCCCCCCCCCCCCCCCTCAGACAGTGAGCTAGCTGCAGACTTAGTATTCATTCAGAGATTTTACACAGAAACAATGCAGTTCTCAAACATTTACTGAGTATTTTCATCAATTGTTCCTTCCATTTCATTGTTCAGAAACGGAGAAGCATTGAAATCGTAAAACACTTGCTACGTGTTTTCATCGCTTCGGATACTCTCCTTATTAGAAACCAGATAATTGTTGTTTCCACTCCATTGTTCCGAAACGCAGAAGGAGGAACAGATTCAAACCCTTACTTAGTGTGTTTTTCCCGTTTCGGAGTACTCTTTAACCAGAAGTCAGTTATTTGTTGCAGTGTGTTACGATTCAAGGACAGTCACCGCGTAGACAGGATAGTGCTAGAATAGGAGTGGTATGGGTCAGAATCCATTTGACCAACGATAGAACCTGGTTGAAAAGTGCTGCGAGATTTGTCATAAGGGTTTCTTCTTGTATGATGATGATGTTCATCCATCACAAGTGATGAAGACCAATTTCATTGTTCAGCCGTGTGGACAGTCGGCTCTCTTGCCGTGGTCACTGAAATGGGTGACTTGCGCGGCGATTTGGATTAAAGTGAGGAAGAATTGCGGCTTTTGTCAACCTCACTCTCTGGTCCTGAACTACCCTTGGCCAGTGGCAAGATATTTATCGAGACGACTGGAGATAGTACAGGATGCAGATTTTTCCTTAGGGTTTACTCCTGAAGCCTTTCCCGTAAACATGTTTTCCGAAAGGCAGCGGAGGGGGGAATGACATTTAACGTTGTGTGTCGTGCCTTTCCCATAATCACAAGAGGTCGTAACCCAGCGTGTGGGTGAGTTTCGCTCTCTCCCCCGGCTGTGTTAAGTCTATTATAGTCGTGTCTAAATTTCACACACCAAAATTGACTCTGTTTGCAGCTAGGGCGAAGGGCTACAATCTCGGGAAGTTCATTCGCGTGAACTGATCTTCTTGTATGCATCCCAAGTGAAGGTGTAGACCTCTGTGCATGCATGAAATGTAGAATAATGAAAAGTAATGCTATGTGCAGAAAGCATCCTGACTAAACATGTGGCACTGAATGTCTTGACTTATATATAACTGACAGAAAGGTTAGAGTTTACTAGAGCTCACCGTTCCTATATGTATATGGAAAGTCCATCAAATCTAACTTCAAATATGAATTCACTCACCTTAAAAATGTGTAAATAAGCAAATACATTTAACTTTTATAAAAATTACGTAAATAGTTACATAAACATATTTCGCGCAAAGGATATACTTAGTAATTGGCATTTCATACACTCTTTAATTAAGTAGTCTAACAGAAATTACAAATGATATACAGAGTAACACACATTTCACACTTAGGATATAAATAGTAAAACATTTCAAAGTATACAAATAGTTAAATTTATTTCTAACAAAGCATATAAATATAAAACATTTTTCACACAACGTATATTATAATAAAACACATTAAACAAAAGTATACAATTATTCTCTCCCTGTCCTTTCTTACCAGTTTTTCTGTCCACACAGCATGAGTCGATGTAACAAAATGTCGGCCTTCGTGGGGTTATGACGCGCATATCGGAGGTTTCATATTCCTTGCTTGTATTTATTCTGAAGTAGACGTAATCTAAAAAGTTTACACCACTCAAATGTCTGACTGATGTTGAATGTTTCAACATCGTATTGTGATTGCAGTCTTCTGTAAATACTCGCAGGTTTCACGTCTTCTTTCATTAGAAACGACAGACACAACACGCTGTTCCATGCAAGCACTAACAGTGTTGGCCGCCATTATTATTTATCTGTCACGTAAGTGGCGCATGCCTAGTGGGCCACCCAGCAGTAATAGGACACAAATACCCATAACTAATGATAGTAGTTCCAGCATAATCTCATTCAGCTAGAATTATTTAAAAGAGTCCCGGTTTGTTTTGAGCGCCCCTCGTATAATCTGGTAAACGCATCTGTTGTTTTCATTTTTCGAAGCATTTTTAGCGATCACGGAATATAAATTATCTAACATATTTCAAACAAAGTATTTAAATATGTAGGTATTATTTCACACATCATATATAGATAAAAAGACATTTCATACAAAGTATACAAATATTCTAAGATGTTACACAAAGTATATAAATAGCCTGACACATTTCACACGCAATAAAATATATTTAACTAATTTTGAAATAATAATGTAAAATATCGAATTTCAATAATATAAATATTTCAATATAGTTTTATGATTTTTCAAATGACAAAAGTAGCAAATCAATAATAATAAATGTGTCAAAAACGATAATTTTGTAGTGTCAGTATGAATTCACTCAACTTATCCATCAACTCGCGTCACGTTTTGGTAATGAAACATTTGACTAATGCTAAACAGACGATGTAGATAATCACAGTCATGCTAGCACCAAGACTCTGAGAGCTGTTTCTGTAGAGACGCCTTTTGCTCGTCCTGTGGTTTCTCAGAAATGTCCTTGCTTTACCAGTTGTCGGCCTACCCACTGTAGTGGCAGGCGTCGTTGTTGTGATCAGAGTTGACAGGTTAGAACCAGCATTTAAAGCAATGTAGTAGTCATACAAACTGTTCATATCGGATGTGCCTGGTTCCTCCCAGGGAAACATATCCATTGATGTGGATGGACCTTCTTCGGTTTGTGTACCCAGTGGCTGGTTGTCTGCTACCTCTGTAATGTTGAATATCTTTCCGTGAATAAGGGCTGATAAAGGAATACGTTCAGGAATTGAATGTGAAGGGCTACTAGTTTCGACCCCTTGATAGAAAATTGGTGTATTCTGTACAGGTTTTAACTTGGGAGTCGCTCTGCCGTTACCATTTTGTTGTTGGGGCTGGCTGGTCGTCATCGTGTCCAGATGTTGCACTGTGGTTTGATTGTAATTCCATGTTGAGTTGGTCCTTAACCTTTTCAGATTTTTTTCACTAGCGGTATCATTAATGTGTGAGATTATAGATCCCCGTATAGGTGAGCTCAAGACATAGATACCCTCAGACTGGCGGGACACATTGCTAATGTGTGTTGTGTGCTCAGGTGTGTTGTCATTCACTTGGTTAAAAATAGAGATGACAGTTTCAGACATGGCCGATAACAAAGGAAATCTCCCCTCTCTACAGTAGTTTCCCTTGAAGTCGTCTAGATCCAGAGACCAGAACATAACACCGCCTATGCGTTGCTCCGAAGCCCATCTCACCTGAGGACAAGAAAGGTTGATGAGAGAGAGGCGATATACGTTTAAAAAAAAAAAAATGTTTGCCGTTCTGGATTCTACTGGCCAAGGTATGGCCCTTTTCATTCCAGACCGTAGTCCTTTGGGTAATAGCAGGACGTATTGGCCAGTGTATGGATGCGTGTATGTCTATGTTTGTAGTGTGCTTCACTTTGGCAGTTTTGCAATACAGTAGGTTTGACAATTCTTACTGTACGCGGAGAAGTGGTCATTCCGAGATAAATCTCCGTCATGCCATGTCAAACTGAACACGAAGTGATTTCGGACCCGGTATGTTGAGACTGCAACATGAATAGTGATAGTTGGTGTGGGTGGTAACATTCTCTTTTTTTTAATTATTACATTATTGTTTTTATGGTGTAAAATTCCTTATTCTGATTATGTAGAATCTCACATAATGAAGTGGAAGTGGTACTAGCGATAATGGTAACAGTTATAGTGGTACTGGCATAATGATAATAGTTATAGTGGTACTGGCATAATAGTAATAGTTATAGTGGTGTTGGTATTCATATGACGATGGTTGTGGCCTTGTTAGCTGCAACGGCTATTATGATAATGCAACAATAATTATGTAACGTACATACCTTCTCAGCAACACTTCTGGCGTTGTCAAATCCCACCCACTGGTCACCACGGGTGATGTAAGGTACCCTCTGCTCCTGGTCCCAGGAAACCACCGACCCTGCCTGAATCATCTCGCAGATCTGGCAGTGGCACGAGGACCATAAAAGTGGGGTATGTTAAGTTTGTCACGTGGTTTGTAAGATGAAGTTTGTGATGTTTTGGTAAGCATTAAAATGATTAGTTGGCATAAATGCTAGTTTGTAAGCGTTACATGTAAGCGTTACATCTAAGCGTTACATCTAAGCGTTACATCTAATGTGGACCTTTCATTTTCCTTTGCACTGTTATGACAGTTAGAGGGGGGTGGGTGGGGATGGGGTGAGAATTGCGGAGTGTCTCCCCCCCCCCCCCCTTTCCTGCCTTCAAACTCCCAGCTATTAAATAATAGTTACTTAAGTGGTCCTGGGTTCATTCCCCAGTTGAGGCGGTAATGTTTTTTCAGACCGCAATGGCTCCCGGGTCGACCCAGCCTTAAATGGGTACCGGTTCAGTCCGGGAAGTAAAAGCGGCGAGGGAGAGGAGATGGCTACTATATGAGCAAACAATCTTGCGTGCTGTGCACATGGACATGTGTCATTTGTCCCAATCTCCATTTTGTTTTTTCTGATGAGCCTTGAATCTATTATGTCCAGTTCTCAATCTGAAGAGCACGACTTGGTCTTCTCGAGTTAAATCGTTGTAGGTGTCCTCCATTTGTAAGTGGGAGTGTTGAGCATACCATCTTCTTCTGAAGTTGACTTTAATTATGGTCTTTGCCTCATTATGCTTACAAGTTGACATGCATGCGTTTATGGTTTTGTTTATAAGAAATAGTTTTGTTGGTTTCATTAAGCATAGAAAATTGATTTATTTAGGTATTGATTGCAAGAATGCGATTTGTTGTTAATTTACTAAACATTACAACAATCATAATTATTGTCGCTATTTACAGAATATGATAGACAGTCAACAGTTCTCGCTGCTTTTGAGTGTCACAATACCTTATAAGTTATAGCCATTCTATTTTGACATGCAGTGACTTTCTCAGTCGAAGCCAACATCAAAATAAGCAATAGACCCCATAAAAATTGGAAAACTAAGAACTGACTCAACAACATTTTGGACTCACCTCAGGGTAGGAGAGTTGGCCCTTCAAGTGCCTAAGCCGCCCTGGCCTGCCTGGTCCGATTGTCTTGCTACCAACTCCGTATATAGGAGCATCTGTGTGACTATTTTTGTTACCGTCTACTCCATATATTGTATCATCTGTGTGACTATTTTTGTTACCGTCTACTCCATATATTGTATCATCTGTGTGACTATTTTTGTTACCGTCTACTCCATATATTGTATCATCTGTGTGACTATTTTTGTTACCGTCTACTCCATATATTGTATCATCTGTGTGACTATTTTTGTTACTGTTTACTCCATATATTGTATCATCTGTGTAACTATTTTTGTTACTGTTTACTCCATATATTGTATCATCTGTGTGACTATTTTTGTTACCGTCTACTCCATATATTGTATCATCTGTGTGACTATTTTTGTTACCGTCTACTCCATATATTGTATCATCTGTGTGACTATTTTTGTTACCGTCTACTCCATATATTGTATCATCTGTGTGACTATTTTTGTTACTGTTTACTCCATATATTGTATCATCTGTGTGACTATTTTTGTTACCGTCTACTCCATATATTGTATCATCTGTGTGACTATTTTTGTTACCGTCTACTCCATATATTGTATCATCTGTGTGACTATTTTTGTTACTGTTTACTCTATATATTTTATCATCTGTGTGACTATTTGTTTTACTGCCTACTCCATATATTGTATCATCTGTATGTCTATTTTTGTTACTGCCTACTCCATATACTGTATCATCTGTTTGCCTATTTTTCTTACTGCCTACTCCATATACTGTATCATCTGTATGACTATTTTTGTTACTGTCTACCCCATATATTAAATCATCTGTGTTACTATTTTTGTTACTGCCTACTCGATTTGTGCCTGTGTTATCTGGTTTATAAGCACCTTTTCCATATTCGGTTACATCATTATATGCACGTTTGCTACTGTCATCTCTATACATGGATGTGCCTCTGTGACTGCCTTGGTCACTATTCCCTCCATACACGGCTATGTCACTGTGATCAGTGTTGCTACTCTCATTCACAGGTGTGTCTGTATGGCCAGGCTTAGGCACATGTGCTTCACCTAAATTACCTGTGTGTGACGCTGTAACATATCTTTCATTGTAAGTTCCCTTAATGGTTTGCGACAAACGACTGTTCCTAACGCAGTTAGTTGAATTTGACTTACACCGTCTAGAACTGTTAAGTTCAGAATGGTAAGATGGCGACAGCGATTTGCTGTGACCAGTTTTGGAGCTCGGCGTGTTGGTCTTCGTATAAGCTGTTGCCGTATAATGTTTATAAGAATTTGTTACGTTACTGTTGGCCTGTACAATATTGCTGTCGTCACTACTACCAACTTTCGAGTTCTCAGCATTCAAGACGCTCTGCTCATGAACTTTGAGAGTAAAAGACTGCCCATATCCAGCGATGCCTAAATTAATCTTGTGTGGTGGGGCACCGAGGCTGATCCACAAATGGACGATCCACTCCTGTAAATGTAAGGATGTAGATTCTAGTGATGATGATGATGATGAGGATGATGATGATGATGATATTGACATGGAGGAGGTTAATGAAAGTAATTATCATCAATACCATCGGCACTATCATCATTATCAGTACCACCATAATCATCACCATTATCGCCATCATCATCAACACCAGCTAATAACTGCCGACACAGAGCAAAGTGTGCGCACCTACCATCATAAGCAGTGGACTCTAAATTTGAACTGACCGTGTCCTCCAAGTGACGATATTAAGACTGTGAACTAGCCACTGTAGACTGTCAACTGGTCAATATAGAATGTAATCTCGCCACCTTAGATTGTCAACTGGTCCCTGCAGACTGTGAACAAACCACTATACACTGCTGTTGTTATTGTGTAATGCTCACAATGAGTATGTTTACTCTTTTGTGCGCCCCGTTAAGGGGTGGATTGCAGTAGCTTTCATCACATCCCGAGCATGCTGATGAAGGTAGACCATGGTCCTCCAGGCAGTTGGGCTATGATGGCTTCATCTTCGTGGCGCTAACTACTATGGGGATCACATCGATCCACATATCGTCAGCCAGGCTGCCTTGGAAATAGCCTGTTTCCAAAAAAACACTACATGGAAATGAGATTGTGGTCTTGGTCCGTATATTGACCCTGACGTGACGTCCTGGTCAGTACTTTGTGCCTGACCAGGCATGAAGTCACCGTTCACCACTGTAGACTGTGAATTGGCTACTATAGAATGTTGGTACTGTCAAGATAGGGGGACGAACGATTACCAACCGTTGTTTTGCAGATGACATCGACGGGTTGGCGGGCTCAGAAGCAGAACTCCAGGAATGGGTCAGAAGGCTCGATGAAACAGCTCTTGACTATGGTATAGAGATAAACGCTGGAAATACAAAATTAATGACCAACAACGCCACGGGCTTCAACAGCAGGATAAAAGCTAACGTTCAGGAACTCGAAGTGGTTGACCGTTTAAAATATCTTGGGTCGATTGTCAGTGATGACGGATTAAAATGTGAGGTGTTAGCCAGAATAGCACAGACAATAGCGGCGCTTGCACGGCTTAACAAAATCTGGCAAGATAAACGGTTAGCACTATGCACGAAAATCAGATTAATGCGTACACTGGTCCTGTCAATATTCCTCTATGCGTGTGAGACATGGACAGTTACAACTGACCTTCAACGAAGGATACAGGCCTTGGAGATGAGATGTTTCCGAAAACTTTTAAATGTCACGTACAAAGATCGAGTTATAAATGAGGGAATTCGAGAGAGAATTACAACAGCAATAGGGCCTTTCGAAGACCTCTTGGCAACTGTCAACAGAAGGGAACTCACTTGGTACGGTCACATATCGAGATCACATGGTCTTGCAAATACAATCCCCTACGGGAAGGTGCATTGCAGACGACGAAGAGGCCGGCCCAAAAAGAGATGGGAGGACAAAATAAAAGAATGGACTAGTCTCCGACCAGAAGAGTCACAGGCAGCGGCATCTGACAGAGAGGGGTGGCGTGGGGTTGTGAGGATGTCTTCATGTGTGCCCTAGCGACCTCACCGGTTACGGGATGACCTGACCTGACCTGAGAATGTGAATCAGTCACCGCTGACTGAGACACCTTAGTCCAACACATACCAACAACTGGACAAATACCTTACTTAACTTATACTGGTTAAAAAGACTCTGCAGGCGCCATCTAAACTGCTCTTAACAAACCACCTAACCATGGCATAATTATGTCATGTCACACAGGGAGTCGCCTGTTACAACAGGCTCTCTGCGAGGCAGTGGTACTATTCTTACATTTGTTATACACAAAGACCTAGGAGATCACTCAGGAGATGTGCCGGCTAGCGTGATCAGAATGACAGTACAACATGTTCTTCAATCTTGTCAACTACATTAGAGGAGCAGAGTGACTACATGATCCTCTCCATTCATTCTGAGAGGTAACTGTGTGGTGATGAGAGAAACCAGAGACAGTCTGTGGAATATTAATGTGATTGTTTGTGAGCGAACGACCTAAAAAAACAAAAACCAACAACGAAACAGTCACCAGAATTGCCATCTTATGGATCCTAGAAGAAAGCTAAAAAAAATTCAAACCTGAAACATCGCCAAGAAGAACCAGTGAAACAGGAAATGAAAATCATGATTGATTCAGGTGCACTATAATAATAATGTCTGCAGAACGATAAAAGTGGAGGGAATCTTTTTGTACCATGCAGACGTCATCAGGCAAGATAGTCTGCTCTGCTTTGTCAGTCATGCACCAAGGATAAAATAGAAGGTACAGACATAATAACGAATTTGTATCTTTGACATGCCATATGCATGTATACATAATCTCACCACAGAATGTTTGTTGGAGAACATGTGATGACGTCGCGAGTAGAGCGGACTGTTGAAGGCTGTGATATCCCAGGCACCATAATAAAAGTCATAGGCCATTAGATTGATCATGTCGACGTCTCTAAAAAGTAAGAATGTTCATAAACATGATGTCATTGGGAAGTGTACAAGTAAAAAGGCGAAACAACATTGACGCTGTTAATGATGATATACGTGCAAATAATGTCGATAAACCTACACATGCCACTAGCTTATGACATTATACATTAAAACATCAGACATCAAAACATCATACATCAAGAAATTGGACATCAAGGAGCCAGCCATCAATTCAATAGATATCAAGGAATCAGACACCAAGGAATCAGACATCAAGGAATAGGACCCCAATGCACCAGATATCTAGATATCAGACATTTAGACATCAGACATCAAGGTATCTCTCATTACGGCATCAGATATCAAGACATTAGACATCAAGACATCAGACATCAAGACATCAGACATTTAGACATCAGACATCAAGGTATCTCTCATTACGGCATCAGATATCAAGACATTAGACATCAAGACATCAGACATCAGGCTATGTGGAATTACAGTATCAGACATCAAGACATCAGACATCAGGGTATCTAGCATTATAGTATCAGACATCAAGGCATCAAGACATCAGACATTTAGACACCAGACATCAAGGTATATATCATTGTGGCATCATATATCAAGGCATTTAGACATCATACATTTAAACATCAGCCATCAAGATATTTAGCATTACGGCATCAGGCATCAATACATTCTATATCATACATCATTCATCAGACATAAAGGCAACTTACATCAAGGCATCTCACATCAAGGAATCGGACATCAAGGCATCAGAGTATGAGGAAACCCAAGAAACATAAGAGGAATTGAGACACTAGTCCAGTCAGGCACAACATACTAACACACAGACGACGCAAACGAAGCCAAGCATAGCACAACCGCCTGGAGAATCACGGTCCACCTTCATCAGTATGCTTGGGATGTGAGGAAAGCTTCAACGACCCGTCACTTAACGTCCTTTTCAGGGCTTACAAAAAAGTAAACGTAACTCGTTGTGGGCATTAAATAACACAACAACAAGGTACATATGGTTACACTGTTTTAAAATAAAAAATACTGGGGCATGGAGTGAGGATTAAAAACACGTGAAATAATATTTCACTTTCCAATACATCTACCGACCTAAGTGGACAGATGGGGAGCGAAGAGTACTCATGGTCAGGTGCTTGGGAAGTGAAGGGTAATCATGGTCAGGTGGTTGGGGAGTGAAGAGTAATCATGGTCAGGTGCTTGGGGAGTGAAGAGTAATCATGGTCAGGTGCTTGGGGAGTGAAGAGTAATCATGGTCAGGTGCTTGGGGAATGAAGAGTAATCATGGTCAGGTGCTTGGGGAGTGAAGAGTAATCATGGTCATGTGAAACATACCGATCAAGATCCCTCACCTCACATCAGGGTAAGATGAAACATACCGATCAAGATCCCCCACCTCACATCAGGGTAAGATGAAACATACCGATCAAGATCCCTCACCTCACATCAGGGTAAGATGAAACATACCGATCAAGATCCCCCACCTCACATCATGGTAAGATGAAACATACCGATCAAGATCCCCCACCTCACATCATGGTAAGATGAAACATACCGATCAAGATCCCTCACCTCACATCAGGGTAAGATGAAACATTCTGAACAAGACCCACACCTCACGTCCCCATTCGTGCTCATAGAAACTGACTGCGTTACAGCAGTTTGGCCAACGAGGTGTTCCACATAGTGGTGAAATCCCTGATGAACACTGCATTGCATTACAGCCAGGATGACCCTGGTCTACATTCTAAAGTACGCGTCCAGTTGTAAGAAGTTCTACTGTAACACGCTATCAAACAAACGCCAGTCAACAAGAGTTAACTAAACTCATGAACGAGTAGCTTTGAACAGTTAGTTAGATTGATAGTTAGTTAGCTAGTTAGTTAGTTGCCCGTCGCAAGCGATGATGGCGAGATCTTCAGACAGTTTTGTCATGATGATGTGTTCTTGGCTGTATTTAAATTACAGTGATGAAGAAACTGTGCTGGTCCTCGGCCTCACTCTCTGGTCCCGAGCTACATTGGATCAGGGACAAGACATTAGTCAAGACGACTGAAGGTAACTCAGGATGCAGACATTCTGGTCCCACCTCCATTGAAACCAGTGGTCGATTGAAACGCGAAATTTGATCGCCTACCGTTTCCGTTCATCACATTGAGAGGCGAATACCTTACCTTTCAACCACAGCGACCCCTTTGAAAAGTAAAACTTGGTGAATAGACGAGATGCGATAATATTTAGAATGAATGATTGTTAGAGTTTCTGGATGAACATATCAATTATTAAATTAATAATAAAACTAATTCAGCGTATTCTCACTTGCTAATCTGATCCACTTGGTAACCAAGGTGAACCCTATCCTCTCCGACTGGGGCAGCGATGGATAGCAGAAGTTCTGGTTTGCCGGTCTCTGTTGCCTCATCTCGAAATGCTGACCTGAGTTCCTGTAGGTCAATAACATGTGTACAAGAATTGGACTCACGAGAAGCGTCTTTCTTCTCTAGTATACTCTAGCACCCATACACCCTCTTTCAACACTGGACTCTCTCTCTCTCTCTCTCTCTCTCTCTCTCTATCATTATCTCTTTTCTCTCTCTCTCGCTTTATATAAATATATTATATATATATATATATATATATATATATATATATACTCTCTCTTTTCTCATCCAGCAAAATACGATTTATGAAAAAGATGACGTATTCTCAACAGCTTTTCTCCCACACAAAAATACTTAAAATTAAAATACATTAAAACATCAAGACATCATACATCAAGAAATAAGACATCAAAGCATCAGACACCAAGAAAGACATCAAAGCCCCAGACATCAGATATAAAGGAATCGGGCGTCAAGACATTAGACATCAATGAATCAGAAACAAGACACTGGACATCAGGGAATCAGACATCAAGGCATCAGACATCAATGAATCGGACATTCATACATCAAAGAATGAGAGAAATAAATATGATTATTTTACCGATAAATATAGTGATGAGAGAAGATTGATACAAACTAGCAATTTCATGAGAAACATAGATGTGATTATTTAAGTGATAAACTTAAGGAATCTGCATTGTTGGCTTACCGTTTTCCGTCTAGGAAAACTAAAAGATCGTGTATCTGAAATGTTCGTAAAATGTCCGAATATGAGAAGATTAAACCAATTAACAGCATTACGTGACAGTCTCTGTTTTGGAATCCGCAAGGCAAGAAAAGGAGAATTAGTCAAAAGCACAATGAAGGTACCCACGGTAAAATACCTGCCTGATGCTTAGTCAGTTTTAGAAGCTCTAAAACAACATAACGATGGAGAACTAGAGCAATGTAGGAACTCCCTGACACAGCAATCAGGAGAACACCCAAGGTTGAGCATTCTGTGGATCACTCCCACTGTAATATCGAAGACAATAACGCTACAGGCACACTAGCAAAGTGTAGAGAAGCTTACCCACAAACAGACCCGAGCATCACATATAATGAGACAAAAACCATAATAAAGTCCATTTTAGGGGGAATTGGGCTGATGAAAGCCTCCACTTCCGAAAAGAAGACACCAACTATAATTAACTAAAGAAGAGCAAGTCGTTATCTTCAGACTTAGAATAGACTCAATGATCCTCTTTACAACACAGATGACAGGTGTCCATGGAGTAGTACACATCCTACAAAGCGGCACGTTCACACAGGAATAGAGAGAACAATTCTAATTTAGCTAGAGACAGATAAGAGATAAAAACTGTATGCAGATAAAACAACATTACAAACAACGGTTTTCTGTGTAAAGGAAAAACGGGACCTTGATCTGAGGATAAAAGCCACAAAAGAAGACACACCAAAAGACACATGGGGAAGAGTGTTTGAGACAAACATACAGGAAACATGGAAGACGTAGACAGAACTTGATTGGATGACCCAGAACAAGAGGTCTTGGCGTGTATTTGTTGAAAACCTGTACTCCTCAGGGAGCTGAAAGACTTCGATATATTGATTGGTATTAATACCTGGACCAACAGCGTTAAAGCCTCCTTCTCGAACTCGCCTGGGAATTCCCAGTCCAGATCAAGGCCGTCGAAGCCCCACCTTCTGACGTAACGGGCAGTATTGTCTGCAAATTGTCTCCGAGAGTAAGATGTTGACGTCACGTTCTTAAACTTCTCTGCCTGGTAGCTCCCACCGGCACTTAAGAAAGTCTTCAGATCGGAATTGTTCTTTTTCAGATCGTTGAATTTGATGTATCGGCCCTAGAGAAATAAACGTCGGTCATTATCTGTCGTTTTGCCTTTTGGCGTTTATCTACTAGATTGTTAACTACATTTTATTTCATCACTTCTCTTTTTTTTCTCATCTAAAATAATAAAATATAAACTAATCTAATCTTATCTAATCTCATAAAATATAGATTAAATATAATCTAGTTCTCATCTAATTTCATTTGATAGTTGGAAGACTTCGATTTCGCAGATGTTTGCTATCAAATAAGCAGTGGTGCTAGCAAACACAAGTAGACAGACTTACATATGACGCAGCATGATGGGATTGCAGATTAGTGGGAAAGAACTAAGAAAGTGAGAATAAATAACACTCGAAGAGAACCTATAAGTGTATATAGCCAAATAATTGAAAAAGTGCAATATTTTACATATCTGGGAAGACGATGGCACCAAGATATCCAGGAATGCCTGGGTATGACTGTGGCGGAGGCTGGAGTTTTGGCCTGAGAACGAGTTTCTTTCAGACAGACTGGGATGGGGGCGATGTTCTACAAAAGACATGCTACATGATGATGATGATGGGAAGTAACATTGATAAAGACGGAGGAACAAACCAGGATGTTAATGTCAGAATTAACAAGGTTCTTCTTCTTCTTCTTCGTTCGTTCCCAATCTCCCACTACCAAACCCTGAAAGGGCTTAAGTAGCAGAATGTAGTCCAGAGAACGGAATGCGTTGTGTCGTAGTTTACAGCTTGGCTGCGATATTTGCACCTTTTGGTCCAACACATCCGACTTCAGCAAGCATTTTTGGAGTACCGGGTTAGCATTCCCTCTTCGATCCCTTCTCCTTAGCCAGTCTGCCCTGCTGCAGCCTGTTATCCAGGATCACCACGTGGAGGTGTAGTAGGGTCTTGGCAGCTATGGTTCGCTGGTCCTGACGCTAGCAGTCAGCTATGGGTCGCTAACCACTGCAGCTCATGCGCTGCTCAGCATCTTGATCCCTAACAAGGTTCGATTTGCTTTCAACTCTTTTTCAACGAATATGGAAATTGGCAGCATGCTCAGTGAAGAATAAGTTAAACTGTATAACATGAATGTAAAGTCGGTTCTGCTATGTGATTCGGATACAGGGCATGTGACTAGAGTTATCACATCCAGACTGCACGCTTTCATTAGCAAGTGTCTTCGTTGTGTATATCGTGTTAGATCGCCACACTTAATGAGACATATCGGGGGGAAAGCACAACCTATACAGACAGAGATTAGGGATAGAAAGTGTGAATGAATAGGACACACTCACAGAAAGAAGCCGGGAAATATAACGAGACGTGCACTTAATTGGGACCCACAGGGAAAGAAACGAGTGGGAAGACCAAGAAACACCTAGCGACGAACGGTCGAAGAGGAAGTCAGTTCAATCGGGGTCACATGGGCGAAACTCAGGAAAGAGGCTCATTATACGAATATATGGAGAGTATATGTTACGGTCCATATGTTTCAATGGTATCCAGACGGATACATTATGAACTATCGCCTAAATATCACATACATCTAATCTCATATATTTTAAATCTCACGTAAATGTAATTTAAGTCGATAAAAATCTAATATAATTTCATCAAATCTATAATCTAAATCATAGAATCTAAAATAAATGTCTTCTGATCTTATCTAAATCTCACTCAAATCTAATCTAATCTCATCAAATTTAAATATAAATAATCAAATCTAAATCCCACCTAAATCAGATCTAATCTTAGATAATTTAATCTAGTTATAATCATATCTATAACTCGCAAAAATCGAATATAGTTGCATCTAATCTCTCAACATAAAATTTTGTCACGCCTAAACTCATCTAAATCTAAAATAATGGTATCTAAATTTCATCTAAATCTCGCCTAACATAATTCAAAATACTTTTTATCTCAAATAATCTCCCCTGTCTAACCAAAATTATACCTACATATCATACAAATATCGTTTATTTAAATATCATTTGCATATCATCTTATCTAATTTAACATGATCTAAATGTAATGTACTCTATATTGTATCTAAATCTCGCATAAATAAAATCTAATCCCATCTATTCTTATTTAAACTCATTTGTCAATTTGTCTTCCGTTCTGTTTATATCTATTGCATCTATCTAGTATCTAATCTCCAATCACGTCTCTTTTACTTATTTAATCGGTCTATCTATCTATATATTTGTCTAGCTGTCTGTATTTCCTCTCATCTCTCCTATTTACTCTCATTTTATCTTATATTATCTAGCGTAATATGTATGTATGTACATCTACTACTTTCCTACATATCGCAATACCTTATAACTCTACCGGTATAGGTATCTGCACCCTGGGGCCACTCTTCCCCTTCTCTCTCTTCTCACCTCACTCTGTTTCATTTGACTCTGTCCCACAGTCACACCCTTGCACAACTTTCACACGCGCCCTCGTGGTAAAGCCCTTCCATTGCACTTTGGTTGGGCTAGCTTCTGAGGGCGCACAAACCTAGCATAGGTACATACAGATGCACACATGCATCCAAGCACTGGTTTATGCGTCCTGATATCGCCCAATTGACTACGGTCTGGGGTGGAAAATGGCGCGCCTCCGCCAGTAGAAACTAGTGAGGCAAACATCTAAGCAAAAAAAAAAAAAAAATCTGCACCCTGGGGCCACTCTTCCCCTTCTCTCTCTTCTCACCTCACTCTGTTTCATTTGACTCTGTCCCACAGTCACACCCTTGCACAACTTTCACACGCGCCCTCGTGGTAAAGCCCTTCCATTGCACTTTGGTTGGGCTAGCTTCTGAGGGCGCACAAACCTAGCATAGGTACATACAGACGCACACATGCATCCAAGCACTGGTTTATGCGTCTTAATATCGCCCAATTGACTGTGGTCTGTGGTGGAATAGGCGCCCCTCCGCCAGTAGAAACTAGTGAGGCAAACGCGTAAAATAATAAAACATTTTAAAATCCGACAGTAGAAACTAGTGAGGCTAACATCTAAATATGTGTTTTCCTTTATGCTTTCACAAATAAATGTGTGTCGCCATTCACCCCACACAGTGTAACTCCCGCAATCTCACGTTTCATCTCATGGGAATTTTCACCTCATTTCACCTCACATCACACAAAGTTTTGTTTTAAAATTGTGCAATAAAGAATTTTCTAAACCAAAAAAAAAACCCAAAATATTTTATAGTAAAATTTATGGCTCAGCTTTGCGGATAAAATTACAGAATAAAAACAAAAGAAACAAATATTTGTATGTCTATCTATCCTATATATCAGACTATCTTAACCACCTTAACATCTCCAATGCTCTCGTCGTCCACCCTAGTTGGAGACAAGTTTAATGATGCCAAGTCGATGCCAGCGAAGGCGTAGATAAGGTGGGAGCAGAGAGTTGCGTCCAAGTCGTGTAGGCAAAAGTAGGCTTCTTTAATCAGCAGGTCGCACGACCAGTTTGTGAAATAGCAAACACGCCTGAGCTGCTGATTGTTGCTGGAGCTGGTCACTGTAGGGTAGGATAAACTCTGGATTAGACTTGTCAACCAAATAACCAAATGTCTCAAATAAAACGTTTGTTGTGTACAAGCTTTTGTTTATAGTAAGACACGGTGTTATATTTTTATGACTACAAGAGTGCATTAAAAAAAAAATTTTCTTTGAAGAATTAGTGTATTGCGTTAAAAAAAAAAATTACTGGTGTTAGTTCAACATTTGTTGCCTTCTTTAATCTTTAAAAATGAACCTCATTCATGATGATTTGTTCACCAGCGTCATCGCTAGTGTTTACTTCGGGTGGTTCGTCATGTTTCAACTCGATGAGCGCGTGTACCTGTTCGAATGCGACTTGAAGTTGCTGATCTTGCTATCGATGCAAGTCAATTTGTATCAAAAACTACGGTTAACGTTTTTGAATGACCTGTCATGGATCCATCAAAATGTTGATAGATTAACAGATCTCCCTAGTAGAAGTTGTATAAAAAAATGTCAGCTCTCTGAGTTACTGGGAAGTTGGTTAAAATAGGAGAAATAGAAGTCCACGTAAATGGACAACGTTTATGTCAGGTTAAATTAAGCTTGTAACAAGCTCTCGCAATAAATATTTGCGCGGCAGTTACGTTTGATCTTCCGGTAAGATGGCGACCGAGCAACAGCTGCTCTCATGGTCTGCGATATTCGTGTGGTTTGTGTGACGATCATTTTCTGACACCTCCTACGTTATTCACAGGAAGCCTATGTGTGTAAATTTCATCGGAATTCGGAGATACACGATCTGTTCTTCATGTGTAATAGAATACGCGTTGTTGGATAGGACGTCACTACGGATTGCGCACCGTCCTTGGTTGGTGTGCACGACCTGCTTGGAAGTTGCGTGCCATGACCGGAAGGTGTAAGGTGTGCTCATGCTTGGCGCCGCATTCCATTGGCGCTGAGGTCGGCTAGCTCTTCCCTGGAAGAGTGAAAAGTGAAATTAGTAGCCTGCCGATTAAAGTGAGCTCACAAGCCAACCTCACCTCCTCGGGGTACACACTGGGCAACTAGAACCGTGAGGCTCTAGGCTAACGAGGCAATGGCTCGCCTGGGGGGACGGGCTCCTTCATGTTACTTGCAGATGTTGGCCCACCGCTGCTTGGAGAGGAGATGGGCGCCGCCAGGTGATTTCAAGCCTTAGAGTCACACATGAGGACAAAATCGAAATCTATTATACCGGATCGGTCGCAGCCCGGGTCATAGAGGGTTGGCGTGGGATTTTCATGTCTTCGTGTGTGCCCCAACGACCTGATGGGTTACGGGATGAACTGAACTGATCTGAAGTTACGTTTATTTGTGTATGCTGTTAAGGCAACAGGGAATTACGATACATTATAATTACACACTCTCGTTGACTACACACATTTAAATAGTAACAAATAAGAGATATATAAGTTAAACAGAATAAGACTTATCTCTGTACAGATAAATTACACTAGAAAAGACTAGACAAATATCTGGACAGGTAAATGCCACTGGGAAAGACTAGATTGATCTCTCGAGAGGTAAATGGCACTGACTGGATAAAATAGGTGTGAAATGGGGGAGGATGATTAATCCACAGATGACTTTTTGATACGACAGACCTCTACAATAGACTTTCTTTTCGTTGTTGTTGAATGCTCACAATGCGTATTTTTACTCTTGTAGGTGCTATGAAAAGGACGTTAAGTGGCGGTTTGTTGCAGCTTTCCTCACATCCCGAGCGTGCTGATAAAAGTGGACCGGAGTCCTCCAGGCAGTTGTGCTATTTTTGACTTCATCTACTTGTCGCTTACCACCACATGGATCACGCCGATACCCAACCTCGCTAGCCAGGCTGCCATGAAAACAACCCGCTTCCAGGGAGGACTACGGGGAAGTCGAGGTGAGGTTCTTGGCCAGTATATTTTGCCTGACCCTGACTAACATGTCTGATCAGTATATTTTGCCTGACCCTGACTAACATGTATGATCAGTATATTTTGCTTGACCCTGACTAACATGTCTGATCAGTATATTTTGCCTGACCCTGACTAACATGTCTGATCAGTATATTTTGCCTGACCCTGACTAACATGTCTGATCAGTATATTTTGCCTGACCCTGACTAACATGTCTG
This sequence comes from Ariolimax columbianus, assembly GCA_036924085.1. NCBI lineage: Eukaryota > Metazoa > Mollusca > Gastropoda > Stylommatophora > Arionidae > Ariolimax > Ariolimax columbianus. Next base: position 31,391,259 of record JAVGWX010000004.1, on the reverse strand, counting down.
ATCAGTATATTTTGCCTGACCCTGACTAACATGTCTGATCAGTATATTTTGCCTGACCCTGACTAACATGTCTGATCAGTATGTGTTTCCTGACCCTAACATGTCTGATCAGTATATTTTGCCTGACCAGATGTTAGTCTTCCTCTCCAACTTCCCATTCAAACAGTGCTGCAATATATGTAGTAAGAAATTTACAACAGAAACGGACATAACGATTGGCATAACAACGAAATGTATGGAAATTTAATTCCTCACAAGTAAATCAATAGAACACTATGTCTACCAGCATAAAAGACGTGAAAGATCTGATTCAGCTCCATTGAGCTAAGAACATTCAAGTTGAGTTTGCTCACGATTAATTTTTTTACAGCTTGGATTTGCATATCTATTTTAGCCAAGTTTAGCCAAGCAAACTGTTACATTTATTTTCATGAAAGACAGAGTGAATCAAACGCCATATTGTGTCAAATGTGCTTTAATATACATAGTTCCACAAAGACCTTTATCTATATGTTGTACAAAATAGAGGTATCTAACAAAATTAATGTCTGTCCTTTTCATTCTTACACGAAGTTGAATAAAACTTTCAATTAATCCCAATTGTACGTTTATTTCCCCTTTTTATTATGTATTTCTTTGTTTTGGCTTTGGTGCTTGGAATACTGGCTTCAATGTATCATGTCATCTACCCTTTGTGTCATTTACCCTTTCCGTTCATTTCAATATGCGGACAATCTATTGTCTATTTTGTTCGTGAGATAGTTTTTCTGAGTAAATACGTTACTAGCTACGTTGTTTTTCTGAGTAAATACGTTACTAGCTAAGTTGTTTTTCTGAGTAAATACGTCACTAGCTAAGTTGTTTTTCTGAGTAAATACGTTACTAGCTAAGTTGTTTTTCTGAGTAAATACGTTACTAGCTAAGTTTTAACTCCTTTACTTTAACTGGAGCTCAACGTCCTGTATTTACTCCTTCTCTTATACACGAAACTAAATAACAGCTCACAAACACTTACAGATACCACTATATGGCATTGGGCAGAAGTTAACAGGCTGCTGTATCAATAACCAATCAACCAACCAACTTACACTCGAGCTCAACGTCTTGTATTTACTCCGTCTCTTACACTCGAGCTCAACGTCTTTTATTTACTCCGCCTCTTACACTCGAGCTCAACGTCTTGTATTTACTCCGTCTCTTACACTCGAGCTCAACGTCTTGTATTTACTCCTCCTCTTACACTCGAGTTCAATGTCCCGTATCTACTCCTTCTCTTACTCTCTAGCTCAACGTCATGTATCTACTCCTTTTCTTACTCTCTAGCTCAACGTCCTGTATTTGCTACTTCTTCTTACACGCTCCAGTTCAATGTCCTGTATTTACTCCCACTCTTACGCTCTTAATGTCCTATATTTCCCGATAGTCTTCACAAAAATGCGTCACACCAGTTACAACTGCATACATATGACAAAAGAAGATCTGATTAAAGAGAACTAGATAGACCACGTGGCAGATTGATAGATGACATTATATAAATCTGACAAAAATACGAACGTTGAACAACCAACCAATGTAACATGAACAAACTTGGCCCAGAAAATCTCAGCTTATCACAAAGCTAAGTGGCACAAGTGGAAGGGAAGATAAGTATTCGTCGATGTCATTGGGGCTGCATACTTCTAACTCAACTTGTTCAAGTTACTCAAAACATTCTGCATAAACTTTCTTTTGTGTGTATTTATCCAAGCTGTTGTTTTCTTTCTCATGCTTACCCTTTGCCTCTCACCCCTTCTCTGCCCTTTCCACACACACACACATACATATAAATTTATACTTTTTGCAACAAAAAGTTACATAATTACATATACTATTTCCACAATTTCAATACTCTTTCAGATCTACAAGACAAGAAATAATAAAGTTGGGAATTGGAAAGAGATGGTTGAAATGGATCGAGCACATCCTAAAAAAAGAAGCCCAACAATTTAACGAGATATACTAGGGGCGCTCAAAAAGTAATGCACCACATCGTTTTTCCCAGGAGCTGTTTATTAAAAATGTATGACATTTCTACACAACATACATGAGTATGTCATGTAGAAATCTGTATTATTCAACATAATCCACATCAACTTGTACAACTTTATGCCAGCGCAAAACAAGTGCAAGTATTTTTAGTCAGTATCTTGTTTTGTTTGATCATGTAGCCAATTCTTGTCCCACGGAGAGCATCTTTAAGTGGACCAAACAGATGAAAATCAGAGAGTGCCAAATCGGGACTATAGGGTGGATGTGGTAGTACAGTCCAACCCAATTTGGTGATTGTTTCCCTTGTTGCCACACTTGAGTGATGGCGCGGATTGTTCAGGTCTGCTGGATTCTTATGCGGCCGAACTCTGCGGAATCGACGATTTAGTTTTTTCAAAGTCTTAATGTAAGCTTGCGAATTGATTGTCTCTCCTCTTGGCATCACAACTACAAGAATCACACCTTCAATGTCTTAATGTTAGCTTGCGAATTGATTGTCTCTCCTCTTGGCATCACATCTACAAGAATCACACCTTCAGTCTCCGAAAAGATAATGATCATGACCTTTCCAACTGAAGGAGTTGTCTTTAATTATTTTCTTCGTGGTGATTGTGGGTGATGCCCCACCATGGACTGTCTTTGTGTTTTAGGTTAAAAATAATGTGCCCAGGTTTGGTCACCTGTAACGATATTAGCCAAAACGTTCTCTCCATCAGCATTGAAACGATCCAACAATTCAGAAGAAATTATTTTCCTTAACAATCGGTGATCATTTGTGAGAATACGAGAAACCCATCTTGCGCAAACCTTAGAAAATCCGATAGTTTTTATAACTGCATTTGTACTACCGATGCTGAATGACAGCTGTAAAGCAAATTATTGAGTAGTGATTTGCCTATCAGTAAGAATAATGCCTTCAACGCATTTCAACATTTCTGCGTTGGTGGCTGTTACAAGACGTCCACAGCGTTGCCGATCAAGCAGCTCCGTATCTACACTTCCTGATTTTTTGATTCTCTGAACCCAGGGACTAACTGTACTCCTGTCAACTACAAAACTTCCGTACATATCACATAGGCACTTGTGAATGTTCACAACCGTTTCCTTCTCTGCAACAAGAAATTATATCACAATTCGCTGCTTATTATGCAAGTTGCTAACGTGCTCCATTTCAACGGTTTAGTGCGGTCTATTATTTGGTGGATTGTAATCAAATTAGATACACACAATCGACACACGCCATATTTGAAGTGTGCAAAATTTCATGCTCATATATTTATTATTATCCGAGAAAAACGATGTGGTGCATTACTTTTTGAAAGCCCTTCGTACACTGGATTGGAGACCATAAGGGAAGAGATGAGTCGGGAGACCAACAGACACATATAAGAGAATGATAGACAATGTGAGGAGTTGGACTCTGAGCTTAAGAATACGACCCAACATAGGGATCCACAGGGAGCATTCTTGTCGTTGTTCTATGTTCCACGCGTTCCCAGAAGAATTGGTCTAGTAATCTGTTCATTATTACACTTTGTAAATTTAGTCTCTGCGGTTCATCTTCATCATGTAGCCTGTCCTTTGCAGAACGTTGCTCTTATGACAGTCTGTAAGAAACTGTCTTTCGCCAGTCTTCCGGCCTGCCCCAAGGTCAAATCCAGCGTCTTCTTGATGTCCTAAGTCCACCGTCTTCTCGGTCAGCCCCTGCCTCTCTTTTCAGTGACCATGCCTTCCATAACCACTCTTTCCAGTACGTTGTGTCGTTTGACGTCCAAAAAAACCTAAGTTTTCGGATCATTATGTAATTTATGAGCCAATTCTCCTTCACATTCAGGTCTTGTCGGGTGGATTTGTTTGTTTCTTTCTGTGTCCACGGGATTTTCAGGACTGTAGGACTGCGTTTCAAAGGCACCGATCTTCGCTCTTATTGCTGTTGTAATCGTCCATGTTTCCCATCCATAGGTTACCACAGGAAAAATGCATGTTCCTAGCATCTTTAGTTTTAGTTCTTTATTTCTTCTTCTTCTTCTTCTGCGTACACAGTCAGACAGTAACCATTATTTTTTCGAAAAAAGCGGCGGTCATCCTGAGACTCTCGCCACTACCATAGAGCTTGTCTTGCAGTTCCACTGGCAATGGCCACATCTGCTCTCTCTGATCCTCGTATGTCGGGCAGTTCTGCAGCAGATGTTCAGTGGTCATTTTACCAGTACCGCACGGGCATTCGTCGGTACACCCTATCTTCAATTTGTTGAAGAGGTGGTACCTCAGTCTGTTGTGGCCAGTGCGAAGTCTGAAGACAACGACCTGCTCTCTTCGGTTCAACTGGTAATAGGCATCGTTTTTGGTGTAACCAGTATGTTCGGTTTCCCATTTGGACATGTACCTGGCTTTGATAAGCCGTTTTGACTCTTCGTACGTCATACTGGTATCTATTTGTGGTAGCCTTGCACCTTCTTTTGCCAGTCTGTCTGCCTCCTCGTTGCCTTGGATGTTGCAGTGTGACGGAACCCACTGTACCACTACCCTTTTTGGTGCGGACTGTTGGCACAGTTTGCAGAGTGCTGCTCTTAAGTCATTAAGCTCAGTGTTTTTCTGGCTTTTTAGCGCTGTGACTACTTCGAGAGCATCTGTCAGCAGGACTATATGGCTCTCATTTTCACTGTGTGTGGCCATTTCTTCCACTGCCGCCCTCAGTGCCTCTGCCTCTGCTCTGAAATTGCTCGTGTACTTACCAGTAGCGAATGACAGTGTTATTTTTCTGCCATTTGGTAGGTTCAGGAATGCTCCTGCCCCTCCGTTCTGTGTAGTGTTTGTTACAGAACCGTCGGTGTATGCATGGGTCCAGTCCATGCTTGGGTAGCTTTTCGTTATGAAGCTTAGGGTAGTGTCTCTCCTTTCTTTTTTGGTCTGGCAGTTTTTGTTTGCAATACCTGGTATATTTTCTACCACCTCTGGAAATATATCCTGCCTCCAAGTAGGTTTTCGTACAGTATTGATGGGTTTTGGTGTTGTTAGTGCGTTTATGGGATCTTCGTGCATCTTTGCTTTGGCTATTTCTGCAAAGTTTCTCCGCTTTAGTTTCCCAGTTCCCAGATTGCTTAGCCTCTGGTACATTGGATGGTCCGTCAGTCTTCGGAGTTTCTCTGACTGCAGCTGGGCTCTGCAGTCTCTTCTGTCGGTCATGGATTGCAGTTTTGTAATCTTTTCAAGTTCTACAATTGGCGTTGACTTCATGCCACCTGTTATGATTCTCATGGCTTGGTTTTGAAGTTTGTTAACTTTATCGAAGTTCGCCTTCGCTGCTGTTGTCCATGCCGCGATGCCATACTCGAGAACTGGTCTCACTCTTCCAGTGTACAGTTTCTTTAGTATGCCTTCGTCTGCTCCCCAGCTTGTGCCAGCAAGTTTCCTCATGATCGCCATTCTTTCTCTGGCTTTCATTCGGTTTCTCTCAATCTGACTTTTCCATGTCATGCGCCGATCAAATGTGACTCCCAGATAGGTTGGGTTGTCGTTTGGCTGCAGGATTTTGCCATTTAGGCTTAGTTTGGTACTTTGGGGTTTTAGTGAGAGCGAGAATATTGTGCACGTGGTTTTCTCCTCGTTTATTTTGACAGTTCTTTATTTGTATTATGCCATTTTATATTATACTCTTTATCTTCTGCATTGCCATAGTCAGTCGTCTACTTACTTCTTTTGTGCAGTCTCCATTGTTGTTTAGTATTGATCCCATATATTAAAAATGTGCAATATTTTCAATCTCTTCGTCAGCTATCTCGAAAACATGTCGAACTATGTACATACTATTGTTGTTATTTCGAATTTGAACAAAAAATTGTATTTTGGGTAAAAGATTTAACTAGGCAATAATTAACATACAACCGATAATCATTGCAGGATAATAAACAATTTATATGAGTTGTGTCTCTTACCTTTAACTAGCCAGAACGTCAATAAACAGCGCAACAAGATCTGATCTCGCTCCTTGAACATTTTGGCGATTTCTGACAGAAATGTATGCTCAGCAAGACGTAATAAAAATAGTGGTATTATCTGAACGCGGCTTCTGGACCAAACGTGAGATTTGTGAAATGAGGAAAGGATAAGTCCGTTAATAATTCACGGATTTAGCTTAGAGACAGGATTAGTCTTAGCGATGTGGAAAACAGCTTTCAGTACGGATGTTCCATGTGCGTAACTTTTGTATTCTTATCTTTCTTATTCTCCATTTCGCCTCTTACAAAACACAGGGCCATCACCATAGGCAGCCTACGCTACAGCACTCTGTGTGTTCTTGACGTAGTTTTTCTCTAGTAATTCGTTTTGCATGACGAGGTTGCAAACACCATACAAAACCCTCTTTTGTTGTCTTTACGACATGCGATGTCCTAGTCTTTCCTCCACACTGGGGTAACCCGATATCAACACGTGGAAGATCTGATATGCATAAAGCAAATGCATTTATCTAAATGCTCATTTGAAGTTAAATGTCTAAAACTTTTCAAAGTATGATGATTAATGAAAATTAATGCAGTCCATTCTAGAAGTCTACACGGAATATTAATGCTCACTTTTACAAATGTATCGAACAGGTTTAGATTTACGTGGCATGTTTGTATGCATAGATATATGTGCTCATAACCAGTTCTAAGTGTCAGAACGCACGATTCAAGCTCGCGAGTCAACAGTCCAAATCCTGACATCTACAGTTAGGTCCTGCTCAGCATACAATGTACAAAGGCCTGTTTAATTCAAATTGGCACGCTGAGCAAATATATTTTCTGCTCAGTTCACCTAAATCGCACTGTCTTCTTGTTTTAAGCTGATCTTTCAGTTGCACGCTTTTATCTTTATCTCACGCCTGTCATCATCCCCTTGTATCCACTCACTTGATGGTCCGTCCATCCACCAATCCATTCACCCTAATTCATCCATTCATTAACAAATTTTTTCTTATATAAATATTCCCACCAGATGTTCCAATAAAATTAATATCATATGTATATGAAACAAACGTATGAGGGAATTATTTATAAAGGTAGGTCTATGTCGTATCAATCTGTACGTGCATGGCTTATCAAAAATAAGAAGTATTTTTCAAAATTTACATCCGATCCATGAAAGATGCATCGACATAAAACAGCGAAAACCAAAATGTGATTTGAAGCAATAATATAAGGCACACAAGTTAATCCTAATTGTCAAAGACAACGTTGACACATGTTTACAAGTTAACTACATATGCTACGTTTATGCCGAATCAGCATCATAAAACTAAAGACAGACAAACTGGTTTTCCGCTTCTCGCAGTAAACACCGAATGCATGAATGCTGATTATTCTTGTAGTTCGCTGGTTGCACAAACTTATGCTCCGTCCTCTTTGGAATCACTCTCTCCTTGACGTTTTTTCTTCTTCTTCTTCTTCTTCGTTCGTTCTCAATCTCCCGCTACCAAACCCTGAAAGGGCTTAAGAAGCAGAATGTAGTCCAGAGAACGGAATGCGTTGTGTCGTAGGTTACAGCCTGACTGTGATATTTGCATCTTTCGGTCCAACACATCCGACTTCAGCAAGCATTTTTTGAGTACCGGGTTAGCATTCCCTCTTCGATCCCTTCTCCTTAGCCAGTCTGTCCTGCTGCACCCTGTTATCCAGGATCACCACGTGGAGGTGTAGAAGGGTTTTGGCAGCTCTGGTTCGCTGGCCCAGACGCTCGCAGTCAGCTATGGGTCTCTGACCACTGCAGCTCATGCGCTGCTCAGCATCATGATCCCGAATAAGCACCTGACTTACAGTTATCGGTTTAGTTCAGTAAGTCTACCACATCCCCTATATGTATCTAATGTCCAAGTGTAGGTACCATCGGAGCTAGGATGTCAGATTTGTCAATGTCGTGAACCCCGGAAGCGAAATGATATATTTATATCTGGTATCCCAGCGCGCAGCACAGACCCTTAATATAAACGTGAGGAACGCAACATCGAGTATTATCATAGATTGTCTGTTTAACCTCAAAAGCTCCGCGTCCATGTGCACCATTCACTTCACTCTCTGCCAAAGGTGGTAATGACTCGGTGAGGGTCTTCTCATCGTAAAGCCTGTGTTGATCTATTCTTGCCTTCATTATACGTTGTCATTAATTTGGCTACTGCCTGTGAATACATTTAGGATGTTTCTTGCTTTTGTTTACACTTCAAATAGTGAGTGGGCTTCTTCTTCTACTCTTTTGTAAATGTTTACCTAGTTCTGCAGTACATGCTATTGTTATTATACGGGTTGGGATCAAGATGCTGAGAAGTGCATGAGCTGTAGCGACCAGCGACCCACAGCTAACTACTAACGTCAGGGCCAGCGGGCCAGAGCTGCCAAGACACTTCTGCACATCCATGTAGTGATCCTGGATAAAAAAACTGCAACAGAACAAACTGGCTAGGGAAAAGGGACCGAAAAGGGAAGGCTAACCCAGTACCCAAAAATGTCTGTAGAAGTCAGATATGTCGGACTGAAAGGTGCACATTTCGCATTCAAGATGTAAACTACGACACGGCGCATTCCGTTCTCCGAACAACATCCTGCTACTTGGAAAGTTCTTGTCATGGCTTGGTGGCGGGAGTTTGAGAATGGTCATGGCTTGGTTGCGGGAGTTTGAGAATGGTCATGGCTTGGTGGCGGGAGTTTGAGAATGGTCATAGCTTGGTGGCGGGAGTTTGAGAATGGTCATGGCTTGGTGGCGGGAGTTTGAGAATGGTCATAGCTTGGTGGCGGGAGTTTGAGAATGGTCATAGCTTGGTGGCGGGAGTTTGAGAATGATCATGGCTTGGTGGCGGGAGTTTGATAATGGTCATAGCTTGGTGGCGGGAGTTTGAGAATGGTCATAGCTTGGTGGCGGGAGTTTGAGTATGGTCATGGCTTGGTGGGGGGAGTTTGAGAATGAACGACGAAGAACCACATCTCGTATCTAGTTATACAAATGTAAAGGTAGTCCCATAGAAGACACTGCTGTCAGAGATGACGTGTTAGAAACTTCAATATACAAGGCCACAGCTTGTTTATCAGGTATGGTAGCCAGTTCCCTTCTTCACTGCATTTCCTCTCCTCCATTGAACCAGGTATCCATTTAGGACTGGATCAACTGGAGATTGCCTGTAACTGTAGTTTTTCCATTTATTTGCTATGGAAAGCGAATGCTCTATCATGACACTAATAAGACGCTCTAGTTATATTATTGTTCGATTCACTGTCCATGGTTCGTTTCCATGTAGCACTGTCTATTGTAAGTTATCATGAGGCATTTTCTTTACAATATCCATTGACAATAGTTTGATTTCGCTTAAAGCTATTCACATTCTCAGCTGCATATAACTAGAAGATAAGAAACATACGATTAGAAGGTGATAGAAACACATGACTAGAAGATGGTAATAAACATATGACTAGAAGATGGTAAGAAACATATGACTAGACCATGATAATAAATATATGACTTGAAAATGATAATAAATTAAAGTCATCATTAGGTGTTGTTGGTCTACTCACTCTGCTCGTCCCTTAGTGGTTCCAGTCAAAGCCATTTCTAGTTTTATTATAAATAAGGTCATATCCGTCATCACATTCTTAATCTCCGACCAAATGGTTCATGACTTGGGTCGATATTTACATTGATATAGTTGTTGTAGATTATATGGTGGTAAGTGCACGGATTAGTTCACCTTTAGATTTCTGTAAATATTGAACGCTCCTGTCATGTTGTTTCTTGTTATTGTCGATGGACTGTCTCTCCGTCTTGCTCTAGTGTGTGTTGCAGTCTTGCCGTTTCCTTAATATTTGTTGTCCAGTAACTCCGTTGTTGCTGCTCATACTGAGTTGTTCCCTCTTGACTGTCTCTGGCAGCAGGTTCTAGTGGTCTTTCTTATAAGCTTGGGTGTGCTGAAGAAGATGGGCTTGTGTCCTTCAGCCATAGTATAATGCTAGGCTTCCCAGCATACTAACCAGTAAGGGGGATACAGTGTCGATCCCCACTGTATTGGTCAGGCTGCTGTAACATGGCTTGTTCCCAGGTGCATGCCATAGATGTTAGGCGTCATTATGGTCAATATATTGCACCTGACCCTGATGTGACCACGTTTCCACCCTAGTGATACTGTGCAATACTCTATTTCTGTTGCAACTTTCTCTCTCTCTCTCTTTCTCTCTCTCTCGCTATTTGTGTGCAAGTGTTGATGTTCATAAAGTTAGGACAAGATGTCATATTGTATTAAATGAATTAGCCAAAATCAGAACATTCTAAAACTTTATTTCACAAAATAAATGATACGAAACGATATTTTGATTGATAATTTGTAGAAATAATATAATGATGATGGAGTCAAACAATGATAGGAACCTGTACTTCGTTGTTACTGTGGTATGTATTAGAGTTCAAGTGCGCATAGTCACGAACTGAATAGCAAATTGTGCAATCATCATAACAGAGAGTAACATATACTGGAGCAGACTATGCACATCACCAGATACAGATTGTCTGGTCGAGCCATAATGCGACATGCCTGCAGGTGAAGTGTCACGTGACAACAGGAAATTGTCTAGTATTGTCTGTTGTATGTCTGCTTCTCCTCTTTTCCTTCTGATTTTTGCATTCCAACACTGGTTGTAGCAGTCGTTATTGCCAAAATGGCCACGAGAATTATAGCTCGACTGATCTGACAATTCTGGCTTTGGTAAAGATAAATCCGAACCTGAGATGCAACTTACTGTGTCACGTGGTTCCGTCTGCAAGATGTTGTGACAATTGTAAATGTCGTCTTCGCTGTCATGCAAAATGTCGGCACATTTCACCACTTCTTCAAGATCTTGCGATTGCGCATTCAAGAGACCTTCACCGGCATTCATTTTGTTTATAATAAAATGCAACTCTTCTTTCAGCTGTGTAATCTTCTTAACTAGCAAGGACTGTTGGAGCACAAGTATCTCCACATGTTTCATGAACTCGAAAAGACTGAAATCTGTCTGGATTGATCGCGATGTTGTCTTGGTTTGTGAAGGTGATGTTGCCTTGATTTGAGCAGATGATGTGATGGTTGCCAGTTTTCCTGACACTCCTTGCATATCTGATGCCGTGTTAGAGAATATAAAAGTCCTGTTTTCACATGCAGGTTTTCGTACCACATCAACCCCATTAAGTGGCTCAGCTGGGCACTCCTGACTTACCATCTCTGATCTAAATCTGTGACCCTCGTTATTACTAGCCTTGCCATCTGTTTTCCATGCTCTCTTTCCCCTTTCATATTTGGTAGCATTCCATAGACTGGAAGCTGCTGCTGATCCTGTCCCTGACTGGCCCAAGAGTTGTTTCCCCATCTGAGGACGGTTAACAATTGCAGGTCGTTTGCGTAAAGCAACTGAGGGTAATATTTCAGGTGATATTGGATTAGCGATGGGGAGCTTTTTACAGATGACTAATTCAGAATCTTTTGTGCCCATGTCATTTTTAAGTATTCCTGAAAGTCTGGGATGTCGACTGCCTGTTCAATGTAGAACGAGCAACACTGAGTTATATTTAACACAAAAATGACGTTTGATGGTAAAGAACGTAAGGTAATATGGAAAATAGTGAGGCATTTTGGAATACCTGATATTTTTATATATGTTATACAAGACATTTACCGAGATGGCCACCATCAGTACAATCCATTAAGACTAAATGCAAAAACAATTTATACTGGGTTCAGCCAAGGGTGTCAACCAACCCATAATATTTTTCTTACAGCATGAACTGTTATTTACTAAAAATAATTCAGGAAACTGGAAAATATGGAAGATTTTATAAACATCCTGATGATTGTGTTACAGACAATCTATATCTTCTGCCATACTTAGAATACAGTTATTAAAAACTAGTAGAGAAGCAGTCAAAACAGCAAAATAACTAATTTAATCAATGTATAGCTGGACAATTTGCATAACGTCTTATCACTCATATGTCAATAAATGCTAATGAAGCAACTCACAGATAGTACAGCACTTCTACTTCTTCGTTTGTTCTCAATCTCCAGTTACCATGCCCTGAAAAAAGCTTTGCAAGTAGCAGGATATTGTCAAGAGAATGGATACATTGTGTCGTAATATACAACTTGACTGTGATATTTGCACCTTTCGGTCCAATACATCCGACAACCATGACATTTTTAGGTACTGGATTAGCCTTCCCTCTTCGATCCCTTCTCCTCAGCCAGTCTGTTCTGTTTGCAGCCTGTTATCCAGGATCAGAGTGTGGGGTGTAGAAGGGTTTTGACAGCTCTGGTTAGCTGAACCTGATGCTAGCAGTCAGCTATGAGTATGGGTCACTGACCGCTGTAACTCATGCTGATTAGGCAGGCAACAAATAAGCAATATACATTAAATTGAATACAGAATCAAAGTGCTTGTGTCAATCAGAGGAACCCTCAACTGGTGTTCATTCCTTACAAATGTCCAGTTTCCCACCAAATGTTTTCTTGTAGTTTCATGAGATTCCTTGGGATTCCATAAAACACTTTCCTTTTCAGCTTGCCCAGTAGAAAGAAACCATGAGGGGTAAGGTCAGGCAACCTTGGTGGCAAAAGTCCCTTAGAAATGACACTATCTTCAACGAAGGAAACAATTTCGGCCATGCTGACATTTGAGATACATGTAGCTCCATCCTGCTGAAAATAGCCAGTACGTAGTTCCTCTTTGTCCAACTGGTTCACAGTATGTCCATGTCAAATTATATTGAATTACGAGAATTGGTTTAAACGTTATAAGGGAAAACCAGGGGCAAACAGACACACACATGTGCGGATATGCACAAACTTGCAACATTTAATATAAGCTCGTTGTGTTTCTCACACACAAAAGTATGTCCCTGTCAGATTGTATTGAATTACGCTTAGTGATTTAAAATTATATATATATAAATATATATATTTAAATTATAATGGAAAACTGGGGCAGGAAGCGAGTGGGACACCCTGTTTTATTGACTAAAAAATCCTGCCAGATTCCTATAGAGGAAATACTTAAGATATTTTCCAAATACTTACAGGATTCTTTAACACAGTTTTATATGATGCTGTGAGAGCTACTAATTGCTCCTTTCTAATTGGCTACCAAATTCCCCAAAGCTAAAGTCAAATGGTTTTCTAAGGACATATACAATTTTCTAACATTTTATGATGTAAGATAGTAACACTCAAGCTTGTCATAGCTCAAACTGATCAATGTGAAAAGTATAACTACATGATTCCAATTGAAACAAACTTATATGTCCTTGTTCAGGAACTGAGATTTGCATCTGGTTAGAGCAGCCTTTCTCAACTTTTTTAAAATCCCAAAGCAACTCTTGTAAATAATTTCTAGGCCAGGATCAAGATGCTGAGCAGTGCATGAGTTGCAGTAGTCAGCGACCCATAGCTGACTGCTAGCGTTAGGGCCAGCGAACCAGAGCTGCCAAGACCCTTCTACACCTTCACCGGTGGTAACAGAGCAGAATGACTAAGGAGAAGGGATCGAAGAGGTAAGGCTAGCCCGATACTCAAAAATGCCTGCTGAAGTCAGATGTGTCGGAACGAAAGGTGCAAATATGACAGTCAAGCTGTAAACTATGACACAGCGCATTCCGTTCTCAGGACAACATTCTTCTACTTGCAAAGCTCATTTCAGGGCTTGGAAGGGTGATTGAGAACAAATGAAAAAAGAAAGGTTTCCAGGCTTTAGGGAATCCTTACATACAAATGATTGTATCTATATATCAAGGTATGCTAGATGTATAAGTGAGTTGTCAATATCATAATAATTATGTAATCATGAGTGGTACCCAGGATAAAACGAATGGAACCACTGACACCTTCTAAGCATGATGTAAAATGATAATAAAGAGGGTTGTGCTTGGGACGCAACTTCATCATGCCTTGTCATTATAATCAGCTACTTCAAAAGCTCAGATACAGGCATCCTGAAAAACGACCAATTTGTAGCTAAAATTTATGCTTCACATTTTATTTTAAAAAGTGAATGGCTGCAAATGCTTAGAAACAGGCTTCTTTTAAGATGGACATCTGCACTGATAGGAAGAAAACGAGACAATTTATAAAGCAGATTTATAGAGCTGAGCACTAAAGATGACCAGCTCTTGAAGCCAATATAACCATCATGAATTATGAATGATGGTCGCAGACAGGACAGAGTGGAGATTGTTTGTTCTGCACTGAAAGATGTCATTAAGCGTGATGGTCACTGACTGCTTTGTCAGTCAACAATCTTTGAGAAAAAGAGTCAAGGTTGAGTTTTCTACAACCCCAGTGCAGTGTGCAGGCTAGGTTTTTATTTCTCCCTGTTACCAAGTTATATGTTACAAAGTTATGGCCTTTGACATGCCGCTTAAGGGATCATCCATGACATCTAGTACATGTTTTCTGTAAATACCAATATGAGGTTAGGAGTTCTTATGCTGGAAAGGATACCAAGAAGAGCGACAAAACTGAGAGTTGGATTCCAGAATTACAGTTATGAGGAAAGACTCAGAAATACCGGCCTACAGTGTCTAGAAAAGAGACGAATTCAAGGTGACAATATAGGTTTATAAGATAATCAACAGTAAAAATAAATTAGACTACAACAAGTTTTTTCAAAACACAGCTGTCTACAGGAACAAGAGGTTACAGCCACAAATTAACAAAAGAAAGGTCCAGATTAGATACCATGAACTATTTTTTTAGTCAGAGAGTGGTGAATGCTTGGAATGCATTGCCACAGGAAATAGTGGAGACAGGGTCAATTAATGCTTTCAAGAATATATTGCATACACATAGTTATTTTTAGATCAAGTGAATGTAAAAGAAACTGGTTGTATACAGACTCAGCAGAGCCTTCTAAACCAGTATAAAGACGTTAAGTTAAGATGTCCTTGTGGTTAGGTTGAAATGTCAGCCACTATTCAACCAATGTTCCGCAGTAATTTCTGCTAGCCAATCATTTATTGTGAACTAAAATAAGGGCTAATAAAAAGTACATCCTCTACTGTCCAAGTATTGTACACTATACATTTCGATAATGGTTTGACTTGACTTAGTCGCTCCACAACTACCATGGGGTGTAGAGGTATTCTTTTCTCTTATGTTGTTTTATAGTTTCTACAGGCTGAGGTAACCAGCCTCATGTTCAACCCTCCTTAGTTTACCTCATGTCTGACAGGTTGTAATGTTACAATTATTTGCTGTCTTTCATAAAGTTTTCTTTATTACACTGTATTTATCTTTATTAAAGTAAAGAAAGCTACTTTAATAATAATAAACATCATACACATTTCTTGACAACAATACAATTAAATAGTGATGATCATTACTTACTTACTTTTCTTTTACATCCTTCTTCTTCTTCTTCTGCATTCATTCTCAATCTTCTGCTACCACGTCCTGAAAAGGGCTTTGCAAGTAGCAGAATGTTATTTGGAGAACGGAATGCGTCGTGTCGTAGTTTACAGCTGTAAACATTCGACTTCAGCAGGCATTAATGAGTACTGGGTTAGTCTTCCCTCGTTGATCCCTTCTCATTAGCCAGTCTGATCTGTTGCAGCCTGTTATCCAGGATCACCGCATGGTGGTGTAGAATGGTCTTGGTAGCTCTGATTCGCTGGCCCTGACGCTAGCAGTCAGTTATGGGTAGCTGACCGCTGTAACTCATGCGCTATTTTTACATCTATTTGTGCTGCTAAGCATTGTTTCCATCTAAGATGTATTAATCTTCATATTATATCTTTCACAGGTTATACTAGTGCATTCATGTGAATTTGCAGTCTATCTTCATTCTCATATACTAGGCTTTGGTCATCTGCAAAGTGTGGTTCATGTAACACATTGGGTTTTTAATTTCTTTTGTTTAATTCTACTTCTGGTGTTTCAATTTGGCAGGCTTCTGTTATTTTGTACCAATAAATGCTAAACAGCAATAGAGAAAGCACAGTAATGTCAAACTCCTGTAGTTATTTCAAAAGTATGTACAATTGCACAAGTTGTTCTTATTACATTTATATTCTTCTTCGTCTTCTTCGTACGCTGTCAGACATTTATATTTATATGGTACTGGGGACACAGTGGTATCAAGGTAAGGTGTCACCCTTGAGTACCATAGGTCGTGGGGTACAAATCACGTAGATTTTCACGTGGATTTTCTGGTAAAAAATTCCCTTGATCTCTGGAAAGTGATATCAGACTCCAGTGTTAAGTATCGAGTACATTAAAAATACCTTGGCAGTTAGAAAACAAAAAGATTCTGCTTAATGGCCGCTGCCCGCACAAAAATTATAATATTAAAATCTACCCAAATTATTTGTATCTTCCTCCAGGCCTAGTAAGCCACAGGAAGTTGTAAAATGCCTACTACGTGTAGCCTCATTTGGCTACCTGGCAACAGACATTAACATGCCTGTTTGAATACCAAGATTGCAGGTATTCATATGGGACTATGCTCTTACATTATCCAATAGTAGTCCTTGTATTTAATGTTCTTCTAAATGATGACATCAGTCAGTGACTTATAGCTGACTACCTGGATCAGGATTAGCAAACCAGACCTAAGACCTACTTCTTCGTCTTCGTCGTTCGTTCTCAATCTCCCGCTACCAAGCTCTGAACAGGGCTTTGCAAGTAGCAAGATGTTGTCCGGAGAACGGAATGCGCTGTGTTGCTAGTTTACAGCTTGACTGCAATATTTGTACCTTTCGGTGCGACACATCCATCTTTTTTCCGCCTCCAAATTACTGTCATGGGAACAGACTGTATTCATGCAGTCTGGCTGACAGATTAGTAATCAAAGAGAGAAGGCAAACAAAGTCCTAAAAATATGTTGTTCTAAAATTTGATGTGTCGGGTTGAAAGGCGCAGCTATCACAGCCTCACTGTAAACTATGACACAACCTATAAAACAACCTTTTCAGGATGAACGATGAAGAAGAAAATGTGTAAATTGTCAGTGACATGTCAATAACTAGACAGATTCTCCCACCAAGTAGGTCTAAAAATGGCTCACACGAAACTGAAAGGAACACTATTGGATGAGGTAGAGAGCATCATAAATAAGATAGGTGGCGCACATGAGGATGTAAAAACCAGGACACAGAAGGCAAGAGTGACCTTTGTCATGTTGAAAATCATATGGGGCTCTAAAATTTTAAAAATGCACATTAAGCTTTTATATGCAGAGGAAACATGGCAAACTTTTTTTTTCTTTCCGTTCGCCTTATTTCTCCATTTTCGAAGGCGGTGTGTGTTGTACTATGCTTTTATTTTGCACCTGTCAGCCCAGTGTATCCAGCTTCGAGCATGCATTTTATGTAAGGGCCTGCTTCCTCCTGCATTTTCTAAGGGTTTGCTTCCTTGGGGTAACGGCTGGTGCTGTGATGGGGAGTGAACCCAGCACCTTTGGATTGTGAGCTGTGCCTTAACCACTAGCCCACACCGTTCCCAAACAAATTGACGCTTTTGTCTCTCCCTCTTTGGTCATGTTGTTCGCCTCTCCCGGGAAGTTCCAGCCCATAAGATGCTGTGGCAAGCTGTGGGGGCGAGTTACAGGAAGAAGCCATGCTCATCCTGAAGATGTCCTTCGCAACACCTGGGTAAAACAGATCGCCACCTCCCCAACAGAACTGCAGACCGCCTAGTATGCGGCCATCAGACGTGGTCATAACTTAACTTAACTAAACAATTTTATACTGGTTTAGAAGACTCTGCAGAGTCTGTAAACAACCAGTTTCTTTCACTTTTCCTTTCTCTAAAAGCTATGTGCATGCAATCTATTCTTAGATGCATTAATTGTCCCTGCCTTCACTACTTCCTGTGGCAATGCATTCCTTGCATTCACCACTCTTTACATAAACATTTTTTCCTAATATCTAATCTGGACCTTTCTTTAGTTAATTTGTAGCTATGCCCTCTTGTTTTTGTAGGTGGTTGTATTTTGAAAAACTTGTTTTTAATCTAATTTATCCGTTCCTTTGATTATCTTATGAATCTGTATTAAGTTACCTCAAATTCTTCTCTTTACTACTGTAGGCTGGTTTTTTTGTATCATTTCTAGCATGTTTATATCTCCTCTACGATAAGGACTCCACACCTGTACACTGTACTTTAATCTAGGTCTAACTAATGCTTTATACAGTTTGATTGTCACTTTCTTGCTCATAAGTTTAATATTTCTTTTTATCATACCTAACATTGCATTTGCCTTTTTCACTGCTACATGGACTTGCTCACTTACCTTACCTGTATGATCTATTATAACCTCTAGGTTCCTTTCCTTATCTATCTTTCTAATATTGTTCTCGCCCATTCTGTAATTATGTTCCATATTGGATCTACCCATGTGGATGACTGTACATTTATCTACATTAAACTCCATTTGCCAGCACACAGGCCATTCTTGAATTTTATCTAAATCTGACCTCAATATATCCACTTCTACTTTAGGTGAGACACTACTGCGCAGTTTGTGCCATCCACAAATTTTGCTATCATGGTTCTGATATCAATGTCGAAATCATTGATATATATCAAGAACAAAATTGGTCCCAAAACTGAGCCCTGTGGCACTCCACTTTTTACATCACACCACTCAGATTACTCATTATTTATGCCCACTCTGCCTTCATCTGGTTAACCAATTTTCAATAAATTTGGCAACTTCCCCACCTATTCCAGGTGATTTTAACTTTTTAAATAATTTTTGATGAGGTACTCTATCAAAGGCCTTAGCAAAATCAAGATAAATCACATACACTGGCTCCCCTTTATCTATCATAAAGTCATGGACACTGTCATTCGACTCGATGGCACTGGTCGTTTAAGTGTACTATTGATTGAAAGAACAAGACAAAGACATGTAGTACAGAAAATCTTAAGAAGAAGGTAACGCTTTATAGATCACACAATGTGAAAGTCCTGAAACTGTATCACCAGACAATTTCTGTTATGGAACCTCCAGGGCAAAAGATTGAAAGTAAGAATAAAAAACACACAGAGAAGAGACTGAGTGGCAGATACAAGAAAAACTAAACAAAATTGTGAAAATAGCATTAACAGGTCTGCCTGGAGATAGTTGGTTGATGGCCTATACATTCCAATATGATAAGGGTGAACAAGTATCAGAAGGCTTAACTATTTTATTTTTAATAGCAACAATAAAAGTATATGTTAACTTTCATCACTGTAACAGTCAAATAAGGACATAATACTTATTACAACAGTTGACAAATATGAAATCTTTAATTACAGTTCTAAAAATAACTGTTATTTTGTTTCTTCCAGCACAGACATGTTAACTGAAGAGTTCAGTAATTTTACCTAGTAAGGTGGTCACACCATCTCTTGATAGAAACATGTTTTCTTTCTTCATGTTATGGCATATCTTGGAACAAATTTGAATCTAAGAGAATAAAAATACATTATATTAAGTTAAAGACCAAAAATATATAGGAGCAATGTGAACATGGAACTGTTTGTTATTATTAAGGTAGAGGTAGTCCCATAGCAAACACAGCTGTTGGGGATGAAGTGTAAAAGATTTCATTGTACGAGTCCACAGTTTATTTATGAGGTAGGATGGTCTGTTCCCTTCTTTTCCTTCTACAACAGTATACCAAGCACCAATTTACAGATGGGTCAAGTGGAGCATGCTGGTTGAATACCTGCATTTTTTGCATTATAAGTGAATGCTCTACCACTAAACTAATCAGATGTAGTTACCATTACCAAGATGATAAAAGAAGTGTGATAGAATATTCTAGTTATAATAGTAGCACAGCCATAGATGAATTAATTCCCATGGAAAGTGTAGGGGAGAAAGGCAATGTTTTACCTTATGATCTTCAGTGTTGGTCAATCAATGGGAGAACAGCACTGAGAGTCCTTACCAGACCCAACAAACAACCACCAGCAAGTATGTTTTCTTTGCTGGCTGCAGACTCCTACTTAAATCATTGCACAACACCAGAAATGAACACATGCTTCAGAAAATAAAAACAGCTAAACAGTATCCAAAGCTTCAGAACGGTTGCCCTCCAGTGGCTATCCACCAAAATGTTGGATTACATGAAATGAGAGGAGAGTTGATGCCCTGTCTAGAGCAGGTAGCAAAATGGAGCAATTTTTCCACACAGCGCCATACCGAGAGGCCAAAACTATTGTTCACAGTCAATACAATAAGCTATGGAAGAAAGCGATGGAGTGAATGATAGACCTGACCCAATCCACCAACTTCAAAGACACCAACAAACTATTTTGTCCCATATGAGAACAGGCCACTGTGTATGTAGACTACTTGGTCACCTCTACCTACTCAAGATACCCTACACGAACGAATGTTCATGTGCAACTGGAACCCAGATCCCTGAACATGTTCTACAAGATAGCAATGGTCAACTAGTTATACAGTTGTAATTGCCATTGATGAAATTTTTGTTACTTGTATATTTGGTCCGCACACATCATCACATTTTTTTGGCTGGATTACCTCCGCTGCCTCCTATGGGTTTCAGTAGAACCAGATTAATTTTATTGCGTGTGTCATTATCTGGGTGGTTTTTACTTTCATTCTGTGACAACACTTTGTGAATATCTGGAATAGTATTTGGTACTTACAGTTTCCAGTGCCATTTGTTATGAACATGGCGATTTGGTCCTGGTCATCCTACATTCCCAACTTAATTGATGTTACACCCCCGCTGCCTTGCAGAGCTAAGACATATGTTATAACCTAACTTAATTTAACGTCTTTATACTGATTTAGAAGGCTACAGAGTCTGCATACACTATACTTGGAGGGTAGTTTAACCGATGTGCGAGTCAATCTTAATAGACTCAAACACTAGAGATAAGTAGACCCACAGCCAGTTAGGCACCATCTATAGATACTCTTAACAAACCATCACGGGAAAGGTACAAAGAAACAGGTACATTTTTAACTTGAATTTATTTTCACCATCTTCTTGTAGCTCAGAAACTAACTGACACACACACACAACAAAAACAATAACTATAATAACACCAACAAGGTGTGACTAAGAGGCTGTCATACAGACCTAGACCAGACTGTGAACTTCGTCCTGGCGACGAAACTGTAGATCTAGCATGAACAAATGATATCTGAACACAGAAAAAAGCTCACCTGGCTGTAGTTGTAAGTAAGCTCACACGTTCACAAACTATGACGGATGAGACTTTCGGATCTGTTGCTAGGGAAAATTCAAAAGAGTGTACAGAATAAGCGAAACGAATGCTCTCTAAGACAATTTTTAACTTCTTTTTGAAGGAGTATCATGCCGACCTATGCCAAATCAACCTATGCTAAAGTATTTTACATTGATAGCCAGTGCTGTTAGAACAATAATCGGACTCACAAAATTCAAAGATATGTGATAGCCCATTTGGGCATTTGTTGTTCATCACAGCTAAAAAGTCGAAATCAGAAACTGGAAAAACAACAACACAGTACTCTCAAATGTTGTTTTTATGCAAATGATAGAAGTATAGTAAATAAACGAGAGGAATCGTAAATGTATGTAGAGGAAGAAAAACGAGGTTTAATAGGGTTAACAGATACATTGATACATGAGGACATTGCAGATAGTGGAATAGCGTTAGAGGGTTATACAATGTTTAGGAGGGATCAGATAGTTGGAGACAAGGTTAAGGGATGGGGCGTTTTATTATACTGTTATAGCTCCGTTACCATAGCCATCAGATATGACATATCTTCTGGAATCAATATTGAAAATGTATGGGGAGAAATCATATGCGCGGGTGAAAAAACGTTTGTTGCAGTATGCTACCAGACTCCATCAAGTACTAAAGATGATGATAAAGATCTTTTTCAAGCTATCGAAATATCCAAAGCAGAGAAATTATTGTTAATGGGGGATTTCAACTGTTCAGAAATAAATTGGCAGAAGCTGGAAACACGTGTAGAATCCCATTCCATTTGTTAAATGCATAGCTAAAATTATTTTTTTCCAACATGTTGCTGACTACTAGAAGCAGGAATTTACTGAGCTTAATATTTTGTTCAGAGAAAAATATGATTACAACTGTTACAGTTGGTGAACTATTCGGCTCAAGTGACCATCAACTTGTCCGTTGAGATCTTGTAGCTATGAAAGATGATACAATATGTCCACAACCTTGCGTCTACTATAGAACAGATGTACAGAAGTTGATAGATGCAGCAAGCCACATAGTGTGGATATCTATTTTCTCTGGCGTAGATGTGCAGAAAGATTGGGATAAATCCTATACGTGATCACCTGAAAAATGAATTTGTGGGAGATTGAACCCCCCTCAATGAAAAAATGTTTAACTCGATCCGTAGTTAAATGTAGAAGAGCTAAGAATAAAGCTTTGAAAAAATATGTAGATGAAAGTCTATTGAGACATATTTAGAATATTTGGAAATACAAAAAAATCTTACAAGTAAATAGATCTGCAAAAGATTGACTTTTAAAAAACCTTGCTGAAAATATCAAAACTGATAGAAAGAGTTTTTTTCTATGTTAGACATAAACAAAGAACAAAAGTCACCGTAGGCCCACTCGGAGATAGTACGGAAAACATAATAAGAACAAATTTTGAAGCTGCAAATGTACTTAATCGTTACTTCAGCTCAGTCTTCACTAAAGAAGACTGCTCCAAGATCCCAGAGGCCTTAGATTATTTTCAAAGGAACATGTACATAGAAGGATTACACTCAATCTATATTACTGAGGAAATGTTTTTTTTAAAAATTGGAATGTTTGAAAGTGGATAAAAGTCCTGGTTATGATGGTATTGATCCAAAATTGCTATTTGATCTCAGATACTTGCTAGACCAACCATTGTCCATATTTTATTCTCAAACTATTGAGAAGGGGATTATTCCAAGGGGTTGATAAGATGCAGGTGTGATCCCTCCCCTTGTTCAAAAAGGGCAAGAAATCAGATCCACACAATTACAGACCAGTGAGTTTGACAAACATACTCTGCCAAATTTTAAAGTCTATTATTAAAGTCAACATAACTATGCATTTAAACAATTTTAATCTCATCAAGAAGAGTCAGCATTGTTTTACTAAGGGGAGATCGTGCTTAGCAAATCTATTATAATTCATGGAAGAGGTTACCAAAATGTTAGATGTTGGAGAGCGAGTAGATGTTATTTATTTGGATTTTGCAAAGGCCTTTGATAGAATACCTTATCAGAGATTGTTTCGGAAATTTAAATCACATGGTGTAGGTGGAGGAATTGCCAACTGAATATAAAATTGGTTAACAGGCAGAAGACAGAGAGTAAGCATAAATAAGGAGTACTCTGACTGATGTGATCTTATAAGTGGAGTGACTCATGGATCGGTATTGGGACCAATTTTGTTTTTGATATATACATGATTTGGATAATGACATCGCATCCATGATTTGCGGATGACACAAAATTATGCAGCAGGGTCTCTTCTCTTAGAAAAAATGGTCTGCAGTGTCTAGAAAAGAGAAGAATTCGATGTGACTTAATACAGGTTTATAAATTAGTCAATGGAAAGAATAAATTAGACTATAACAAGTTTTTCAAAGTTCAACCGACTACAAGAACTAGAGGGTATATCTTCAAATTATTTAAAGGCACGTCCAGATTGGATATTAGGAAACATTTTTTCAGTCAGAGAGTGGTGAATGCATTGCCACAGGATATGGTGGAGGCAGGGTCAGTTAATGCATTCAAGAATATATTTCTTCTTCTTCTTCTTCTTCTTCTTCTTCTTCTTCTTCTTCTTCGTTCATTCTCAATCTCCTACTACCAAACCCTGCAAGGACTTAAGTAGCAGAATGTAGTCCAGAGAACGGAATGCGTTGTGTCGTAGTATACAGCTTGGCTGCGATATTTGCACCTTTCTGTCCAATACATCCGACTTCAGCAAGCATTTTTTTAGTACCGGGTTAGCATTTCCTCTTCGATCCCTTCTCCTTAGCCAGTCTGCCCTGCTACAGCCTGTTATCCAGGATCACCGCGTGGAAGTGTAGAAGGGTCTTGGTAGCTATGGTTCGCTGACCCTGACGCTAGCAGTTAGTTATGGGTCGCTGACAACTGCAGCTCATGTGCTGCTCAGCATCGTGATCCCAAGAATATATTTGATGACAGTCATTTTTAAAGTGGAATATACTGGTTTTATACAGCCTCTATAGAGTCTTCTAAACCAATATAATAAAGTTAAGTTAAGTTATATGTGGATCACAAATTAGTCTGTGGAGACAAAAAATGGTTTCACAAGAGATCTAGCGACTGTACAACTACAGCCCCGGGATATGCAGGATGCCTGGTTCAGTTGTAAGGCTGATGGGGTTAAAACTTGCTGGCAGGCATGAAATGAGGAATTTGTACAGTGCACTGCAGACTGTTTACGGTCTGTAAAGATCAGATCTGGCGTCGCTTTTAAGCGAAGATAGCAATTATGTAATTACCGAGAAAGATAATCTACTGGTAAGAAGGGCTGAAAGTTTTGATGATGTCCTAAATAGACGCTCTACTGTTTATAAGAAGGCAATTGATAATCTACCGCAAATAGAAATGAATGAGAGCATGGGTAATTTTCCGACCTAGCAGGAAACTAGGGCCACGTTTGACCTTATCTCAAACGACAAAGCTCTGGGAGCTGACGCCATCACAGCAAATATCTACAAAGCTGGCGGACAAAAAATGGTTGCAAAGCTTATTCATTTGTTTGGGGACGGCGTGGGCTAGTGGTTAAGTGACACGGCTCACAACCAGAAGGTGCTGGGTTCGATCCCCATCACAGCACCGGCCGTTACCCCGGGGAAGCAAACCCTTAGAAAATGCAGGAGGAAGCAGGCCCTAACATAAAATGCATGCTGAAGTCGGATGGACTGGGCCGACAGGCGCAAAATAAAAACCATAGTGCAACGCACAACGCCTCGGGGAATATAGAAATAAGGCGAACAAAACCCAAACAAAATAAAAATTCATTTGTTTGACGAAATGTGGAAGAAAAAAATCATCCCACAAGAATTCAAAGATGCGCCCATTGTTCATATACATAAGGTAGTAAACAAATATGTCATAACTACAAAAGGATATATCTTTATTTTTGCGTCGGAGGAAAGACGCTTGCAAAAATAATTCTCCGTAGACTACATCTTCACATGGAGCAATGGTTACTTCCTGACACTCTATGTAACTTTAGAAAGAACCGTGGGACCATCGATTTGATCGTTGCAGATCCAAGAGAAATGTCAAGAACAGAACGTTTATCTTTATACGACGATTGTGGACCTCGCTAAGTCCTTTGATACCGCAAATCGTGCTGGTCTGTGGAGAGTTATGGTCAAGTTTGCCTCGCTAAGTCCTTTGATACCGCAAATCGTGCTGGTCTGTGGAGAGTTATGGTCAAGTTTGCCTCGCTAAGTCCTTTGATACCGCAAATCGTGCTGGTCTGTGGAGAGTTATGGTCAAGTTTGCCTCGCTAAGTCCTTTGATACCGCAAATCGTGCTGGTCTGTGGAGAGTTATGGTCAAGTTTGCCTCGCTAAGTCCTTTGATACCGCAAATCGTGCTGGTCTGTGGAGAGTTATGGTCAAGTTTGCCTCGCTAAGTCCTTTGATACCGCAAATCGTGCTGGTCTGTGGAGAGTTATGGTCAAGTTTGCCTCGCTAAGTCCTTTGATACCGCAAATCGTGCTGGTCTGTGGAGAGTTATGGTCAAGTTTGCCTCGCTAAGTCCTTTGATACCGCAAATCGTGCTGGTCTGTGGAGAGTTATGGTCAAGTTTGCCTCGCTAAGTCCTTTGATACCGCAAATCGTGCTGGTCTGTGGAGAGTTATGGTCAAGTTTGCCTCGCTAAGTCCTTTGATACCGCAAATCGTGCTGGTCTGTGGAGAGTTATGGTCAAGTTTGCCTCGCTAAGTCCTTTGATACCGCAAATCGTGCTGGTCTGTGGAGAGTTATGGTCAAGTTTGCCTCGCTAAGTCCTTTGATACCGCAAATCGTGCTGGTCTGTGGAGAGTTATGGTCAAGTTTGCCTCGCTAAGTCCTTTGATACCGCAAATCGTGCTGGTCTGTGGAGAGTTATGGTCAAGTTTGCCTCGCTAAGTCCTTTGATACCGCAAATCGTGCTGGTCTGTGGAGAGTTATGGTCAAGTTTGGATGCCCGGCAACATTCTTTGCCATATGGTGGGACAATTTCATGATGGCATGCGTGCCAAATATATAGAGGCAGGTCAATCAAAAGAAACATATTTAAAATATTTGGACAAGCAATACATATCTCAGAAAGCGAATAAAACAGCAAAAATAGACTTCGAAAAGAAACTTGCTCAGAGGATCAAGACTGATAGTAAAAGCTTCTTCTCTTATGTTAGAAATAAACAAAGATCAAAGGACAAAGTAGGCCCTCTCATAGACAGCACAGGAAAAAAAATAAGTGAAAATAGGGAGGCAGCAAATCTACTCAATCACTACTTTGGCACAGTGTACACAAAAGAGGACTGCTACAAGATCCCAGAGCCTGTAGATATTTTTCAAAGAGACATGGATACAGCAGGATTAGGATCAATCTGTATTACAGAGGAAATGGTCTTTAAAAAATGGGAGGGGTTGAAAGTGGATAAATGTCCAGGTCAAGACGGTATTCATCCAACATTGCTGTTTGAAATTAGAGACCAATTAGCAAAACCATTGGCTATATTATGTTCTCAGTCACTTCCACAAGGGATTGTTCCACGAGATTGGAAAGATGCGGGAGTGATCCCCTTATTCAAAAAGGGCAAAAAAGCAGATCCAGCAAACTATAGACCTGTGAGCTTAACGAGCATAGTCTGTAAATTGTTAGAGTCAATAATCAAAGAAAACATTGTAATGCATTTAGATAAATTTAATCTAATTAGAAATAGTCAGCATGGGTTTACTAGAGGGAGATCATGCTTAACAAATCTATTAGAATTCATGGAGGAGGTTACCAAAATGTTAGATAAAGGGGAGCCAGTGGACGTTATTTATTTGGATTTTGCAAAGGCCTTTGATAGAGTACCTCATCAAAAATTATTTCGAAAGTTAAAATCACATGGAATAGGTGGGGAAGTTGCCAAATGGATTGAAAATTGGTTAACGAGAAGAAGGCAGAGGGTGGGTATAAATAAGGAGTACTCTGAGTGGTGTGAAGTGAAAAGTGGAGTGCCACAGGGCTCGGTTTTGGGACCAATTTTATTCTTGATATATATAAATGATTTGGACATAGGTATGAGATCCATTATTGCAAAATTTGCTGATGATACAAAACTATGCAGTAGTGTCTCATCTAAAGCAGAAGTGGATATATTGAGGTCGGATTTAGATAAAATTCGAGAATGGTCTGTAATCTGGCAAATGGAGTTTAATGTAGATAAATGTACAGTCATCCACATGGGTAGATCCAATATGGAACATAATTACAGAATGGGCGAGAACAATATTAGAAAGATAGACAAAGAAAGGGACTTGAGGGTTATAATAGATCATACATGTAAGGTGAGGGAGCAAGTTCAGGTAGCAGTAAAAAAGGCAAATGCAATGTTAGGGATGATAAAAAGAAATATTAAACATATGAGCAAGGAGGTGATAGTCAGACTGTATAAAGCATTAGTTAGACCTAGATTGGAGTACTGTGTACAGGTGTGGAGTCCTTATCAGAGAGGGGATATAGACATGCTGGAGAGAATACAAAAAAAAAGAGCGACAAAGCTGATAGTGGGATTCCAGAATTACAGTTATGAGGAAAGATTAAAAAGAACCGGCCTACAGTGTCTAGAAGAGAGAAGAATTCGTGGTGACTTAATACAGGTGTATAAGATGATCAGAGGAATGGATAAGGTAGACTATAACAAGTTTTTTAAAGTACAACCACCAACAAGGACAAGAGGGCACAGCTACAAGTTGACTAAGGAGAGGTCCAGATTAGATATTAGGAAGTATTTCTTTAGCCAGAGAGTTGTGAATGCTTGGAATGCATTGCCAAGTGAGGTGGTGGAGGCTGGGACGGTCAATGCATTTAAGAATAGATTGGATGCGTACAGCTTCTAGAGCAAGATGATACAATTGGAACTGGTTGTATACAGACTCTGCAGAGTCTTCTAAACTAGTATAAAGACGTTAAGTTGTACCCGAGTTATTGATCAGGAAAACTACTCTGCCTCCTTCAAACTTACTAACGGTGTGAAGCAAGAATATGTGCTGGCGCCGGCTCTTTTCAGTATGTTTTCTGCCATGCTGTGGAATGTCTACATCGATTGCGACGTTGGAGTTAGGCCTCACTACCCCATTGAGGACAGGCTATTTAATCTGAGACGGTTCAAGGCCAGAACCAAAATCCGCAGGGTGATAGTACGTGATTTACTTTATGCGGATGACTGTGCCTTAAATTAAAAATAGTCCAATTACATTCCAATATCATTATATCAACTATCTTTGGGATCTTCTTTTCTATGATCCTATCGTACGCTTATGGCACGTCTGTAGAGTGTAGGCGGTGTTTATCTGCACATCAGGTTAGTTGGGCGGCTGTTTAACCTGTCCCGACTGCACACGAGAATGCTGCTCATTATGGAGATGCTATTTACGGATGATGTGGCTCTAGTGACCAATAATAAGGAGGCCCTCCCGAGACTGGGAAACAGATTCGCAGAGGAGCGCAATCAGTTTGGGCTCATCATAAACTTGGGAAAGATGAAGGTTTGCGCATAGGGTATAACCACTCTCCCCTCTATAAAGATTGATAGCGTCACTCTGGAGGTCACTTCACTTTTCTGGGGTCTGCCATCAGCATCGTTCTCTCGCTCGAGATGGAGATGGGCAGTAGAATTGGCAGGGCGATTACCGTCATGCGGCGTATATTGAGGATTGGGTGGCAGGAAACAGTGCCACATAACGTAATTTTACAGCTAGCAAACACTTCATGGTTGGGGCATGTTTACCGCATGAAGATGAGAGGATGCAAAATTATATCCTCTATGGACAGCTAGCCACTGGAGCTAGAAGATGCAGTCGTCTCACGCTGTGATTAAAGGAATTTGCAATAGGAACAAAAAGTAATACAACATCTTACCCGAAGACTGGGAAACGATTTTTTCAGTATTGAGCTGTTTGGATACAGTCAACTGGAAAGAGCAAAGTGGCTGCCGACGCCTTTACAGTCACAGCAGACAATGTCGAAATACAGTGGACAACATAACAAAACTCACAGGACAAAACTCACGCGACTGAGAAGTCAATCGTGATGAATTGTCCGTGATTTGATTGCATATGGCAAGATAGACTAAAATAAATAAATATATTTATGATATTCACTTTACAAGTTTTACTAGCATAGATTTAGACTTAGATTTTCTAGAATGCTGTTTTCGACTTGGGAACGGGGAGTGGAAGGGGGGGGGGGGGGGGGTGTTAGCGTTGGTTCGTTTTTGATTGGTCAGGTAAGGTCATTCCGCAATGTGTTGGGGCACACATGAAGGCATCCTCATAAAACCACGCCATCCCTCTCTGTCAGCTGTTGCTCCATGTGCCTTCTCTGCTCTGAGATTGGTTCATTCTTTTATATTGTTCTCCCAACTCTTTTTAGGACGGATTCTTCGTCGTCTGCCTAGCACCTTTCCGTGTAGGGTCGTATTAGCAAGACCATTTGATCTCGATATATGATCGTATCAAGTGAGTTTCCTTCTTTTGACACTTGCTAAGAGGTCTTCAAAATCTCCTATTGCTGTTGTAATTCTTTCTCGTATTCCCTCATTTGTAACTCGATCTTTGTACGTGATGCTTAGAAGTCTTCGAAAACATCTTATCTCCAAGGCATGTATCCTTCGCTGAAGGTCAGCTGTAATTGTCCATATCTTACAAGCACAGAGGAATATTGACAGGACCAATGTACGCATTAATCTGATTTTCGTGCATATTGCTAACCGTTTATCTTGCCAATTTTATTACGCCGTGCAAGCGCAGCTTTTGTCTGTGCTATTCCGGCCAACACCTCACATTTGGATCCATCCTCACTAACAATCGAACCCAGATATTTAAAATGGTCGACCCCTTCGAGTTCCTGGCAATAAGCTTTTATCCTGCTGTTGAAGCCCTCGGAGTTGTTGGTCATTAATTTTGTCTTTCCAACGTTAATCTACATGCCATAGTCAAGAACTGTTTCATCGAGCCTTCTGACCCATTCCTGTTCTACTTTTGCACCTGCCAACGCCTCATGTCATCTGCAAAACTTTTTTTATTACCCAATTTGAATAATTGTCCCTTCCCCCCCCCCCCCCCCCCCCCCCACAATGTAGCCTCCCAAGTCTTTTCAAGTGGTCTTCATTCCATGTGATGGGTGAACATCATCATTTCCCGACAGTAGTATAACTACTATGGGACAAACCTTAACTGAATCTCTATCAACTTCCTTCCCCGACAGTAGTGTAGCTTTTATGTGGGAAAACCTCTACTGAATCTCTAACAACTTTGTTTTCTTGACAGTACTGTAACTACTCTAGACAAACCTTTATTTTACTTCACTGACCTTACTCTTGATGTGTCATCTCTCATCTGATGAAGAATCGACTAGACATTTCTTTGCCTAGATATTTCAAGATCAATATTGTTGGTGACATTTATTTCTTGGCATAGGTGGATGTAAGAGCTGACATCCTGGATGTCATCCAGTTCATGTCATGAAGCCCATTTTAACTTATTTTAAACAAAATGGAACTAAAATCATCACAGAAATTCCTTCAATTCTTACAGACATGTACCAGCCTGGTCCACTGATCAGGAAAGAGATAGCCTTTGTCAACCCCAGAATCAACATCCCAGACCCCTCCAGTCCAATCATGACAGCACAGGGCAACTTCAGGGGTGGGGCATGAACACTCCAATTGTTTGCTGGTCACTTTGTGACAAAACTACACTACTGGAACGAGAAACTGATTGTCTACAGACTCTGCAATCTTCTATACCAGTGTAAAGATGTTAAGTTTTGATCATTTAATGCTAATCTTTGGAACAAGACATCAAAAGCTGTAACGATTTAAAATGGAAGTAAAATCATCACAGCAGTCTCTTCAATTCTTAGACATTTACGTTTGATCATATAACACTAATATTTAGAATTGTAGTCGTTGTACGACTTTATTCCCATTAGAGGGGTTTTTGGGCTGAGGACTACAGGTCGCTTTGCCACTGCTGTTGTCACATCGTGTGCTGGCTATGTTTGTTTATTTCCCTACAAACAAAAAAACAACATATGCCTTACCACGGATTCGATCCACTGCCCTTCCTGTCAGCAGGCAGGCATCGAAACCAATCGGCCACGCTCTTATCTTTACAAGTCAACAAAAGCTGTAACAATTTAAAATGTGAAGTATTTGTCAATGGATTATTTCTTTTAATAGTTCTCATTATATTTCTCTTAATAGTTCTCATTATATTTCTCTTAATAGTTCTCATTATCCGAATACGAAGTGAGATGCTCCTTGATTGAACGAACTAGAAACTCTTTTGTCTATTTATTAGTATCGCTTATTGGAAGTGATCATTGATCCAAATCAAAAGGTTTGGGTAATTGTCTTCAGACAATCATAATGATAGTGTATGCTAGACATCAGTGGCTTATTGCATCGATAGACCACTGCCATGACCCCATACTAAATCAGAAAAGGACACTCCAAATTGCTATTCTCATTGGACTTCCAATATTCAAAGATGAAACCCAGGTGTCTTGTGGTTTCACAGTTAATGTGTAGACTGAGGTCCCTGCAGACTCCTTGAGGAAAGATGAGTACTCTGCTGCCTTGGGACAGGAGCTGCAAGGATTAAAGGCATCACTCTGTGTATCAGCAATGCTTGGCATGTTGCTAACAGCGGGCAGAATCCAATCTCTCCAAGATGATGTGTTAGTCAGTTATTGACCCATATGTTGTCAGCAAACAGGGCGAATAGCATCAATCTCTTGAAGTTCAGTCGGTTGCACTGGACCTTGAAAAATACGACCCAGGTTAGCTGAAATACTATTTAAAATAGCAGATGAAGTAAATACTCATAATTTAAACATTTCAACTACTTATCACTCTTCAGCTCCAACAAGTGATCATAGTTATAAACTGGGACCAAAACACTGTTGTACATTATTCATAACACATTTATTTGATAATCATGGCTATGATAACTTTGTTATGAACATAATCAACACTGCTTAATATTGACATCATCATTATTGTTACATAATAAACACATTCAAGTAACAGGAACAAGGTGTCTGTAAAGTATTTTTCTAACCAGTTTACAAGAGACCATTGGCGTATAGGAGTCAAATACATAATCATGACTTGATAACAACAGCCTTCTGGGAACAGATGGGTCACAACAAAAACCTGACAGGGACACACAAAACCTGAGAACTAACAAGTAGGTTAGAATCAATCAAATAAAATAAGAACATAGTTATGAAGAGAATGGCGAATGAAAGTATAAAACAGCTTTAATTAAGGTCTGACAATATCTAAGAGAGAGAAAAGTCTGGTGTTGTACTTAGCTCAAGGAAAATGTATCACTTAGTGATTGTTTATTAATACAAAGGTGAAACTCATTTTCACATGTTCAGGATATACTGTGATGTGGTTATTCAGGTGGCATTAACCTTTTAACCATACAGTCTTTTTAGTTACATCAGGACGTGCATATATGTTATATGTTGTTCAGTAAATATGTTTATTTTTGGCAGGGCATAATTTTTCAACAACAGACGAAGTGTTCTTGGTTATATCAGGGTCCACATGTGGTGTATTATTGGTGTTGATATTTATTGCTATCAAATATAAGTAGAAATAACCTTATCAGAGAAACTGATAACATTGTTTCCATTTGTTGATCCAGACCACTTTTTTATAAAACTGCTGATCTCCTGAGTTATACCAGACATAATGCAGTAGAACTTCAATTAATGTGTGGATAAGGGCGGTTGGGATAATATAATAATTAGGATAATTTGACTAACAAAAAAAAAAAAGAAAAGTTTATACATAAAAAGTAAATTAATGTATTGCACACTTTAAGGACATGATTGAATATTGCAATGTACTCATAATAACAGAACAAAACTGAAATGTTTTTCAAGCTCTCCTGTTCCGTCATGATTAAACACTATGCAATAATCCAGGACTTGCTTTCAAGTTGCTTTTGCCTCCTAACTCCTTAATAAAATGTCTAGCCATCTCACATGAAATTGGTCATAAAATGGATGTCTAGTTATTTCATAAATAAATAATTTATTATTGCTTCTTCTATTTTGTCATTGCCAACTCCCTTCTTTCTGGTAGAGCTATGATCTTATTTTTCTAATACAAAGAGTAACAGAGGAATTGACTCAACATAGTTGTAATGCATTATACTACAGCCACATCACCAGTATGATTCTGTTATTTCTTCCTTGATTCCATAAACAACAAAAGAACTTACAAATCATTTCTACATTGTTCAACATTGTCCGAACAGTATATTTTCATTCACTTGAGGTTGAAAACTTTTAAACATGCACACCAATCAGAACGGGTTTCTAAATAACAACACAACACGAAAACATGGACAGCTGAGTAACATGATGTCTAGGAAGAATGGACTGAAATATAGATCACAAAAAATAACTAACTAAAGACTTACTCAATCAGCAGATATGTGCTTAGGTCAAGGTCAGAGTCCACATTCCTTGGTTGAGGTGATTTGGTTGTTTAAGATTTAGGATGAGCAGGGTTCTGATAATTGGAGTTCTACAGTATTTGTATATTCAATACAAATAGGCAGACAAAAGCCTTGTCAAATCAAATAATCAATCAATTTCCTCATGTTCTGACACTTTCATGAAAGTAATTTGTGTGAGTTTGTAAGAAAAAATAAGTAAAGATCCTGTTAACACGTTAATATTTTTCTTGACCGACGACACACTGGAGGTGGTGTGGTCAACATCATGCCAGGATGCCTTTATTTTTCCAGATTATTCTGATACTCAATTTTTTAGACTGGGTCAACCCCAGGATCCATTTTGTGATTGGAAAAATCCTGTATCAACTGGAGACTGAACCACGATTGCTTGGCTGGAAAGTCAGTGCACTAACCACTGTGCTACCTCAGCTCCCTGTGAGAGCTTGAATGCAGTATTATTTATGTATGTAATCTGTGATATGTACATACATCTGGAGCAACTGAGCACAGACTGGTTAGAACGTCTACTTCTCATGGCCGAGGTACCAGATTCAATCCTTGGCATTTAAATGTTTAAGTCTATGTCGACCTCTGAAAAGAATCTCACCATAGCAAGAAATCGGATGCAGCAGGCCCTAACATCGCTGGAAGAGTGGGTGAACTCATGGCTGGTCAAAATAAACGAGGAGAAAACCACATGCACAATATTCTCGCTCTCAATCAAACCCCAAAATACCAAATTAAGTCTAAATGGCAAATTCCTGCAGCCAAACGACAACCCAACCTATCTGGGAGTCACATTTGATCGGCGCATGACATGGAAAAGTCAGATCGAGAGAAACCGAATGAGAGCCAGAGAAAGAATGGCAATCATGAGGAAACTTGCTGGCACAAGCTGGGAAGCAGACGAAGGCATACTAAAGAAACTGTACACTGGAAAAGTGAGACCAGTTCTCGAGTATGGCATTGCGGCATGGACAACAGCAGCGAAGGCGAACTTCGATAAAGTTAGCAAACTTCAAAACCAAGCCATGAGAGTTATAACAGGAGGCATGAAGTCAACGCCAATTGTAGAACTTGAAAAGATTACAAAACTGCAATCCATTACCGATAGAAGAGACTGCAGAGCCCAGCTGCAGTCAGAGAAACTCCGAAGACTGACTGACCATCCAATGCACCAGAGACTAAACAATTTGGGAAATGGGAAACTAAAGCGGAGAAACTTTGCAGAAATAGCCAAAGCAAAGATGCACGAAGATCCCATAAACGCACTAACAACACCAAAACCCATCACTACTGTACGAAAACCTACCTGGAGGCAGGATATATTTCCAGAGGTGGTAGAAAATATACCAGGTATTGGAAAAAAAAACTGCCAGACTGAAAAAGAAAGGAGAGATACTACCCTAAGCTTCATATCGAAAAGCTACCCACGCATGGACTGGACCCATGCATACACCGACGGTTCTGTAACAAACACTACACAGAACGGAGGGGCAGGAGCATTCCTGAACCTACCAAATGGAAGACAAATAACACTGTCATTCGCTACTGGTAAGTACACAAGCAATTTCAGAGCGGAGGCAGATGCACTGAGGGCGGCAGTGGAAGAAATGGTGACACACAATGAAAATGAAAGCCATATAGTCCTGCTTACAGATGCTCTCGCCGTAGTCACAGCGCTAAAAAGCCAGAAAAACACTGAGCTTAATGACTTAAGAGCAGCACTCTGCAAACTGTGCCAGCAGTCCGCACCAAAAAGGGTAGTGGTACAGTGGGTCCCATCACACTGCAACATCCAAGGCAACGAGGAGGCAGACAGACTGGCAAAAGAAGGTGCAAAACTACCACAAACAGATACTAGTATGACGTACGAAGAGTCAAAACGGCTTATCAAAGCCAGATACATGACCAAATGGGAAACCGAACATACTGGTTAAACCAAAAACGATGCCTATTACCAGTTGAACCGAAGAGAGCAGGTCGTTGTCTTCAGACTTCGCACTGGCCACAATAGACTGAGGTACCACCTATTCAACAAATTGAAGATAGGTGGTACCGACGAATGCCCGTGCGGTACTGGTAAAATGACCGCTGAACATCTGCTGCAGAACTGCCCGACATACGAGGATCAGAGAGAGCAGATGTGGCCATCACCAGTGGAACTGCAAGACAAGCTGTATGGCAGTGGCGACAGCCTCAGGATGACCGCCGCTTTTTTTGAAAAAATAATGGTTACTGTCTGACTGCGAACGAAGAAGAAGAAGAAGAAAATGTTTAAGTCTAACCGGCTGTAAATTTGAAATTATTTTACGGTTAGGGAAGGCGAGGCATCATGGAAGGGAACTGGTCATTAAACTACCAAAATAAACACACAAAAACTGAAACCTGCTAAAGGAAGTCTTTGAACACTTGATCCCTGATGGCCGTGTTTTTGATGGAACCACCATTATCTTACATGCATTTGGTTTTGTGTTGTGTGAGTGTGAAAATATGAAAACTCCTGCACACCAATAGTTTATGAAAAATACAAGAAATAATGGAACCTCTGTTTGAAATTCTGAGCCAACATTCTTCTATCTGACCTGTATCTCTAACAGTACAACGTTTTGCAATGACAATGAAAATAAAGGTTAGATGTCATGACAATATATCTTTATTTTTAGGGTGAATATTACAACAATTGATTTATGCTATTTTATATTTGAATATAAATTCATGTTTTCATGTGATTTATTATTATTTCTGTCTCATACATTTATAGAGAATGGCCGCCACACAGTTTGGAGTAATCCAACCTGGATAAAATAAATGGTTTATATAGTCAACATCTGCAAAAACTTTGTTTTCAAGTCAAAGTTCAATGAATACATTTATCGATGTCACACCAGCCTCTGGGTGTAAGCAATGATTTAATATTAACACTAGACGACAATAAGACCAACACAACAACAAAGACAAACAATCATCAAGAAAACGGAGAGCACAAAGAAACTTTTTTTAAAAACCAGATGAAAACATTATTACCATAATGGCTGTCACTATATTTTTTTTAATGCATACAGGAAATGATAGTGGATGCACATATATATAACATGATATTTCATTAATAAACTATATGATATCAATATTAACATGTCTTGTATTTAACACATATGTTTTGGGATGATCAAGGAAAAAGTCAAAAATATAAATACTTTATTATTCTACTTTCAGACTTATTTGTAGATGTATAAGTTTCATTCTCTATGGTAGACTAAACACAACTCTTGATCTGGAAATGTTTCCTACTGTCACTCTCATCCCATTCATCTGGGGCAAAAATGAAAATGAATAACATTGGGTGAAACAAACTGAAGAAAACCTCTGAAAAAATGAAATGGTGATCCTGCTTTGCAAAATTAAGAGGCACGAATGGCTTATTGTGATTAATTGTTGGCAAATAATGTCCAGCATCAAAGCTAGAAACAAAATATTAACAGAAAAAAAAGCCAGGATATATGAAATACACACACTAAACTAAAAGAAGTCTGGTATGAAATTAGGATTAATTTAGTTTTGCAACAAAAGTGTAACAGAAACATTATGAAAATAACATGTAACAAACAACAACTGAATGAGAATAAAACTAAAATACATTACGATAATAAAATACATGGAAAATCTGGTAAAAGAAATACGACAACAAAAAACACAAAAACTGTTTTTCATCTAGAGGGAACCCAAGCATGATCATCACCTCTACAACCATCGGAATGAAACAATATGACAAACATAAACATAGTAACCTAAAAAAATACAATTGGAAACAATGCAGAGCTTAAATGAAACAAGTCATAAGTTATCTCAAACAGCAGAGTATAAATGAAACAAGACATGACTTATCTCAAACAGCACAGAGTTTAAGTGAAACAACTCATGACCTATCTTCAACAGCACAGAGTTTAAGTGAAACAACTCATGACCTATCTTCAACAGCACAGAGTTTAAGTGAAACAACTCATGACCTATCTTCAACAGCACAGAGTTTAAGTGAAACAACTCATGACCTATCTACAACAGCACAGAGCTTAAGTGAAACAACTCATGACTCATCCCAAACAGCACAGAGTTTAAGTGAAACAACTCATGACCTATCTTCAACAGCACAGAGTTTAAGTGAAACAACTCATGACCTATCTACAACAGCACAGAGCTTACGTGAAACAACTCATGACCTATTTCCAACAGCACAGAGCTTAAATGAAACAAGGTAACTGCAGATTATTAAAAGAACTGTAACTACAACTAAATTTCTGACAAACTTGTTCATGGAAGTTTATATAGATCTACAAAGTGCTCATTGCACATTATTCCAGTTTTTATCTAAACAAAAAAACCACATTAAACAATAGAGTAGATCTTTCTTCTTGTGAGACATTAAGCTGTAACATGGATGTTCCATCTCTACAGTTTCCATTGTTGTCTTACTAGAATGTCTAAACAATTTTCATGTTAAAATAATAAAGAGTGCCTGCATAACTTATACTGTCCATTTAGTTTCTCTTGCTTACAAAATTATCTGGCTATGGACAAACAATCCCTTTTTCCAACAATCACAACCTGCTAATGAGGTATCTGCCTACTCCTAATTTTGGAGCCAAAACAGATGTTCTAATCTTACAAAAAATGAAATTCTCGGATTCCCAAATAAACAGCATGCCATTTCTGTAACCAACAGTAAGCAAATGTTATAATAAGCTGCGGGGACGAAGTGGGCTAGTGGATAAGTGACATGGCTTACAATCTGAAGGTGCTTAGTT
Organism: Ariolimax columbianus; assembly: GCA_036924085.1. Lineage (NCBI taxonomy): Eukaryota > Metazoa > Mollusca > Gastropoda > Stylommatophora > Arionidae > Ariolimax > Ariolimax columbianus. Next base: position 31,352,683 of record JAVGWX010000004.1, on the reverse strand, counting down.
CGATCCCCATCACAGCACCGGCCGTTACCCCGGGGAAGCAAACCCCTACATAAAAGGCATGCTGAAGTCGGATTACTGGGCCGACAAGCGCAAATAAAAACCACAGTACAATGCACACTGCCCTGGAGAATAAAAAAATAAGGCGAATGAGAAAAAAAAAAAAAAGCTGCAAGGTGAAAATGAAAAGGATAACTCTATAACTCCAACCATTAACGATTGACAGCACACATAACATATGTTGCCATCTGATGGGACCAAAATCGAGGTGTTCCGCATTGTCGACAACATTTATATATTTAGAATGATTTAAATTATTTCTGGTGTAGCTTTCATTTAATGATCAGTTCTTTCTGTTAGGTTGATCTTTACATTTCTGGTAATTTTTTCAACTTGTGGCATTTTGTACGATGGAATTAAGACTTCAAGAGCAGAGGAATTACTTATTTGATCAGGCCATTGATCATGCATACAAATGGATAACACATGAATATTTAATACAAATCCAATTTTGACTGACTGGGACACAGAAGAAAGTAAATGTAGTAATGCTTTATGGATAATGGAAAAATTCAATTACACATGGTGAGTAAAAAGAATATAAATTAATTGGTATTTCTCCTTCAACATAAATGACAATTAACAAATCATACTAATATAGTCTTACAACAAATCCATTTTGAGCAACCAATCTTTAGACTGATCCAAAATGAGCATATCAACGAAATCACCATGAAACTACCAAACAAAAGAATGACAGTCTCAATCCCCATAGGAAAGGAGGCGAGACAGGGATGTTTACTTTCCTCTGGATTATTAAACGCTTACTCCGAGAGAATGATGTATCAGATCAATAATCACATCAATAATTGTAATGTGGGGGTAATTGTCAGCAATAAATGCTTGAATGCTATCATATTTGCAGACGATCAGGCCATAGTCGAGGAGACAGAGGGCGCCACTTACTAAACAAAATTAGAAGAGCTGCAAAAGACTATGGAATGAAGATACAAATGAAGACACAGGTTATGGTTATTGCAAGAGATCAACAAGCAGCAAACCTAGAAATAGAAGGTCAACACATCGAACAATTTTTATAATTGGAGTAAATCATTACTGAGGATATCTGTTGCCAGATAGATATAAGAGCTATTATTGCAATGACGAAAACAGAGAGAAACAAAGATTTCTAACATTGAAAAGTACAAATATCTCCCTCAATAAAGAATTCTAAACACTCATATTTGGCCTGTGGCATTGTATGGCTCAAAGACACTGACTATAAACAAGAGAAAGGCTTTTCAGATGCTGTGCTATCGAAAGATGGAAAATATCAGCCGGACAGAAAGAAATAATAAAACTAGAGGCAGAGGATGATAAAAGCACTTGATGCAACACAGCAGAAGTAATAAGCTGCTCGAGCCTTGTCCGTTAAGCAGGAAATCCTCCTCCCGGCTACATCCAGCTCACACCAGAGCGCTGGGACTTGCACAGGGACATTTGATCCCTATAGAAGTACAGGTCGACCAAGATAGGTGAGAGAGCTGCATGTGACTGAGTGGTTATGGTAACAATCTATTAGTTTGGAGAAACTAGTTCCAATCACAGTAAGATCTAAGTTTTACACTAGTGGGAATGAAATAAATATCTAGTATGCACACTCCACATTACCTGCAGAGGAAGTGTCTTTTGTTCTTTAGCCCTATAAATTATAGTGGAGGACCTCAACAGTGCTAATAAGAGTAAGATTAAAATAAGGCTAGGCTGCAGCGGTTCTGTGGATGTGTATAATGAGAAAAAAAAACATGAAAGAAACTATTAAAATTTTGATTAAGCTCAACCGTAATCAACTTTTAATAGTTTCTTTCATGTTTTTTTTCTTAATAAGAGTAACAAAATTAAAAAAAAAATTAAAATAGGTCATTACACAAAAATATGCAAGAACCTAAAATGTCTGGAATATGTGAAATAAAGTTCAGGACCAAGATGGACCTCCCTTGTTTTGAAGCAAACCAAATTATAAAATTGGCCAAAAAAATGCAAATTGGCATGCAAAGTATCCATATGAATTTCTTTAGGGCTACCATGTTCAGGTTCATCCAATCAAACCAAACCAATATCATGCAAATTGTCATGAAGCATACACAAAGACTTGTGAATTGATGCAGTTCTGACCAAATATGTGATAAATTATTACAAAACCAACATATTTCATTTTTATGCTATCTACACAAAAATATTACACTGTAACAAATGTTATCGTAATCTGATAGTCTCATAGCTTTCAATGACATTGACAATACCAATACATGTGATATGAGAAGTAATGACACATTTATAATGATATTTCAAATAGAAGGCAAAGATATGACAATGAAAGAATATCCACATTTTCTATTTCACCAAACAAACGTATGAGATGAAGAAATCTAGACCCGACCCCATTTGTCTATAAAGCGAATATTCAAATACACTGTAAGAGTTTTCAAGGATATTCAAAACTTATAATAATAATCCAATAGTCTTATATGATATAGTCACACTCTGACATTCTCAATGATATAAACAAGTCTGACATTCTCATAAAATATAAATAATCTCAAGAAACAGCGACATAATGTCACAATTTTGCCACATAGCATCATTGCTAATGATATCTTCAACAACAAAATAATAATAAAGCAAAGATGCGTTCATGAAAGAATACCCACATCTTGTATTGCATCAAACAATCTTGGTGAAGGTAAAATGGGAGGAGTGGGGAAAATTCCATAGCTGACCTGACCCAATTTGTTTATAGAGAAAATATTCAAATGGAGGTCGCTATAGCTGAGAGGAAAGGTACTCGCCTCTCAAGAAACAGAAAAGCGTAAACAGGTGGAAGGTTTGAAATCCGTAAGTTCCAACTGTACTATGGTCTCAATTGAGGTGAGATCATGCCTAGTCCTATTGGAAATGGATGATAAACTCAGAGGTCCCATGAACACATTGAAGAATCTTTGGCAATAAAATCGAAAAAAGCAGGCTGTTAGTTGCTGTCCGGGCAAAAATTTGTAAAGGTAATGAAACTCCTTCCAAATAGTCACCGGCATGAAAGCCGAAAGAAAGTGAACATTCCACCATGTAGACCGACACAAAAGACCAATCACCTGTTTATCTGCCCACTCAAATGCAAGTATAAAAAAGTCCTCAATATCCCCACATGGGTAGAAGAAAGGTGACTATACGTGTACATCCTCAAATACACTACAAGTCTTACAGGATACAAATCTGTTAAATAATCCTTTAATCTTATAGGACAGAATCACATTCTGGCAGTCTCAATATCATTAATCTTACAAGATAAAGTGACAATGATAACATCACAATTTTTGCCATGTAGTATCATTTGCTAGCATCAAATCTAATATTTTCAGCAACACAATAATAATAATAAAATGAAAAGCAAAAATTGCGTCATGAAAGAATATCTACATTTCCTATTGCATCAAACAAACATACAAGGTAAAGGTCAAATAGGGTGAAAATAATCTAGGCCAGACCCCATTTGTCTATAAAGCAAATCACCAAATGGTAAAAAATGCTGCAGGAATAATAAACATCAGCCACAAACTCAAGCCACAGTTATGTCACCACAATATGAAGATGTGTTTATCACCTCCAACATACATAAACATATATTTATATGACAGTAATAAGAAATTTACCTAGGAATGAAACCCACTTCCCCAGTCACTGGTGACAGCAAACCACAAAATAGACTTTCCAATCACATTATCCCCATGAAAGACATATGTATAAAATGACAGATACTTTCTTTTTCCTTGTTGATTTTCTGCTTCTATTCTATCGTGATGCATCTCAAGGATGCAGGCAGGTCTTTCAGAAATCCCCTCCCCTCTCTAAACACAGTTCCAAAGGTATAAAGATTTCCCTTGAAGGATACACGATTGTAAGATTGTCTCTGATACCTGCCAATGAATTATATCGCGTGGTCCCATCAATATTTGATCTTGATAAAATCTTCTTTGACATAACCAAGAACTAGTGACATTACAACCTTAATGTACAGCCGCAGGGAAATTTGTTCTTGCACAGAAACACAATATTACCTTATACTAATCTAAATGTTAAATCTGCATAGTCTAGTTATACAGAAAAGCACCTTCAGGTTGGTGTTGTCCAGGTGAGATCTGTGTATGGTCAAACAGAAGCAGATTAATGTTCATCATCGTGGTGGTCAATATCCACAGGTGGGGGAACATCAGGCATGGATGACCTCATTGTTCCTGCAGTCAAGTAGCCAGCTACACTGGGTCCAGTGGGACCTGAGGAAGAACACAAATGTAAAAAAAAAAATAGAATTTGGGTTATTATTTAATCAGCTAAATAAATCCACAATGTCATATTCTGGATGTATGTCTTTTCTTAAAGGTCAATTAATACATTGTTTGTCCTTCACAAATGTTAAAGTATTTACTTGAATCATGGTATTAATCATGCAAGGTTGCCTCATACCAGGTAACTAAAAGCTGCTTGAATCTGTGTCTGTTCTTCGTTCTGGAGTGTCATGATGGTCCAAAGTGTGATGTAGATCATCTCTCCATCTTGTTGGCGGGTGGCTGAGTGGGCGGTTCTAGTTGTATGGCCACCAGAAAGACACTCCTCGCCCATCTATTATCAGTCATGCGGACTACATGGCTGGTCCACTTGTATTTTCGTACTGATGCAGAGTTGATCACATCCCTGAAATCTGGTCGCAGATGTTGGTATTTCAGATGTGGTCTCTTAAGATATCCAGAACTCCTTGCTCCATTAATAATAAGTTCACTTAAGCATCTAAGGCCTGTTGCATTGGTCGGTCACATCTTTGACACATTGCTGCGACATGGTTCCAGGCCTTGTCCAGAATTGTGGGAGAGGCTGCTATCTGCTGAAGCCATACTGTGCGAGACGGCCACTTTTGTTCCTCCAGCTGGTCGGGGGGAAGTCATTTGGCTCCGAGGGGCACGGCGTGGCCTAGTGGTTAAGTGACACGGCTCACAACCGAAAGGTGCTGGGTTCGATCCCCATCACAGCACCGGCCGTTACCCCGGGGAAGCAAACCCTTAGAAAATGCAGGAGGAAGCAGACCCTTACATAAAATGCATGCTGAAGTCGGATGCATTGGGCCGACAGGCGCAAAATAAAAACCACAGTGCAACGCACACCGCCTTGGGGAATAGAGAAATAAGGCGAACGCAAAAAAAAAAAAAAAAAAATTTGGCTCCGAGGAACGATCTGTGAAGTATCTTGTAGGACAGTGTTTCCTGGTCCAGCTGCATGACATGACAGACAAAGAAACTCGGCGGAGGTCCAGCTGCATGACATGACAGAACAAAGAAACTCGGCGGAGGTCCAGTGTTTCCTGGTCCAGCTGCATGACATGACAGACAAAGAAACTCAGCGGAGGTCCAGCTGCATGACATGACAGACAAAGAAACTCGGCGGAGGTCCAGCTGCATGACATGACAGAACAAAGAAACTCGGCGGAGGTCCAGTGTTTCCTGGTCCAGCTGCATGACATGACAGACAAAGAAACTCGGCGGAGGTCCAGCTGCATGACATGACAGAACAAAGAAACTCGGCGGAGGTCCAGTGTTTCCTGGTCCAGCTGCATGACATGACAGACAAAGAAACTCAGCGGAGGTCCAGCTGCATGACATGACAGACAAAGAAACTCGGCGGAGGTCCGTCTGCATGACATGACAGAACAAAGAAACTCGGCGGAGGTCCAGTGTTTCCTGGTCCAGCTGCATGACATGACAGACAAAGAAACTCGGCGGAGGTCCAGCTGCATGACATGACAGACAAAGAAACTCGGCAGAGGTCCAGCTGCATGACATGACAGACAAAGAAACTCGGCAGAGGTCCAGTGTTTCCTGGTCCAGCTGCATGACATGACAGACAAAGAAACTCGGCGGAGGTCCAGCTGCATGACATGACAGAACAAAGAAACTCGGCGGAGGTCCAGTGTTTCCTGGTCCAGCTGTATGACATGACAGACAAAGAAACTCGGCAGAGGTCCAGTGTTTCCTGGTCCAGCTGCATGACATGACAGAACAAAGAAACTCGGCGGAGGTCCAGTGTTTCCTGGTCCAGCTGCATGACATGACAGACAAAGAAACTCGGCGGAGGTCCAGTGTTTCCTGGTCCAGCTGCATGACATGACAGAACAAAGAAACTCGGCGGAGGTCCAGTGTTTCCTGGTCCAGCTGCATGACATGACAGACAAAGAAACTCGGCAGAGGTCCAGTGTTTCCTGGTCCAGCTGCATGACATGACAGAACAAAGAAACTCGGCGGAGGTCCAGTGTTTCCTGGTCCAGCTGCATGACATGACAGACAAAGAAACTCGGCGGAGGTCCAGTGTTTCCTGGTCCAGCTGCATGACATGACAGAACAAAGAAACTCGGCGGAGGTCCAGTGTTTCCTGGTCCAGCTGCATGACATGACAGACAAAGAAACTCGGCGGAGGTCCAGTGTTTCCTGGTCCAGCTGCATGACATGACAGACAAAGAAACTCAGCGGAGGTCCAGTGTTTCCTGGTCCAGCTGCATGACATGACAGACAAAGAAACTCGGCGGAGGTTTAGTGTTTCCGAGATTGGGAGGATTGCTTTAGCAGAGACGTCCATGTTGTGGATATAGTCATGCCACCGGATGAAAAGGTGCAACTGTTTGTCCTTCACAAAGGTGAAAATCTTTGTCCTTTACATAGGTGAAAATATTTGTTCTTTACAAAGGTGAAAATGTTTGTCCTTCACAAAGGTGAAAATGTTTGTCCTTTACAAGGTGAAAATGTTTGTCCTTCACAAAGGTGAAAGTGTTTATCCTTTACAAAAGTAAAAGCAGGATTCTAAAGGTTACGAGAAACAGATGCAGACCAAAACACATGGAGAAGAGAACTCGAGGTAAACATAATGGTACAGGAATGTGCTGAAACAAATCCGCCCAGGACAGGAGGATTTGGCATGTGCAGGGTGATTTAAAAAATGTTAACATCTTAATGGCACTTCTGACACTGCTTCACAAGGTTTCCACTTATTTGCCATCACTGTCAACATTTTTAGAGCCTTTCCTATGTGCTCTGCAGGGCCTGGATGCACATTATTGTTGGTATTGTTGCCATGACATCTGTAATTCTCTTTCGGAGATGTGGAATATCTCCTGGCTTGGTAGCATAAACATGCTCTTTTGCCATATAAGTGTTAATATTTAAAAAAATCATCCTGTATTTGTAGTTTCAGTTGCTACATGATGAGGTTAGCTAGTCCCATGCTCGACCCTTAGTCTCCTCCTATGACATGCTGGTTAGATTACAGTATCATTATTATTTGTTCCCTTTCGGGTTTTAGTAACAGTAAGTCATTTAAAAAAAACAACCTTTCGGGTTTTAGTAACAGTAAGTCATTTAAAAAAAACAACCTTTCAGGTTTTAGTAACAGTAATTCATTTAAAAAAACAACCTTTCGGGTTTTAGTAACAGTAAGTCATTTAAAAAAACAACCTTTCGGGTTTTAGTAGCAGTAAGTCATTTTAAAAAACAACCTTTCGGGTTTTAGTAACAGTAAGTCATTTAAAAAAACAACTAAAAAATAACCTTTCGGGTTTTAGTAACAGTAAGTCATTTAAAAAAACAACCCAACAACAACCTTTCGGGTTTTAGTAACAGTAAGTCATTTAAAAAAACAACCCAACAACAACCTTTTGGGTTTTAGTAACACTAAGTCATTTAAAAAAACAACCCAAAAATAACCTTTCGGGTTTTAGTAACAGTAAGTCATTTAAAAAAACAACCCAACAACAACATTTCGGGTTTTAGTAACAGTAAGTCATTTAAAAAAACAACCCAACAACAACCTTTTGGGTTTTAGTAACAGTAAGTCATTTAAAAAAACAACCTTTCGGGTTTTATTAGCAGTAAGTCATTTAAAAAAACAACCTTTCGGGTTTTAGTAACAGTAAGTCATTTAAAAAAACAACCCAAAAATAACCTTCCGGGTTTTAGTAACAGTAAGTCATTTAAAAAAACAACCCAACAACAACCTTTCGGGTTTTAGTAACAGTAAGTCATTTAAAAAAACAACCCAAAAATAACCTTTCGGGTTTTAGTAACAGTAAGTCATTTAAAAAAACAACCCAACAACAACCTTTCGGGTTTTAGTAACAGTAAGTCATTTAAAAAAACAACCCAAAAATAACCTTTCGGGTTTTAGTAACAGTAAGTCATTTAAAAAAACAACCCAACAACAACCTTTCGGGTTTTAGTAACAGTAAGTCATTTAAAAAAACAACCCAACAACAACCTTTTGGGTTTTAGTAACAGTAAGTCATTTAAAAAAACAACCCAAAAATAACCTTTCGGGTTTTAGTAACAGTAAGTCATTTAAAAAAACAACCCAACAACAACCTTTCGGGTTTTAGTAACAGTAAGTCATTTAAAAAAACAACCCAACAACAACCTTTTGGGTTTTAGTAACAGTAAGTCATTTAAAAAACAACCCAAAAAACAAACAATACAAATCATTAACATTATAATAACAGAACATGAAGCACAACATGTCAAACACAGGTCACAGTACAACCTGCATTTTTTGGTCAAAGTTCTCCATTATAATTAACAAACAATAACAGCAAGAGAAACAGGTGGTTGGCTTGTCAGGATACCAGTTTCATAATTAGAAGACATGGGTTTGAACAACAGAAAAAGCAGTTTATTTCTTTGAGAGGTAAAATTAAAATATTGCCTCCGCAATGCATGGCAACTGCCAGGGTAAGTGGTCATTATTCATTGTCCCTATAAATGACCACTATCGTGACAATTTTTTTAGCTAACAGGAAACACACCTGGTATCCCACCCATCAGGAATGAAATGTTCATGTGCCTACCTGTCAGGTAACCAGCAATGTTAGTCTCAGTGATAAACAAGTCATGTCGTTGATCCTTGTAGTCTTTCCATACTGTAGACTTGTCCAAGAGCTCAGCCACCTGCATCGGGACCAGATTTGGATATCTCAATGAAGTGGTAACAGATATAAGTCAGAGAAATATGGTATGAATGAAACACAAGTTAGTGGATTCCATTATCATTTACCTGTCCCTCCAGATGTCTAAGTACAGGTAAGTAGGTAGTCCGCTTAGGAAACAAGGACTCTATCATGCCAACTGTCCATGATCATGATGAATGATTGAGTTTCGGGCTGTGAGAATGATGGAGTATAGGTCCAACACTGCACTTGGCTCACCCTAGCTAGCTGTTAGGGAATCCTGAGTAAATCTGTTTGCAGTGCAGTTTTGGTAGCAATGCGTTTTTATATGGTGATTTTGTCAACCCCGAGCAGTCAGTAGATATGATATGAATTAAATACCAGTTGGGGGAATACAGTATGAAAGAAATACACACCAAGGAGATGTGGTAGGAATTACACATTTGAGGTAGCTTAAAAAATGTCCAGGAATAATCATCTTGTGTTTGAATGGTGTGATTATGTAATTGGGGTAACAGTTTTATAAATCGGTAGTGACCTTAACAAAATGACACAGCTGATGTAACCTTCAGATGTACTCTTGAACAGAAGTCTGTTTGTGTGTTATGCACGTATGATAGGCACAGTTGAAAATGTCCTTGATTGAACAATGTACAACTGTCAAATTTTGTGTCTTGCTTAAGAAGTCCCCATTAGAGACAGTAACTTTACTAGAGTATATGGTGATACTGTGATGATGAAATCGCATATTTTTTAGTGGCACAAGCATTCCTGCAAAGGTCATGTTAGTGTCGATCAAGATAGCAATTTTCTCCACAACATAATAACAGGAGATTGTGTTTCTTAGAGTCTCAGAATGGAAATCATCCTATCTCTAAGACACACAAATTTTGATTGAACAACAGCAAAGGAAAAGTTATGTTTAAATTACCAGGGTATTGTGTTCACTAAATTTATTTATTTTTGAAAGTTACAAGAAAATGTACTCTGATATCCTTGGTCACGAAACTTGGGCTGATGACAGTGGTTCTAAAGTATAGAACTTGTGCAATGGAGCTGAGATGTCTGTGTCGATCCTCAGCATTTCGCATCTAGACCACGTCACGAATAAGGCAGTTCCGGATACCGTTAAGAGAGAGGTCGGCCAATATCAAGACCTATTGACTATGGTAAAAGCATGCAAGCTCACATGGTATGGATATGTATCAAAATCGTCTGGATTGACCAAGACGGTCCTGCAAGGTACTGTTCCTGGGAAGTGTAAGAGAGGGAGACAAAAAAAAGAGATTGGAAGACAACATTAGAGAGTGGACAGGAAGGTCCATAGCTAAAACAAATATCCTGTCTCAAAACCGAGTGGTGTACCGGAAACTGGTCCAACAAACTGCATTATTGCTGCCCCAATGACCTTTCAGGTTATGGATGACTGATAATGATGAGTATAAGGAAATGAATGGGTGGCTTAGCATTTACGTATACTGATCTCCTGACCAAGGTGACATACGTTCAAAACCTCTGAGGTAAAATACAAATCTGGCCTACACACTGTGTGGTGACTGCAGCAGCAAGTCTTCGACTTATATATCCTCCCAGCAGACTTCCACCAACCAGAATAAATGATAGTTTTTTTTCCAAAAGATAGTGTAATACCTGGAAGTAAAATACCTACACACTGTAAAATGTAGGTCTCTAAAATCTGCAACTTGGAATTGTAAACAATGTATAACACCTGCAAGCTGGAGTTGTAAATTGAAAGTATAACAACAGCAAGCTTCAGGTATAACACTTGCCAGCTTCAGGTATAACACTTGCAAGCTGGATGTATAAAAACCTGCAAGTTAGAGGTATAAACCTGCAAATTTGAGATAATATCTACAAAAAATTAAGGTTTAACCCCTGCAAATCAAAGGTATAACTCTGAAACTGCAAAATTTAATGTAGATTGAGTGGAAGTACACCTGCCAGCATGAAGTATACTGTAGCACAGTATTGGAAACGTGCAATAACAATTAATTTTCACCTTCTCTCCATGGGCCAGACTCCTCTGCATGGCTTTTAGTGCCTTGACAATCTGAGCCTTTGTAGCAGGAGGATTTTCCATAGCCTCAAGGCCTCCCTCTAGCAGTTTCAATAGGTATGAAATCATGTCCACATTAAGGGCCTGCAGGTTAAAAGACAGATATCCTGATTTTGTAGATAGTCAAGAGATGTGAAATTATATTTTTAATATCGAGCAATACGATAACATAAATCCTTGTTTCATCAGTTAAGTGATAATTAGCAGCAAATAAAAATGATATAATGTTGGAATCCATGCCGTCACATGTGCCCTACCTTGAGATGGTGGGACAGCCTGAGTACTTAGTCAACATATATTAGTCAGCATATATTAGTCAACATATATTAGTTACCATATATTAGTCGACATATATTAGTCAACATATATTAGTCAACATCACAACACCCGCCTTTACTTTCCTAGATTATTCTGGTACAAAATTTTTAGGCTGGGTGGGCCCTGAAAGCTGTTTTACGATTAGGAAAAAGCCAGTATTAATTGAGAATCAAGCCTTGATCGCTCAGCTGGAAAGCTACTGCACTAACCACAGATTTACCTAGGTTTCTCTACAATAACAATATATTTTCTTTACTATTCTCGATTGCCTGTTTCCTAAGGTTGAGTGTGTTGTACTACTGTGTTTTGCACCTAACGGCTCACTACATACAACTTCAGCACACATTTAAAAAAATGGTTTTACTTCCCATAGAGGTGACCTTGTTAGTTCATGAATTCAAACATATGCAAGTTTGGTTTCTGAGCCGTGCCACTAACAACTACACTATAACCCAAGTACTGTTCAATATATTAATTTGGTGTCACTCATGTGAATCCCTGAAAGCAAAGAATAGAACCAATAGAGTTGTGAATGTGAATAACCTCACTATTTAAAACAAATTGCTATAGAAACCATCACTACTATGGCATAAAAAAGTGCTTTAGTGCATGATTCTGTAAGGGGATCAACTAGAGTTTTTGCCATATGCTTAGTCAGAAGAAAATTAGACACAGGGGCAAAATGCAGCACTGAATGAGCTGGCAGCAGACAGCGACTCATAGCTGGTTGCTTGCATCAGGATCAGCGAATCATAGCTCACCAAATTACTATTCCACCTCAAATTGCTGCACTGTAAGCGGGATGCACAATGAACTAGTGTAGTCTGGTTAAGAGATAGAGATCGCAGTGGGAAGACAAATCCAGTAATGAAAAAGTCACTTGAAATCAAATGTGTTGGGTCGATAGGTCCCGATATCGCAGCCTCACTGTAAACTGACACAACGTCCTTTTTAAGACAAATGCCAAAGAAGAAGAATTAGATACAAAAAGAAAAGAGATATTGTCTCCAGGGTGCCCAAGAGCTAGTAAAGGTTGGGAATCACTATTGTAAAAATTCCATTAACGACCTGATAAACTACAACAGGCACACTTTACCTGTTGTACCAGCTCATCCTCTCCTTTTTCAAACATCTTTGAGAGAGCCTCAGCTGCAAGTCCAATCATATCTTTCCTGCACTTCATGGCTGTCTGAATGGGACCAATGCTTTCAATGCTGGCCATGGCACGGATACACAACTATAGACACAGGTTTCATGTATTAGTTGACAGAAATGAATGAAAATATAATGTAATAGTAATGGTTGCCCAAGTGAATCTTAAAGCCTGCTACTGGAGAGAAAAGAATAGGTCCACTACACCTCAATCATCATCATCATCATGTACTTGCAGAATGTCGCTCTCATCCCAGGCATTTAACAGTAATCTCGATCAGCAGTCAATCTACCCAGTTGCTCCATGTTTATGTTTAGGGTATTGTGTTGTTGTTGTTGAATGTCCACAATGAGTAGGAATACTCTTTAGTGCGCCCTAAAAAGGACGTTAAGTGGCGGGTTGTCGTAGCTTTCCTCACATCCAGAGCGTGCTGATGAAGGTGGAACGCGGTCCTCCAGTCGATTGTGCTTTGCTTGGTGTCATCTGCGGGGATCACATCAGTCCCTCCCCTTGTTAGCCAGGCTGCCATGAAAACAGCCGTTTTCAGGAAGGCCTATGAGGAAGCCGACGTTAGGGTCTTGGCCAGTATGTTTTGCCTGAACCTGACTAACATGTCTGATCAGTATATTTTGCCTGACCAGACATTAGTCTTCCTTCCAATGTTTAGAGTGTACTTGATGTCTTGATACATATAATCAATAAAATGTGACTAAAGAGAGATGTGCGTGTGTCTAGAATGCTCATTGTGTAAAACAAATTGCTACAGAACTGACTGCTGCAAAAGTATACCAAGTACTTTTGCCTCAGGGTTCCTAAAGGAGGCCAATTACAATTATGGCCTTTAACTCCGGTTAGAGTGAAAAGGGAGAAGAATAAGAAGAATGACAGTAGTGGTGGTTGAAACAAAAAAGGGGACTAAAATACAGCTTTCTATGAGACTTCCATATGACAAAAGTGAGAGTTAAGTTTCTCCTCTTTTTTTAGTAGATTATCCTTTTGAGGACAGCTCTCCTTTGTTTGAATTTTTATGGTGCCCTGGCCACATATCAAGCTTTAAACAACAATCTCTTTCATGGTGGGGCCTTCCTTGTCATACAAAAGGCCTGTTACAAGAAGAATAAAAGTTGAGTCTTGACTTTGGGCTACTAAAATCCTTTATAGAAAACTAGGCAAATGAAAATAGCATAAAAGAAATGACCTAATTCAGTTCAATAAGAGGAGCATGTGGCGGAATGGTTTTGAGGCCTGCCTGTCAACAAGGAGAGCAGCGGTTAGAATCCTGGTATGGCATATGTTGATTTTTTGTTGGGGGTGAAATAAACAAACATATCCAGCACACGACGTGGTGACAGCAGTGGCGAAGCAGCCTGTAGTTCTCAGCCTAAATAAACCCCTTGACTACCGGAGCAATAGGAAAAAGTCGTATTGACAGTTTTTTTTTCTTCTGTTCAGTGACACAAAGTGGTAAAAACGATTAAAATTAATTCACCCAATAAACTCACCAAATAAACTAAATAAACAACATTATGAAAGCAGATTATTATGTGAAACTCCATTTCCATCTTTTTCATTGTTTTTCTGCACTATTGGTCTCCAGTTTCAGTGGTCTATATTTATACCAATCATAATAATACCAAAATCAATAATCATGTCACAAAATAAATTGTTCATTCAATCTAAAAAAAATTTCCTTTTTTTAGATAACATGGGACTGCTTTCAATTACATGTTGAGATGCCAATACTTTTATATCTTTCATGAAACATTAAACCCAACCAACCGATAGAAGAGACAGCAGAGCCCAGCAGCAAGCAGAGAAACTAAGAAGACTGACAGACCATCCAATGCATCAAAGACTAAATAGATTTGGAAAAGGAAAATTAAAGCGGAGAAACTTTGCAGAAATAGCCAAAGCAAAGATGAGCGAAGACCCTATGAACACCATAACAACACCAAAGCCCATCCCTACTATATGCAAACCCACCTGGAAGCAGCATATCATTCCAGAGGTGGTAGAATATATAACAGGTATTGGAAACAAGAACAGCCAGACTGAAAAAGAAAGAAGGGACATAACCCTGAGGTACATAGCGAAAAACTAAACAAGCATGGACTGGACCCATGCATACACTGACGGTTCTGTAACAAACACAACACAGAATGGAGGGGGAGGGGTATTCCTGAGCCTAACAAATGGTAGAAAAATAACACTGTCAGTGGCAACTGGAAAATTCTCAAGCAATTTCAGAGGCACTGAAGGCTGCAGTAGAAGCAATGCTGACAGGCGAAAGCAATGAAAGCCAGATAGTCCTGCTTACAGATGCCCTGTCTGTGGTTACAGCACTAAAAAGCCAGAAAAATACAGAACTTAATGATTTAAGAGCAGTACTCTGTCAACAGTACACACCAAAAAGAGTAGTAGTACAGTGGGTTCCATCCCACTGTAACATCCAAGGCAACGAGGAGGCAGACAGACTGGCAAAAGAAGGTGCAAGATTACCACAACCAGATTCTAGTGTGACCTACAAAGAGTCCAAAAGGTTTATTAGGGAGAGATACATGGCCAAATGGGAAACAGAGCATGCTGGCTACACACAAAAATGATGCCTATTACCAGTAGAACAGAAGAGATCAGGTCGGGGTCTTCAGACTCCACACAGGCCACAACAGACTGATGTACCAACTATTCAATAAACTGAAGATAGGTGGCACTGACGAATGCACCTGTGGTACAGGGAAAATGACCGCTGAACATCTGCTGCAAAATTGCCCGATATATGAGGACCAGAGAAAGCACATGTGGCCATCACCAGTCCCAACACTAGACAAGCTCTATGGCAGTGTCGACAGCCTCAGGATGGCAGCTGCTTTCTTAGAAGAAATTCAAGTTGACGTCTGACAGCGTACGAAGGAGAAGAAGAAGAAGAAACCCAACCAGTATCACATTAGCATACTTTAAAAACGAGCACCCCATCCTGAGCAAGACACTCCCACCATCTCAATCTGAGAGCAATAAAGCTACCATCTCATCCTCATCACAAATATTATCCTCAACAAATGTAACATCGCATCTGTTCACTTATATTACCAAATGTCATTGTAAGATAAAATCTTCTTTCATGTGCCAATTGTCATCAACACAACATCCAAAATTAAAATTGCCAAATTGACGGTAAGCAAAAACAACACCATACCTCACTGTAAGACAATTGGTGAACAACTTGGATTGAAGATTTGGGAACAGCATTGTTTTTAGATGTCATGCCCGTGAACACCCGTGGGATGTAGCCTAATGATGGAACTTGGTCTAAAAGAGCACTATGGGCTTGGAAGAGGCAGACAACTGCAGTGGTCAGAGTTTCTAACATCTCACCCTGCCAGAGGAAACAAAACAACCTTGAATATAAAAATATTTTATACTTGAAAGAAAATAATAATAGAATACTGGCTCAGACAAGTTTTATTTGAGATTTAGTTACCCATCTTCTACCCTGGGGTGCAGTAGTCTTCTTTTGTTCTTCTTGTGGCTTACAGTTTCTACAGGATGGGGTAGTAAGACTCATGCCCAACCCTGCTTAGTTGTCTCTCACAACATGTATGGCAGGTTACAGTGTTACTATTCTTTATTCCCCTTTTGGGCCCCTGTATCACATGGGGGAAAAGGCTTATTTACTTTCAGTAAAATCTAGAAGCATCACCATCATGTGTTATGCCTTTTGGCATTGGTGGATCAAGTCCTAGCACAATTATCTGTCCTTTATGTATTTCGACACTTCAGATGTTTATTTTTCCATCTAGCCTGTAAAGACATCTCAGATATTTCTTCTCTGTAATCTTCAAATTATAATGCTGTCATCCTCATACTACAATGCTGTCAATCATTCCTGTTATCACAAGGTTGTCAAAACTCTCTCTTCAGTGTATGTATCCAAATTATGGCACCATTGTACTTTAGTTTGCAGTCACCTTCCATAGGCCATCAGCGCAGTTTTCTTAGTTGTCCATGGTATGTGTAGTTGTCCATGGTATGTGTAGTTGTCCATGGTATGTGTAGCTGTCCATGGTATGTGTAGCTGTCCATGGTATGTGTAGTTGTCCATGGTATGTGTAGTTGTCCATGGTATGTGTAGTTGTCCATGGTATGTGTAGTTGTCCATGGTATGTGTAGTTGTCCATGGTATGTGTAGCTGTCCATGGTATGTGTAGTTGTCCATGGTATGTGTAGCTGTCCATGGTATGTGTAGTTGTCCATGGTATGTGTAGCTGTCCATGGTATGTGTAGCTGTCCATGGTATGTGTAGTTGTCCATGGTATGTGTAGTTGTCCATGGTATGTGTAGCTGTCCATGGTATGTGTAGCTGTCCATGGTATGTGTAGAATTCACCTAAAAAACAATATTCTTGTTGCTGCAAGTGATTGCTATGTTGGTGTGTTCATTGTCCATGATCTCCATCCATAAAAAAAATATTGGTTCCATATACTGAAAAGCAATATGCTTAGACTTCATCTCAGAATGCCTCACTCTTGTATCTTCAGAAGGGTGTTGGTGAAATAAATAGATCAAAGCTGATCACATTAAACCATCATTATGTCAAATTTATTAACAGAAAGATGAAATGCAAAGCTAGACAGTTTTTTTTAATCAATTCTACTTGTATACTGTCCAAGCCTGAAGCCTTCCTCATTTCATTGTTTTGATTGCTTTCTCTATTTTTCATTTAAGGATTTTTCTTCTTGTTCATAGATCCTTGGTCAATGACTAGCAAAGTGGTCAGTGACCATCATGGCTGAGGTATAGAGGCATCTTTAAGGGCAGCAACAAACTTCCACCACTTCATCTTATCTGCAGGAATCCTTCATGTGGTGCTTTAGCACTGGTTCATGGTTTCAATTCCAGCTTTCATGGTTTTTGCCAAGTTGTCTTAGATCAATTTTTCTTTTGCCTTCACTAAGGGGTCCATAGCATGGCAGATATGATGATGGTGTGAGATTTTCTTCTTATAACATGACTGCTCAAATTCCAGCATAAACTACTTAACACGATCAATCAAAGGTCATTGCTCCTGTCGAGGCACATGCCAGTGGCCCCATCCCACCAGCATACATTGTTTTGGGCTACCCTTTCTACCACTTTCCAGGTGCAACCATTTAATCTGAGTTCCTTCTTATATTTTCTTCTCAATGTATTTTTAGGTTTACCTCGCTTTCTCTTTCCTCGAGGGTTTAATGTGAGAGCCTGCCTGGCTATGTTTTATGGTGCCTTCCTTGGCATATGTCCTGTCCTGTTCCATTTTGTTCTCTTAATTTCTTGTTCCAGTGGCTATTGTTAGCTCTTTTCCCACAGGCTTTCATTCCTCACCATGCTCTGTTACTTTATGCCTATTTTTCTTCATTAGTATCTATTAACGAAGGACTGGAGTCTTTGTTGTATTGTCTTGGTCATTCTCCATGTTTCATCTCCAGACAATAGTTCCAGCTTGACACTGGTGTTGAATGTTGTAACTTTGGTGTGAATCTTGATGTCTGGATCTTCATATCTTGTTTAGTGTCAGGAATGCCATTCCTGCTTTTCCAATTCTAATCTTTACATCTGCATATGTACATCTTGATGTATTAATTGTGTTGCCCAAATAGATGAAGGCATCAGTATTTTCCAATGGCCCTCTCTCTAACATAATCAGTTCTTTGTTAAAGGGGCTGATTTTAAGGAGCTTGATTTTCTTCATGTAGATATTCAGTCCCAATCTGGTTAATTGTTCTTTCACTTTGTCAAATATCTCATGCATTTGTCTATGACTGTGTGCCAAAAGTACAAGATCATCTGGTAGTCTAGGTCCTCAAATGGTAACCATATTGTCCACTGAATACATTCTTTTTCCATCATTGATGTCTTAAATTTCCAATCTAGATTGTGTGGAAAGATGAGATCGTGAGGAAAGATGAGATTGTGAGGAAAGATGAGATTGTGAGGAAATATGAGATTGCATAGAAAGACTGTAGAAAGATTAGATTAGAAAGATGACAGATTGTTTAGAAAGATTAGATTGGAAAGATAACAGATTGTGTACAAAGATTAGATTAGAAAGATGACAGATTGTGTGGAGAGATGACAAGATTGTGAAGAAAGATTAGATTGGAGAGATGACAGATTGTGTGGAGAGATGACAAGATTGTGTGGAAAGATGATAGATTGTGTTGAAAGATTAGATTAGAAAGATTATAGATTGTGTGAAGAGATGACAAATTGTGTGGAAAGATGATAGATTGTGGAGAGATGACAAGATTGTGTGGAAAGATTAGATTAGAAAGATGACAAGATTGTATGGAAAGATGATAGATTGTGTAGAAAGATTAGATTAGAAAGATGATAGATTGTGTGGAAAGATGCTAGATTGTGTGGAAAGATGATAGATTGTGTGGAAAGATTAGATTAGAAAGATGACAAGATTGTATGGAAAGATGATAGATTGTGTAGAAAGATTAGCTTAGAAGGATGACAAGATTGCGTGGAAAGATGATAGATTGTGTGGAAAGATGATAGATTGTGTGGAAAGATTAGATTAGAAAGATGACAAGATTGTGTGGAAAGATGATAGATTGTGTGGAAAGATGATAGATTGTGTGGAAAGATTAGATTAGAAAGATGACAAGATTGTGTGGAAAGATGATAGCGTGTGTGGAAAGATGATAGCGTGTGTGGAAAGATGATAGATTGTGTGGAAAGATGATAGATTGTGTGGAAAGATGACAGATTGTGTGTAAAGATGATAGATTGTGTGGAAAGATGATAGATTGTGTGGAAAGATGATAGCTTGTGTGGAAAGATGATAGATTGTTTGAAAAGATCATATATTGTGTGGAAAGATGATAGATTGTGTGGAAAGATGACAGATTGTGTGGAAAGATGATAGATTGTGTGGAAAGATGACAGATTGTGTGTAAAGATGATAGATTGTGTGGAAAGGTGATAGATTGTGTGGAAAGGTGATAGATTGTGTGGAAAGATGATAGCTTGTGTGGAAAGATGACATTTTGAACATTCCTTTTTCATTACATTTATGAAACCCCAACCTCAGTTCCACACAGTTCTCCCTGGAAACAGGCTATTTCAAGGCAGTCTGGCTAATGAGATGGAGGATCGATGCAATCCCTGTGGTAGTGAGAAAGTGTCATGCAGATGAAGCCAAGCATAGCATAACCACCTGAAGAATCCTGGTCCACCTTCATCAGCATGCTCGGGATGTGAGGAAAGCTACAGCAAACTTCCTTTTCAGGGCTCACAAAAGAGTAAACCTACTCATTGTGGATATTCAACAACAACAATAAACATTGATGGCATGCGATCCTTCCTTATTATGCTTATTTTGTTTGTTTGCAATCCCTTTGCTGTTTTGTTCTGTTAAGAATCTACATCAGTGCTCTCAAGGCAGACCCATAGGTGCTCAGTTCCTCTCAGTAAATGACATAGCATGTAAATACTGATGTTTCCCACACCTCATTGGTTATGCACACTCTGTTCCATCCTCTCCTGTGCTCTTCACGGGTGAACTTGCAAATAATTTCAAAACTCTTAAATCGGTGCATTGCTTGTTCAATGATTGCAGTGTATTCATCAAAGAGGTTGTGGTTCATCAACTTCAAAATTTCACCTCTGTCTAGTACAAATGTCTCCACTATGGCTGTCTTTGGGATCAGGATGTCAGCTCTTTCATTTTCGCAAACCACAGCATGACCAGGACAGGAGATCTACACAAAATCCTGAAGGTTCTTCTTCTTTAGTCCCACTGCTCTTGCCTTGCAGCATCAGAGAAAGGAGGTATGCGTAGATTTCTGGTTTGTGCTAGGTCAGAGGCTTGTGTAGTCTACATGTTGAACTTTTGAAGTGTTCCTTTGATCCCTTTATCCAACATCGCCTTGGCTGAAATCTTGCTCAAGAACCTGATACCTTCATGTAGTATGATTTAGCTGCAGGTTGTTCATAATGCATTCTTGTCAAATGACCAAACCACTTTACTCTCTGTGCTTCAATATAGTTGTTAACGTGTAGTTCCCACCATATTCCTAAGTGTACTGTTTCGGATTCTGTCTCGAATTGTTTTTTGCTTCTGCATTTCTTACACAGCGCATCTCACAGGTCTTGATCTTATGTTTGTGCTTTTCTAGAAGTCGCCATGTTTGAAACTGATAACATAACATAGGGATGATCAATGTGTTCATCAGCTTCTGTTTAGTGGAGATATCAACACTTGGGCGTGTCATCGGTGCCAGTTGGTAGTGCACATTGTTTGTCTTTTGGATTCTGTTCTCTATCTCTCGAAGGTTCAAGGCCTCCATTTCCGGTATCCACTGTCACTGTTTCGATAATAACTATTGTATGCACTCACCATCTATCTGATTATTTTAACAACTTCATCCCCATCAAGATCTCAATTCTGCCCTCTAACAGTCATACTATTACAATCATCTACTCACATTGAAGCTGGTTGAGACGATAGCCTGAGACCACTGTTCCAACAGCTCTGTCAAGAACTCCTTAGGTCGACGTAAGACCCAGGCAGGGTTGGCTATAAATAGACGCAAAAAGACTCCGCCAACCACAACCTCTCCTTGCACATCGGAGTAAACAACCTCAAAATCTTCTCTCATATTCCATTTAGTATTGACATCCTCCTTCTGGGATTTGAAGTGCCTGGAAGAGTAAAGTCACAACAGAATTGAAGCGTTGTATGAACAATTGAAGAAGCAGAAAGAGTAAAGTCACAACAGAATTGAAGCGTTGTATGAACAATTAAAGAAGCAGAAAGAGTAAAGTCACAACAGAATTGAAGTGTTGTATGAACAATTGAAGAAGCAGAAAGAGTAAAGTCACAACAGAATTGAAGCGTTGTATGAACAATTGAAGAAGCAGAAAGAGTAAAGTCACAACAGAATTTAAGCGTTGTATGAACAATTTAAGAAGCAGAAAGAGTAAAGTCACAACAGAATTGAAGTGTTGTATGAACAATTTAAGAAGCAGAAAGAGTAAAGTCACAACAGAATTGAAGTGTTGTATGAACAATTTAAGAAGCAGAAAGAGTAAAGTCACAACAGAATTGAAGCGTTGTATAAACAATTTAAGAAGCAGAAAGAGTAAAGTCACAACAGAATTGAAGCGTTGTATGAACAATTGAAGAAGCAGAAAGAGTAAAGTCACAACAGAATTGAAGCGTTGTATGAACAATTGAAGAAGCAGAAAGAGTAAAGTCACAACAGAATTGAAGCGTTGTATGAACAATTGAAGAAGCAGAAAGAGTAAAGTCACAACAGAATTGAAGCGTTGTATGAACAATTGAAGAAGCAGAAAGAGTGAACTGCATAATAAAACAATTATCATCATTTATCTGTCTGGTTCCCATTGCGACATAAGGCAGCAACAGATGTTCTGTCTGTTTCAATCTTGAGTTGTGTCCATGAGACCCCGATTTAATTGCCTCCCTCAATGAAATATTTAAGCATACTAATAACATTAGACTTGAGTGATAGCAGGGCAGGAAACAATACGGGCACTACAATCTTTCAACTTCTAAGCATGTCATAAAAGGAAACTAATGAGAGTTGTGCATGGGGATAGTAACATCATCATGCAAAACAAGAAATTTTTTTTTTAAAACTATGTTTTTCGGTACATGCTTATTATTATGCTAAGACTTCCTTTTTGTTTATGGACCCACAGGAGTATAATTTTTTTAATTTTGGAGTTTCTTTGGTGAATTGTTTTTTTTTGTTGGTAGGTCATTTAAAGTTCCATCAAAATTTGGAAGATTAACAGGTCACACTAGTACAGGCTGTGTACACAATTTCAGCTCTGAAGGTTATGGAGAAACTAGTTTTAAAAAAAGTACTGTGTACAGGCGTGGGGTTCTTATTTTAGAGGGGATATCAACTTGCTGGAAAGGATACAAAGAAGAGCGACAAAGCTGATAGTGGGATTACAGAATTACAGTTATGAGGAAAGACTCAGAAAACCGGCCTACAGTGTCTAGAAAAGACAAGCAGTAGAGGTAACTTAATACAGGTTTATAAGATAATCAACTGAAAGGATAAATTAGACTATAACAAGTTTTTCAAAATACAAACACATACAAGAACAAGAGGCATAGCAACAAATTAACTAAAGAAAGGTCCAGATTAGATATAAGGAAATATTTGTTTAGTCAGAGAGTGGTGAATGCTTGAAATGCATTGTCACAGGAAGTAGTGGAGGCAGAGACAATTAATGCATTTAAGAATAGATTGGATGCACATACCTTTTAGAGCAAGAAAATGTAAATGAAACTGATTGTATACAGACTGCAGAGGCTTCTAAACCAGTATAATAATGTCAAATTAAGTTATGTCAAGTTAAAAAAACAAACTTGTAATTAATTACTACTGAAAAATACCAGTGCAAAAACACATGAAGTTTCTTGCAAAGGAGCCAGCTGTTGTGATGACCCTTTGTTTTATATGGAGCATAAAGGAAACAAAAGAAGCACATACTCATATGTATATTTTTTATGATAGCATGCTTTTTTAGTCTTAAGATAGACTAATCATATAGAATTTCTACAAGGGTTGGATATGAAGGAAAGCGCTACACTAAATTTGTATTAGATATTAGTGAGATATTTTTTAATTAAATAACATATTTTAGAACAGGAAAGCTAGATTTGGCAACTTTACTAAGTAATGCTTCTCACTTGTCTCTAAGATAGTGTAATTCAAGTGGCCATTTTTTGTGTGCATTCACCTTATTTCTCTAATCCCCAAGGCGGTGTGCGTTGCACTGTTGTTTTTATTTTGTGCCTGTCGGCCCAGTGCATCCAACTTCAGCATGAATTTTATGTAAAGGTCTGCTTCCTCCTGCATTTTCTAAGGGTTTGCTTCACCAAGGTAACGGTCGGTGCTGTGATAGGGATCGAACCCAGCACTTTCGGATTGTGAGCCATGCCACTTAACCACTAGCCCACGCCATCCCCTACTAAGTGGCCATTTGATGTGTTCCTGCATTATGAATTTAAAAGAAAAGATAGGTCCTTCTTCTTCTTCTGCGTACACAGTCAGACAGTAACCATTATTTTTTTGAAAAAAGCGGCGGTCATCCTGAGGCTCTCGCCACTGCCATAGAGCTTGTCTTGCAGTTCCACTGGTAATGGCCACATCTGCTCTCTCTGATCCTCGTATGTCGGGCAGTTCTGCAGCAGATGTTCAGTGGTCATTTTACCAGTACCGCACGGGCATTCGTCGGTACACCCTATCTTCAATTTGTTGAATAGGTGGTACCTCAGTCTGTTGTGGCCAGTGCGAAGTCTGAAGACAACGACCTGCTCTCTTCGGTTCAACTGGTAATAGGCATCGTTTTTGGTGTAACCAGTATGTTCGGTTTCCCATTTGGTCATGTATCTGGCAAAGATAGGTCCAACAACCTACACTAGACATGATTAAAATTGTATCTTGTTTTGTATGAGTTATTTTGTTGTTATCCCATAGTTGCTGAGCAAGCCTGCTCTTGGCAGCCCAATGCCATTCTTATATAGATACAAGTCTTCTTCAGTTGTTTCACTGCTTCAAACAGTGTGTTGGGAATTGTCGGCATTACTTGTAAGAATCTTTTCCTCATGTCTGCAAGTGCCTTGCACTCAATGAGTAGGTGTTGAACTGTTTCATCAGGGTGAGAGCAATGTCTGCACAAGGGCAAGTGCTGAGGATTGGTGTGGGGTTAAAGTGGCTATTGACTCTGATGTGTCCTGTTTGAAACTGAAAGATAACACTTTGATTTCTTCTATGTAGTTGATATATGTCATTACGTTTTGGCTGAGACATTTTGTTAAACACACTGCAACCAGTTGTTCCTGATGCCCACCTATTCATTCAGACTTCCCTGGTATTATTCTTAATAATGTGTTTTACTGTGTGGTTACTGCAGGGTCTATCCAATTGTTGTTTAGAGGCTTCTATTTTTGCCAATCTGCCAGTCATCTCATTTCCTGGTAGTCTGCTATGTCCAGGGATCAATTGCAAAGTGACATTAATTCTGTGGGCAGTGACAATGTTGTTGACCAAAAATATTTCCTTTTGTTGTATCTGATGTACTTCAGAGTCTCCAGAGTTTGCTTGGAGTCACTAAAAATCACAGTCTATCGGCATCAATTTGCTCAAGTCAAACTGTCGGTGCAAAATCTCAACTGCTGTTTTTATAGCCTCGTCCTCCGCTTCATCATTTTAACGGTTTTCGCTGAGTATTTCATATGGATATGATTATATTAAAACAAGTGATTTCAATAAAATCATGTAACTAAATAATGTACCCATTATTGAAACAGCAATGTAAAATATGTGAAGCTTGGACAATATAGGAATCCAAGTGATAGAAACCTTATGTGGCTTAAATAAAAACAGAATCTGTGGAATAAATGGAACAAACAATGCAGAATTTATATATTTCCATGCTGAGATGAACAAAAATAAATATCTTGAGTTCACAAAGCAGAGACATTCCAAAAAACTATTAATATATCTCGTCATGAAGAGTTAAAAAGCCAAAATGAATTAAAAGGATAAATAATATTGTATATATAAAGAAATATATATTTTTTACCATATCATGAAGATCTACTTACATGTACAGATGTTATTGTACACTAGAAACGGCCTACAGTGTCTTACAAAAAGGGAAGAATTTGAGGTGATTTAATACAGGTTTATAAGAAAATTAACAGAAAGGATAAATTAGACTATAACAAGTTTTTCAAAATACAGCTGCCTACAGGAACAAGAGGGCACAGACACAAATTAATTAAAGACAGGTCCAGATTAGATACCAGGAAATATTTTGTTAGTCAACAAAGTGGTGAATGCATTGTCATAGGAAATTGTGGAGGCAGGGTCAATTAATGTATTCAATAATAGATTGCATGTGCATAGATATTTTTAGATCAAGTGAATGTAAAATAAACTGGTTGTATATAGACTCTGTAGTCTTCTAAACCAGTACAAAGATGTTAAGTTAAGTTTGAACATGTTAGATAAGAATTTTTATAGTTCTACTCATGTGGCTGGCCTTTATAAAAAGACATAAGATTAATCAAGATATCTCTGAACAAGGAGCCAGTGTTTGAATGGGTATGACACTAGTCTCTTGCTTTAGAAACATAGGTCTGAACCCTGGTAAGACATAGGTGTTATACATCTGGAATGAAATAGCAACCCAATGTGCTGCCACAGCAAGTGGCTTTTATTTCCAAAGCTCTGCAAGCCCTTCTGGTGAATACCATCAATAGGAAACACTAATTATAATTTAGTTTTTAGTAACACATAGCAGTAATGCTGAGCGGAGTGAGGTGTTAGTGATCTCACATTTCAAAGGCTCACTATATGAGGGCGGTAGCCATCTCATCTCTCTCGCCGATTTTACTTCCTGGACTGAACCGGTACCCATTTAAGGCTGGGTTGACTCGGGAGCGGTTGCGGTCTGAAAAAATATTTCTGCCTCAGCTAGGGAATGAACCCAGGACTAATCAGATGCGAAGCCAGCTCACTAACCACCCTGCTCGGCGGTTCCCTTACTATCACTAAAACAAAAAAAAAGGAACCATTTACATATCTAATGAAACCTCCATGTGCATAATCAATTCCTCATGGAAAAACTTTGATAGATCAAATCATGCAAACAGACAACCTAGCCCACTCACTTTTCTCTGAGTTTCTTGATAGTGTTACAGACTTTCTCTCTGGCATCATCATTCCAAATCAGCTCTGGGTTCTCATGTGTGCCTGCCAAGCATACAATGATTATTATATCAAATACAACTACACTAAAGCAATGTCTCAGTCAACTTTACTTGTTCACTCCTCTTCTACCCTTATGGGGGTGTAGAGGTTTTTTTAATACTTGCAATCAAGTGTACAGACAGACAGGTGATTGGTCTGCTGTGCCTTTTGCAAGATGGAGGGCTCGTCTCCTATTTGGCCATCATGCAGGCCACTATTGAGTAGAAATGAATTTTGTTGCCTTTTGATGTTTTGCCTAGACAACGGCTAACAGTCTGTTTTTTTTTCAGTTTTCTTCTACCAAGGGTTCGTTTCTGTACACATTGTTGACTTAGCTGAAGACGGATGTGTTGGACCAAAAGGTGAAAATATTGCAGCCAAGCTGTAAACTAGCACCACAACGCATTCCATTCTCTGGACTACATCCTGCTACTTGCAAAGCTATGTTCAGGGCATGGTAGCGGGAGATTCAGAATGAACGCAGAAGAAGAAGAAATGCACATTGTGTACACATGACTCACGTTTTTCGTCCATCTTTGATAGGACTAAGGGGGTAGAAGATACAGCACAGTGAATGAGCTGGCGGCAAAACTTTGAGCTACTCAAAGCTAGTTGCTTGCATCAGGATGAGTGAACCACAGCTGACCAAGATCCTATTTTACCTCCAAACCGTAGCCCTGGATACATGCTGCTCTATTGTATTCTGGCTAAGAGAATAGGGACCGCAGGGGAAAAGCAAACCCGGTACCCAAAAAAAGCCAGCTGAAATCGGATGTGTCGGGTCAAAAGGTGGAGATATCACAGCCTCGCTGTAAACTACAACACAATGTTACAATGTCCTTTTGAGGACGAGCACTGAATAATGACTAGGCAGTGATCTTAACTCTCTTGAGACCAAGATACACCTGAAACTTGTAGAATTTTAACCATCCATCAGTTTGCGCTTCTGTTTGTTTCTTGAGAAGCGAGTACCTTACCTCTCAGCTATAGTAACCCTGTCTCTATCAACAGCCAGCAAAAATGTTGATTGCTACACGATTAGCTGAGTATTTTAGCGGCAGAGTGGTTATGGAGCTGGTTTCTAATAGTAAAGTGGCCAGGTTTGACTATGCATTCGCCCCAAATAAACAAAGTACAAGAAGAAAGAACATTGTTCTTGTTAAGTGGCATTAATGTGTTAAAGCAGTGAGAGACTCTTGAAAAACAGAAAGAGCAATGTAAATCAATGCTTACATTTATCTGTCTGTTAATATTGCCATATGAGCTATACTACTAAGAGACCAACATTTTATATATGGAACAACCCTCATCTATCAGATTTCTAGCAATTGTTTTATCAAATGGTACTGACATGTCACAAATTGTATATAGATTAATCTTAATTACCACATATAGATCCAGCTGTAATTGCGTCAGGACTTAAAAATGTATGGTCTGTTTGAGCATGTTGAAGGGACCTTTATAAAAATTCAGTATTAACCTCTAATGTTTTGAAATAATTAATCAAAATATTTCAATAGCCCAAAACCTGACTGAGTCTCCTCGGTTAAATTGGCTTAAGGCTGGATCTAGATATAGTGTGAGAACATCATAACCTCTTCAACAGAATACAACTCGGCTTTCTAATGTCACAAATTCTGTCCATACCCTCAAACATGTGAACTGAAGCTTCTGCAGAGTCTCTCATGGCATCCATGAAGATGGGTGGTAGGAACTTGTTGAGCAGTATTCTAACTTTTGGCCCTACAAGTTTGTCAGATAACATCTTGGCAAAGAGTTCAGCAGTCTTTTCTCTAATGGTGGGATTGGTGGAGTTACAGAAAAGGTCTAGGAGGTAGATCAGGCAGCCTGTGGAAGACAATATTTAGTGTTTCTAGATAAAGAAATTCAAAACTTACAAATGTCAGATAATCTGAACAGAACATAAATCAATAATAGCAAAGTGCACAGGTAAGAAGGCCCAACCACACATACACAATAATACACAGAAAAGAGGGCTATTGCTGACATGTAACAAAAAAAGTGACTATTTTCATTGATTTTGATAATATTTGATAGCAATTAAAGGAAGCAAGTGAAAATTTAACAATTCTATTTTCAAATTACAAAAATAAAGGAACAAATCTAAACAAAATTAATTAACAAACATTTTTTAAACAATTGCCAAAGTCAAATGCACTACCACATAAAAGGTAACAGTCTCGGAACAAGAAAGAGAAGGGAGCCTAATATGTACTGAACAGATAATGTATACAAATAGACAATTTTGATATAGACAGAAACACTGGCGATTGAGAACAAAGTGGAAACAGACAATTTATAAAAAAAGGTTAGATGTGATGTGACAACCACTTCCTAGGTCACGAGAAAGAATAATGAAAAACAAATTAAATAATAACAAATCTAAAAAAAAACAATATTTAGAACAAATATTAAATTCGAAATCCAAAATTCATTTGGAAATCTAAAAATCAATGAAAATGTCTATGGAGTCGAGGCTGCGCAGTGGTTACTGCATTGGCTTCCCAGACAAGGGATTGGGGTTAAGTCCAGTTGACAAAATGACTCCTGAGGTTGATCCAACTAAAAAATTGGGTACCATAATTATCTGGAAAAGTAAAGGCAGCCAGAGTGATGTTGACCACATCATCCCTAATGTGCTGTAAGTCAGGAAAAATATGGATCTAACACCATATTTCCAATATGCCACACAACTGTGTAAACATGACTTTTTTAAAGAAAATAAATGCAGTAAGCTTAAAAAAAATTATTTAAGAAATCTAAAAATGTATTAAGTAACCTAACAAATTTAATTAAGAAATCTATAAAAAAATGTATTCTGAAATAATACAAACATTTATTACCAAATCTAAGAATGAATCATCAATCTAATAAGATTTCTTAATGTGAGGACAGCCCCATCCAGACACCCACCTTTTACTACAGCTTCTTTGACAATCTTTGTGTTGGACATGAGAGCAAACAAGCTTTCCAGGGTCAGCAGACGGCCTGCACAGAGGAAGGAAGAAGCACACACAAAATATATACTCATTGGCTGAATGTAGTATTTGGTATCTGTATGTAGTAATTGTCTTGAATGCTGAATAAATTCAATGACTTGAAAATTTAACAAATTTACAGATTAGCAGTACTGACACTATATACTTGGCCCAAGAAAGACAACTTCAGCTTTCAGAAACGCTAAACTGTACAAGTTGATTGAAAAATAAGTAAGCAAGATGAACCAAAATGAAAGTGAATTAATGTCCACTTCTGGAATCTTCTACTTCTTCTTCGTTCGTTCTCAATCTCCCGCTATCAAACCCTGAAAGGGCTTAAGTAGCAGAATGTAGTCCAGAGAACCGAATGCGTTGTGTTGTAGTTTACAGCTTGACTGCGATATATGCACCTTTCGGTCAAACACATCCGACTTCAGCGAGCATTTTTTGAGTACCGGGTTAGCATTCCCTCTTCGATCCCTTCTCCTTAGCCAGCCTGCCTTGCTGCAGTTTGTTATCCAGGATCACCGCGTGGAGGTGTAGAAGGGTCTTGGCAGTTCTAGTTCACTGGCCCTGACGCTAGCAGTCAGCTATGGGTCGCTGACCACTGCAGCTCATGCGCTGCTCAGCATCTTGATCCACTTCTGGAATCTAACATAATTTGCTAGTTCCCAAACTACCAAAAAAAAGAACAAGTGATCTGAAGAAAAGGTCAGTTCAGAAATCTAGCAGAACCAGCTGATTTTACAATCCACTAAAAAAAATAAGTAATCTAAAGTGAAACCCACTTCTGAAAGCAGTGAGTCAAATTTTGAACCACTAAAAAAAAAAACCAGTGTTCTGAAGGGAAGCTCATTTCTGGAACCTAACAGAACCTACTTGTTAACCCTACCAGACCGCTGTACCCTTTTCCCCGTAATTTCCATATCTGCCGCTATACTGCTGGACCTAATTTTCGGTACTTTGGGTAGTATGTGAGAAAAATGCGTCAGAATCTAAAAATAACCAACCAATTGTGGTCAAACCTCATGGCTAGCCATTGCAAATGTCTGCCTGCCATGTTTGAATTGACTTTGTGTAGTTTAATGTGAAAAAATTCGGAAAATTCACAATGAAACGAGCGGCTGATGAACCAAGCACTTCAACAGGAAAGCGAAGTAGGTCTAGGCTTATGACAGTCCAACAGGTGATCGATACTTTGGTTGATTCAGACTCTGAAGAATACGTTTCCAGTTAAAGTGACACAGACAGTAAGAGCTCGAGTGATGAGGAGAATCTTGTAGATCTAGAGTTAGATCCATAGTAAGAGAAGGGGGGGGGGGGAGTTTGTCCCTCAGACAGCTGATGGGGCAGATCTAGGTGGTGATGAAGGTTCATCCTGCTGGGTGGATTGGTACACAAAGGTGGAATATTGGTGCTAGATGAAAGGTAGACCTATTTTCTACAATGTCTCCAAGTTCAATGTTATTCTAACCACTTTTTTGCATATAATTAACATTTTTCTATATCATGTTGGTTTTTTTCTCTTTAATGCTCAGGAGCCAAGGTATAGGGAACAGTTAGGTTCAGGGCATCAGGTCTGGTAGGGTTAATAAACCACCAAAAAGAACAGTGTACACTTCTGAAATCTAAAAGCTGAACCATGAACCAATAAAAAGAACAGATAATCAAGGCAAGCCGACTTTTGGAATCTAACAGAACCTACTGATTATTAAATCACAAAGTAAGATCATTTAGAACTGAACACTCCATGACATAGAAAAAGAACTAACAGCTTCGCAAGATGCATGCACTATTATAGTATCAGTACTTTAGATGCACACTTTCAGAAGTTTATTGTGTCATGTATAGACGATTGATTGACTCACCATTTCGCTCCACTAAGTGAAGCACGGTGTCACCGCTACAGCTGGACTCGTTGCAAGAAACATGTATTTGAGCATTTGGAGTGCTGGTTCCCATATCAATGGTTTTAACATGATGCAGTTACTAGCCAACATGCACAACCCTCTTTAGTCATCTTGTATATGCTCTGGATCAGTTTGCAGGACAAAGTGTCTAACTCTGAAATTCTTAGCAATACTAACATGTTGAGCATCCATACACTTCTGAAATTGGCTCAGCCATGATGTTCTTCGCATGCCAGATAAACACATCCCCAAGCAGCTGTTGTATGGTGAGCTCAAAACAGGCAGACGCTCACAAAGTAGAGCAGAAGAAACACTACAGAAACTCCCTGAAAGTGTCTCTGAAATGCTTCAATATAGATTTCACCTCCTCGGAGATACTTGCACAAGAACCTGGTGAGCTAATATTACCGAAAGTGCTCAGATCACAGAGAGCATAGTCCTCGCTTAGGCTCAGCGAAAGCGTACTGCCAGAAAAAACAATACTCACAACGATTCCACTGTCGGCTCCCCGCATGACTGTGGCAGTGTGTGTCGTTCCAGGATTGTCTTTACAGCCATCAGAGAACACACATTCCGCAACAATAGTCTAATGCTGTCACCTTCTTAGCTTGCGATAGGCAAATATTATTATTATATGCTTAGAAGGCTACAGTGGTTCTACATGCTTGCAATATTGGTACATCTTTAATATAGATGGTACTATTTACTGTCAAACGACTTTATTCCCAAAAACAATGCCTATTACCAGTTGAACCGAAGAGAGCAGGTCGTTGTCTTCAGACTTCGCACTGGCCACAATAGACTGAGGTACCACCTATTCAACAAATTGAAGATAGGTGGTACCGACGAATGCCCGTGCGGTACTGGTAAAATGACCGCTGAACATCTGCTGCAGAACTGCCCGACATACGAGGATCAGAGATGACCATCACCAGTGGAACTGCAAGACAAGCTCTATGGCAGTGGCGACAGCCTCAGGATGACCGCCGCTTTTTTTCGAAAAAATAATAGTTACTGTCTGACTGCGTACGAAGAAGAAGAAGAAGAAACGACTTTATTCCCATTGCTGGGGTAGAAGGGGTTTTAAAGGCTGAGGACTACAGGCCACTTCACCACTGCTGTCGTGTGCTGGTTATGTTTGTTTATTTCACCTCCAACAGAAAAACAACATATGCCTTACCAGGGATTTGATCCGCTGCTTTCCTTGTCAGTAGGCAGGCATCAAAACTATTCAACCATGCACTCCTCAATATAGATGGCACATATCTATAATTTATGCTTACAAAGACACTGGTTCAGTCGTGCTGTGTCACCATTCACTTCTCTTTTCATGAAAAACATATTTAGCATAATACATAAGCTGGGATATTTCACCCTCTATGTAATAGGGAGGAAAGAATAAAATCACTGCACACTACTATGCATGTCATAAAGATGATTAAGGAAGGCTTTGCATGGGACTGGCAACTTCATAATGTTAGATAAGCCGCTACATAATTACCATGAATAAACAAAAAAAAAGATCCCTTAAAGCATCATTTATAACTCCTCTAGGGTAGAAAATTTTCCAAATCACCCACGTCAAAAACCTGTGGAGTGTAAAGCTGCCTTCTTGGATTGCTTGTAACCTCTAGAAACATGATCTCCATATCCGTTATACTTAGTCACTTAAGTGTCACTCTGCTCAAGAGCTAAAGCACTTGTCTCTCAAAGCGATGAATGGAAACAGCGTGGGTTCGAGCCCCGCAGGTTTCCAGCGGTCCCTGATCTCAAATAGGTGTGACCAGAGTGCCTACATAGTGAATTACCTCCGTTGTCTTGATTTATGTCTTGCCAAGTGCAAGTTACATTATCAAGACAAAAACTGTCTGATGGTGTCGCCATCATCGCTTGCGATGGACAACTAAATTAGTCACTCCTCTTATAAAAAGGGGGGTGCAGAGATTTAAAATTTTTTTTTACACATTTGCAGTCAAGTGTGCAGACAAACAGGTGATTAGCAGCGTCTTTGCATGATAAAGACCATCACCTTTTGATCATGAAGGCCACTATTGGATAGATATTTAGTTACTGTAAGAATTTTTGCTGGACAGTGGCTTACAACCTGCACTTTTTTATTTTGAACTGTCAAGGATTCTTTTACATGTACACCGGAACTCTGAGATTATAGCTTATCTCAAATAGAACTAGGTTCTGGTTTCATCTCCCTTGAAACTTGCAGGATTCGAACATCCCACTGGTTTGCGCCTTCATTCGTTTCTTGAGAGACGAGCACGTTACCTCTCAGCTATAGAGACTCCCTTCCCTCTACCCTTTCCTCTTTATAATGCAGAATGAAAAAGTGAATAACTCTTTTTTTCTGGAGTTCAGAAAAAGAAGCTACCATGGAATATAACCATCACAGAAATAAAGTACTCACAGGATGGAACACTCTGAAGTGAGAAAAGAAGATAACCCAGAACTTCTGATGCTGCAATGTCCTTGACACACTCCTGGTTACCTGCCACACTGTTAATTACCTGTGATAGATAAGTTTGAGATGATAACAAGGAAATAATATATCAATCCTTTCATACAGCACAACATTATAGAAGTGACAGCAATGATATATTACGGTGTCTTTTTAATGTTAAAAGAGAAACGCTGGCAAAGATGGCGCCATAACTGGCTGCGAGTCTACATTTCTCTACTGTTTTGGATCATTATGGATGCCGCCAGACCACGGATTTGTCTGGAATTCACACTAGTCGACGACTTACACTTGTGTTCACGGAAACGTGGAGTTGTTTTCCGTCTGGACTTGCTATTTCGTTCATTTTTTGTGATTTCTTCCATTCGTTTATCCTGGTCTGGACGCCGGCTGAATCAGTGAATGGCGCTATGCTTATACCTGTGTCGTATTTCACGCCACGGATTAGTTCTGCCGGTTCACCTTCACGAATATGGCGTGTGGGAATTTTAGATGCTACTATGATGAGCTGAATACAGTTGGGGAGAGATGCCAGAGTCACTCACACGCTGAGTGTTGTCCATACGACCTCTTGTGGTTATCGAAAAGGCACGACAAACTGCGTTAGATGCCTTCCCACCTTTCTACCCTGCGGGTTACATGTTTACGGAAAGGCTTCGGTGGTAACCCTGAGGCAAAATCTGCATCCTATGCTTTCTCCAGTCGTCTCGATGAATGTCTTGCCACTGGCAAAAGGTAGCTTAGGCTCTGTGAGTGAGGTTGACAAAAGGCGCAGTTTCTTCCTCACTTTAATCCAAATCACAGCGCAAGTCACCCATTTCAGCGGACACAGCAAGTGATACGACTGTCCACACGGCTGAACAAAGAGAGTGGTCTTCATCACTTGTGATGGACAACTGTTATTATGTGACAAACAGACATACACTACACATTAACAAGTACCTCTACTGTAAAATGCTGTAACTTGGAAAACTCTTCCATACGTAACAAGGCAAACAATAACTTGAAGTGTCCAATACACTGAATCTCCACGCCTGGGGATGACAGACCAGAGTTATGGTTATTACTTTAAAACTTTGGTAACTCAGGATAGCAGTTTGAAACTCAAAAAGCAAATGCAGTGTTGACATACTAGATATTATTATTACTAAGGCATCAAATCATGTAACGGAGGACACAAAGACAAATGATCAAAATTATATTCACACCAACTCTTTGTTATTAGAACCAGACATGAACCATGATTAACTTTCACGTTACCAATGGTGAAAAAATATACCCGGGGGCATTGTCTGTTGCTTTTTTCTACATTTTTTAAAAGCGTTTTAATCATAGATAGCCAAACCAAACTACCGTAGAAATCAGCTGACAAACGTCTCATTTGATTGCAGAGAGTTTGACTTCCGTCTTGTCAGGTCGAACTCAATGGCAATTTTGAAATTTGTTTTAGACATTTGGAAATGATTTCTTCTGTTTTTCACTTGGATTTGAAGATTCACCCATTATTGAGAATGGGGAAGTTAAGTTTTTGCAACAGAATTTTCTGAGATAGATCTGTTTAATTTCTTTATGTAGATATAATAATTACGTTTATAGTGGAAACTAACAGATATGGCCATCTTGTGAACATTGATAATTCGTTTTCTGTGGAATGTTATGTTTTCAAGCAAGGGACATCGAAAGGGTGAGTCTATATATTTGTGCTGTTTTTCAACACTATCACCTTCATCTTCTTATATCTCAGAAACTAATGCACACAATAACAAAGACAATAACACCAACAAGTGTATGTCTCTACACATAACAAAATCATATCTAAAGACCAACAAATAAAAAGGTTACAGGCTCTCAAAAATCAACAACCATAGTAAAATGTGACATGCTGAAAAAATAATGTGACAACGTAAAAGTTAAGGTACATGAATGAAAGATGACAATTTTGAAAATGAGATGCTTACAAAAAAGCAGCAGGGTCACTACAAGAAATAATACAGAAATCCTACAGAAAGTTTTAATAACTTCTTGTATTGTATATAATGACATTGTTCACTTATTTGATCACATGGCAAGTATGCTTGCAAGCATACCTGAAGCTAGGGGTCTATAACATTAAACAGCAAGGCTTCAGATTAAGAACAAACAGATGGATTGATGTTGTTTAAGAATCATTACAAAAGAAGATTTAAAAAAAAAAGCTATACTGGTGGCTCACAAAAGAAAATTGCAGCTCTCCGTGATGTTTAATGAAAAAAGAGATGAGATGAGATTAGTCCCACAAGATAGATTATTGAACTTTAGTTAAACAGTCATTGTTATTTACCTTAAGTAATTGGAACCAAAACTAGTGGCAGGATCAGGTGAAATATACTGATCAATATCTCACCTCACGTACTCGCCGTGGTTCCTGAAAACAGGCTGTGTCTCAGTAGTCTTATCAGCAAGGTGGGGATTGACTTTGAATTCCCCATAGCAAGGAGCTCACTGAGGTGCCTCAAATTGCACACTACAGTCAAAAGGACATTAGTCCATCTTTCACATTGGGATGTGAGAAGAGTCACTGTAATCCACCACCAAAGAGTTTAACTAATACAGTACGAGTGGCTTCCATAACAGACTTTCAGTAGTACTAGTGACACTATTGTTTAACTCTGATAACCTTTCCCACTGGCTCTTTCCTCGATAGTATTTTCTTGAGCTTAAAAAAAAAATAAAAGGATGTGCCTACAATCCATGATAACAATGAATATGACACGCAAGACCAATCCGAGCGGAGAAGCATCTTCCAGTGTCTGCAAGGAAAATCAGGACATTGCACCATCACATGATGTAGTGTGTCTTCTAAGCGCTGAGTCTATCTGCAATCAGTTTATTCTTTGCCTGTATTCCATTTTTGATTCTGCTCCTCCATTAAAAACAATCCATAGTACCTTGTTCTAATGATTTTAAACCGGTCTGAATCACTCATTGCACACATTCTTGTACCAAATTAATGGCCGGCCACGAGACTTTTTCCCCAACTGTAATTCTCTGTAAAGAAAATCCTTTGATATTCTGTCATCCTCCTTCGGAGTGTGTCACAGTCATCTGAATCTTCGAAGATTAAGCATGGAAAAGACAGTGACGGTGTCTGTTCTCTCCAATACATCTGCATTGGTGATCTTGTCCTGCCACCCAACTCCTAGGATTCTGCACAGCCGCCTCTCCTGGTGCATGTAAGAAGACAATGTTTCACTGCCATAAAGAAGGGTGCTGAAGACACAGGCCTTAAACAAGGGTTTAGCTAACTCTGATTATAAGTATTAACTCTTAACTCTGATAACAATGGTCATTATATTGTTTGTTCATGGCAATGATTCCAAGACAAGTATTTATCTGCACTTGGGTAACATATATAACGAACAATAGAAAAGAAGATGAAGTAATGGGCAGCCCGAATTAAAACACTGGACCTCCAGATGATGGAAGTGTCTTGCCACAAGAGAGAGATCAGTTAAGGTGCTAGACCAGCGAGACAGCTAAAAAGATGTCATAACTGAGCTAGTCATTCGTCATTCAACACTTGTGATTATAGAATATAAGCTCCAAGTTTGATCCAGACAAATTTATAGACTCATTTACTTCCTAACATTCCTATCATCAAGCATAGGCCATACAGTTCCTAAATACATGTGTTTTAGGTAGACAAACAATGAACAGTGGTAATCTCAACTGAGGAACATGGTAAAGGCCATATATTCCAACTCGTATTATTGTTCAACCTTCAAGTTATCATTATACAATATTAAGGGCTGTGTCTAGTAGCCACCAGACGTATGGCATCCTTACCTGGACTGGCTTTGATGATATTTCTGAGAGCTTCTAAGGCCATCTCTATCTTGCTCAGTCTCTCCGCATGGTCTGGACTGGGATTGATGGCTTGTTGTTGTTGTAGCATCATCATGGAGTGTAGATACTGGAGGGAGGTTGAGTAGGGTGTTTATAATTTTATATAGGAGGTGTAACAGAGCAGTATGTGACAAAAAACATTAAAGGTAGTCACAATGTAGGTATTGCCAACAGGGATAAAGTATTAGATACTTCATTGCACTATGTCTCAGCATTTAGTGAGGTTGGGTGATAATTTCACTTCATCATTGCCTTGTCTTTTCTAACTCTAAATAATGTATCAATTTACAGCCAGATAGAATGGATTCTGTCGGGGCTAATGCATTATCCCAGTCTCTTTGCTATAAGACAAGCATTCTAACTGCTATGCCATTTGGATATGCATAAGATAGGTTGAGGAGGGCAATACATGATAATGAAGCAAAGGTTAATGATACAACTATAACCTCTTAAAACAAACATTCATATAAACTCTGTTATGTATTTGTGTCATTACACAATACTTTCTTATTGTTGTCAATGAATTCTTATACTTCCATTGTGATTATATTTCAAGCTGAAATGAGAAATTATTATTATTACTATTATTATTATATTTCATGAAAACTGATCAGCGCAAATGTTGTAAGCCCAGACTGAATATTTGTGTAATATAAGGTGTGTTCAAATGAAACCGGACCAAACTGCAATAAGTGAACAGATGTACGAGGCGCATGATGATGTCCCTTCTGGTGTAAACAGCACATTTCAACTGTCAAGTTTGCAAAATTTCATTATCCTTCGACTCATAGTTTCCTCAGCAGACCGTTGAAAACATAGTGGGTGTGATACGGAATCTGTCCAGAGTTGATCAGCGAGCGATGATTTGTTTTCTAACAGCTGAAGGATGTCGACCAATTGACATTCATTGCAGAATGCAGGCAGTGTATGGTGACAAAAGTGTGGCGATGACAACAGTGAAGAACTGGACAACAGTGTTTACAGAAGGATGTGAGTTAACGCAACAATATGCGCCTGACCTGGTCTTGGAAGATCTGTCGTTAACTCGTCCTTCTTTAAACATTGTTCTGGTGGCTTTAGTAGAGATATGAGAAAGAGGCGGGGTGCAATGGAATGGAGGGGTTGTTAACAATGCAATACTTGCATAATGAGACAGTTGCCTAAAATCGGGATATGAATTTTCTATATTTACATAAACATCATAGAGAAACAAGAACTGTGACCAGAGAAACAAGAACTGTGACCCCCATGGCATAATTTGAAGTGTGGGGTGAATGCATATGATGAGGGTAGTGGACAGGTTGAGGGTTAAGAAATGAGTGGCTTGGGAGGGAGGGGAGAAATGGGTGTGTTAAACTTGTATGAGAAGGTCAGGTTGGAGAACAGAGAAGGATGGCAATGGGGTTGTGAGGGTGGAGAGGGGTGCAGGAAGAGGGTTTTAAAAATTAACAAATTTCAGAAATATCCATGGCAACGCAGGGTACTTATGCTAGTATATTATAATTCTAATTTAGGTATGAATGTTGTGACCTAAGAACAAACTACATGCTAATAACTTTACCTGTGCTTGAGAACCAAGATAGTCCAGCAGGTCTATGGTAAAACCTTTTGGATTCTGGGATTGACAAAATGATTAGAAATTACACAAATGTAGAGAGAAAGAAGTAAAAGAAGGGAAAAGATAATAAATTAAATTCTTCTAAATGTGAAACAGTGGAGTGATCTGACAAGTAAGATCATGAAAAGTGATATGAAGATGTTCAATAAAATTAATGTCAATTTTAATTTTTTAAACAAAAAAAACCAATTAACAGTTAGCACATTAAATTTTAAATCATCATATCAATCAAAACCTTTTGAGCTCCATATGAAGCAAAAGTCTTCAACAAATACATGTCAAATCAACAAATGTTGATCTGCCTGTATCTATTGAAGCTTTTATGGCTTAAAGTTTCTACAGGATGGAGTAACCAGTCACATGCACAACCCTACTTAGTTGCCTCTTATGACATGCCTGACAGGTTGCAGTGTTAATATTCTTTGATCCCCTTTGTGCCCCAGTAACACTTTGAATATAAAAACATGCGATATCACACATATTTGTTTTCTATCATTGTTCACTCTGAGGTGAGTGTACATGTTAAGCTGCTATGTTCTTAAATTGTAACAGATTTGTATGAATCATATGTTTAGGAATCATATGTTTAGAACACTACTGAATCTGCATCAAACCAATGAATGATAGCTTCCCTGGTTATGTGATCTACTCATGACAACTGATGTGTTCATTAGTAAACTTGTCAGGCAAAATCTTAAACAAGATTATATGATATAATAATACGTGTAAGATTCTCATATATGCACAGCTTCAATTTATTATATTTATGGACACAGCGAGGAAAGAAAGGGAAATTGTACTGTACAGGACTGAAGACGAAGCAATGAATCATTCAGTGACTCCTAAATGGCAGCTTGTATTCGGGTCAGTGAATCATAGCTGACCAAGATGTTATTCCATCTCCAGTGGTGGTCATGGAAACAAGTTGCACTTGCATAGTTTGGCTAAGAGTACAGGCATCGCAGAGAGAGCGCAAACCCGGTCAAAAAATATTGTGCTGAAACCAGATGTGTCATGTCAAAGGCGGAGATATTGCAGCCTTGCTGTAAACTATGACACACCGTCACAAAGTCCTTGCAAGGATGAATGCTGAAGCAGATCTGTACTGCACTCTGAGGGAGCCAACATTAGCCATCAGGATCAGGTGAAACATACCAAGACCCCACTTTATGTCCTTGTTATGCTACTGAAAACAGGTTGTGTTACAGCAGCTGGATCGATGAGGTGGGGATGAACAATCGTGATCCCCATAGTAGTGAATCTACTGATAAGCCTTGCATTTAAATATAGTTATTTGGGCTGAGGTCCAACTTCTTCAGTACACCTTAGGACATGAGAAGAGCCACTGTAACTTGCTACCAAAGAAACTTTGTAAATAGTGACTCACTATTCATGCTTAGCTCCGAACAACATCATCTCGACTGTGCATGTTGTAAATGGTGCCTAAAGAAAGTTTACAGATGGTAACATGTATCACAGAGAGCGACAGAAACAGTCACTGCAAAAAATAAGGAATGATGTTATTGATAACACACTTTACAGATGCACAGCTTATACCAGACATGCTTACTAGTACACACATGCATTCTGACCCAGATCAGGGTACTCACCTCCATGGGGAAGCTTGGTTGCTCATTGAAGATCCTGACAAATATTTCCCCCACAATTAACTCTTTCGAATGAATATCAAACTCAAAGTCTGCTCCATAACTTGCATCACATTCTCCCTAAAAGGACAACATGGACATAACATCATTTAAGTCACATCCCTTTAAAAGAAAACATTGACTGGAAATATGATGTTGGTTATGTTCTCCCTATATTAAGCAAATGGTTAATTTGGCAATATTCACCTCAATGTAAATGTCAGCCATGGAAACAGCAACCATTCTACCTGACTTAGAGATAAAATCTGGCTAAGAGATGCAACCTGACTTAGAGATAAAATCTGGCTAAGGGATGCAACCTAACTTAGAGATAAAATCTGGCTAAGGGATGCAATCTGGCTACGAGATAAGAGAATAGAAGGAAAGCAAATCTAATCCCAAAAATGCTGCACTGAAATTGAATGTGTCGTGCAAAAGACGCAGCTTCGCTGTAATCTGCGATACATTACAAACGTCATGAAGAAGAAGGCCACAATGTAAAGATGCAACTTGAAAAGAATAAGGTAATATTAACCTTCCAATCATGTTACAATAGATGACTAAAGAGAGTTGTGCACAAAGCGTGCAACCTATCATCTCAAACACTTACAGCCAAGGGGCTCACCCTGGGGGCCACTCTTCTCTCTCTTCTCACTTCACTCTGTTTCATTTGACTCTGTCCTACAGTCACACGCGCCCTCGGGTAAAGCCCTTCCATTGCACTTTGGTTGGGCTAGCTTCTGAGGGCGCACAAACCTAGCATAGGTACATACAGATGCACACATGCATCCAAGCACTGGTTAAAGTGTCCTGATATTGCCCAATGGTCTACGGTCTGGGGTGGAAAATGGCGCGCCTCCGCCAGTAGAAACTAGTGAGGCAAACATCTAAGCAACAAAAAAAAAAAAAATCATGTCAAACCAATTGTCATTGAAAGTACCACTGTAAATACTTGGATTCAGGCTTCCAGTATATGTAGCAGACCAATATCCCTGTTAAATGTAGACTATAAAATCCTAACCAACAAACTGAAACCATTCATGTCACATCTCATCCATGAGGACCAACAGTGTAGTGTTAAGGGCAGAAAAATTTATCAACACACACACTTCATACGAGACATCATCCAATATACGCAAGAGAAAAACTGTCAGTCATCAATCTTATCCCTAAATCAGGAAAAAGCTTTTGATAGAATATCACACACAAAGTTCTACTGCATTGTAACATTGGTGACCACTTTCGGAGGTGGATTCAAATCCTTTACAAAAAGCCTGAAAGTAAGGTCTTGGTGAACCATGCTCTCACTGAAACTTTCCGGCTAACTAGGTCTGTGAGACAGGGATGCTCTCTCTCACCTCTACTCTACACCCTAGCCATAGAACCCCTTCTGGA
The DNA here is from genome assembly GCA_036924085.1 of Ariolimax columbianus. Classification (NCBI taxonomy): domain Eukaryota; kingdom Metazoa; phylum Mollusca; class Gastropoda; order Stylommatophora; family Arionidae; genus Ariolimax; species Ariolimax columbianus. The sequence continues at coordinate 31,310,400 of JAVGWX010000004.1, read as the reverse complement.
GAAAATTAGATTAGATGTCTCCATAAAAGGCACTTTTATAGCAGGGAAAGGCGAATGGAAATTACTTGCATACGCAGATGACACCGTCTTCTTCCCACCAAACCACAAGTCAATAGAAAATATCCTAGATACATTCACAGATTTCGGAAGAGGCAGCGGTGCAAAAATAAACATCCAAAAATCAACAATAATGGGCATAGGCAAATGGAAAAACAAAGCAGACTTCCCATTTGATTTAGCAACAACAAATAACATGAAACTATATGGCATCACTTTCCCATCTCATCCAAACCGCACACATAATGCCACATGGCAGAAACTAATCACACAGATTACAAACATGTTACACATATATAAGTTTAAAACAACAACCGATTTTTGGCAGGAGTGTAATAGTCAACATGTATATCATTCCCAAACTAATATATATAGCTACAGTCTTTAACCCCCCTGGGCGCACAATAAAAGACATAAACATACATATTAGACGTTTCATATTTGGGAACACCTACAACAGCATACAACACAAAACACTGATACAAGAGAAAAGACAGGGATGCATTGCACTTCAAGACATATAAACAAAAATACAAGAACTCAGAATAGGTCATGTGGGACAGATCGTCAGTCATCCAAAACAACATTCACTGGCACACTACTACATTGGCCTCAGAATATCCATGCTGAGACCTTTAGATAACACAACAACACACTACTACATTGGTCTCAGAATATCCATGCTGAGACCTTTAGATAACACAACAACACACTACTACATTGGCCTCAGAATATCCATGCTGAGACCTTTAGATAACACAACACCACACTACTACATTGGTCTCAGAATATCCATGCTGAGACCTTTAGATAACACAACACCACACTACTACATTGGTCTCAGAATATCCATGCTGAGACCTTTAGACAATACAACACCACACTACTACATTGGTCTCAGAATATCCATGCTGAGACCTTTAGACAATACAACACCACACTACTACATTGGTCTCAGAATATCCATGCTGAGACCTTTAGATAACACAACACCACACTACTACATTGGTCTCAGAATATCCATGCTGAGACCTTTAGACAATACAACACCACACTACTACATTGGTCTCAGAATATCCATGCTGAGACCTTTAGACAATACAACACCACACTACTACATTGGTCTCAGAATATCCATGCTGAGACCTTTAGACAACACAACACCACACCACTTTGGCAACTTACCCTCCTTTTATAAGACATGTATACAGGCCATTCGTGGACACCATAACTTAATACACCAAGAAACAAACAAAATATACAAACAACTAGTCAAACTACAGGCTCCTTCACTAAACCTCAGAATCAAGAGAGGATACAACTATTTCATAACAGACTACACAGACACTTTCACAAACCTACATGACCCCCACATGGTCCCAATAGCAAGAGAAATTCCGTACAGACTCATTTTCAACTTGACCCCAATAAGAACACTAGGAGGCCACAAACCTAAATGCTACCTATGCAAAACAAATGTACGAGAAACAGAAGATCACATTTTCTACACATGCAACACAGTCAAAACAACAAAACAAATTCTACACGAAACCATTCAGATACAAACCAGACAAAAAGTAGACATGTACAAACCAGTTATGCTCAACATTATACCCAAAACATCACCAGTCATTAGAGAATAAATGCTCATCTTATTGTCCAAATACAGATACATAATATGGACATGCAGAAATGCAGCACTATTCCACCATAGAACCTTTACTCAAACACCATTTCACACATTTTTCAGCAGAAGGTGTTGTCCAGTGTGCAGAATTAAGTAAAAATGTAAAAATAGATAAATATGTATGTATGGATGTGTGGGTGTACATGAAGATGTGTGTGCAGGTATATGTACCAATACATTGCATGTGCTCACACATGTATACCTACAAATGCTACTTACAATGAATGGGTATAGGCCTATGTATGCTCGCATGGGTGTATATTTTATAATATGTATATGAACATGTGGGGGTATATATATATATATATATATATATATATATATATATATATATGCATGTGAGTGGGGGTATATGCATATGTGGTATAAATATCAGGTATGTATGTATGCACACATATAGGATTGTGTATGTATGTATATATATATATATATATGTATGTAGGTATGTGTATGTATATGTATATATATGTATGTAGGTATGTATGTGTATGTATGTGTATATATATGTATATGTGTATATATGTGTATGTATGTGTGTATATATATATATATATATTTATATGTGTATATATGTGTGTATATATATATATGTGTGTGTGTATATATATATATATATATATATATATATATATATATATATATATATATATATATATATATATGGGTGTAAGTATACATGTAAATGTATTTCAAGGATTTGTTAAGTTTTAAATGCAAAGTTCAAAAAGTTGGGCCACCAGGAAAATGCCTAGTCCTTTAAAGCACCATATTTCTAAAAGTACACTCAGTCTTAGTCCATCAAGGCTGTGATTGTAAAGAAGATTACAACAGAATAGGAACACCTGGGCCATACAAGTTTGTCCCTGAACTTAAAACCTGTTAAATGGTACCCAGAGCAAGTGAAAAAGTATCAATTACTTGCCCCATTAACTGAGGTCTTTTGTTCCCAGTTGGACAAACTTGCCCATAGACCAAGACCCACCACTCTTCCTGTTCCCCAGTGGTCAATTTATTATCTCCCTTCATGTTGACTTCAGTTTTCATGGCCAGTCCATTTGAGAAGACTGCCACAAATAGAACAATAAACAGAAAACAGGGTGGATTTTTATGGCAGTGGTCTGGCAAATAAATACCAGAAGTCAAGGTGAGAGGTCCCTAGGGAAGAAAATGGACCACATGTAAGCCAATTTTTTAACATCTGACCTTGATAAAATATTTGACAAAATTTTAAGCTCTTATAGAAGGGCAATCCACCTCTTCAAGTTATAATACCAATTGATATCTCCTTGTTCCCCTGTTATATTAACCACCATCTCCCATATTTCTCCTGACTTTAGACCTTTGCATTTAAAACCTATATTATCATGACTGTATGCAGGTATGTGTATATGTACTTGGTGTGTACTTATATACATGTGTGGAAGTAGTTATATGTACATGCATGTAGGTTTTTTTTTCTATGTATGTGAATAAATGAATATATGCTTGTGTGTATATAAATAAATGTGTGTATAAAGAAACATCTGTAAGTGTGTATAAATGAATATGCATGTGTGTGTATAAACAAATAGGTATGCGTGTATAAGTGAATATGTATGTATGGATACACATGTGTAAGCATATTGCCTTTGCAAATATCTCAAAGAAACAAAAATGTGCATTACTAACTTCTTGAAAATTTAAATCATTTTAAATTGATGTCACCACTCACTTCACAAAATGTAACTCCCACCATCTCATGTTTCATCTCATGGGAAATTATCATTTCATTTCACTTCACATCATGTACAAATTCTATTTGAAATTTGTTGTTCAAATTTGAAAATTGTAATAATTTATTATGTGCAATAAAGAATTTTCAAAACAAAAAAATATGTGGCAGTTTGGTGACCTCATGCTTCGCTTGAAGTGAAAAGACAATCATGTTTAATCTTGTTGATATTCTTACAAAAACATATCAAAGTTTTGGTATATTCTCCCTAAAGGAAACATGACAAATCAAACAACTTGTGTACGAACTTCAAGAGGAAAGTAATAATCTACTATACAAACTAGGTAAACACTCTTTCTACAATAAACATTTTTTCTACAAAGGAAACATAGATAAAGTACACATTTGAGCATATCTCTCAACATAAAAATAGATGAAGTGTACAGTTTGGGTGTTTTTTCCACAGTAAAAATAGTTGAAATGCACAGCTGTGGTTTATTTTCCTCATGAAAAATAGTTGGAATGCACAATTTGGGTTCATTTTCCTCATGTAAAATAGATGAAGTGTACAATTTGGGTTTTCTCCCATAAACAGAACAAGTCTAAGTGCACAATTTTGATATCTTTATTTCACAGGGAAATTGCATTTTTTCGGCCATGTAAAATGTCACTACGGACTGGAAAGAACGGTCATGGAGGGCATGATACCTAGAAGGCAACGCAGTGCTCGACCAAGGCGAAGATGGATACAAGATATCAAGGATACAAGATATCAAGGATACTCTAAACATAAACATGGAGCAGGTTGGAAGATTGACCCCAGACCAAAATTCATGTCAGCTGGCTGTCATGAGAGCGACGTTCTACAAAGGACACGCTTCATGATGATGACATGAAAAATAGATAAAGTACACATTTTGAGTGTATACCTGAACAGAAAAAATAGATGTGCACAATTTTGGGTATATTTTCCCCCCAAGAAAAAGATGAAGTGCATAATTTGGATATATTTTGCCCAGGAAACAGATAAAGTGCAGAATTTTAGTATATTTTTCCCCAGGAAATGTATGATTAAGTCCCCGATTTGGGTATGTTTTCTCCCATTGAAAAAAAGTGTCCAATATGGGCATGTTCTCCCTAAAGGAAATGCAGATGAAATGCACAATATGGGTAAAAGTCTTTTACAGCAAATAGAGAACAAAATCTACTTTGATATGTCCCATATAGGATATGGCAAGGCAAAACAGATTATCTGTTTTGTTCATCTCAGTAAAAAAAATTAATTAAAAAAACCAGAAACCATTATGATATAACAGAAAATATTTTATCATTTCCACTAGATAACTTACATACTATTTCTCCCACTTATCAGGAACATATAAACAAGTAATACAACAGTCCTGTTATCTAGGGTTGTGATACATTTAGAAAACCTAAACTCGCCCCAAATATGCCTCAAATTGTATACTTTATGTTGACTGATATAATGTACTACAAAATGCATATGATTTTACACTATATGTTGACTTCTTCTTCATCGATCAACTGATGCTATGCTTCTAGTCCGGTGAAGTTCACGAAAGAGACTGCGCGTTTCAGGTCTTCACCGGTCCTCCACAGCTTTTCTAGCATGGTCACTTCCCCAGGCCAGACTGCGTCTCTTTGGTCTCCATAGGTCAAGTAGTTCTGCAGAATATGTTCTGGTGTTTGCTTGGGTGCTCCACAATCGCACGAGGCTTGAGTCTACAGTGTCCCGTCCTAAGTCTGTAGATCTTTGTCTGCCCATCTCTGCCAGGTTTGTCTATGCTGTCATTTTCTGGCTTGTATTCTTTGTGCTGGTCTCTCCATTCTATTCTCATGGATGGTATGATGAATGTCTTTGCTTCTTTATAGCTATGTGAGGAGTCTGCGTGCTGCCGGAATCCACTGCAGGACTAAATATGTTTTTTGAGACAGCAATCTGATGTTGTATTTTATTTCATGTGAGAGTCTCTTGTTTGAGCTTGAGATGGTTTGGAGTTCACTCCTGGAGTCTGTTAGAATGACTATTTTCCTTGTAGTTATGTTTTGGCTGATAAGAATCTGAGTTGCTGCATGAACAGCTCTTGCTTCAGCTCTGAAATTGGTACAGGTCTCTCCTGCTAGTATGAAGTGATTTTCTATGTTACCACTGGAGTGTGCAATGTAGATTCCACTGCCTGCCTTTTTATTGCTCAACGAAGCCGATTCATCTGTGAACACGTGTGTCCGGGAGTTGCTTGGGAACTGTAGAATGTAACTTTTTTGTTCTGTTGCTGACTGCTCACTTTTCTTCGTTAACCCTGGAACCTCCAAGATTATTTTAGACCTGTCCTGGCTTCGTGTGCAAGGTTCTGGAATGAGCGTTTTGCACTTTTTGGTTTCAGCTTCAAGGGTGTCCACGAGTTTTCTGTGGCTTTTCCTTAGTAGTCTGTTTTTTGTTCTCTCTTGGAACTTCTTATATTTTGACTGATACAGAGGAGAAGTTGTCATTCAAAGATTCCAGATACAGCACAGTTTTGCTAGAGTGTATGATATGAATGGGTGTGTGTAGTAAAGGTTTGGAATGTAGCAGGAACATTCTTTCTAGATGTACATAAACTGTATACTCTGGTGTTGATTGAGGCTTTCATTTTTGGACTTATTGTCAATTTCATGTACAAGGCATGTTCAAATGAAACCAGACCTAACTGCACCAAGTGAACATACGTGCGATGTGCATGATGATGTCACTTTTGATGTAAACAGCACATACCAACCATCAAGTTTGCAAAATTTCATTATCCTCGGACTCATAGTTTCCTCAGCAGACCATTGAAAATATTGGGGGAATGTGATACGGAATCCGTCCAAAGTTATAGTGGGGGAAGGGTCTACCTTTTTTACTCTTGCTCATGGTCAGCTCTCCGTAAATAATATCTTTTGGTATTCGCCCATTCTCCATTCTGCACACATGACCAAGCCACCGCAAGCGGCGCCGGCATAACATCATAACCAAGCTGACAATCTTGGCATGTTCCAACACTTCATTGTTAGTCATTCTGTCACTCCATGAAATTCCAAGCATGCGTCTCAGGCAGCACATATGAAAAGCATTTAGCCTTTTTTCTTGTGAGGCATACAGTGTCCATGTTTCACTGCCATAGAGCAGGGTACTAATCACACATAATCTGTACACAGCAACCTTTGCCTTTATAGAGATGGTCAGCATGTTGTTATTCCACACTCTCTGTGAGAGTGGCAATTGCTGATGAGGCCATTCCTAATCATTTCTCCAGTTCTGCATCCAGTGAAAGGTTGTCGGTGATGATAGATCCGAGGTAGTTGAAGTGATTTAATGCCAATGAATAAAACATATGTATTAACTTAACAAAATGACAAACTCTGGAGTGCAAATATAAAAATAAAAAAAATAAAAATTGGCACTTGTGTGCACTTAAGACAACAAGAAAAGATAACTGCAACACAAATTACCAGCCCAACAGCAAAAATTAGACATGCAAAATACAGTTTCTGTGAACAATATAAACAAAGCAAAGTTCAGCTGATTACTGAAAAATAAATTGACAGATTTGAGACCAACAACCACAGAGAACACAAAGCGTTGAGAAGAATAAAAACATCTTGCCAAGATTGTGTCAGCATTGCAAGCCTAGTAGTATTGTTTCTAATTTAGGGCCTGTGGCCAAAGGGTTGTGAGATAGGCTTACAAACCCAATATACCAGGTTCAAATCATATCATGCTCGGTTTGATAGACTGGGCCTGCCATGGGTTTTTTCATGGTATGACCTCTTCTCATAGTCAACCCAGATGTAAGTGGATACCGGACATAAACATATATATTTTAGAACATCTTCCAATGTAGATTCCTTGAATAGAAAGTTACTACTTTATTCATGTAATAGTGTAAAGCTAACAATTAAGTGGTGAGTAAAAAACAAAATTCAATTTTAAAAAAAATTGGTTTTCTCTCCTCATGTGTTGATTGAGACTTTTATTTTTCAACTTTTTATCAATTTCCTGTACCTTCAGTAAAATATGGATATTCTGAGAACCACTGCACCTAATTAGTTTAAACCTTTAGAACATCTTCCCATGAGGGCTACATTGAATAGAAAGTCACTACTTCCTTCATGTAAAGGTGTAAAACTGAATAATTTAACGGTGAGTAAAAAACTAAATTCAATTTTCTTTTTAAAATTATTTTTTTGTCCTAATGAAAAATAAATGAAGTGCACAATTTTGGTTATATATATATATATATATAAAAAGGCAAAGGCAAAAGCCGCAGTCCATTGTAGATGACGATGGCATAATTTATTTGCGAGCACTATTTTTAGTAAGGATTAACTGCGCTACTTTTTATCCTCACTCTCTCGTCTCGAACTACTCGACCCCAGTGGCAAGTGAAGGACAAGATGACTACGAGATGCAGGGGACTCCGCATCAAGCACCCGAAATAAAGATGGCGGAGTCCAGAGTCAAACCCACACTACCTGATCACAAGGCCAACGGCTTAACCACTTCACCACGGAATCCCATATATATATATATAAGAAACTATTGACAGCTGGGCAGACTGAAGTGTAACATAACTAGGTTAAGTGCCCAGCCAGTTTTGCTATGAGAGACATGCACTCACTGAGTATATCAATCATCTTCTTTCTTCCCATTTCCCTCAAAAAGGAGCATAGGATCACCACTGATGTTGTCCTTCCTGCAGGGAGCTTGTGAATAAGCATCCATAAGTTTCTGTGGCACTTTGACATGATGAAGCATCATATTCTTAGTTGCCTTCTACCACACTAAGCCACCAACATTATAAACTGTGTATACTGTACATATACTTAACTTAACTTCATTATACTGGTTTAGAAGGCTCTATAGTCTGTATACAACCAGTTTATTCCACTCCAGCAATAATAAAAATGACTGTGATACATTGCCTACTTGTTCAAGAATAATTTGAGAGTATATCTTATTTCTCTTTCGTTTTCTATCACCCAGGGGTGCATAGGCCATCAACTAACCGTTGCCAAGCAGCTCTGTCCTGTGCAATCTTTTCAACTTCCTTCCAGCTTTTTCCTGTTTTCTTTACTTCCGCCTCCAGATCTCTTCTCTTGGTATTCCTTGGTCTGCCTATGCCTCTCCTTCCCTGGGGTTCCATGACAGGGATTGCCTGGTGATACTGGCCTGAGGCTTTCTTATTGTATGACCCATCCATCTCCACTTTCTTCCTAAGATTTCCTGTCCCAATTTACTTTGTCCCACTCTCTGTCCCGTCTGTTGTTTGAAACTTTGTAAAACCATTTTATGCCAACTATCTTTCTCAGGCATCTGTTGATAAAACCCTGCAGTCTCTTGTCATTGCCTTTGGTCATCCTCCATGTTTCTGCTTCATACAGTAGGACTGAATTGAAAATCCTTATTTTTGTTTTGCTTCTTATTTCCTTGGAGGTCCATATGGGTTTCAACATTCTGAATGCAACTCTTGCTTTTGTATCCTGTTTTTATATCTCCGTCTGTCCCTCCTTCCTTGGTATGTAAATACCTCTACCTCTTCCAGAGGAGTATATTTTATTTACCTATTATTTATTTGTGACTGTGTTTTATTTATTCTTATTTTTATTAATGTGGTGCACACATTCGCAAGTGTTATTTAGTTACCTATTTAGATTTTTGAGCGGTGCTAATGCATTTGCAAGCTAAATAATGATTATGTCTTGACTTTTGCTGCCAGTACCTGTGCCATTATTATCATCATATTCTCTTTTTCATTTCAGTAAGAGCATGGAGCCACCACTACAGTTGACCTCTCTGTAGGAAGGCTGCGGTAAAATAATTATTTACCCTTGTGGAGGCAGTTTCTAGGACATTCTATTTTACATGAAGATGCCAATCCTATGCAGAACCCTACTTAGTCTCATTTTGAAACATGCATAGTAATTGATCTATTCTTTCTTCTTAATAAGAGGGGTCCAGAATCAACACAGGCAATTTGATTACCTTGCTGCAATCCCTTTGTAATAAATCCCCCTACCAAATTAAACTTATTTTAACATCTTATTAGTGTTATCTTCATCCCTAACCTCTTGTGTTATATAGCGCAAGCTTGATAAGTTGTAAGACTAGACCCGTCAAAGTGAAAGGCAACTATGCTCATGAATGAGCAAGTTGCATTAAAAATAATGGAAACAGAGCAGGCAAGCTGTTGTAAAACGCAAGAGAAACAAAAACCAAATATGAAATCCTACAATCTCCACTCCATAATGATTGTAGCCGAGTCCCTGAAACAAAGTTCACATACAGGTACCTGTCAGGAACTTGAGTGACATACATGTTTGTGTTTTGTTACTTATTTCTTTGTATGGGGAGAGTGAGGTCTAAGAAGCTAGCAGATGGTGTCTAGAAAGAAAGTGCCACTGTTAGCAGTCACACCACAACCTTACAAATCTCCCATCAAACAAACTTGACAATGTCACCTCACAGTCTCTGAAACAAATGGTACAGGGAACACAAATAGACTGTGGCAAGAAATGCAGTGGGACCTCTATCCGATATGACATTTGTATACTACTCCATACCAAGAATTGATCAAGTGATGATATTTAGACTTCAAACAGTCCACTGCAGACTAAGATATCATATGTTCAACAAATTAAAAATGAGATAAACAGATATGTGCCCATTTTCAGAGAACAGACAAACAGTATATAATTTTCTCTATGTCTGTCGACTACATGAGAAGACATGAGTGACAGCATGACCTTCTACATCCCAAATGAGGGATAAACTGTGTGATGAAGAAGCCTGAGATGAATGTCAGTCTATGAAGGACATAGACACAATTATCATGAAGCAGAAGAACAAGTCTGATAAATGTTACTGTCAGAACTGTCACATTAAGCAATTTGACATTGTCATATGACACAGAATGACAAAGTCACTCACTACCAGAACTGTCACAACAAAATATCTTGACGATGTCATATAATACAGCATAACATATGACTGTCAGAATTGACAGAATATAACAGAGCCTTTGATAGCACAGCAACAACCACAGAGACAGAGCGAGAGAGAGAGAGAGAGAGAGAGAGAGAGAAAGAAGAAGAGGTGAGATATACTGAATATGTGTTTGTATGGGTGAGATAAACTGATAGTAATGTTGTTGTTGTCTTCTTTTGTGTGCTCTGAAAAGGGCGTTAAGTGAAGGGTTGTAGTAGCTTTCCTCACATCACATGCCTGCTGATGAAGGTGGACTGTGGTCCTCCAGATGGTTGTGCTATGCTTGGCTTCATCTGTGTAATACTCACTACAGGGATCACATTGATCCACAGCTAGTCAGTCAGACTGCCTTGAAAACAGCCTGTTTCCAGGGACTGCTACATGGAAGAGAGATTGTGGTCTTGGTCAGTGTATTGTGCCTGACCCTGACGCAACATCCTGGTCAATATGTTGTGCTTAACTGGACTAGCATCTCAGTTCTCCCTGAGAGTAATGCAACTGGCTCACAAAGCTTCAAAGTTAACAATTGACAAGTGATACAACTCATGATGATGCTGTCAAATATACTGACAGCTTGATAAGGAACAGGAGTGTGTATTGCAAGCAAGCTACAAGAAACCATCAGTATTTACAACCTTTGACATTTGATAAATGAGAACGAGCCCTGATGGTTTTGTCATTCATAAAAGTTAAAACAAAGATGTGATGGTATGGGTGAAATAAGAAGATGTGTTTACATGGGTGAGATAAGATAAATAGGAGTTTATATGAGAGCTATAAGATGATTATGTGTTTATATTAGATCAGATGAATATATGTTTACATGAAAGAGATCAGATGAATATGTATTTACATGAGTGAGAAAAGATGAATATGAGTTTACATGGGTGAGATAAGATGTGTGTTTACATGGGTGAAATATGATGATTGTGTGTTTACATGGGTAAGATATGATGAATGTGTTTACATGGGTGAGATAAGATAAATGTGTTTACATGTGTGAGATAGTATGATTACGTGTTTACATGGGTGAGATAAGATAAATATGTGTTTACATGAGTGAGATAAGATAAATATATGTTTACATGAGTGAGATAAGAATAATATATGTTTACATGGGTGAGATAATATGATTATATGTTTACACGCGTGAGATATGCAAAAATGGGTCAACACGATAAAATAAGACAAAGATGTACTTGGCTGTGTTAGAGAAGAGGCTACTGAACTAGTCTTGGTGCAATGGAGTAATTTGTACAATATAAATTTTACAAATCTTTAGAAATACGCATTACAAAAAAAATAACCAAAGTATTTATGTAAACACATTCAAATTGGGCATGGTTTCACCAAAAGCTGGAAAACTGTAATTGCCGCCATAAAATAATATTTACCGTTTTAATAATTCTCTGCTGTTGATCTCCAAGGTATTCACAGAGCTGAGCCCGAGTTCCATTGTCCCATATCAAATATGGGTTTTCTGTGTTACTGTTGAGAATCTTGAGTAGCTGTTGATTAAGATATGATAAATTACAACTTTCTGCATACACATACAATAGAAGACTATTTAACTCATAGTACTGCAAACCCAGCCACTCACATAAATCAAAAGGTTACTGTGGCGCAACATTCTGTCTTAAGAGAGAAAGCTCTAGAAATGTTACATTATATATAGAATATAGAAATAAAAGAGTGACTAATTCATTTTCCTAGGGATCAGATAAAGAAGGAATATATTCTCATATTTCTTCTACTTCTTTTCCCATATTTGCTACTTACAAAACTGAAGACCATCACCACATGCTGATCTTGAGTAAAAACCTGTATCAAAGCAGGTACAGGTAAGATACTTTTAAAATGCATTTTCAATCATGCCTTGCCAAGTGGATAGATTTTTTACCCTTACTTCATTTCTATGCTAATGTTCCATGTCCTTATTACAAATATACTAACATTACACCTTATTATACTGTTCCACATTTTTATTTTTGTTATGGAGAATTTTAGTTCTTGGGACAGTTTTACATTTCCTTGCTACATATCAAACTAAAACACCCAGTTAAAAATAGGCTCAAGAGAACCAGCTTCATCCATATATCAAACCACCTACACCAAAAATATGGAGAACTAATTCCCAACCAACCTACAGAAATAGAAATGCTTATTAA